>CM066566.1:88200828-88800828 GCA_033816785.1 Picus viridis | reverse complement strand
AGGGTAGGGTAAGGTAGGATAGGATAGGATAGAATAGAATAGAATAGAATAGAATAGAATAGAATAGAATAGAATAGAATAGAATGGAATGAAGGTGCAGGAAAGTAACTGCCCAGAAGGGGCATTGAAGAGAACACTACCACCCTGCTCTCTGTGTGTTTACTATGTGGGAAAGGGGCATATGTTCACCTTGACTCTGATGATGACAGAATAGAATAGAATAGAATAGAATAGAATAGAATAGAATAGAATAGAATAGAATAGAATAGAATTAACCAGGTTAAAAAAGACCTTCAAGATCATCTAGTCCAACCTATGACCCAACACCATCTAATCAACTAAACCATGGCACCAAGTGCCACGTCCAATCCCCTCTTGAACACCTCCAGGGATGGTGACTCCACCACCTCCCTGGGCAGCACATTCCAATGGCCAATCACTCTTTCTGGGAAGAACTTCTTCCTAACATCCAGACTAAACCTCCCCTGGTGCAGCTTGAGACTGTGTCCTCTTGTTCTGGTGCTGGTTGCTTGGGAGAAGAGACCAACCCCCACCTGCCTACAATGTCCCTTCAGGTACTTGCAGAGAACAAGAAGGTCTCCTCTGAGCCTCCTCTTCTCCAGGCTAAGCAACCCCAGCTCCCTCAGCCTCTCCTCACAGGGCTGTGCTCCAAACCCCTCCCCAACTTTGTTGCCCCTCTCTGGACACCTTCCAGCAACTCAACATCTTTCCTAAACTGAGGGGCCCAGAACTGGACACAGGACTCAAGGTGTGGCCTAACCAGTGCTGTCAGGGTGGTTCAGCTCCTGCCTGCACCTGGTTTGTCCCCTTCATCTGGTGGTGTAATACATTGCCCTAAAGAAGTTTTCCTGCTGCTGACACAGATTCTGATCTCGACAGTTAAGGATGAAGTTACACTTTCCAAAATGAGGCACGAGTGAGCTTTCAGCAGGCTGGGGCTTGAGCCCCAGTTTACTGCTAAACTCAAGTTACCACATATCTACAGGTATGCCATCATCATTCCCTTCAGGTTACATCTTTATTGGCTGGCAGGATCTGACTGACTGGGCACAAGGAGAGTAGAACCCGGAGTGCATGGTTCCTATGAAAATATGCTGGTGGTTCCTTATGCACTTCAGGGAAAAATGAGCTTGCTCCCTCACACAGGAGAAGCAGCATGTCATAACAAGAGGACACAGTCTCAAGCTGCACCAGGGGAAGTTTAGGCTGGAGGTGAGGAGAAAGTTCTTCACTGAGAGAGTCGTTCGCCATTGGAATGTGCTGCCCAGGGAGGTGGTGGAGTCACCATCCCTGGAGGTGTTCAAGAGGGGACTGGACATGGCACTTGGTGCCATGGTTTAGTCATGAGGTCTGTGGTGACAGGTTGGACTTGATGATCTTTGAGGTCTCTTCCAACCTTGGTGATTCTGTGCAGCTACACCTGCACAAACCTGCTGGTCCTTTAACTCTGAAATCCAGGCATAAAGTGTGCAAAGCTGTCTGCCAGGACTTTCTGAAGGAGAACATGAGCTCACTTTGACACTGAGAACAAATGCCAGCGGTTTGAGCACTGCTGTGTTGTTTGAAATGCTGCAGCCTCTCAGGGAAAAAGAAATAAGGAGATTTGTGATGTATGATGAGTCAGGATGCTTTCCCCTGGCATGCCTCTTTCTCTGCCTAGATATATAGACTAAATAGCAAAGGCATGAGATAAGCCAGGCAACGTTTGTTGTGGATGTCCTGGTCATCTAGGAGACAAGAACTTTATTTACATTAAATGACTTGTAGGCAAGGGTAGGACAAGCGTAAGTACACACGGGTGGTGGAAGATAGAAGACATGATGTGTGTTAATGAAGTGGCTAAGGGCTAATGCCTGATGGTGTTCACCTCTGCTGAACCATCCTGAGCTCGGTCAGTTTGTTCTCCGCCAGTTGGCACCGCACACTTTCTCACTCTTGGATTAGGAGTTTAGGTAGCAACGGCTTTGGTTAGGGCTGCTAGGGACTTCTGCTTCCTATAGTATCAGTATTACCAAGGTTGGAAGAGACCTTGAAGATCATCAAGTCCAACCTGTAACCACAAACCTCACGACTAGACCATGGCACCAAGTGCCACATCCAGTCCCCTCTTGAACACCTCCAGGGACGGCGACTCAACCACCTCCCGGGCAGCACATTCCAATAGCGAATCACTCTCTCGGTGAAGAACTTTCTCCTCACCTTGAGCCTAAATAGAATAGCTTGTTTCTAAAACAGCACATTGCTTCCAAATGCCAGTGGCTGGAGAGCAGCCAGGCAGAAAGGGAGCTGAGGGTACTGGTTGATGGTAGGCTGAACATGAGCCAGCAGTGTGCCCAGGTGGCCAAGAAGGCCAATGGCATCCTGGCCTGGATCAGGAACAGTGTGGCCAGCAGGAGCAGGGAGGTCATTGTGCCCCTAGACTCAGCATTGGTTAGGCCACAGCTTGAGTCCTGTGTCCAGTTCTGGGCCCCTCAGTTTAGGAAAGATGTTGAGTTGCTGGAAGGTGTCCAGAGAAGGGCAACAAAGCTGGGGAGGGGTTTGGAGCACAGCCCTGTGAGGAGAGGCTGAGGGAGCTGGGGTTGCTTAGCCTGGAGAGGAGGAGGCACAGGGGAGACCTTACTGCTCTCTACAACTCCCTGAAAGGAGGTTACAGCCAGGTGGGGGTTGGTCTCTTCTCCCAGGCAACCAGCACCAGAACAAGAGGACACAGTCTCAAGCTGTACCAGGGGAAGTATAGGCTGGAGTGAGGAGAAAGTTCTTCACAGAGAGAGTGAGTGGCCATTAGAATGTGCTGCCCAGGGAGGTGGTGGAGTCACCATCAATGGAGGTATTCAGGAGGAGACTTGATGGGGTGTTTGGTGCCATGGTTTTATTGTTTAGGTGGGTTGGATTGGTTGATGGGTTGAATTAGATGATCTTGAAGGTCTCTTCCAACCTGGTCTGGTCTATATTCTATTCTATTCTATTCTATTCTATTCTATTCTATTCTATTCTACTCTATTCTATGCTATTCTATGAGCCTCCTCTCTTTATGCAAAGTCAGAGCTAATAGGTATCTGTGTATATGGGGAGACCTTCTTGCTGTCTACAGCTCCCTGAAGGGAGGTTGTAGCCAGGTGGGTGTTGGTCTCTTGTCCCAGGCAAGCAGCACCAAATCATGAGGACACAGTCTCAAGCTATGTCAGTTGAGGTTTAGGCTGGGTGTTAGAAAGGAGCTCTTCACAGAAAGAGTGATTGGCCATTGGAATGTGCTGCCCAGGGAGGTCTCTTGTAATGACCTTTCTGGGCACATCTGAGCTCATGCTGCCTAAGTGAACACCAGAAACACAGCAGAGGGACTGTGGCATGGGCATTCCCACTTTTGCAGCATGGCCATGTCGATGTGATGTCAGGGCAGCTCTGCATGTGTGCTAATAGACTTAACCATGAGCCAGTATTGGTGAGTTCAGGCCCTCTCATGGAGTCACAGGCATACTCTCTAGCTAGATCAAATCTGGTGATACTGGTTGCATTTGGCCTGTGCCCCAAGGGACAGCCAGCTGAGGTATTTGCACAGAATTCCATCCTGTGAAGTGGACATGGCATATCCTGGAGTTTTTTATGCCTGAATCCACTTCTCAGTCCTTGAGGGAGGAAAGGGCCCATTTTAGAGGAGAGAAGAGGGTCAGATTCAAAAACACCCTGAAGTGTGTCCACAAAACCTTAGGCAATATGGTAATATCTAAGCCAAACCAAGTCCCCTCCTTGCTTTAAACACTCTTTAATTGGTTTGCTTAATGATGCAGCCCATATGAGTTGTCCCTGACACTCCTCTTTACTGGGGGCAGGGACTCCCCTGCTATCGTGCAGCCACTCCCTGGCTTGGCCACTCTCTCTTGGTGGTTCTGTAAGCCTTGCCTTCCCACCTAGAGGGCAGGTAGCATGTCAGGAAGGCTTCAGCCCTAAGTTTAGACCACAGTGTTTAGGGCTGCTCTGAGGGCTGAAGAGATGCTGCTAAGATGGTGGGGTACCAGAACCTGTTTTCCTCCCCAAGGACTTTATCTCTTGACCCATTTGAGGGAGGCAGATATACTATGAAGTACCTCTTCTTTCTGGCTGGTGAAAGCTTCACAGTTCTCAGTGCCATGTATCCTATCCTTTGGCTTTCCCTAGCCTTGCATCAGGAACTTGCAGCCTGGAAAGCCAATCAGATCCTGGGCTGCATCAGGAGAAGTGTGACCAACAGGTCAAGGGAGGTGCTTCTCCCCCTCTACTCAGCTCTGGTGAGACCCCACCTGGAGTACTGCCTCCAGTTCTGGAGTCCCTATTACAAGAGGCATCTGGAGGTGCTGGAAGGTGTCCAGAGAAGGGCCACGAGGATGATCAGAGGGCTGGAGCACCTCTCCTATGAGGACAGACTGAAGGAGTTGGGGCTGTTCAGTCTGGAGAAGAGAAGGCTCCGAGGTGACCTCATTGTGGCCTTCCAGTATCTGAAGGGGGCCTACAGGAAGGCTGGGGAGGGACTTCTCAGGATCTCAGGTAGTGATAGGACTAGGGGGAATGGAATGAAGCTGGAGGTGGGGAGATTCAGGCTGGATGTGAGGAAGAAGTTCTTCACTGTGAGAGTGGTGAAACCCTGGAATGGGTTGTGCAGGGAGCTGGTTGAGGCCCCGTCCCTGGAGGTGTTTAAGCCCAGGCTGGATGAGGCTCTGTCCAGCCTGATGTAGTGTGGGGTGTCCCTGCCCATGGCAGGGGGGTTGGAACTAGATGATCCTTGTGGTCCCTTCCAACCCTGACTGATTCTATGATTCTATGATTCTATGATTCTAAATGCCATCACTCATGCTGTACAGTGACCCCTCATCACTGCTTTTCCTTACACAGCAGTTTGACAAAGGGATGCCTCAGTACAAGAAAGACATCTGTAAACTGGAGCAGAGTCAGAGAACAGCAGTGTTAAAAAGCACAATGCTCTTGGAAACATCTGTAAGGCAGCAATTTAGAGTGCAGCTATTAGCATGCTGGGACAGACCTCAAGTGAAATAAAAGAAATGAACTTGCTTAAATATCTCTAAAGCAGGCATGTAGAAAGTATTATTGTCTGGATGAAGATAGCTTGTGTAGACAGCCTGTTCCACTCGGGGCTACATCTCCATAATTATGTATTATTTGCAAGAGGAATGTAGAGGGTGAGGAGTGAATACGTTCCAAATGTGTCCAAACCCTGACCAAGCAGAGACTGTCATATTAGCTCACTTCAGGGAGAGAAGAACAAGCTCATGCTTCATTGTTTATTCTCCTTGAGCTCTTTGCAACAGTTGTGCTTTTCCCTGGAAATGACTCACCTGGCAAAGAAGATAAGAAACCCAGAAGACCTGTTGGACAACAACGACAAAGCAGTGCAGGAAAATGCCTTCCAGATTTCAAGTTTACAGTCCTCCTGGAACCATACTGAGAGCATTTAGGCATCCCTAATTACCAACAACTATCATTCTTTTCTAAATGGAATGGAATGGAATGGAATGGAATGGAATGGAATGGAAAATAGAATGGAATGGAAAATAGAATGGAATGGAATGGAATGGAAAATGGAATGGAATGGAATGGAAAATGGAATGGAATGGAATGGAATGGAATGGAATGGAATGGAATGGAATGGAAAACAGAATGGAATGGAAAATGGAATGGAATGGAATGGAATGGAATGGAATAGAATAGAATAGAATAGAATAGAATAGAATAGAATAGAATAGGCTAGGCTAGGCTAGGCTAGGCTAGGCTAGGCTAGGCTAGGCTAGGCTAGGGCTAGGCTAGGCTAGGCTAGGATAGGATAGGATAGGATAGGATAGGATAGGATAGGATAGGATAGGATAGAATAGGATTGATTTGATTTGATTTGAATTGAACTGAATTGAATTAACCAGGTTGGAAAAGATCTTCCAGATCATCGAGTCCAACCTATCATCCAACACCATCTAATCAACTAAACCATGGCACCAAGCAACCCATCCAGCCTCTTCCTAAACACCTCCAGTGATGGTGACTCCACCACCTCCCTGGGCAACACATTCCAACGGCCAATCCCTTTTCAGTGAAGAACTTCTTCCTAACATCCAGCCTAAACCTCCCCTGGCACAGCTTGAGACTGTGTCCTCTTGTTCTGGTGCTGGTTGCCTGGGAGAAGAGACCAACCCCTACCTGCCTACAACCTCCCTTCTGGGAGTTGTAGACAGCAAGAAGGTCTCCCCTAGGCATCTGTTACAAGCAACCAGCACAAGATTATCCACAAACCTTTTTGTGATCTATAAACCTGCAATATGATATTCCTTCCCCAGGTTTTATTCTGTAATGAGTGATTTCCTCCCCCCCCCCCCCCCCCATAACTTTTATAGCTCATACTCTTTAATCTACCAAGCAACAAGTAACAAGACCCCATGGCTAGAGGCTGAAGCTAGCTACATTTCAGTGAGCAGTAAGGTGCACATCTTCTGGACTGTGATTAATTAGGCACTGAAATAACTCCTGAGGGGCTCTGTTGAATTCGGCACTTTTTGACGTGTCTGAACTTTGTCTTTCGAAACCTCATTGTGCCCCTGGACTCAGCACTGGGTAGGCCACACCTTGAGTCCTGTGTCCAGTTCTGGGCTCCTCAATTTAAGGAGGATATTGAGACACTTGAACATGTCCAGGGAATGGCAACCAAGCTGGGGAGAGGTCTCGAGCACAAGCCTTATGACTTGATCATCTTTGAGGTCTTTTCCAACCTGATTAATTCTCTTCTATTCTATTCATCATCACAAGAGGTGTTTAAGAAGAGACTGGATGGGGCCCTTGGTGCCATGGTTTAGTTGATGAGATGGTGTTGGGTGGTAGGTTGGACTTGATCTCAAAGGTCTTTTCCAACCTGGTCAATTCAATTCAATTCAATTCAATTCAATTCAATTCAATTCAATTCAATTCAATTCAATTCAATTCAATTCAATGCCATTCTATTCTATTCTATCCTATCCTATCCTATCCTATCCTATCCTATCCTATTCTATCCTATCCTATCCTATCCTATCCTATCCTATCCTATCCTATCCTATCCTATCCTATTCTATTCTATTCTATTCTACATTGCTACATCCTGGCTCCCCTGCTGGTAGCTTGCCCCTGGAGCTGTGCTGTGTACCTTCTCACTTTCCCTATGGTGTTATGTCAGACCCATATCTCACTGTGTATCTTTGTGCTTCTGCTGCTGTGGGACCACAGCAGCATTGTGTATTTTTGCTGCTGTCATGGCTTCCTGAGTCTCTTGATCAACCTGTTCCTTCAGCTATGGAAAGGCAAAAGGAGCTTAGAGTTCAAAATGCCACTGTAACCTGACACTATGATGCTACTTAAAACACGTAAGCAATGGTTAAGAAGTTGACTGTTGGATACTGCAACTCTTTGCACCATGAGCACAGCTATCAGAAGAATCTCAGTTTCAAGATCAAACCAAACCTCTGTTTTCCTAGGGGTGTCACAAGAGGTACTTGCAGAAGTGTCCTGATGCCCCAAGGAAAATTAGAGAGCCTGCAGCACCAAAGGTGAGCCAGGGACAGCTGTCTCATGGAGCATCCATGACTCTGGACACTCCTCTCAACTGGGAGATATTCTCATTGTCTGTCTCTGCCAGGAGTGAACACAAAAAGCACGAGGAAGTGGCCTACATTGTCAGTCA
Source organism: Picus viridis (assembly GCA_033816785.1). Lineage (NCBI taxonomy): Eukaryota > Metazoa > Chordata > Aves > Piciformes > Picidae > Picus > Picus viridis. The sequence goes on along the minus strand of CM066566.1, from coordinate 88,793,120 downwards.
AATGTGTGCAGAGGCCTCCTCTCAGGCCTATATTCGCCCTCTGTTTATACCTCCCACAGACAATCCAGGCTAGCTGGAGCTCCACAGCTCTGCATTGCTGGCACTGGGCTTATCAACATGCTCTGCATGAGCTGAGTGAGACTGTCCTTTGAATAGAATAGAATAGAATAGAATAGAATAGAATAGAATAGAATAGAATAGACCAGGTTGGAAAAGACCTTTGAGATCAAGTCCAACCTATCACCCAACACCATCTAATCAACTAAACCATGGCACCAAGTGCCTCATCCAGTCTCTTCATAAACCTCTCAGGGATGGTGACTCCACCACCTCCCTGGGCAGCACATTCCAATGGCCAATCACTCTTTCTGGGAAGAATTTTTTCCTAACATCCAGCCTAAACCTCCCCTGGCACAGCTTGAGACTGTGTTCCCCGGGAGAAAAGACCAACCCCCACCTGCCTACAACCTCCCTTCAGGGAGTGGTAGAGAGCAATAAGGTCTCCCTGAGCCTCCTCTTCTGCAGGCTAAGCAACCCCAGCTCCCTCAGCCTCTCCTCACAGGGCTGTGATCCAAACCCCTCCCCAGCTTTGTTGCCCTTCTCTGGACACCTTCCAGCAACTCAACATCTTTCCTAAAGTGAGGGGCCCAGAACTGGACACAGGACTCAAGGTGTGGCCTAACCAGTGCTGAGTCCAGGGGCACAATGACCTCCCTTCTCCTGTTGGCCACACTATTCCTGATGCAGGCCAGGAAGCCCTTGGCCTTCTTGGCCACCTGGGCACATTGCTGACTCATGTTCTGCCTACTACCAATGCAGTGTGTTAGCCATGCTGTGATCACTTTGTGAACACATGCTCCTAGCCTGAGATAAACGTAAAACAGTTTGCTGGTGGGTATGATAATCTGCCTCACATTTTCCATGGAGTTGGAGTAGGAGACCTGAGAGCCATGCTGGGAGCTGTTGCTGTTTCAGAAGGTCACACCCAAGTTTGCTAGGAGGTCACTTTTTCACGCTGCCAAGCCCACACAGAGGAGCGTGGCCAACCCAAACTGACTGAAGAGTGCAAACAGAATGTCTCAGCTTGGACAACCTCACAGCCACTTTGGCATAACCCTCTGGGTGAGGAGTGGATGAGAATAGAATAGAATAGAATTAGAATAGAATTACAATTAGAATAGGATAGGATAGGGTGGAATAGAATAGAATAGAATAGAATAGAATAGAATAGAATAGAATAGAATAGAATAGAATAGAACAGAACAGAATTGAATTGAATTGAATTGAATTGAATTGAATTGAATTGAATTGAATTGAATTGAATTGAATTGAATTGAATTGAATTGAATTGAATTAACCAGGTTGGAAAAGACCTTTGAGATCATCAAGTTCACCCTATCACCCAACACCATCTAATCAACTAAACCATGGCACCAAGCACCCCATCCAGTCACTTCCTAAACACCTCCACTGATGGTGACTCCACCACCTCCCTGGGCAGCACATTCCAATGGCCAATCACTCTTTCTATGATGAACTTCTTCCTAACATCAGAGAAAGGCTTCTGCAAAGTAGGAGAGGGAAAACATTTTGGGGTTTATGAGTTGTCTGTGTTGTTTCTTTGTTGTTTCTTTATTTTGGGGGGTGCTTATTTGGTTGTTTGGTTGGGGTTTAGTTTGTTGGTTGTTTTTTTTTCCATGATAGTCATTTTTAAAGTACAGCTCCGCAGCGTGAGATAAACGTCCTGCTGTTCCTGTGGAATGATGAGAGGTGACTCATTAAATATTTCAATAGCAAATTATTATGCCTGAGATGGAAGGGTTGACAGACAAAGAAAGACATTGCTGAAAATTAGGAACAGACAGCAGCGTGACTGAAAAATGGAATGGAATGGAATGGAATGGAATGGAATGGAATGGAATGGAATGGAATGGAATGGTATAGAATAGAATAGAATAGAATAGAATAGAATAGAATAGAATAGAATAGAATAGAATAGAATAGAATAGAATAGAATAGAATAGAATAGAATAGAATAGACCAGGTTGGGATAGAACTTCAAGATCATCGAGTCCAACCCATCATCCAACACCACCTAACCAATAAAACGGTGCAACCAAGCACCCTATCAAGGCTCCTCCTGAACACTTCCAGTGACGGCAACTCCACCACCTCCCTGGGCAGCACATTCCCATGGGCAACCACTCTTTCTGTGTAAAACTTCCTCCTAACCTCCAGCCTAAGCCTGCCCTGGCACAGCCTGAGACTGTGTCCTCTTCTTCTGGTGCTGGTTGCTTGGGAGAAGAGACCAACCTCTGCCTGGCTACAACCTCCCTTCAGGGAGTTGTAGAGAGCAAGAAGGTCACCCCTGAGTCTCCTCCTCTCCAGGCTAAGCAACCCCAGCTCCTTCAGCCTCTCCTCACAGGGCTGTGCTCCAAACCCCTCCCCAGCTTTCTTGCCCTTCTCTGGACATGTTCCAACAAGTCAACATCCTTCCTAAACTGAGGGGCCCGGAACTGGACACAGGACTCAAGGTGTGGCCTAACCAGTGCAGTGTACAGGGGCACAATGACCTCTCTGCTCCTGCTGGCCACACTGTTCCTGATGCAGGCCAGGACGCCATTGGCCCTCCTGGCTGCCTGGGCACACTGCAGGCTCATGTTCAGCCTACCATCAACCAACACCCCCAGGTCCCTTTCTGCCAGGCTGCTCTCCAGCCACTCTGACCACAGCCTGTAGCACTGCCTGGGGTTGTTTTGGCCCAAAATGCTATTCTGCAGCCCAGGAGGCATCTGCAAACATAGCTGATATGTCTCTTTTAAAGTTTGGCTGTATTTACTGGTATCATAGTATCAGTCAGGGTTGGAAGGGACCACAAGGATCAGCTAGTTCCAATCCCCCTGCCATGGGCAGGGACACCCCACACTACATCAGGCCGGTCAGAGCCTCATCCAGCCTGGGCTTAAACACCTCCAGGGACGGGGCCTCAACCAGCTCCCTGCACAACCCATTCCAGGGCTTCACCACTCTCATGCTGAAGAACTTCCTCCTCATCTCCAGCCTGAATCTCCCACCTCCAGCTTCATTCCATTCCCCCTGAGTCCTATCACTACCTGCAATCCTGAGAAGTCCCTCCCCAGCCTTCCTGGAGGCCCCCTTCAGATACTGGAAGGCCACAATGAGGTCACCTGGGAGCCTTCTTTTCTCCAGACTGAACATCCCCAACTCCTTCAGTCTGTCCTCATAGGAGAGGTGCTCCAGCCCTCTGATCATCCTCGTGGCCCTTCTCTGGACATCTTCCAGCACCTCCAGATCCCTCTTGTAAAAGGGACATTGCAATAGGTGGCCTCTTGATTTCTGCTTGAGTAGACTGGTTGACACTGGGAAAAGGAATGAATTTCATTATGTCTATTTAAAAACAATTAAATAAATAAATAGAGTTCTCATGTGGAAAAAGCCTTCTCATTTATGTCAAGAAACTCTGCAACATTGCCCCTCCCACACTTTGTATTTCAGGTGGAGCATGAATCATAGAGTCATAGAATCAAAGAGTCATAGAATCATAGAATCAATAAGGTTGGAAAAGAGATCATCAAGTCCAAACTATCAGCCGACGTTTCAGGTCTACCTAAACCATGGCTTCAAGTGCCACGTCCAGTCCCTTTTTGAACACCTCCAGGCACAGGTTGGAAAGGACAGGCCCAGTTCTGGGCAACTCAGTTTAGGAAGGATGTTGACTTGCTGGAACGTGTCCAGAGAAGAGCAATGAAGTTGGTGAGGGGTTTGGAGCACAGCCCTGTGAGGAGAGGCTGAGGGAGCTGGGGTTGCTTAGCCTGGAGAAGAGGAGACTCAGGGGTGACCTTCTTGCTCTCTACAACTACCTGAAGGGAGGTTGTGGACAGGTGGGGGTTGGTCTCTTCTGCCAGTCAACCAGCACCAGAAGAAGAGGACACAGTCTCAGGCTGTGCCAGGGCAGGTTTAGGCTGGATGTTAGGAAGAAATTCTTCCCAGAAAGAGTGATTGCCCATTGGAATGGGCTGCCCGTGGAGGTGGTGGAGTCACCTTCATTGGAGGGGTTCAGGAGGAGACTTGATGGGGTGCTTGGTGCCATGGTTTAGTTGTTTAGGTGGGTTGGATTGGTTGATGGGTTGGACGCAAAGATCTTGAAGGTCTCTTCCAATCTGGTTTATTGTATTGTATTGTATTGAAAAGATCTTTGAGATCATCAAGGACATCCTATCACCCAATTTCCTGGCGGCAATAATTGCACACCTGCAGGATGGCCAAGGGCTCAGGTCCAGCCAACATGGATTTAGGAAGGGCAGGTCCTGCCTCTCCAACCTGATCTCCTTCTATGATCAGGTGACCCGTCTGGTGGACGTGGGGAGGCCTGTGGATGTGGTCTACCTGGACTTCACCAAGGCCTTTGACACCGTCCCCCACAGCAAACTGCTGGCTAAGTTGTCAGCTCATGGTTTGGACAGTAACACTCTGCGCTGGGTTAGGAACTGGCTGGAGGGCCGAGCCCAGAGAGTGGTGGTGAATGGTGCCACATCCAGCTGGCAGCCTGTCACTAGTGGTGTCCCCCAGGGATCAGTGTTGGGCCCCATCCTCTTTAACATCTTCATTGATGATATGGATGAGGGAATTGAGTCAGTCATCAGCAAGTTTGCAGATGACACCAAGTTGGGAATAGATGTTAGTCAGTTAGAGGGTAGAAAGGCTCTGCAGAGGGACCTCGACCGACTGGACAGATGGGCGGAGTCCAATGGGATGACATTCAACAAGTCCAAGTGCCGGGTGCTGCACTTTGGCCACAGCAACCCCATGCAGAGCTACAGGCTGGGGTCAGAGTGGCTGGAGAGCTGCCAAACAGAGAGGGATCTGGGGGTGCTGATCGACACCCGCCTAAACATGAGCCAGCAGTGTGCCCAGGTGGCCAAGAGGGCCAATGGCATCCTGGCCTGTATTAAGAATAGTGTGGCCAGCAGGAGCAGGGAGGTCATTGTGCCCCTGTACTCTGCATTGGTTAGGCCACACCTTGAGTACTGTGTCCAGTTCTGGGCCCCTCAGTTTAAGAAGGACATCGAGACACTTGAACGTGTCCAGAGGAGGGCAACAAGGCTGGTGAGAGGCCTTGAGCACAAGCCCTATGAGGAGAGACTGAGGGAGCTGGGGTTGTTTAGCCTGGAGAAGAGAAGGACCAGGGGTGACCTCATTGCCCTCTACAACTACCTGAAGGGTGGTTGTGGACAGGAGGGGGTTGGTCTCTTCTCCCAGGCAACCAGTACCAGAACAAGGGGACACAGTCTCAAGCTGTGCCAGGGGAGGTTTAGACTTGAGGTGAGGAGGAAGTTCTTCACTGAGCGAGTCATTCGTCATTGGAATGGGCTGCCCGGGGAGGTGGTGGAGTCGCCGTCCCTGGAGGTGTTCAAGAGGAGACTGGACATGGCACTTGGTGCCATGGTCTAGTTGTGAGGTCTGTTGGGACGGGTTGGACTTGATGATCCTTGGGGTCTCTTCCAACCTTGGTTATACTGTGATACTGTGATACTGTGAACACCATCTAGTCAACTAAACCATGGCACCAAGTGCCTCATCCAGTCTCTTCTTAAACACCTCCAGGGATGGTGATTCCACCACCTCCCTGGGCAGCACATTCCAATGGCCAATCTCTCTTTCTGGGAAGAATTTCTTCCTAACATCCAGCCTAAACCTCCCCTGGCACAGCTTGAGACTGTGTCCTCTTGTTCTGGTGCTGGTTGCCTGGCAGAAGAGACCAACCCCCACCTGGCTATGACCTCCCTTCAGGGAGTTGTAGAGAGCAAGAAGGTCTCCCTGACCCTCCTCCTCTCCAGGCTAAGCGACCCCAGCTCCCTCAGCCTCTCCTAACACACACTTTGGCCCTGCTAGAGCAGAAATAGTTCTGTTTGGGGAGTTTTTATTTAGGCTGTTGTGCTTCTGACAGCCTGAGGTCAGCACACAGGTGCTGGAGCAGGCTGGCCCACATTTGTATGCCACACAAACAGTTGCTTTGACCTGTTCCTTTCCACTCCTCAACCCACCCACGTACAGCGGAGGAGCAAAGCGTCTCTGTGGAAGCACAGCAGCAGAGATGAAGCAGCTGTGAAATACACCTGCCTGTTATTTGCAGCCCTGCTCAATTATATGCCTTTCACTTGGCAATGTGGAGCAGTTATGCTGTAATATGAATATGTTTCTTTCCTCTCTACCCACGGCTCTGGATCAATCAACGACTTGAAACAGCAGGAGGGAAATGAAGTAGTAACGTAGGGGGGAAAAATGAGAGCTGAAGTTGTAATCTGCCAACTAAACACCATTAGGACATAGTGTCCCACTCAGTGGCCCTGCAGCTGCATTGGGCTGTGACCAAATCTATTAATAGGCTGTGCAGAGCTCTTTGTAGTCCTAAGAGCAATGCTCAAAGTTTAAAGCCCTTGTCCTTTTTCTGTGACATCAGCAACTAACTCCCTTGTGGTGCTTAGTCCAGAAAGGATGAAAAGTCCAATTCTAGTCTCTCCAGATTGCTCTTCACTTCTTGCCCAGACTGAAAGAGGAAAATAATGCTGAGACATTAAACTCAGAATCACAGAATTAACCAGGCTGGAAATGACCTTTGAGATCATCAAGTCCGACCTATCACCCAACACCATCTAATCAACTGAACTATGGCTCCAGGGACAGTGACTCTACCACCTCCCTGGGCAGCCCATTCCAATGGCCAATCACTCTGTGAAGGATTGCTTCCTAACATCCAGCCTAAACCTCCCTGGTGCAGCTTGAGACTGTGTCCTCTTGTTCTGGTGCTGGTTGCCTGGGAGAACAGACCAACCCCCACCCGACTACAACCTCCCTTCAGGGAGTTGTAGACAGCAAGAAGGTCTCCCTGAGTCTCCTCAACCCTAACATGGACAGCAGGTTCCTCATGGGGCATCTGGCTTGCTCCAGGCTTGATGACAGACACAGGGGACAGAGATTAAGGTGCAAGTGGAACAGCTTGCTTTTGTGTTGCTATGGAAAAGGACCTGCTGCATCCCAGGTCCAAGGGACCAGGTTGTGACACTCCTGCAACTGAACTGAAGATGTCCTACACGCTGTGGACTAACAACTTGCCATGTCACCCCACAAACTGGGTGGCAGTTTGGGACCATAAGCCTTCTCCAAAGCAGCATGCACACCTGCAAAAAGACAGCCTCTTAATCTCTGTCTGTAACTCTGTGGTGACAAGTAGGCACTTCCAAACTCTGACTCATTTCATTTTAAAGATGTTCAAAGTTAAGGAAGATGATTTCAACTTCTTGCCCAGGAGACAGAGTATGGGGGAATGGGGCAGTTCAGATGTTTAGCAGGCTTAGAGAAGGTAACTCCATATATCAGGACTCTGGAGTACTGTGTCCAGGACACCTTGAGTCCTGTGTCCAGTTCTGGGCCTCTCAGTTTAGGAAAGATGTTGAGTTGCTGGAAGGTGTCCAGAGAAGGGCAACAAAGCTGGGGAGGGGTTTGGATCACAGCCCTGTGAGGAGAGGCTGAGGGAGCTGGGGTTGCTTAGCCTGGAGAAGGGGAGGCTCAGGGAGACCTTCTTGCTGTCTACAACTACCTGAAGGGACGGTGTAGCCAGGTGGGGGTTGGTCTCTTCTGCCAGGCAACCAGCACCAGAACAAGAGAACACAGTCTCAAGTTGCACCAGGGGAGGTTTAGGCTGGATGTTAGGAAGAAGTTCTTCATAGCAAGAGTTATTGGCCATTGGAATGAACTGCCTGGGGAGGTGGTGGAGTCACCATCACTGGAGGTGTTTAGGAAGAGACTGGATGGGGTGCTTGGTGCCATGGTTTAGTTGATTAGATGGTTTTGGATGATGGGTTGGACTTGTTGATCTCAAAGGTCTTTTCCAACCTGGTTTATATATATATATACATATATACACACACACACACATATACACACACACACATACATATACATGCATACATACATACATGTATATATGCCTGCAACCTGGTACCTGCTATTCCAGGAAGATACCTGTAACACTCTTGAGCTGCTCCAGTCTATTTCCCCTACAGAGGAGCGGTCTGTGGCTGGAGTCAAAAGTGAGTGCTGCAGCTCTATGATTAATCCTCATCTTCCCCGCGACTGAGGAAGGGACTTCCTGGGAGCAATGGATGCTTTCTGCAGAACATGACCTCAGAGAACTGGAGCCTATTGAATGTCTGCAGTGCTGTCTGAAACTCAGGGGTGAAACACTGCTTGGTGGGAAAAAGCAGCAGCTCTGCAGGAGAGAAATGCTCGAGGGAGAGGTTGTACCCGGAGACCAGTGGAGGAAGCATGCGTGAGGCAGCAGCTGCAGAAACAGGCAAGAGCTTGGGAACAAACCCTGGAAAAGTGGAAAGGCAAAATGCAGTGAGGGAAGGTGAGGTGAAATGAGGGCTATCAGAAGAAAACAGCCTGGGGACAGGACTCCACACGGGCAAGGGCACACCTGCCCCCACTCTCAGGGTACTTCAGCCGCTGCAGCCACTGTGGGTTGGGAAAGCCTGAGTACAGCCCCAGGGCTTGATGGGACACCTCTCCAGCTCGGAGTGGGGCTACCTCCTAAGTCACCTGGGGCTTGGCCATGCAAATATATTTGTTTAATTCCATGACCTAAGCCAGGAGTCACACCAGATGAGTGTATGTAAGCCTTTCACACCTTGCAAGGCCTCCTCTCAGCCCACCGGCAGTGGTAGGGCAGGCTGGCTGGGACATGCACATCATGGGCTTGCCAGCCCTGCCTGAGGCTCCTTCTCCAGTCAATGGAGCAACTGGGGTGGGAAGCAGCCTTACTGGCAATGACTCAACCCACCAAAAAACAAAGCCACCTTCCTGAGGTGTGTGTTCCCCTGCTCTGACTGTAGGAAGAGCCCAAAGCAAAAAGAAGCCTTTAATTTAGGGATCCCAGCCAAAAACAAAATCAAGGTTAGAGAGGATGAATCTGGATACTCAGGTAGATAGAAGATGTATGTGGAAAACTTAGCAGTGTGTAGCAGAGTGAGAGTAGATGAGTCATCCTGGAGAGCACCAGTGCTGACTTATGCACAATAAGCACAACAAAGCTGGTGAGAGGTCTGAAGCACAGCCCTATGAGGAGAGGCTGAGGGACCTGGGGTTGCTTAGCCTGGAGAAGAGGAGGCTCAGGGGAGACATTCTTGCTGTCAACAGCTACCTGAAGGAGGTTGTAGGCAGGTGGGGGTTGGTCTCTTCTCCCAGACAACCAGCACCAGAACAAGAGGACACAGTCTCAAGCTGTGCCAGGGGAGCTTTAGGCTGGATGTTAGGAAGGAGCTGTTCCCAGAAATAGCGATTGGCCATTGGAATGGGCTGCCCAGGGAGGTGGTAGAGTCACCATCACTGGAGGTGTTCAAGAAAGGTCTTTAAGAGGGTCTGGAGGTGCTGGAAGGTGTCCAGAGAAGGGCTATGAGGATGATCAGAGGGCTGGAGCACCTCTCCTATGAGGACAGACTGAAGGAGTTGGGGCTGTTCAGTCTGGAGAAGAGAAGGCTCGAGGTGGCCTCATTGTGGCCTTCCAGTATCTGAAAGGGGGCTACAAGAAGGCTGGGGAGGGACTTGTCAGGATCTCAGGTAGTGATAGGACTCAGGGGGAATGGAATGAAGATGGAGGTGGGAGATTCAGGCTGGAGATGAGGAGGAAGTTCTTCAGCATGAGAGTGGTGAAGTCCTGGAATGGGTTGTGCAGGGAGCTGGTTGAGGCCCGTCCCTGGAGGTGTTTAAGCCCAGGCTGGATGAGGCTCTGTCCAGCCTGATGTAGTGTGAGGTGTCCCTGCCCATGGGAGGGGGTTGGAACTAGCTGATCCTTGTGGTCCCTTCCAACCCTGACTGATACTATGATACTAAGAGACTAGATGGGGCTCTTGGTGCCATGGTTTAGTTAGTCCTCAGGTGTTGGGTGACAGGTTGGACTTGATGATCTCTGAGGTCTTTTCCAACCATATTGATTCTATGATTCTATGATTGTTGTGTAATTAAGGGTGAACACGATGCAGGATCTGATGTGTTGGCTGTCTTGTTGCTCCCTGTGTTGTATATTTCAGTTCAGCCTTTTGGAATAACTAGCTTTTGGTATTAGTTTTGAGAGTATGCTCTGTGAAGTAGTGAATGTCAAAACCATGCTGGAAAATGCTACTCTACAACCACCGAGAAGGGCAGTTAAAAGGAATCCTTTAGTGTGTTAACTCTATGCAGCAATTTAGAGAGAAGCAGATTTCCCAGGAACCCAAATAAACCTGCATCCAGAGAATAAGTATTCAGAAGGTGTATCTCAATCAAATAGGCCTTCAGCACTTACTTTTTGTTTGCTATTCATTGTGTCCAGTTCTGGGCCCCTCAGTTTAGGAAAGATGTTGAGTTGCTGGAAGGTGTCCAGAGAAGGGCAACAAAGCTGGGGAGGGGGTTTGGAGCACAGTCCTGTGAGGAGAGGCTGAGGGAGCTGGGGTTGCTTAGCCTGGAGAAGGGAGGCTCAGGGAGACCTGATTGCTCTCTACAACTCCCTGAAAGGAGGTTGTAGCCAGGTGGGGGTTGGTTTCTTCTCCCAGGCAACCAGCACCAGAACAAGAGGACACAGTCTCAAGCTGCACCAGGGGAGGTTTAGACTGGATGTTATGAAGAGATTCTTCCCAGAGTGATTGCCCATTGGAATGTGCTGCCCAGGGAGGTGGTGGAGTCACCATCATTGGGGCTGTTTAGAAGGAGAATTGTTAGGGTGCTTAGTTGCATCGTTTATTTGAGCAGGTGGTGTTGGATAACGGGTTGGACTCAATGATCTTGAAGGTCTCTTCCAACTTGGTCTATTCTATTCTATTCTATTCTATTCTATTCTATTCTATTCTATTCTATTCTATTCTATTCTATTCTATTCTATTCCATTCCATTCCATTCCATTCCATTCCATTCCATTCCATTCCATTCCATTCCATTCCATTCCATTCCATTCCATTCCATTCCATTCCATTCCATTCCATTCCATTCCATTCCATTCCATTCCATTCCATTCCATTCCATTCCATTCCATTCCATTCCATTCCATTCCATTCCATTCCATTCCATTCCATTCCATTCCATTCCATTCCATTCCATTCCATTCCATTCCATTTTCATAGCTGGTGAAAAGCTTGATTATTTCTCTTTCCAGGGCTACTATTTTGGTATGCTGTTGAATTTTCATGGTAAATCCAACTCAAGCATCCTCCAGTCCTTTTGGACTGCAAAACTACATGCCTGCAACCAAGCTGAGATGGGATTTTCAGAAGTTTTTTGTCCTCTCCTTGCAGCTGAGAGTACTAACAAACAGCACATTCCCACGAGACTGGTTTCTTTCTGGGCTATTCCCTGTGTTCCCTACTGCAGATGAGTTCCCAAGGCAGAAGGGCAGAATCTGCCTCATGCAGCAGCCAGGGGAGCCTGTGCCTCTCCTAGCAAAACCCCACAACAGCAGTCCTGGAGTCATACTATTGTCAGGATTGGAAGGGATCTCAAGGATCATCCAGTTCCAAGCTCCCTGCCCTGGGCAGGGACACCTCACACTAGATCAGGTTGCTCAGAGCCACATCCAGCCTGGCCTTAAAAATCTTCCAGGGCTGGGGCTTCTATCCCCTCCCTGGGCAACCTGTGCCAGTGTCTCACCACACTCATGGTGAAGAAATTCTTCCTAACATCCAATCTGAATCTACCCACTTCTAGTTTTGCTCCATTCCCCCCAGTCCTATCACTCCCTGACACCACAAATATTCCCTCGCCGGCTTTCCTGTGGGCCCCCTTAAGATACTGGAAGGCCATAATAAGGTCTGCTCAGAGCCTTCTCCTATATAGACTGAATAGCCCCTATTCTCTCAGTCTGTCTCAGTCACCCCTCTGCCCCATGAACAGGGGTCTCTGTCCCACTAGGTGACTCACAAAGGGTCTTTCAAACTCGAGAGCTGATGCAGAGGGATGTAGGTAGCCCAAAACATGCTTCCTTCTGCCACATGACCTAATGCAGAGGAGGATACCTCAGCTGCAATGCAAAAGCTTGCAGGGCAGGAGTGTAAGTGCTTAAACCTCCATGTGTGATCAATGGAAATGTGTCAGTAGGTGGGTGAGAGAAAGCAAGACAGACTGAATGCTGTGGGAAAAAATACAGAGAATGGAGTAGCACAGAGGATTTCAGTTTGTCTCACATTTTGCCTCTGTCCCATCTTCTCCTCACTCCTTTTCTTCATTTTTCAGTGGCTAATGCAAGTGAAAAGAATGCCTAGACCCATCCAGTCTGGCTTCCAGAATGGACAGGCATTTATTAGTTAACTAAAACACACTATAGCAGCCTTTTATAGACAGAATCACAGGTAAATGCCTTATAGAACCATAGAATCAATAAGGTTGGAAAAGACCTCAATGATCATCAAGTCCAACCTGTCACCCAACACCTCAGGACTAACTAAACTATGGCTTCAAGTCCCATGTCCAATCCCCTCTTGAACACCTCCAGGGATGGTGACTCCACCACCTCCTGGGCAGCACATTCCAATGGCCAACCTCTCTTTCTGGGAAGAACTTTCTCCTCACCTCCAGCCTAAACCTCCCCTGGCACAGCTTGAGACTGTGTCCTCTTGTTCTATCCACATTGCCTGGGAGAAGAGACCAACCCCCACCTGGCTACAGCCTCTCTTCAGGGAGTTGTAGACGGCAGAAAGGTCTCCCCTGAGCCTCCTCTTCTCCCAGGCTAAACAACCCCAGCTCCCTCAGCCTCTCCTCATAGGGCTTGTGCTCCAGACCCCTCCCCAGCTTTGTTGCCCTTCTCTGGACACATTCAAGTGTCTCAATGTCCTTCTTTAATTGAAGGTCCCAGAACTGGATGCAGGACTCAAGGTGTGGCCTAACCAGTGCTGAGTCCAGGGGGCAGGATGACTTCCCTGCTGGCCACACTGTTCCTGATGCAGGCCAGGATGCCATTGGCCTTCTTGGCCACCTGGGCACACTGCTGGCTCATGTTCAGTCTACTATCAACCAGCACCCCCAGGTCCCTTTCTGCCTGGCTGCTCTCCAGCCACCCTGACCCTAGCCTGTAGCACTGCATGGGGTTGTTGTGACCAAAGTGCAGCACCCAGCACTTGGACTTGTTGAATGCCATCCTGTTAGACTCTGCACATCTGTCCAGCCTGTCGAGGTCCCTCTGCAGAGCTCTCCAACCCTCTAACAGATCAACACCTGCCCCCAGTTTGGTGTCATCTGCAAATTTACTAATGGTGGACTCAATCCCCTCATCAGTTTCCTACGGGATCTCTATTAATCACACCTATGTCCAGTTGCTAGGAAACTCCTCTTCCAAGGAATGCTTTGTTTAAAAGTATACTGAAAACTTATTTTCACAGTGGCTTTCTTCTCATTAATGGGATTTGACATGTTGGCTCTGGTGCAGCATGCAAGTTGTTTGTGTAAAGCTTTGAGATGAAATTTTGAATGGTGCTGTATAAATACTGCCTGCATTGGATTGAACAATATTATTGTGCAGCTGAAGGGTTTCCTGCTCTATACCATAACATGATTTGTTATTTTTCCAGCACACACACATTAGCCTGCATTCAACTTCTGCACAAGTCAGAGGAACTGACATTAAATTTACAAGCACACCTGAGCAAAGCTAGTTAGCTCTGGCCAGGTCATGTTTCCATTAAATAAGGCTGGCTGTTAGAACACATTGCAAGAAAATGCAGCTAAAAATCTCTGTCTCATTTTTCCCCCCAGTGCTTCACTGTACCATAGAGATGTTGAGTTGCTGGAAGGTGTCAGAGAAGGGCAACAAAGCTGGGGAGGGGTTTGGAGCACAAGCCCTGTGAGGAGAGGTTGAGGGAGCTGGGGTTGCTTAGCCTGGAGAAGAGGAGGCTCAGGGGGAAACCTTCTTGCTGTCTACAACTCCCTGAAGGAGGTTGTAGCCAGGTGAGGGTTGGTCTCTTCTCCCAGGCAACCAGCACCAGAACAAGAGGACACAGTCTCAAGCCAGGGGGAGGTTTAGGCTGGATGTTAGGAAGAAACTCTTCCCAGAAAAGAGATTGGCCATTGGAATGTGCTGCCTAGGGAGGTGGTGGAGTCACCATCACTGGAGGTGTTTAGAAGCGACTGGATGGGGTGCTTGGTGCCATGGTTTAGTTGATTAGATGGTGTTGGGTGATAGGTTGAACTCAATGATTTCAAAGATCTCTTCCATCCTGTATAATTCCATTCCATTCCATTCCATTCCATTCCATTCCATTCCATTCCATTCCATTCCATTCCATTCCATTCCATATGATTCAATTCAGTTCTATTCCATTCATTCCATTCTATTCTATTCTATTCTATTCTATTCTATTCTATTCTATTCTATTCTATTCTATTCTATTCTATTCTATTCTATTCTATTCTATTCTATTCTATTCTATTCTATTCTATTCTATTCTATTCTATTCTACTGTCATTCAGGTCACATTAGAGCTTACAGGCAGCATTCCTTTTGGTATCAAAAGGGGTGACAGGCCTATGTGGGTTGTTTGTGCACACCCAACTCTGAGCTGAAGAGATATGCAAGATATGGCCCAGACATATGACTGAAGCTGAGGGCACAAGGACAGCTGATTTCTAGAGTTCAAGGTTTTTACAGCTGGCTCTGACAGGTTTGCATTTCATTAAGATTTCTGATTTTCCAGTCACTTGCAATGTTGCCAAAATTTGACCACTTGGAGTAAAATTTTCCTGTCCAGGTGTTTGCCTTAGGCTGAATTATTTCAGATTTCAGGGTGGGAAGCACAATTTCATTTAGAGCCATTCCTCATGGCCAACACTCAGGCTGAAGGAAATGGCCTATGTGTAAAATATGTTGTGACTTACCATTTGAAACTCTCCAGTGCTCTGTGAATGAAAAGAGAGTTGTGTGAGGGAAAGCAGACAAGGAATTGGCTCTATGGGGACAAGTAATTTTGGTGGTTATGGTGTGGATAGGCATGGAAGACCTGGGTGGGATGAACTGGCACAGGCAGTGTACCATCACTAAAACTGAGAGGACAAGCTCAAAAAATACAGACTTTACACAATGGAGCTGAGTTACTGAGTTTGGAAAAAGTATACAGTGGGACAAGTCCTAAAGGGTGAGGCAGAGGGAGTTAGGACAAGGGTAACCATCTAAAGTTTTGCAGAGAATCATAGAATCAATAAGGTTGGAAAAGACCTCAGAGATCATCATGTCCAATCTAACACCCAACACCTCAGGACTAACTAAACCATGGCACCAAGTGCCACATCCATTCCATTTTTGAACACCTCCAGGGGTGGTGACTCCACCACCTCCCTGGGCAGCTGATTCCAATGGCCATTTACTCTTCCTGTGAAGAACTTTCTCCTCACCTGAAGCCTAAACCTCCCCTGTCACAGATTGAGACTGTGTCCTCTTGTTCTGGTGCTGGTTGCCTGGGAGAAGAGACCAACCTCTGCCTGTCTACAACCTCCCTTCAGGGAGTTGTAGACAAGAAGGCCTGCCCTGAGCCTCCTCTTCTCCAGGCTAAGCAACCCCAGCTCCCTCAGCCTCTCCTCACAGGGCTGTGCTCCAAACCCCTCCCCAGCTTTGGTGCCCTTCTCTGGACACGTTCAAGTGTCTCAATATACTTCTTCCTTCCTTCTTCCCATTCCTCAATTTTGAGGGGCCCCGAACTCGACACAGGACTCAAGGTGTGGCCTAACCAGTGCTGAGTCCAGAGGCACAATGACCTCCCTGCTCCTGCTGGCCACACTATTCTTGATACAGGCCAGGATGCCACTGGCCTTCTTGGCCACCTGGGCACACTGCTGGCTCATGTTCAGCCAGCTGAGTATCCTGGACTAGGGTCTGTTCCTAAACTTCTCTGGTCTGCTGCTGTTAGTGTTTATGTGTGAAACTCCTGGTGACAGTGTGTTTCATCTCCCGCACACTGTCAGAACAGGCTCTTACCCTACCGATGTGACCCCTTAGCTGCCTCTGCAAATTTCAGCACTGTCCTGTTTACCCTGCTGATAAGTCATGCAGATGCAGATGACTTATTGTGTAGGGGTGTCAGGCAACCTTAGTTAGCTGCCTTTAATTTTGCCTTTAATTGCCCACACGCATCTGGAGTTCCCTCATGCATCTCCAAAGTCCTTTCGACTCGCGCTGCGCGCTCAAAGGACACGTCTCTGCTCACTGGCGCCTGTTCAGTTGGTGGTTCCTGATTATTAACCTGCAGGTTGAGTCTTGAAATGTTTTCTTCCCAGCATTTTCTGCAGTACAAGAGCTCCCCAACCATTAGCTGTTTCACTTCAGCACAGCTTCTTTGTAAGGAGATATCACGATACTGTCCTTTGGCAAAGGGGCAGCGCCGTCAGCACCGCAGCTGCCCAGTTTCAGCTGACTGGGACTTGATTTTTCAGCACACTTACTGCATGACATGATGCTGTGAATCACTGAAGCATTGCTCTTCCTGACTCATCTGAGACTGAGAGCTCAGCACTTCTGTAGACCAAACTGCTGGGCTTGGAAGTCAGGCACCTAGCAAGTGAAAAAGATACAATTAAAACCCATCTGTGAAAAGCTTAGCTGAGCAACGTTTCCCAGCACTCTGGAACACAGAAGGAGATAGGATCTAAGGATGTAATCTTGCACTTTCTCTTCCCCACAGACTCATTCCTCATTCATTTCCAGCTTTTGTAATAAAATGGAGATGCTGCCAGAGCCAGGGAGTGTGTCTAATTCGTGTACTGAAGGAAGGAGCTGTGTGGAAAAATACTGTCTGATCAAACAGTACAAATCGTGGCTGCATAGTACAGGTATGGATGAGGGGCTGATTAAGGTAGAATAAGATAGAATAGGATAGAATAGGATAGGATAGGATAGGATAGGATAGGATAGGATAGGATAGGATAGGATAATCGATAGGATAGGATAGGATAGGATAGAATAGAATAGAATAGAATAGAATAGAATAGAATAGAATAGAATAGAATAGAATAGAATAGAATAATATAGAATTAACCAGGTTGGAAAAGAGCTTCAAGATCATTGAGTTCAACCTATCACCCAACACCATCTAATCAACTAAACCATGGCACTAAGTGCCCCATCCAGTCTCTTCATAAACACCACGAGGATTATCAGAGGGCTGGAGCACCTCTCCTATGAGGACAGACTGAAGGAGTTGGGGCTGTTCAGTCTGGAGAAGAGAAGGCTCCCAGGTGACCTCATTGTGGCCTTCCAGTATCTGAAGGGGGCTACAAGAAGGCTGGGGAGGGACATCTCAGGTAGTGATAGGACTCGGGGAATGGAATGAAGCTGGAGGTGGGGAGATTCAGGCTGGATGTGAAGAAGTTCTTCACTGTGAGAGTGGTGAAGCCCTGGAATGGGTTGTGCAGGGAGGGGGTTGAGGCCCCGTCCCTGGAGGTGTTTAAGCCCAGGCTGGATGAGGCTCTGGCCAGCCTGATGTAGTGTGGGGTGTCCCTGCCCATGGCAGGGGGTTTGGAACTAGCTGATTCTTGTGGTCCCTTCCAACCCTGACTGAAACTATGATACTATGATACCTCCAGTGATGGTGACTCCACCACCTCCCTGGGCAGCACATTCCAATGGCCAATCTCTCTTTCTGGGAATAACAACTTCCTACCATCCAGCCTAAACCTCCCCTGGCACAGCTTGAGACTGTGTCCTCTTGTTCTGGTGCTGGCTGCCTGCAAGAAGAGACCAACCCCCACCTGGCTACAACCTCCCTTCAGGGAGTTGTAGACAGCAAGAAGGTCTCCCCTGAGCCTCCTCTTCTCCAGGCTAAACAACCCCAGCTCCCTCAGCCTCTCCTCACAGGGCTGTGCTCCAAACCCCTCCCCAGCTTTGTTGCCCTCCTCTGGACACCTTCGTAGCAAAAAAGAGTTTTACATGAACATCTTCTGACTTCCATGTGCTTGCTCCTTCAGGCTCATTAGTATTCCTTCAAAATGAGGGGTTGATTTGTTTTGGAATGAAGTGTATTTATTCCAGTTCTGTGTAGGAAACAGCCAGTTCTGTCTGTATTCCAAAATATTTTTGCAAATGGTAGGGTGCCCTTCTCCTGACATTCCTCACCAACTTGAGTTCGGCATTAGGAGGAGATAAATGTGCATCAAGCTCAGCATTTCTCCCACCATCTACCTACTTAGACTCTTGTTTCATTAGAATTTTAGCAATGTGCTGGTTCATGGCTGATAACCTCCTCTCCCTCTCCAGGCTAGAAGTGCCTGTGAGCGTGTGTGCATGTGTAGGGGGCGAGGGAAGGAGTGCGTTTCTCATCTCCTCAGCATTTATTACATTCCTCTTTCTCTGCCTCCTCTGCAGCAATAAATCGATGCTACTTGTTATTGTCTACCCCCTGAGCAGCATCACAGAGGGGGAGGCAGGCCCTCCTGGCTATAATGTAGTCAGCACTGGTCAGGCCACACCTTGAGTCCTGTGTCCAGTTCTGGGCCCCTCAGTTTAGGAAAGATGTTGAGTTGCTGGAAGGTGTCCAGCGAAGGGCAACAAAGCTGGGGAGGGGTTTGGAGCACAGCCCTGTGAGGAGAGGCTGAGGGAGCTGGGGTTGCTTAGCCTGGAGAAGAGACCTTCTTGCACTCTACAACTACCTGAAGTGAGGTTGTAGCCAGGTGGGGGTTGGTCTCTTCTTGCAGGCAGCCAGCACCAGAACAAGAGGACACAGTCTTCAGCTGCACCAGGGGATGCTTACGCTGGATGTTAGCTATGGTTCAGCTTTGCACAAAAATCTCTTCCTTAAGCTCCCAGAAACAGTAAGCTAGCCTCAAGCAAGTCTCAAGCTGCACCAGGGGAGGTTTAGGCTGGATGGTAGGAGGAAGTTCTTCACAGAAAGAGTGATTGGCCATTGGAATGTGCTGCCCAGGGAGGTGGTGGAGTCACCATCGCTGGAGGTGTTTAGGAAGAGACTGGATGGGGCACTTGGTGCCATGGTTTAGTTGATTAGATGGTGTTGGGTGATAGGTTGGACTTGATAATCTCTGAGGTCTTTTCCGACCTGGTCTGGTCTATTCTATTCTATTCTATTCTATTCTATTCTATTCTATTCTATTCTATTCTATTCTATTCTATTCCATTCCATTCCATTCCATCCCATTCCATCCCATTCCATTCCATTCCATTCCATTCCATTCCATTCCATTCCATTCCATTCCATTCCATTCCATTCCATTCCATAATGTCATGTGTTTTATCAAAAGCTAATACAGAAGAAAAGAACTAAAGTAAACTAAAGACTTGGTTTTGCAGATTTGAGAGGAAGGACTCTGTCCTAGTCATGCCAGCCAGCAAGACAAGACATGCTTTGCCCCACACAAGGTGCAGTTACCACCCCTAGCCTTACACTACATGCCCAGGCAGGAGAGGGCAGCATTTCAGTGGGACAATGTTTCTGCTTCCACCATGGGAAGGAAGATCTGGGATGTATAGTACTACTGAGTGTTTTCTGCCTACAAGCATCTTCAGGGCTGAGGTGCTAAGTACATCACTCCCCTGTGTGTGCTGAGGTGGGTGCATGCACCTTGCACTTCTGCAGCAAGTTGATAGAAAGTGAAGCCCTAAAAATAGGTTGTGGGTGGAGTAAAACATAGCCTGATGATTGCTCACTCTAACAAAAGCAGAGGCACACACACACACTGGTGCCTGGAGAAACTGCAGTTGTGGTGCTTGGGGACATGGTTTAGTGATGGATTTGGCAGTGTGAGGTTTATGGCTGGGCTTGATGACATTAAAGGTCCTTTCCAACACAGATGATTCTGTGATATTCTAAATCTGGAGCAAAATCACAGTGGTTTGTGGCTTGTAGCAGCTTGCTGGAGAAACTGCCCAGAAAGCCTCTGCCTTATTGTTGGTTGCCTGTTTTCTAATCACTACAAATGCTTTTTCCACACAAGTTCTTGCTTTTCTACAGGAAAAGAGGTATTCCCACATACAGTATCACAGTATCACATTATCACCAAGGGGGGAAGAGGCCTCAAAGATCATCAAGTCCAACCTGTCACCACAGACCTCATGACTAAACCATGGTACCAAGTGCCACATCCAATATCCTCTTGAACACCTCCAGGGATGGTGACTCCACCACCTCCCTGGGCAGCACATTCCGATGACGAACGACTCTCTCTGGGAAGAACTTTCTCCTCACCTAAAGCCTCCTAAACTTCCCCTGGTGCAGCCTGAGACCGTGTCCTCTTGTTCTGGTGCTGGTTGCTAGAGAGAAGAGACCAACCCCTTCTTGGCTACAACCACCTTTCAGGTAGTTGTAGACAGCAATGAGGTCTCCCCTGAGCCTCCTCTTCTCCAGGCTAAGCAACCCCAGCTCCCTCAGCCTCTCCTCATAGGGATTGTGCTCAAGGCCTCTCCCCAGCCTTGTTGCCCTTCTCTGGACACGTTCAAGTGTCTTGATGTCCTTCTTAAACTGAGGGGCCCAGGACTGGACACAGGACTCAAGGTACGGCCTAACCAAAGCAGAGTACAGGGGCACAATGACTTCCCAGCTCCTGCTTGCCATACAATTCCTGATGCAGGCCAGGATGCCATTGGCCTTCTTGGTCACCTGGGCATACTGCTGGCTCGTGTTTAGGTAGCTGTCAATCAGCACCCCCAGGTCCCTTTCTGCCTGGCTGCTCTGCAGCCACTCTGACCCCAGCCTGTAGCTCTGCATGGGGTTGCTGTGGCCAAAGTGCAGCACCTGGCACTTGGATTTGTTGAATGCCGTCATATTGGACTCTTGCCCAAAAGAGCAGGAATTAGATATTCCTTCTCTCTCCAGAGAACACCCTGAAGAGGTGGGCTGGAGAAATTATGAGTAAAAAAAGCTGATGTTGTGGTGGACAAGTGAGTGAGAAAGGCAGACAAAAGCTCTCTTCAGTAGAGGTGTACCTAGTATCAATCAGGGTTGGAAGCGACCACAAGGATCATCTAGTTCCCACCCCCTGCCATGGGTAGGGCACCTCACACTAGATCAGGCTGGGCAGTGCCTCATCCAGCCTGGGCTTAAGCACCTCCAGGGACGGGGCCTACAACCACCTCCCTGGACAACCCATTCCAGGGCTTCACCACTCTCATGGGGAAGAACTTCCTCCTCACATCCAGTCTGAGGCGTTTGGCTGATCCAAGCCCAGAAGCTCATAAAAAAAACCCCAAAGCCTGACACATCTGCTTAGGTATCCAGGACCAAATTAAACAGGTGGGTTTAAAGCCAGAGTTGCATCTGGCTTTGGAGGGTTTTTTTTTTGGTTGGTTGGTTGGTTGGTTGTTTTTTTTCATCCTTAACCCCTTTTGATGTTACCTGGGGTAACTCAGCTGGGAACCTTCATGTAGAAGCTACTGAGGGGGTTTTTGCAGGCAGATTCTCAGAGTCTGAAGTGCAGAACAAGCCCCCCTGAGAGATCAGCATGCTTTTGTTGTGGCTTTGTGAACGTGCTCTGCATTTTCTCTGCGCAGCGGCAAAACGGGGAGAGCGGGGTTCCCCCGGGCAAGAAATGTACTTGATCAACTCCTTTAGTCAGAAGCAGCACTGGCAAAAGCATGCTCACACATGCACCTCTATGTCTCCCCTCAACTTTGCCTATTTATTTTTTTTTTTTTCCCTTTTAATTATTAAAATGGCTGCCTCGAGCTACTGGCAAATAGTGCCTGTAACACGAGATGTGCAGGGTAGGAAGAGACTCACCGACTTCTGTGCAAGTTCAGATTCCTTCTCCTGCTCTGATGCTTACTGGAAGGCTTTCTCTGCCTTCTACCTGGCTTCCCAGGGATCATACACAGGTCATTTTGCATTTTCAGAGCATTCAGGGAAGATGCTGGCCTTGCATCAGACTGCATTCGGGTATCCCCCCTCTGCCCCAGGCCGTCTTGTTGCTGGCTGCGCCATCAAGCACACAGCTCGAGCGGTGGAGAGGCAAGTCCGACACGCAGAAACCATCCATCTCTTTCCTGCAGCTCTTTGAGGCTCCAAAGTGCATGTGATGACAAGCAGATAAAAAAGTATTGCATGTAGAAAGGGAAAAGGTTTGTTCCCATTTGCCTGTTTGCTTCTCTTTACTGAACAAAGGTCTTCCCAGCCTTCAGGCAGTTGTTGGGGAGTGGACTCACCTTGTGATAGACATGAAGAAGGATTTACCAGTACAGTGCAGCCTTTGAGGGAGAGCTCTGGTTCAAGAGCTCTCCTTACCCCATAGCATGGTGGAGTTGTGTGGGAAAGGAAGGATCTGGTATAGAAAGGGAGGGCAACGAGGCTGGCAAGAGACCTGAAGCACAAACCCTATGAGGAGAGGCTGAGGGAACTGGGGTTGTTCAGCCTGGAGAAGAGGAGGCTCAAGGGAGACCTTACTGCTGTCTACAACTACCTGAAGGAGGTTGTAGCCAGGAGGAGGTTGGTCTTGAGGTGAGGAGAAAGTTCTTTCCAGAGAGAGTTTTTAGCCATTGGAATGTGCTGCCCAGGGAGGTGGTGGAGTCACCGTCCCTGGGGGTGCTCAAGAGAGGACTGGATGTGGCACTTGGTGCCATGGTCTACTCATGAGGTCTGTGGTGACAGGTTGGACTTGATGATCTTTGAGGTCTTTTCCAACCTTATTGATTCTATGATTCTATGAGGATACAGCTGGGTGTAGCTTGGGAGAAAATGGGGTCTGAATGTGCTGTGGCCACCACTGAGAAGGCAAGGTCCTCTTAGTGCAGCTCTCACATCTGCCTGCTGCTCCTGGGGCTCTCCTGGGTGCCCTGCTTTGGGGAGCTGGTGGTTTCTCTTCCTGCCAAGCATTTCATTGCAGTTTAGCTTATCTCTGGCTGAAGGAACCCACTGAGACAAGTGATTGTTTAAGACAGAACGAATTATCCACAGCCTTGCTGTCTTTCTGCGTCTCATTTTTCCACAGCTCTTGCACTTGCTGATTATAATTCTCTTCTAATTGCTTGTATCATCTCAATTACATAGCAAGAAAGCAGCACAGTAGCTGCCAAAAGGACCTGCTTAGTTTGGTTGGTGTTTTAGTTGTTGGGCTGGGTTTTTTTTTTGGTGGTGGGTTTTTTTTTGGTGCCTTTTTGTTTCTCTGTTTCTTTGAATCATTAATTGAGTTCAAACAATTCCACAACTGTGATTGCCACAATCCTGAGAGAGGGGTGAGTTCATTCAATGGATGGACTTTATCTGCCTGCTGTCTGCTTACTTTGGGCAGAAGTTTGCCAGTTTTGTCTGTAGAGATTGTTATTTAGATCTGGCAATGCTGACCAAACATCATTAATGTGGACAAAGGGATTTAATAGCTTATGAAATCAGATGCTGTAAGGATATCCAGCAGTGCAAATGCAAGGAAGAGCCAAGAGCACACCATTCATCACTGTCACTAGTGCTGTTTCTGTTTTAAGTGCCAGGTAGATGCTGACCTGGAAGAAGTCCAGAATCCTTGCAGGTTTGAGATGGAGATAAGACCAGCCCTTCTCAAGGGTTATTATCATGCTCAAGGTAGGGTGAGATCAGATAGTGGGCCATAGTGAGAGAATGTGCTTCTATAAAGCAACAATTAAATAAGAAGCATAATCTTTAGGTGGAGGTTAAATGCCTCTTCTGGAAGAAAGCACAAATGACCTCATCTG
The DNA here is from genome assembly GCA_033816785.1 of Picus viridis. Taxonomy (NCBI): domain Eukaryota; kingdom Metazoa; phylum Chordata; class Aves; order Piciformes; family Picidae; genus Picus; species Picus viridis. The sequence continues at coordinate 88,769,446 of CM066566.1, read as the reverse complement.
AGGTTGCTTTGACTTGTTTCCCCTGGACAAAACAGAAAGGGACAATGAAGAGTCTCCTTGGAGGCTCCCTCGTACTGCTGTTGTGTAGAAGGGTTGAATTGGGAGGTAAAGAGTGTTGACTTCTTGGTCAATAAGAAAGACTGTGTGAAACCTTCTTTCCTGAAGTGTCACAGCAGAGGGAGATAGTTTTCTCCAAGAAGCAAGCTGGCAGTGATGGGTAATAGGGGTGCTGAGATGACCCATAGCTCAGAATCAGGCAGCAGGTGGAACTAAGAAATCCTGTGTTGTAACCTATGTGGATTGCCTCCAGAATTAATAGATTCAGACTAAGATATATAAATGTCAGCATGCTTTAAATCATCAAGCAAGGAACCTTGGTCTATAGTAGCTATTTTAATCTGGGTTTGCACTGATGCTTGTTTGTTTAAGGACTATGGCATGACATTTAACACATCTAAGTGCTGGGTTCTACACATTGGCCACAACAACCCCATGCAGTGCTACAGGCTGGGGTCAGAGTGGCTGGAGAGCGGCCAGGCAGAGAGGGACCTGGGGGTGCTGGTTGATAGTAGGCTGAACATGAGCCAGCAGTGTGCCCAGGTGGCCAAGAAATCCAATGGCATCCTGGCCTGCATCAGGAATAGTGTGGCCAGCAGGAGCAGGGAGGTCATTCCGCCCCTATCATCAGCGCTGATTAGGCCACACCTTGAGTTCTGTGTCCAGTTCTGGGCCCCTCAGTTTAGGAAAGAATTTGAGTCGCTAGAAGGTGTCCAGAGAAGGGCAACAAAGCTGGGGAGGGGTTTGGAGCACAGCCCTGTGAGGAGAGGCTGAGAGAGACGGGGTTGCTTAGCCTGGAGAAGAGGAGGCTGAGGGGAGATCTTCTTGCTCTCTCCAACTCCCTTCACAGAAAGAGTGATTGGCCATTGGAATGTGCTGCCCAGGGAGGTGGTGGAGTCACCATCACTGGAGGTGTTTAAGAAGAGACTGGATGGGGTGCTTGGTGCCATGGTTTAGTTGATTAGATGGTGTTGGATGATGGGTTGGACTCAATGATCTCGAAGGTCTCTTGCAACCTGGTCTATCCTATTCTATCCTATCCTATTCTATTCTATTCTATTCTATTCTATTCTATTCCATTCCATTCCATTCCATTCCATTCCATTCCATTCCATTCCATTCCATTCCATTCCATTCCATTCCATTCCATTCCATTGTTTGGTAAATACTAAATTACATCTGTGAAATAGGGAATGGCTCCTTTAAACTATATTTTGATCTATTTGTTAATCTTAAACAGATGCCTAAGAGATACTATATCATAAGCAGCATGAGAGGCCTCTGATGTAAACACTTGTGTATCTTAACATATGTCCAGTTGGAAATCTCACTTTCATCATTTTTATTAGAGCAGGAAATGGTGGGTGATCTGTTTTCTTGTCTTTCTTATTATTATTCCATTTATGATGGATTCTATTCTCACAGAAAGTGGGATTAAATGAAAAGTGGGAAAGGCAGAATTCCTACCTATGTTTATTTTAAAAGCATCCATTTAGGAATGTGAGGCAACTGAACTTATCTGGTCACCTGGATTTTCAAGATTTTAGATGAATATAGCTCCAGTGCTTAATTAAAGGAAGGAAACAAGATTTCCTGGTTCTCCAACTCTTAAATACGGCCTCAGATGAAAGTGAGTAAGACATTGGACTTAACTTCATCCATCTGTCAAATATCCATGGTCAGTTTATCTGGACTGCAGACTGCCCCATGAATGTTGAGACCTGAGCTGGCTCAGTGCAGTGTTGTGTTGAGTCATAGAATCATAGACTCAGTAAGGTTGGAAAAGACCTCAAAGATCATCAAGTCCAACCTGTCACTCAAGACCTTGTGACTACTGAACCATGACACCAAGTGCCATGTCCAATCCCCTCTTGAACACCTCCAGGGATGGTGACTCCACCACCTCCCCAGGCAGCACATTCCAATGGCCAATCTCTCTTTCTATGAAGAACTTCTTCCTAACATCCAGCTTAAACTTCCCCTGGCACAGCTTGAGACTGTGTCCTCTTGTTCTGGGGCTGGTTCCCCTGAGAAGAGACCAACCCCCACCTGCCTACAACCTCCCTTCAGGTAGTTGTGGACAGCAAGAAGGTCTCTCCTGAGCCTTCTCTTCTCCAGGTGAAATAATCCCAGCTCCCTCAGCCCCTCCTCATAGGTCTGTGCTCCAGACCTCTCCCCAGCCTTGTTGCCCTTCTCTGGACACGGTCAAGCATCTCAATGTCCTTCTTAAATTGAGGGGCCCAGAACTGGACACAGGACTCAAAGTGTGGCCTAACCAGTGTTGAGTACAGGGGCACAATGACTTTCCTGCTCCTGCTGGCCATGCTATTCCTGATCCAGGCCTGGATGCCATTGGCCTTTTTGGCCACCTGGGCACACTGCTGGCTCTTGTTTAGCCAGCTGTCAACCAGTACCCTCAGGTCCCTTTCTGCCTGGCTGCTTTCCTGCCACTCTTTGCAGGAATTCCTTGAAGACACAGTTTTCTCTACCTACCCATGTATTTTGCACTGGCAGCTCTCACTCTTCTGTCTTCTGTGGTTGAGATTATCACGAGAACCATGGAATTCCAATGATGGGATCTATATGGAGACTAGAAAATATAAAAGAAAGGAAAATGAACCCAAAATGCAAGGAATAACAAAAGTTTCAGCATCAGAATTTCCCAGGCATGCCCCCTACAGTCCCATGAGTTCGTCATCAGAATCCATTTCTCTTTCACTAATGATCCTTCCCTGGGGGGAATGTCTGATTAACTGACCAGTCTGACACAGCTTTTCTCTATGTCTTTCCCTGCAGTGGCTGGAGGATTTGGGGATGGTCAGAAATACTGCAAACCTCAATGATTCCAACTCCCCTCAGGAGATGGAAACAAAAGCAAACACATCCAAACATACTGAACTCTATTTAAAGTCTTGCAGAGGCTTTAGATGGAGTTTCTTAACCTGCCTGAGTCAGGACTTTTTTTTTCCCCCTTGACATAAATGGGGATAGGAAAAATTCAACCTCTTGCTAATTTGGGTAGGGCTTTGATGGTAATATGCCTAGAGAGATTAAAGGGATACAACATGAAATAGCAGAAACTAAAATTATGGAGCTGTAAATGGGATTGCATTGTGCAGGGGCTCTACATATGGTTCAGATTCAGTGCTTCCTCTGTATCCAGCAGCATTCTTGCAGCAAGAATGCTTCTGAGGATCTGCTTCTGCACCCACCATGAAAGCATGGAGAAGAAAACTTCTCCCCTCAGCGTCTGTTTGCCATTCTTTCTCTTCTCATGGTGACATTTTGTGGGTTTATTTGTGCTCTCAATTAAACACAGACTTGTCTGTCATTTATGGTATAAACCCCAGGACCAGCACTGCAATGTCACCTGAGAATAGAATAGGGTAGGGTAGGGTAGGATAGGATAGGGTAGGATAGGATAGGATAGGATAGGATAGGATAGGATAGGATAGGATAGGATAGGATAGGATAGGATAGGATAGGATAGGGTAGGGTAGGGTAGGGTAGGGTAGGGTAGGGTAGGGTAGGGTAGGGTAGGATAGGATAGGTTAGAATAGAATAGAATAGAATAGAATAGAATAGAATAGAATAGAATAGAATAGAATAGAATAGAATAGAATAGAATAGAATAGAATAGAATAGAACAGAACTGAACTGAACTGAACTGAATTGAATTGAATTGAATTGACCAGGTTGGAAAATACCTTTGAGCTCATCAAGTCCAACCTATCACCCAACACCATCTAATCAACTAAACCATGGCACCAAGTGACTCATCAAGTCTCTTCCTAAACACCTCCAGTGATGGTGACTCCACCACCTCCCTGGGCAGCACATTCCAATGGCCAATCACTCTTTCTGGGAAGAACTTCCTCCTAACATCCAGCCTAAACCTCCCCTGGTGCAGCTGGAGACTGTGTCCTCTTGTTCTGGTGCTGGTTGCCTGGGAGAAGAGACCAACCCCCACCTGGATACAATCTCCTTTCAGGGAGACAGCAAGGAGGTCTCCCCTGAGTGTCCTCTTCTGCAGGCTAAGCAGCCCCAGCTCCCTCAGCCTCTCCTCACAGGGCTTGTGCTCCAAACCCCTCACCTTGTTTAGAGACAGCTGAGATACACTCTGAGGACAGTTAAGTTGCTCACATATAGATACACCAGAGCAATCTGAGGTGCCATGAGATATTCAAGCTGGGCTGACAGACATGGCATTTTCTACATGAGGCACAGATCCACCTGGAGAAGCTACTGGAAGCCAACCAATTATTGCTGGACAACTCCAGTGGGTGCTGGTTTTGAACCTGTAGCATATGCTTGGTGTTTACAGATAACCAGGTGTCTAAACTCTAGATGTAGTCAGCTGAAATCCAGTCAGTGAAGCCAGCAGCATCTGAGGAGCTATTCATGGAACTGAACGGTGAGGTTCCACTTAGTTGTCTAAATACAGACATCAGTTTTCTGTGGAGTTAGGGATCTCCTGGAGCAGATCCAGAGGAGGCCCTCTGTTCATCATGATGATAGTCAGAGGGCTGGAGCACCTATCCTACAAAGACAGTCTGAAAGAGCTGGGGCTGTTTAGCCTGGAGAAGCAAAGGCTCCAGGGAGACCATATACTTTCATTTCAGTATCTGAAAGGGACCCACAGGAAGGCTTGGGAAGGACTCTTCAGAAGGGATTGTAGCAATGGGATGAGGGGCAGTGGTTTTGAACTAGAGCAGGGTAGATTTAGGTTAGACATAAGGAGGAAGATCTTCACAATGAGGGTGGTGAAATACTGGAACATGTTGTCCAGAGATATGGTTGAGGCCCCATCCCTGGAGACATTCACTGTCAAATTTGATGGAGCCCTGAAAAACCTGATCTATATGGAGATGACCCTGCTTACTGTAGGGGGTTGGACAAGATGACCTTAAAATGTCCCTTCCAACAAAATGCATTCTCCTGCTGTATTTAAGGTATTGATACAGGACTGGTAGACATGGTTTGAGACTACTGGAAGATTACCAGCCTCTGAAACAAAAGCAGCTAGACACCAGGTAGGAAACTCAAGCCAACCAGTACCTATGATTTGTCAACCAGGTGTCCAGGTCTAAAGACAGAAATGTGCTCTGTGGACTACACAAGAGGTGATTCAAGTTTGTAACCAGGCCAACAGCAAACATTTCAGACTCAGGTCCTGTGTTAGCTACAAAGAGGTGTCAGCACACAGGATAAATGCTCATAGAATAGAATAAACCAGGTTGGAAGAGACCTTCAAGACCATCGTGTCCAACCTATCACCCAACACCACCTAATCAACTAAACCATGGCACCAAGCACCCCATCAAGTCTCCTCTTGAACACCTCCAGTGACGGTGACTCCACCACCTCCCTGGGCAGCCCATTCCAATGGCCAATCACTCTCTCTGTGTAGAACTTCCTCCTAACCTCCAGCCTAAACCTCCCCTGGCGCAGCCTGAGACTGTGTCCTCTTGTTCTGGTGCTGGTTGCCTGGGAGAAGAGACCAACCTCTGCCTGTCTACAACCTCCCTTCAGGGAGTTGTAGAGAGCAAGAAGGTCACCCCTGAGTCTCCTCCTCTCCAGGCTAAGCAACCCCAGCTCCCTCAGTCTCTCCTCACAGGGCTTGTGCTCCAAGCCCCTCATGTTCTAATGTAGGTTCTAATGCTCATGAGTTAACCTCTTTGCCAAGGTCAAACTTCAGCTTGTAGACAAAACCTGCAATTCCCAATTAGCCTATGCCAACCATTGACCAGCAGGTTGGCCCTTCAGGAGCTTCAGGTAAGCAGAGTCTGTATTGAGACACCTGAATGTGTCCAGAGAAGGGCAACGAGGCTGGGGAGAGGTCTGGAGCACAGCCCTGTGAGGAGAGGCTGAGGGAGCTGGGGTTGCTTAGCCTGGAGAAGAGGAGCCTCAGGGGAGACCTTCTTGCTCTCTACAACTCCCTGAAGGGAGGTTGTATCCAGGTGGGGGTTGGTCTCTTCTGCCAGGCAACCAGCACCAGAACAAGAGGACACAGTCTCAAGCTGTTGCAGGGGAGGTTTAGGCTGGATGTTAGGAAGAAATTACTGCCCAGAAAGAGTGATTGGCCATTGGAATGTGCTGCCCAGGGAGGTGATGGAGTCACCGTCCCTGGAGGTGTTCAAGAGGGGATTCGACGTGGCACTTGAAGCCATGGTATAGTTAGTCCTGAGGTGCTGAGTGAGGTCTTTTCCAACCTCATTGATTCTATGATTAGCATGAACCTGGCAGGAGCAGGGCCAGATATAGGCCTCAATGTAATGGTGAAATAGTACCTAAGTATTAATCTCTCTTTAATTTCACTATTTCCATTGCACATAATTATTACCCTTGCCTTGACTAGCCAGCTGTCCCCCTTGCTTGAGCCTGCATTGAGTCTGACTTCTTCACAGATATGCTTAATTCATGCCAGGGTTCCCTGCAGTGGTGTTAGCATGCTTCATTTTACATGCCGTGAGAAAATGAAACGATCAATATCAGGTTAAGAGCACTCAGTTATTCTTTCTTTGCTTTTGTAATTGCTGCTGTGACAGGAAAATAATTACTATGTTGAGTTTATTGCTACTCTCGTTGTCCTCCGTTGGTGATTCTGCTGTTCAGCTGTGGACACGCCTGATTTAAGTTGTCTATAATATTGTTGTCTTGGAAGGAAGCAGAATGGGAAGGGAAAGGAAGTAGGAGAAATTAAAGGCTGATCTAAGATTAACATAGAGTTTACTCTGGCTCTTGGCAAGGTTTGTTTGTAAGAGGAGACTCCCAAAGCAAAAACCATCTAGAGTGGGTTTGTTTAAAGTGACTTTGTCAGCTTAAAGATCACACTCCAGGATTTTATGTTTTTTTTCAACTCTGTGTGAAATTTGTATTATAAATAAAAGTGTAGTTTCAAAAAGTGCTATTGAATTATGTGGTAAAATTGATTGGAATGGAATGGAATGGAATGGAATGGAATGGAATAGAATAGAATAGAATAGAATAGAATAGAGTAGAATAGAGTAGAGTAGAGTAGAGAATAGAATAGAATAGAATAGAATAGAATAGAATAGAATAGAATAGAATAGAATAGAATAGAATAGAATAGAATAGAATTAACCAGGTTGGAAAAGACCTTCGAGATCATCAAGTCCAACCCATCATCCAACACCATCTCAACCATGGCACCAAGCGCCTCATCCAGTCTCTTCCTAAACACCTCCAGTGATGGTGACTCCACCACCTCCCTGGGCAGCACATTCCAATGGCAAATCACTCTTTCTGTGAAGATCTTCTTCCTAACATCCAGCCTAGACCTCCCCTGGTGCAGCTTGAGACTGTGTCCTCTTGTTCTGGTGCTGGATGCCTTGGAGAAGGGACCAACCAAGAGACCATGTTACATATCTGATAATACATTACCACTGGGGTGGATTTATATCAGTGACACACATTTGCAGGATCTGAACAGGCTTTTTAGTCTGGATGAGACTGAGAAGGGATTTAGTAAATGCTCATAAATATCTGAGGGCTGGGTATCAAGAGGGAGGGGACAGGCTCTGCCAGAAAAAGTGGCAGTGGATGTAAACTACAGCACAGGAGGTTCCACCTCAACACAAGTAGGAACTTCTTCACTGTGAGGGGCACAGAGCACTGGAACAGGCTCCCCAGAGAGGTTGTGGAGTCTCCTTCTCTGGAGAGCTTCAAGATGCATCTGGATGCATTCCTGTGTGACCTGTGCTGGCTTATCTCATGTCAAAAAAGCAACACAAAACAAAACAAAAAGGACTAAGATGTTGTCCTCATTCCTAATACTGTCTCTTTAATTCATGCTGAGCAGTCACTGGTCATGCCAAGTGACAAATTGCCTGTATGGTCCAATATAGGCAATTGAATTGCTAAGTAGTAGCAGTGTTGCAACATGTTAAATCTTTGGGAAGCTACAGAAAAGTATTAAAAATCCTAGCATCTCATTCCTAAACAAACCAACATCATCCTTTCTGTTTATTCACTCTTTCCATTTTCTTCACCTATTGATTTACTTTCAATTATGAATGTTGAATCCAGAGCAGTAACACACAGGAACTAAGAAAACTCACGGGATAATATTCCCAGGGGAGACCTTATTGCTGTCTACAACTACCTGAAGGGAGGTTGTAGCCAGGTGGGGGTTGGTCTCTTCTCTCAGGCAGCCAGCACCAGAACAAGAGGACACAGTCTCCAGCTGCACCAGGGGAGGTGTGGACTGGATGTTGGGAAGAAATTCTTCATAGAGTGATTGGCCATTGGAATGTGCTGCCCAGGGAGGTGGTGAAGTCACTGTTCCTGGAGGTGTTCAAAAAGGGATTGGACATGCACTTTAAGCCATGGTTTATTAGTCATGAGGTGTTGGGTGGTAGGTTGGACTTGATGATCTTTGAGGTCTTTTCCAACCTTATTGATTCTATGATTCTATGTTATAAGGAGCACCCAAACCAACTGTACCCCCACTCAAGCCATTGCAACACCTCAGAGTAGTGCAGCTGACAGACTAGAGGGAAAGTACTTCTCTGTATGTTTTGGTGCTACAGGCTGGGGTCAGGGTGGCTGCAGAGCAGCCAGGCAGATAGGGGCCTGGGGGTACTGGTTGACAGTAGGCTGAACACGAGCCAGCAGTGTGCCCAGGTGGCCAAGAAGGCCAATGGCATCCTGGACTGCATCAGGAATAGTGTGGCCAGCAGGAGCAGGGAAATCATTGTACCCCTGTACTCAGCACTGGTTAGGCCACACCTTGAGGACTGTGTCCCGTTCTGGACCACTCAATTCAAGAGAGATGTTGAAGTACTGGAAGGTGTCCAGAGAAGGGCAGCAAAGTTGGTGAGGGGTTTGGAGCATAATCCCTATGAGGAGAGGCTGAGGGAGCTGGGGTTGCTTAGCCTGCAGAAGAGGACACTCAGGGGAGACCTTCTTGCTGTCTACAACTACCTGAATGGAGGTTGTAGCCAGGTGGGGGTTGGTCTCTTCTCCCAGGCAACCAGCACTAGAACAAGAGGACACAGTCTCAAGCTGTGCCAGGGGAGGTTTAGGCTGGATCTTAGGAAGAAGTTCTTCCCAGAAAGAGAGATTGGCCATTGGAATGTGCTGCCCAGGGAGGTGGTGGAGTCACCATCACTGGAGGTGTTTAAGAGGAGCCTGGATGAGTCACTTGGTGCCATGGTTTAGATGATTAAATGATGTTGGATGATAGGTTGGACTCGATGATCTCAAAGCTCTTTTCCAGCCTGGTTAATTCTATTCTATTCTACTGCAATTGATAGCACTCTGTCCATGATCCAAGGATGATCAGAGGGCTGGAGCACCTCTCCTATGAGGACAGACTGAAGGAGTTGGGGCTGTTCAGTCTGGAGAAGAGAAGGCTCCCAGGTGACCTCATTGTGGCCTTCCAGTATCTGAAGGGGGCCTACAGGAAGGCTGGGGAGGGACTGCTCAGGATCTCAGGTAGTGATAGGACTAGGGGGAACGGAATGAAGCTGGAGGTGGGGAGATTCAGGCTGGATGTGAGGAAGAAGTTCTTCCCCATGAGAGTGGTGAAGCCCTGGAATGGGTTATCCAGGGAGATGGTTGGATCCCTATCCCTGGAGGTGTTTAAGCCCAGGCTGGATGAGGCTGTGGCCAGGCTGATGTAGTGTGGGGTGTCCCTGCCCATGGCACGGGGGTTGGAACTAGCTGATCCTTGTGGTCCCTTCCAACCCTGACTGATTCTATGATACTCTGATAGGTAACAGGAGAGAAAAAAGATCACGAATAGATAACAGGAGAGAAAAAATCCATCACAAATAGGTAACAGGAGAGAAAAGAAACCATCACCAATAGATTTAGAAACAAGATTTTAAAAAGACCAGCAGGGGAAGCAAAAAACAAACAAACAACCAAAAACCAACTCAGAAATTCCTCTCACTGCTCTGCAGGGAGCAAGTGCCCTCAGGGTCCTTGCTTTTAGCCATGCTGAGGCAAGCCAGGTCCCTAGAGAAAAGAAGCCTTTGAAGCTAGTGGGAGTGGGCTGATAAAGAGATCCCTTTTATTGTGATGCCTGTGAGTCACTGGTGTCAGGGTTAAGACATGCTGGGAGAAGGAGGGAAACCAAACTGGTTATTCACTGCCTTTGTTTCGTTGCCTTCAGAGTTTTGGGTACAAAGGCACCGTGGCATATGCCAACTGTTGACTATCAAATAATGAAGCGATCCCGGTGGGTATTGAGAAGCGTGGAATCATTCTAATGAGGCTGGCAAGATCTCATTAGGATGAACAGCAGGTGACGACAAAATATTTGCTCTGTATGCAGATGACTTGTTTCCTGCTCCATCTACACACAGTTGCATGAGCACTCGGTGATAGGAGCTGTCAGATAATTACTCATTGGAGTAACGCGCTGCGTGCGCGCTGATCGCAGAACAAGTGCGGTAACGGCAAAGAAGGGGGAAAGCTGGGGGCAGGAGTTGATCTGCTGGAGGGTAGAGAGGCTTTGCAGAGGGACCTCGACAGGCTGGACAGATGGGCAGAGTCCAAGGGCAGGAGATTGAACACATCCAAGTGCCGGGTTCTACATGTTGGCCACAGCAACCCCAGGCAGTGCTACAGGCTGGGGTCAGAGTGGCTGGAGAGCAGCCAGGCAGAGAGGGACCTGGGGGTGCTGGTTGATGGGAGGCTGAACATGAGCCTGCAGTGTGCCCAGGCAGCCAGGAAGGCCAATGGCATCCTGGCCTGCATCAGGAACAGTGTGGCCAGCAGGAGCAGGGAGGTCATTCTGCCCCTGTACACTGCACTGGTTAGGCCACACCTTGAGTCCTGTGTCCAGTTCTGGGCCCCTCAGTTTAGGAAGGATGTTGACTTGCTGGAAGGTGTCCAGAGAAGGGCAATGAAGTTGGTGAGGGGTTTGGAACACAAGGCCTATGAGGAGAGGCTGAGGGAGCTGGGGTTGCTTAGCCTGGAGAAGAGGAGGCTCAAGGGAGACCTTCTTGCTCTCTACAACTCCCTGAAGGGAGGTTGTAGCCAGATGGGGGTTGGTCTCTTCTCCCAGGCAAGCAACACTAGAACAAGAGGACACAGTCTCAAGCTGCGCCAGGGCAGGTTTAGGCTGGATGTTAGGAAGAAGTTCTATACAGAGAGAGTGATTGCCCATTGGAATGGGCTGCCCGTGGAGGTGGTGGAGTCACCTTCATTGGAGGTGTTCAGGAGGAGACTTGATGGGGTGCTTGGTGCCATGGTTTAGTTGTTTAGGTGGGTTGGATTGGTTGATGGGTTGGACGCGATGATCTTGAAGGTCTCTTTCAACCTGGTGTATTGTATTGTATTGAAATGCTGGAAAAGAGAAGTGCTCTCAGGGCAAGAGCCTCCCTGTGTCACTGAACTCCCAGACTCCAACCTGCACAACCTGCCTAGCTTTGCTGTGCATCCAGGCTATCCAGCTGTCTATCCATAAATGCCTTCAAAGCATGGACAGATGGGTTGCAGGCTGTCAAAACTTCTCTGAGAGCTGGGAGCACAGACGGCAGGATGGAAGAGGGGACAGGGGTTGTGCACTTACCTGCATGCACCTGAGTCTGAGCCATCCTAGTTCAAAGCAATTCTACCTATCAAACAGGAAATACTCAGCTGCAGGCTCAGATGTTGCTGTCTGCATAGTAAATCACTGCTTTGCTCCCTTCTGCTGCCTTAACTTCAGGCCATGTAGCTCCTACAATCACAGAATCAACAAGGTTGGAAAAGACCTCAAAGATCACCAAGTCCAGCCTGTCACCCAACACCTCATGACTACTAGACCATGGCACCAAGTGCCACAGCCAATCACCTCTTGAACACCTCCAGGAACAGTGACTCCAACAAAGAATCTCACAGAATCACCAAGGTCGGAAGAGACCTCAAAGATCATCGAGTCCAACCTGTCACCACAGACCTCATGACTAAACCATGGCACCAAGTGCCACATCCAGTCCCCTCTTGAACACCTCCAGGGATGGTGACTCCACCACCTCCCTGGGCAGCACATTCCAATGACCAATCTCTCTTTCTGGGAAGAATTTCTTTCTAATACCCAGCCTAAACCTCCCCTGGTGCAGTTTGAGACTGTGTCCTCTTGTTCTGGTGCTGGTTGCCTGGCAGAAGAGACCAACCTCCACCTGGCTACAACCTCCTTTCAGGGATTTGTAGACAGCAAGAAGGTCTCCCCTGAGCCTCCTCTTCTCCAGGCTAAGCAACCCCAGCTCCCTCAGCCTCTCCTCACAGGGCTGTGCTCCAGACCCCTCCCCAGCTTTGTTGTCCTTCTCTGGACACCTTCCAGCAACTCAACATCTTTCCTAAACTGAGGGGCCCAGAACTGGACACAGGACTCAAGGTGTGGCCTAACCATTGCTGAGTCCAGGGGCACAATGACTTCCCTGCTCCTGCTGGCCACACTGTTCTTGATGCAGGCCTGATATCCATTCAGTTCCTGGTGGTGTTCTGGCAAAGCATGCTTCCATTCTCTCCAGGGCATTATTAGTAATGCTTCATACATTTGTTTTTTTATCACACCAGTATTGAGTTATGAATGCAGTCCTGTTCCTATTCCTCATGCCTGTCAGAGGCAAAATTCTTGCATGGGTGAGATGGAAGTCCCCCAAGAGCCCCATTCTTCTGTGTGTGCTGGAGGAGAGGAGGACAGGGGGATTGAGTCAAAGGACATTCCAGATTAACTAACCCAAGCCGTGCAAACACAAGAGGTCCTGCAGATCTTCCCTCCAGGGCCTGGTGGTCAAATACCTTCATTATGCTTTGCCCATGTAATTGTGGTTTGCTCTCAAAAAAGGAGTCAGGAATGCATCTGAAGTCTCCCTGCTAAAATCACTCCTAGGATTCCCAGGGCCATGCAAAGCTTGCAGCTCTGGAAGGAAAAAGGCTGTGTGCTCCCTCCCACCGTGCTCACCAGGTCTTACCTGGAGGCGGTTTCCTGCAGGCTCCCCATCAGAGAGGGAGCTTGGTAAACTGATTAAGAGAAAGAGCCATTTCCTTTCCTGCTCAAGTCCCATACAAACAGGCTGAAGACAGCACACTGTAGAGCAGAAATTTTCCTCCCTCACCATCCAGAAATCATGCTAAATTATTAATAAATACCAATAGATGCTAATGATGTTAATGGCTTTTTAGACTGTAGATCTTTCTCAAAAGGGCTTTTCACCCTAGTGCTTTGTCAGGTAAAGTGAGTATCATTCTTTCTTCTTTTGTGAGTTTGGGAAGTCTAGAAAGGTCAACAAATAGGTCAGCAAGAGAACTGGGAAGCAATGACTAATCTTCCTGCTTCCCAGACCAACACCTTGTGAGAGCAGCAACCTCCCTGTGCCTCCCTGTGTCATGCCTGTGGGCCTGGGATGTACACACTGCTCCTCTGGCTGCAGGCTTTTAAGAGTGAGTTGAGAAAAAGTCACCTGGGGTACCATGGGGTGCATTTGAGTCTCTGAGCATGGGAAGTTGCAGCTTCACCTCTGGAATAGAATAGAATAGAATTGACCAGGTTAGAAAAGGACTTTGAGATCACGGAGTCCAGCCTATCACCCAACACCATCTAATCAACTAAACCATGGCAACAAGTGCCTCATCCAGTCTCTTCCTAAACACCTCCAGTGATGGTGACTCCACCACCTCCCTGGGCAGCACATTCCAATGGCCAATCATTCATTCTGTGAAGAACTTCTTCCTAACATCCAGCCTAAACCTCCCCTGGTGCAGCTTGAGACTGTGTCTTCTTGTTCTGGTGCTGGTTGCCTGGGAGAAGAGACCAACCTCTGCCTGTCTACAACCTCCCTTCAGGTAGTTGTAGAGAGCAAGAAGGTCTCCCTGAGCCTCCTCTTCTCCAGGCTAAGCAGCTCCAGCTCCCTCAGCCTCTCCTCACAGGGCTGTGTTCCAAACCCCTCCCCAGCTTTGTAGCCCTTCTCTGGACACCTTCCAGCAACTCAACATCTCTCTTGAATAGAGTGGCCCAGAACAAGACACAGTCCTCAAGGTGTGGCCTAACCAGTACTGAGTCCAGGGGCACAATGACTTCCCTGCTCCTGCTGGCCACACTGTTCCTGATGCAGGCCAGGATGCCATTGGCCTTCTTGCCTACCTGGGCACATGGCTGGCTCATGTTCAGCCTACTAACAACCAATACCCCCAGGTCCCTTTCTGCCTGGCTGCTCTCCAGCCACCCTGACCCTAGCCTGTAGCACTGCATGGGGTTGTTGTGGCCAATGTGCAGAGCCCGGCACTTGGATGTGTTCAATCTCATGCCCTTGGACTCTGCCCATCTGTCCAGCCTGTCGAGGTCCCTCTGCAAAGCCTCTCTGCCCTCCAGCAGATCAACTCCTGCCCCCAGCTTGGTGTCATCTGCAAATTTACTGATGATGGACTCAATGCCCTCATCCAGATCATCAATAAAGATATTGAACAGGATGGGGCCCAGCACTGATCCTTGGGGCACACCTCTGGTGCCTGGCTGCCAGCTGGCTGTGGCACCATTCACCACCACTCTCTGGGCTCAGCCTCCAGCCAGTTCCTAACCCAGCTCAGAGTGCTGCTGTCCAAGCCAGGGGCTGCCAGCTTGGCCAGGAGTTTGCTGTGGGGGATGGTGCTGAAGTGCAAGAGTAGACTTTGAGGTAGACTTTGAGATCCCCGTCGACTTTGAGATCCAGATCTCTAGCCTGTGATTTGCTGCCTGATGTATCCTACATGGTATTTGCCTTACTTTCAACAGTTGTATTAAACTGAAGGCTGCAGTCAAAGTGCTGCTGCCAAGATGCTGTTGAGCCAAGAATGACATTAAGCATGGCCAGGCAGGCTGGGCTGGGGTTTGCAGCGCAGCGAGGCTCGTTCTCACGCTTTGGTTGTGCATGAGGAGCTAGCACGTTCCAACCCAAACTAACAGCAGTGCACGGGGGCCACAGCCTTCTGCTTCTGCTTAGCAGCTTTTGCTGACCAGCAAAAAGCAGTGGAAATCCCAAGCCCTTGGAAAGCAGTAGCTCTTGATCAACTGCTGTTGCTTTTCTTTCTGTTTTGCTTTCTTTTTGGCTAGCCAACCGGGCAAACATCTGAGTGCTTGTGTGGTGAAACTGTCTGTGGTAAGAGACGTGGGGACAGCAAGGACAGTGACTCATTTCACGCAAGAAGTCATCTGACGTTAGTGGAGGCCTGTATCAGCTGAGCTGTGGTCATGCCCAAGGTCCTCCCACGTAGTGATTCACAGAATCCCAGAAACATTCAGGTTGGAAAAGACCCTCAGGATTAACAAGTCCAAGTGATAGCCCTACTCTACAAAGTTCCCCCCCCACCTAAACCATATCCCCAAGCACCGCATCCAAACGACCTTTAAACACACCCAGGGTTGGTGACTCAACCACCTCCCTGGGCAGCACATTCCAGTGCCTGACCACTCTGTCTGTGCAAAACTTCTTCCTAATGTCCAGTCTGAACCTACCCATTCACAGCTTGAGGCCAGTCCCTCTTGTTCTATCACTAATCACCTGTGAATAAAAATCAGCACCATCCTCTCCACCCTGTCCATTCAGGTCAGAAATGAGGTCTCCCCTCAGCCTTCTCTTTTCCAAACTGAACAGCCCCAGCTCCCTCAGACTGACCTCATAAGATTTATTCTCCAGGCCCTTCCCCAGCTTCATTGCCCTCCCCTGCACCTGCTCCAGCGCCTCCACATCCCTCTACATATTGCTCTGAAATATGCTGGGCCCCATCCTGTTCAATATCTTTATTGATGGTCTGCATGAGGGCATTGAGTTCATAATCAGTAAGTTTGAAGATGAGACCAAGCTGGGGGCAGGTGTTGATCTGTTAGAGGGTAGGAGAGCTCTGCAGAGGGACCCTGACATGTTCAAGAGTCCCAGTGTTCTTCTTAACACTGAGGGGCCCAGAACTGGACACAGTACTCCCTGTGTGGCCTAACCAGTGCTGAGTACAGGGGCAGAATGACTTCCCTGCTCCTGCTGGCCACACAGGAGTCAGTATGTGCTGCTTGGACTTGGCAGCAATCCTTGCTTTCATGTTTTTATCAGAAGAGCTGTAATCTTATAGGCTCCATGAGGAGACCTTATGCAGAGGCATCTGATGGTGTCTGAGATGCCAAAACATATCCTTTATGGCTTGCACCTGTTTCTCCCATAGGGAAAACTTGCATGTAAGACCTCTGCAGTATATGACAGGCTGCAGATACCTCTTAGGTAACCTCTAGAATCTGAAATGCTCTGTGTTTAAAGAACAAGATGCTCTGTGTGTCTGTGCTGCAAGGTGGTCTAGCTGCTTAAGCTCTCATTTGAGTTTTTGTGCCCTGAACTGGGATGTGCCCTTGCTGCTGAGCGAGTTTTCAGTTAACAGCAGCAAGCACATAAGCCATGCAGTCCCAGGGGTGTCTGTAGAGTAGGTCTGGCCTGAAGAAGTGATAAATACTTCTGGCTAGTCTTGCTGCTCCCGTAGCCAAGCAGTAGTATCGCTCATCTGTGAAGTCCTTTGAGCCTTAGAGTATTGTTAACACATTGATCAAAGTAAAATGAAACTGTAGGCAGGCATTCCTTTGTCATGGGTGTGGAGAGACTGCAGAGGTCCCTTGCATTCATGTCTTTCTGCTCATGAGAAGCACTCTTTTTAATGCTGCTGCATGGTTTAGTTAGTCCTGAGGTGTTGGGTGACAGGTTGGACTTGATGATCTCTGAGGTCTTTGCCAACCTTATTGATTCTATGATTCTGTGATTCTAATTTCTTTATCCTCAGCCTCTCATCTCTGAAAACCCAGAGTGCTTCATGGCTCTTTTCCTTTTCTTCCAGTACCACCTTTGCCTGCCCTTCCCAGGATGTCTTCAGCACCTGCCTTAGAGTTTGCTCAATCCTATCTCTGCTGTACCACCCCCATCCAATCTTGTATAACTTTATCCTTCCATTCACTGTCTACTCAGTATCACAGTATCACAGTATCACCAAGGTTGGAAGAGACCCCAAGGATCATCAAGTCCAACCTGTCCCAACAGACCTCACAACTAGACCATGGTACCAAGTGCCATGTCCAATCCCCTCTTGAACACCTCCAGGGACGGCGACTCCACCACCTCCCCGGGCAGCCCATTCCAATGACGAATGACTCGCTCAGTGAAGAACTTTTCCTCACCTCGAATCTAAACCTCCCCTGGCACAGCTTGAGACTGTGTCCCCTTGTTCGGGTGCTGGTTGCCTGGGAGAAGAGACCAACCCCTTCCTGTCTACAACCACCTTTCAGGTAGTTGTATCTACCCCTCTAGTCTTGGCCATCCCAGACTCACAAAGTAAGAGTCTTCAGCTCCTTGAGCTGAAGGTCCATCCATCTGTGTCCAGTTCTTGGCCCTTCAATTGAAGAAGGATGTTGAGACACTTGAATGTGTCCAGAGAAGGGCAACAAGGCTGGGGAGAGGTCTGGAGCACAAGTCCTATGAGGAGAGGCTGAGGAAGCTGGGGTTGCTTAGCCTGGAGGAAGCCCAGGGGAGACCTTATTGCTCTCTACAACTACCTGAAGGGAGGTTGTAGCCAGGTGGGGGTTGGTCTCTTCTCCCAGGCAGCCAGTACCAGAACAAGAGGACACAGTCTCAAGCTGCACCAGGGGAAGTTTAGGGTCAAGGTGAGGAGAAAGTTCTTCCCAGGACAAGTGATTGCCCATTGGAATGTGCTGCCCAGGGAGGTGGTGGAGTCACCATTCCTGGAGGTGTTCAAGAGGGGATTGGACGTGGCACTTGAAGCCATGGCTTAGTTAGTCTTGAGGTGTTGTGTGACAGGTTGGACTTGATGATCTCTGAGGTCTTTTCCAGCCTTATTAGTTCTATGATTCTATGCTCTATCTTCACTATGTACCTACTCTTGAAGGACTCCACAGCTACTGTCCCCTTGGCCAAAGTGGACAAAGGACACAGTTTCCCTTTACCTGGCTTTCCCAGGGATGGCAAGATCTAGAGCAAAAGAGAATGTGTCTGGGTAGAACAAGGTGACCTTAATCTGGGGATAGGAACTGCTGTACCAAGATTCACCTGTCATTATGTGTTTGTTTACATAAGATGCTAGGAAGCCTGGACTTTGTTGGATCGTTGGCACAACCTTCTTTCTGCAGTCAAATTGCATAGCTGTCACCACCTACAGCTTGGTAGCAAACTGTAAGTCATGAGTCACTCCAGAGTAAGCAATAAAAGGTTCTTTAGAAGAGAAGAGCAGCTAAAGGGATGAGCACAAGCATTTTCTCCTCTATTTTTTCCCCTCTATTTTTTTCCCCCTATTTTTTCCTCTATTTTTTTCCACTTCTCTGTGTAATGCTGTTTACTCTTCAAATGTCTGACAAATGTCCTTTCAGTTTCACTTTAAGTAGTTCAGGAGGCAGATTATTCTTCTTTCCTGTTTTTCTCCTTTCTCTTCCTCTTTGCATAATAAATCAAAGGAGTAACCACTGGTTTCTGTAAGTATTTTTGTGGACTCTGGAACCAAGTTTCATCCTGTCTTTCAGCCCATGCTGAGGCACTTAAGCTCTTCATCCAGTTGCCCTTAGATGCCCCCACTAATCACTAGAGGAGGACAGGCAATTTGGGGAGTATTTTTGCCTGAGACATCCTTTTGATATATTTTCCTGACTCCTCTCCCAGAGCCAAATCTACTTGAGACCAAATGTGCAAGATGCATGTTGTTTCACGGTGCTTTCCTCCTCCAAAATCTTTCTCCTCAGCAGATCCAGAGCTCTCAATGAAACTGGACCACAGGCAGCTTCCCACCCTATAAATATCAGTACTTTTTGGCACCTCCACTTTGCAAGTTCTTGGGATTTTCAGAAGCAGATGTATCTCTCCAGGGACAAGCTGTATCTCTCCAGATGTTACCAGGGACAAGCCAAGAGGAAACCAGGAGCCTGGAGGCAGTGTTATCCTTGTGAAGTGGTCCTCTGTTTCCTAGCATGTGCACAAGGGTTTTCACAGAATCACAGAAACATTCAGGTTGGGAAAGACCCTCAGGATCACCAAGTCCAACCAATAACCCTACTCTACAAAGCTCGCCCTTAAACCATAGCCCCAAGCACCACATGCAAACAGCCTTTAAACACATCTAGGGCTGCTGACTCAACCTCCTCCCTGGACAGCACATTCCAATGTCTGACCACTCTTTACCTGATAAAATTTTTCCAGTTGTCCAGTCTAAGCCTACCCAGTTGCAGCTTGAGGCTGTTGCCTCTTGTTCTATCTCTAATTACGCTGGAAAAGAGACCAGCACCAGCCTCTCCACAACGTCCTTTCAGGGCAATGAGGTCTCCCCTCAGCTTCCTCTTTTCCAAACTAAACAGCCTCAGCTCCATCAGTTGCTTCTCATAAGATCTGTTCCCCAGGCCTTTCACCAGTTTTGTTGCCCTAAGCTGTGCATGCCCACTCCTCCCTGAGGACAAATGTGTTGCAAAGCCACAGGACACCATTTAGTCCTTCCTGGACAGTAAAGCATCGGAGATGTCATTTAAGCCTTTGACTTCAATGTAATTTAATGGGAATTTGGGCCTTCAGCTTGATGTGGAATTGGAATCAGAGAAGCACAGAATCAATAAGGTTGGAAAAGACCTCAGAGATCATCAAGGACAACCTGTCACCCAACACCTGAGGACTAACTAAACCATGGCTTCAAGTGCCACATCCAAACCCTTTTTGAAGACCTCCAGGGATGGTGACTCCACCACCTCCCTGGGCAGCACATTCCAATGGTGAATGACTCTTTCTGGGAAGAACTTTCTCTTCACCTCCAGCCTAAACCTCCCCTGGTGCAGCTTGAGACTGTCTCCTCTTGTTCTGGCGCTTGCAAAGAGTCAGATTTTTTAATCTTCAGATTTATGTCATTTTATTTTTAATGCATGTACACATGTCCTCTTTCTGGGAATAACAACTTCCTAACATCCAGCCTAAACCTCCCCTGGCACAGCTTGAGACTGTGTCCTCTTGTTCTGGTGCTGGTTGCCTGGGAGAAGAGACCAACCCCCACCTGGCTACAACCTCCCTTCAGATAGTTGTCGACAGCAATCAGGTCTCCCCTGAGCCTCCTCTTCTGCAGGCTAAGCAACCCCAGCTCCCTCAGCCTCTCCTCATAGGGCTTGTGCTCCAAACCCCTCCTCAGCTTTGTTGCCCTTCTCTGGACACATTCAAGTGTCTCAATGTCCTTCTTAAATTGAGGGGGCCCAGAACTGGACACAGGACTCAAGGTGTGGCCTAACCAGTGCTGAGTCCAGGGGCACAATGACCTCCCTGCTCCTGCTGGCCACACTATTTCTGACGCAGGGTCTTGCTTGACCTGAGGGGATATTGGAGGGTTATTTTTTACCCACTTATTTCCACTGTCTCTGGAGCAGACAGAAAATCAGCTTGCTGTATACTTACCAGTTTCACACTGCTACACAATTTTTTAGCAACATTGGGAATAATAATTTACTGCCTTGTGCCCTGCAAGGGAGCAGTGTGACTTTGAAGCTTGTATAACTTGACCTCATGCAAACTTCAGCAAGCTTTTTCTTCCATTAATTGTGGAAGGACAAAGCATCTACTCTTTTATATTAGAAAAAAAAACATATCACCTCTTCTTGGAATCTCAAGTCTGAGGTGTTTTTACTGTGAAAAAGAACTTCATGGTAATGATAGCAGAATATCAGATTACTGCCTCTGCATAGCAGTCTTCTGTTTGGCTTCTGTCTACTTCTCAACAAGATTTGATGAAAAGCTGAATGCCTTCCAGAAACACCTTTTATTCCCAGACTGTGAATGTTTATGCCTCTCAAGTGGTCACATTAAATTGTATCACATGAACTGAAGGTTCTAAGGCCCTCTTGAAACTGTTGTGCGCTCATGAAACAATTAAAGCTAAATAAACATTGTCAAAATAATTTTAGAGAGGATTAGTTGAAAGGTTTAACTGAACTAATTTCTGCCCTGGTTGGCTTCCATGGGCATTTGTTTGGTCTGGTAGAAATGCTCTTTCCTTAAGCAGTCAACCAAAGGCTGGTTGTACGAGTCACATTTGCTCTGTCAGGGAAGCTAAATAATACTTTTGCCTCCCACAATCACTTTGAACTGAACAGGTCCATGTCATACCTCTTGGATGAGTGATTGGACATAACAAGCCCATGCAGTGCTACAGGCTGGGGACAGAGTGGCTGGAGAGCAGCCAGGCAGAGAGGGACCTGGGGGTACTGGTTGACAGTAGGCTGAACATGAGCCTGCAGTGTGCCCAGGCGGCCAAGAAGGCCAATGGCATCCTGGCCTGCATCAGGAACAGTGTGGCCAGCAGGAGCAGGGAGGTCATTGTGCCCCTGGACTCAGCACTGGTTAGGCCACACCTTGAGTCCTGTGTCCAGTTTTGGGCCCCTCAGTTTGGGAAAGATGTTGAGATGCAGGAATGTGTCCAGAGAAGGGCAACAAAGCTGGGGAGGGGTCTGGAGCACAGCCCTGTGAGGAGAGGCTGAGGGAGCTGGGGTTGCTTAGCCTGGAGAAGAGGAGGCTCAGGGGAGATCTTCTTGCTGTCTACAACTCCCTGAAAGGAGGTTGTAGCCAGGTGGAGGTTGGTCTCTTCTCCCGGGCAGCCACCACCAGAACAAGAGGACACGGTCTCAAGCTGTGCCAGGGGAGGTTTAGGCTGGAGGTGAAGAGAAAGTTCTTCCCAGAGAGAGTGATTGCCCATGGGAATGTGCTGCCCGGGGAGGTGGTGGAGTCACCATCCCTGGAGGTATTCAAGAGGCGATTGGATGTGGCACTTGGTGCCATGGTTTAATAATCCTGAGCTGTTGGGTGACAGGTTGGACTTGATCTCTGAGGTCTTTTCCAACTGTATTGATTCTATGATTCCATGATTCATACAATTCTGGCTTTTGATCTTTATTTTGTCTGTGAGATTTTAGGAGACTAAATCAGTGACATTCCAATGGTGGGCATGAAGTGTAGGTGAAGCTCTATAATTTATTAACCAACAGGTAAAACTCTATAATTTATTGTCTAACAAAATAGATTTTTCTCTTCATGCTTTTGTTCAGGGATTATCTAATACAATACAATACAATACAATACAATACAATACACCAGGTTGAAAGAGACCTTCAAGATCATCGTGTCCAAGCCATTAACCACTCCAACCCACCTAAACAACTAATCCATGGCACAAAAGCACCCCATCAAGTCTCCTCCTGAACACCTCCAATGATGGTGACTCCACCACCTCCACGGGTAACTGATACCAATGGGCAATCACTCTCTCTGTATGGAACTTCTTCCTAACATCCAGCCTAAACCTGCCCTGGCGCAGCCTGAGACTGTGTCCTCTTCTTCTGGTACTGGCTGCCTGGGAGAAGAGGCCAACCTCTGCCTGGCTACAACCTCCCTTCAGGTAGTTGTAGAGAGCAATAAGGTCTCCCCTGAGTCTCCTCTTCTCCAGACTAAGCAACCCCAGCTCCCTCAGCCTTTCCTCATAGGGCTTGTGTTCCAAACTGGCTAAGTCAAACTACAAGGTAATTGGCTGGGCTACTAGTCATAGGATAACTCTGTGACCTCCACAGAGCTGCTTGAGACTGTTACAATCTTTATTTACCTATTGAATGATGTCTGTGTTTCAACAGACCCTGTCAGTACATGTCTGGAGGGAGACCTGTTAAGTATAAACAGAAAATATTGATCCTCTTGTCTCCTCCCTGAGCGCAGCTGCCAATCCATCACATGTCTCCAGCCCTGAGATCTGATACTCCTCTTTGGCACCACACTTGAATAACACAGAAAGAAACTGCTCCAACTGGTGATCTTTGCACTGTACTTGACAACATCGGGAAGCAATCATGGCTAATTGTTATGACTGTAATTCCAAACCTGACAGCTGGCAGAGAATCAGAGGTCTCAGTCACATTTGCTGAATGTCTCCCTGATATATTCCACCAGATAGTTTATGGCAGCCTTCTGCAAAGCCTTGCCCTTTGACTACTTGCATTTCTCCAGCACTCAGGTAGCTGCTGCCAAGGCTATTCTCCTGCAGGCTAATTATTAGCACAGTGTAATTTCTTGAAAGCACAGCTGGCAAATGTTGCTTCCACGCAGGCTGGGCTAGATCTGTGTGGAGAAAGGCTGACTGTAAAGATTTCAGCAGCATCTCGAGTAAGGGGCTACTGCTGGTTACACAAACAAAAAGCAGGTGCCACCTGATTATGCAGCAGCACAGAATCTATCTGGGTTGGAAGAGACCTCCAAGATCATCCAGTCCAACCTTCAACCCAGCACTAGGTGGGTGTGGAAACTGCCAGTGCCACCCTGACTTATCATTACACATCAATACAAAATCTATCCTGTGCAAGTCTTTGCCCTTCAGACCAAACCAAACCAAACCAAACCAAACCAAACCAAACCAATCCAATAAACCAGGTTGGAAGAGACCTTCAAGATCATCGCGTCCAACCCATCAAACAACTAGATCATGGCACCAAGCACCCCATCAAGTCTCCTCCTGAACACCTCCAATGATGGTGACTCCACCACCTCCCGGGCAGCCCATTCCAATGGGCAATCACTCTCTCTGTATAGAACTTCCTCCTAATGTCCAGTCTAAACCTGCCCTGGTGCAGCTTGAGACTGTGTCCTCTTGTTCTGGTGCTGGCTGCCTGGGAGAAGAGACCAACCTCTGCCTGTCTACAACCTCCCTTCAGGTAGTTGTAGAGAGCAATAAGGTCACCCCTCAGTCTCCTCTTCTCCAGGCTAAGCAACCCCAGCTCCCTCAAGCCTCTCCTCTTAGGGCTGTGCTCCAAACCCCTCACCAGCTTTGTTGCCCTTCTCTGGACATGTTCCAGCAAGTCGGAGTGGAGAGACCCTGCCTGGGGTCGGAGTGGCTGGTGAGCAGCTGGACAGCAGCTGGGGGTGCTGGTTGACAGCCACCTGAACATGAGCCAGCAGTGTGCCCAGGTGGCCAAGAAGGCCAACCGCATCCTGGCCTGCATTAGGAATGGTGTGGCCAGCAGGAGCAGGGAGGTCATTGTGCCCCTGTACTCTGCTTTGGTTAGGCCATACCTTGAGTACTGTGTCCAGTTCTGGGCCCCTCAGTTTAAGAAGGACATCGAGACACTTGAACGTGTCCAGAGAAGGGCAACGAGGCTGGGGAGAGGCCTTGAGCACAGCCCTGTGAGGAGAGGCTGAGGGAGCTGGGGCTGTTTAGCCTGGAGAAGAGGAGGCTCAGGGGCGACCTCATTGCTCTCTACAACTACCTGAAAGGTGGTTGTAGCCAGGAAGGGGTTGGCCTCATCTCCCAGGCAACCAGCACCAGAACAAGGGGACACAGTCTCAAGCTGCACCAGGGGAAGTTTAGGCTCGAGGTGAGGAGAAAGTTCTTCACCGAGAGAGTCATTCGCCATTGGGATGTGCTGCCTGGGGAGGTGGTTGAGTCGCCGTCCCTGGAGGTGCTCAGGAGGGGACTGGATGTGGCACTTGGTGCCATGGTCTAGTCGTGAGGTCTGTGGTTACAGATTGGACTCGATGATCTTCGAGGTCTCTTCCAACCTTGGTAATACTGTAATACTGTAAGTCAACATCCTTCCTAAACTCACCTACTCCCACTCCAATAACTCCTGTTGACTTCGATGGGAGTGTGATGATTTTCACAGCCACTCTATCTGATTTTCTGAAGATACTTTCTTTAGTGTTAACAACGACTCAAAATGAGAACTCCCAGCAGACTGAGTGGGTTGGAGAGCTGAAAACATCCATGATGGAGCGTGGCTTCATTCCCATGGAAGTCAGGCAAACAGCCCAGTGGGTGCCTAAGCTGAGATGAGGTAGGTAGCATATTCTAAATGGCTTTCATGCTGTGGGACCAGTTGTTCACGCCACAGGACCTCGCATGGAGAAAGTGCCACCAAGGCAATTACTTCTGATAGAAATCCATGTGCCACGGATATGTAGAAACACATGTATCATAGTATCATAGTATCAGTCAGGGTTGGAAGGGACCACAAGGATCATCTAGTTCCAACCCCCTGCCATGGGCAGGGACACCCCACACTACATCAGGCTGGCCACAGCCTCGTCCAGCCTGGGCTTAAACACCTCCAGGGATGGGGCCTCAACCACCTCCCTGGATAACCCATTCCAGGGCTTCACCACTCTCATGGGGAAGAACTTCCTCCTCACATTCAGCCTGAATCTCCCACCTCCAGCTTCATTCCATTCCCCCTAGTCCTATCACTACCTGAGAGCCTGACAAGTCCCTCCCCAGCCTTCTTGTAGCCACCTTCAGATACTGGAAGGCCACAATGAGGTCACCTGGGAGCCTTCTCTTCTCCAGACTGAACAGCCCCAACTCCTTCAGTCTCTCCTCACAGGAGAGGTGCTCCAGCCCTCTGATCATCCTCGTGGCCCTTCTCTGGACACCTTCCAGCACCTCCTGATCCCTCTTGGAATAGGGGCTCCAGAACTGGAGGCAGTACTCCAGGTGGGGTCTCACCAGAGCTGAGTAGAGGGGGAGAAGCACCTCCCTTGACCTGCTGGCCACACTTCTCCTGATGCAGCCCAGGATCTGATTGGCTTTCTGGGCTGCAAGTGCACATTGAGAGCTCCTGTTGAGCTTCTCCTCCACCAGCACCCCCAAGTCTCCCTCCTCAGGGCTGCTCTCCAGCCAGTTCCTGCCCAGCCTGGATTTGTGCCTGGGATTGCCTCGACCCAGATGCAGGACCCTGCCCTTGGTCTTGTTGAAGCTCATGAGGTTGGCTTGTGCCCACCTCTCCAGCCTGTCAAGGCTGTTGGCACAGAGCCAACTGTTGTAGGGGTCTGTGCCTCTCCCTGTCAAAGGTGCTGCCCCTTAGGAAATGCAGCGCTCCAGGAAAGATTATTTGCCTATCATCTGCCTGGAAATAACCAGGTGACCTCATCCTGGAAGGCTTTCCTTCCAGTGGGAGCACCCAGGCAACTTAGAAAGCCCTACATCACCTCTGAAAGGGACAAACACTGGAACAATAAAACACTTCTGATGGGTAGGACAGCAGGTGTTGGAAGATAGAATAGAATGGAACGGAACGGAACGGAATTGAATTGAATTGAATTGAATTGAATTGAATTGAATTGAATTGAATTGAATTGAATTGAATTGAATTGAATCGAATTGAATTGAATAGACCAGGTTGGAAGAGACCTTCAAGATCATCAAGTGCAATCTATCTTCCAACACCATCTAATCAACTAAACCATGGCACCAAGCACCCCATGAAGTCTCTTCCTAAACACCTCCAGTGATGGTAACTCCACCACCTCCCCAGGCAGCCCATTCCAATGGCCAATCACTCTCTCTGTGTAGAACTTCTTCCTAACATCCAGCCTAAACCTCCCCTGGTGCAGCTTGAGACTGTGTCCTCTTGTTCCAGTGCTGGTTGCCTCCCTTGCCACCAAAATCAGAAAAGTGCAAAATACTTGACCAATTTTCTAGTGTCTAGACAGAGGAAGGATGAACACAGTGAAATAAAACTGCTGGCATCTTGAGGACAGTGGATAAAATGTGATTAGTAACCAAAGGGGAGCATGAAGGAACATTGGTTTGTTTGCAAAGGCCGCTGCTGCACTTAGCATTGTCATTTGAACTGGAATTACCCTGGAAGATGTGAAATAAGTGCTCATTTTGCTACTAAAGCTGTGGAGCCATGAAGCCATTGCCATATATCATAGAATCATAGAAACAGCCAGGGTTGGAAGGGACCACAAGGATCATCGAGTTCCAACCCCCCTGCCATGGGCAGGGACACCCCACACTACATCAGCCTGGCCAGAGCCTCATCCAGCCTGGGCTTAAACACCTCCAGGGATGGGGCCTCAACCACCTCCCTGGACAACCCATTCCAGGGCTTCACCACTCTCATGGGGAAGAACTTCTTCCTCACATCCAGCCTGAATCTCCCTACCTCCAACTTCATTCCATTCCCCCTAGTCCTATCACTACCTGAGATCCTGAGAAGTCCCTCCTCAGCCTTCCTGTAAGCCCCTTCAGATACTGGAAGGCCACAATGAGGTCACCTGGGAGCCTTCTCTTCTCCAGACTGAACAGCCCCAACTCTTTCAGTCTGTCCTCACAGGAGAGGTGCTCCAGCCCTCTGAACATCCTCGTGGCCCTTCTCTGGACACCTTCCAGCACCTCCAGATCCCTCTTGGAATAGGGGCTCCAGAACTGGATGCATTACTCCAGGTGGGGTCTCACCAGAGCTGAGTAGAGGGGGAGAATCACCTCCCTTGACCTCCCTTGATCATGTCCTATTGTTTTCTGGTTGTGAAAGTACAAGAGGTCTGTGACCTTGAGTGTAGAAGTCACATTAAGAACTGAGTCCAGTGATGGATTACACATCCCCCTGGAGAGTTTCATACAAAGCCTTTAGCCATGCTGGCTTTTACAGCTTCTTTGATGAGTGCACTACATCTACCTGGATTGCCCCTAGAATTGCCCAGGCACATTCAGGGCACAGGCAGCTGATCAGATTACTGTGCCTGAGTCATTGCTTCACAGCTCCCCTTGTTCCAGGGAATCTGCCCTAGCTGAGCCTGCATGCTCATCACCTGAGGCAAGAGTGAGGTAATTCAACAGAAGAGGCTGAAGATAAGGCATGGGCACTCCATCATGTGTCTGGGCCTTTTACACTAAACCCTGCATATCAGCAGGTAACATAAACCTCCCTTCAGGCAGTTCTGTTGATGCTGATGCTCTGAAGTCACTGGAGTGTACGTGAGGGCAGAAGAGGTTAAACTGGTATAACCAACCCAGCACAATGAGAGCACTTACAGAAGAATTCAGTAGGGTGCATTTTCCTTCAGTTAGGATGTCATCAAACTGGCTGATCAAATGACCCTCTCTTACAGACCATGACTTTTAAAGATGTAGACATCTAGTCCCACCTTTTGGTTCTCCAGCATGCAAAACACACCTGCATGCTAGCTGGGCTGGGGTAAGCAAACCTGATGGCTTCTGCTGACTGTGGCTGCACTGCAGTCATCTCTCAGATTGTCCAAAGCTCCTTCTGATTTAAAGCTTAAAAGCTACATAGAATCATAGAATCAAAAAGGTTGGAAAAGAACTCAAAGATCATCAAGTCCAACCTGCCACCCAACACCTCCTGACTACTAGACCCTGGCACCAAGTGTCACATCCAATCTCCTCCTGAAGACCTCCAGGGATGGTGACTCCACCACCTCCCTGGGCAGCACATTCCAAAGGCCAATCTCTCTTGCTGGGAAGAACTTTCTCCTTATCTCAAGCCTAAACTTGCCCTGGCACAGCTTGAGACTGTGTCCTCTTGTTCTGGTGCTGGCTGCCTGGGAGAAGAGACCAACCCCCACCTGCCTACAACCACCCTTCAGGGAGTTGGAGACAGCAAGAATGTCTCCTCTGAGCCTCCTCTTCTCCAGGCTAAGCAACCCCAGCTCCCTCAGTCTCTCCTCATAGGCCTTGTCCTCCAAACCCCTCCCCAGCTTTTTTGCCCCTTCTCTGGACAGGTTCAAGTGTCTCAATGTCCTTCTTTAATTGAAGGGCCCAGAACAGGACACAGGACTCAAGGTGTGGCCTAACCAGTGCTGAGTACAGGGCACAATGACTTCCCTGCTCCTTCTGGCCACACTGTTCCTGATGCAGGTGAGGATGCCATTGACCTTCTTGGCCATCTGGGCACACTGCTGGCTCATGTTCAGCCAGCTATCAACCAATACCCCCAGGTCCCTTTCTGCCTGGCTTCTGTTGAGCCACTCTGACCCCAGCCTGTAGCATTGCATGGGGTTGTTGTGACCAAAGTGCAGCATACAACACTTGGACTTGTTGAATGCCATCATGTTGGACTCTGCCCATCTGTCCAGCCTGTCAAGGTCCCTCTGCAGAGCCCTTCTACCCTCTAACTTATTACACCTGCTCCCAGCTTGGTGTCATCTGCAAATTTACTGATGATGGACACAATCCCCTCATCCAGATCATCAATAAAGATATTGAACAGGATGGGGCCCAGCATTGATCCCTGGGGGATACCACTAGTGCCTGGCTGCCAGCTGGATGTGTCACCATTCACCACCACTCTCTGGGCTCAGCCTCCAGCCAGTTCCTAAGCCAGCACAGAGTGCTGCTGTCCAAGCCATGAGCTGCCAGCTCGGCCAGGAGTTTGCTGTGGGGGATGCTGTCAAAGGCCTTGTTGAAGTCCAGAGAAACTTCATGTTCTGAAGATAGTAAAGTGCTTTTCTCCAGCTTACTATATTGCTTCATATTCCTGCTGTCATTGCTTCCTTCCATATGACTGTCAGGCATCACTATTAAAACTGCAAGGGTTTGTAATTCAGTGTGGCACAGCACACAGGGATGGGGGAGTCTGAATGTGTGATTGCTATCACAGACTTAGGAGCATCTGTGGTGAAAAAGATGTCGAAAGAAAACCAAATGAACAATAAGCATTTGAGATTTATGTTTGGGTTGGTTTGGGTTTTTTTTTCAGGAGCATGAAGAAAGCAATGGAAAAAAGTGCAGCCTCAGCAAGGTTGCTGATGACACCAAGCTGTGTGGTGCAGCAGACACGCTGGAGGGAAGGGATGCCATCCAGAGGGACCTTGACAGGCTGGAGAGGTGGGCACAAGCCAACCTCATGAGCTTCAACAAGACCAAGGGCAGGGTCCTGCAGCTGGGTCGAGGCAATCCCAGGCACAAATCCAGGCTGGGCAGGGATTGGCTGGAGAGCAGCCCTGAGGAGAGAGACTTGGGGGTGCTGGTGGAGGAGAAGCTCAACAGGAGCTCTCAATGTGCACTTGCAGCCCGGAAAGCCAATCAGATCCTGGGCTGCATCAGGAGAAGTGTGGCCAGCAGGTCAAGGGAGGTGCTTCTCCCCCTCTACTCAGCTCTGGTGAGACCCCACCTGGAATAATGCATCCAGTTCTGGAGCCCCTCTTCCAAGAGGGATCTGGAGGTACTCAAAGGTGTCCAGAGAAGGGCCACAAGGATGATCAGAGGGCTGGAGCACCTCTCCTATGAGGACAGACTGAAGGAGTTGGGGCTGTTCAGTCTGGAGAAGAGAAGGCTCCCAGGTGACCTCATTGTGGCCTTCCAGTATCTGAAGGTGGCTACAGGAAGGCTGGGGAGGGACTTGTCAGGATCTCAGGTAGTGATAGGACTAGGGGGAATGGAATGAAGCTGGAGGTGGGCAGATTCAGGCTGGATGTGAGGAAGAAGTTCTTCCCCATGAGAGTGGTGAAGCCCTGGAATGGGTTATCCAGGGAGGTGGTTGAGGCCCCATCCCTGGAGGTGCTTAAGCCCAGGCTGGATGAGGCTCTGGCCAGGCTGATGTAGTGTGGGGTGTCCCTGCCCATGGCAGGGGGTTGGAACTAGCTGATCCTTGTGGTCCCTTCCAACCCTGACTGATACTATGATACTATGAAAAAGAAGAAGCTGGGTGCTTGCAGCTCACCCAGCTCTATTCAGCATCTTCACATGGCCGTGAAGAGCAAAGCACAGTGCACCCCTATGTCGGACCAACGAGGCTGGGCTTTGCCAGTGAAATTGAAAAAGACTAGAAGGCTTCAAGATAAATAAGACAGCAGGAAAAATTAATGAAGGAATTAGACTGACCTCCTTCAGAAATGGGTGAGACAGGGCAAACAGGGGGAGATCTTGTTTTGCTTTCATCCTGGAAAAAATAACATTTCTTCCTTTGCAGTTCAGCACAGTTGACTGATTTGGAAACAAATCTGTTTTCTCTGGAAAGATTTATTTGCCCAACAGACTCTTTTTTTTCCCCTCCTTCTCTTTGGCAAAAAGCAATAGGTTGGAGGAACAAGGCTTGTCTTGTTAGTAGGTTTAAAAGGCTCAGTAATTAACTGGTACATTTGGAGGCATAGCATGCAGGATACTTGCTGCAACCTACTTTATTAGAGTGCCCCAGGGAAGTGCTGTGAAATGGGCAAGAGCTTTAAAGAATGCTGTTTATTTCACAGGTGGTGTCAGATAGCAGGATTATTTGGTTATGAAGTTAAGCCAGAGCATTTGCTGAGGTAAGGACACTATGGCCTGACCTTTGGCAACGTGCTTTCATCCGTGACACGCTTTCTCTCTCCCTCCCTCCCTTCCTTTCCCTCTTTCTCTCTGTCTTTTCTAAGTTGGAAACAAAGCATCTCTTATTTAGGCCGGGGACAGCATGCACTTTTTCACATCAGTCCTTTGCAGTACATAGTAGGTGCCTTTAAAACACAAAGTGACATCCTGTGATTTGAGGCAGTCAGCCACAAGGGTCATTTGTCCCTGAAGTCATCTCCTTGTGGGGCACAATGTGTAATGGTGGTACTCACAGCCAAACTTCTCTTATTCCCTCAGCCTTTTTCTGCCTCTTTTTTGGGTTTCGGTGTGGGTTTGTTTGGTTTGGTTGGTTGTTCTTTTTGCCTTGCAATCTGTTATGATACTGCAGGCAATTGTGGGCTTGAAGCAAGATTTTTAAATGGTGGTGGCTCAAAATAGGACTGTAATTCCATGCTGCAGTGATTTAAGTCCTGGTGCCTTGACCTTGTGAAGTCCTAAAGATCTGCAGCCTGCAGTAACTGAAAATAAGGTGGAGAAGTGCTCGGCGCTCTTGGGATGCAGCATCTACCAGCCTGTCCCCCTGAATGAGGAAGTCAAAAGAGAGACATCCCTGTTTGGGAATGCAAAGCTAGTGAGTCCTATCAGGTGCCAAAGAGACCCTTGTGGGAGCAAAGGGAGTCTCTTCAGGCATATTTCTGGAGGTACAAAAGATAAACGTTTATCTTGCAAAATGATACTAATGTAATGTAATACAATGTAATGGAATGTAATGGAATGAATAGAATAGAATAGAATAGAATAGAATAGAATAGAATAGAATAGAATAGAATAGAATAGAATAGAATAGAATATATTTTAATTTAATAGATTTGAATTTAATAGACTTGAATTTAATTGAATTGAAATAGCCAGGTTGGAAGAGACCTTCGAGATCATCGAGTCCAACCTATCACCCAGCGCCATCTAATCGACTAAACCACGGCACCAAGTGCCCTATCCAGTCTCTCCCTAAACACCTCCAGTCATGGTGACTCCACCACCTCCCTGGGCAGCACATTCCAATATCCAATCACCCTTTCTATGAAGAACTTCTTCCTAACCTCCAGCCTAAACCTCCCCTGCTGCAGCCTGAGACTGTGTCCTCTTGTTCTGGTGCTGGTTGCCTGGCAGAAGAGACCAACCCCCACCTGTCTTCAACCTCCCTTCAGGTAGTTGTAGAGAGCAAGAAGGTCTCCCCTGAGCCTCCTCTTCTCCAGGCTAAGCAACCCCAGCTCCCTCAGCCTCTCCTCAGAGGGCTTGTGTTCCAAGCCCCTCACCAACTTTGTTGCTCTTCTCTGGACACCTTCCAGCAAGTCATCACCCTTCCTAAACAGAGGGGCCCAGAACTGGCCACAGGACTCAAGGTGTGGCCTAACCAGTGCTGAGTACAGGCTGGCAGAGCTGTCCCATGCACTCCTGCTGACACAGAAGACCCAGGCATGCAACTCAGCGAGCAAGGGGGGAAAAGCCCGTTGCAAATCAGGATGATTTGCTTTCCCGGTCTCCTCCAGAGGCAGGAAAGAAGTGCAGAGAGAAAGGATTAAGCTGGAAAGATCAAAGTGGATAGAGAGGCGTGAGTTAACGGGCATGCTCTGCAAAAGCAGCCATTCCCCTGGCATCTCCAGGGATGGGTGAAGGGCGTATTGCCTTGTCAGTTAAATGCCGCCGTTAGTTTCGAGCCTTTACTAATTAGCCGGCTTAGCAAAACACACTGCTCAGCAGTTCTAAATGCAGACTGCAGCCTCTGCCACTCCTCAGCACAGATATATTTGTCCACATCCTCCCGATGTGACATGCTGGTGCAGAGGCAGCTTGGTTAGCAATTAAAAGAGAAGCTGGGATTAAATGAGGCTTCATCCGGTATTTTTCTCACTTGCTACGTCCAGGTCAGCCCAGGACAAACCACTAACTGAGGAAGAAGTGGGAAGCCTGCTGTGTACTGAGATGCCGCTGCAGCAGCGCCAAGACCCAAGTCACTTCCCTGGGACTGCACTGGCTCACACCTGCATAAGCAAGAGTTGTAGTCCCTAACCTCTACAGAGCTTAGCTGCACTGGAAGGGAGAAGGAAAAGACTGATTTTTGCCCTGTACTGAAATGGGCTTGTGGGAAGGGACAGTAGTATTACACCAAGGGCCTGGGGAGCTAACCCCAAGTGCAGAATGGACAAAAGGAGGACTCTGCTTTGTGTTAAACGGTGAAGAGAAGAGAGAAGAGAAGAGAAGAGAAGAGAAGAGAGAAGAGAAGAGAAGAGAAGAGAAGAGAAGAGAAGAGAAGAGAAGAGAAGAGAAGAGAAGAGAAGAGAAGAGAAGAGAAGAGAAGAGAAGAGAAGAGAAGAGAAGAGAAGAGAAGAGAAGAGAAGAGAAGAATAGACCAGGTTGGAAGAGACCTTCGAGATCACTGCATCCAACCTATCATCCAACACCATCTAATCAACTAAACCATGGCACCAAGCACCCCATCCAGTCTCTTCCTAAACACCTCCAGTGATGGTGACTCCACCACCTCCCTGGGCAGCACATTCCAATGGCCAATCTCTCTTTCTGGGAAGAACTTCTTCCTAACATCCAGCCTAAACCTCCCTGGCACAGCTTGAGACTGTGTCCTCTTGTTCTGCTGCTGGTTGCCTGGGAGAAGAAACCAACCCCCACCTGGCTACAACCTCCCTTCAGGGAGTTGTAGAGAGCAAGAAGGTCTCCCCTGAGCGTCTTCTTCTCCAGACTAAGCAACCCCAGCTCCCTCAGCCTCTCCTCACAGGGCTGTGCTCCAAACCCCTCCCCAGCCTCGTTGCCCTTCTCTGGGCACCTTCCAGCAACTGAACATTTTTCCTAAACTGAAGGGCCCAGAACTGGACCAGTGCTGAGTCCAGGGCTACAATGACCTCCCTGCTCCTGCTGGCCACACTGTTCCTGATGCAGGCCAGGATGCCATTGGCCTTCTTGGCCACCTGGGCACACTGCTGGCTCATGTTCAGCCAGCTATCAACCAGTACCCCCTGGTCCCTTTCTGCCTGGTTTTGTGGTTGGTTGGTTTGGCCTTGTTTTTTTTTTTTCCTCTTTGTTTTTTTTTCCCCATCCCAAACACAGAGATTGAATGATTTCATCTCATGAATATCCCATGAGCATAAACTGCCACCAAAGCCAGGTGATGGTATTGTGCTGCTACTAGATGAAAATGGAAGTCATATCAGAGAAGAGAGCAGGAGCTGCTTGCAGTACTCTTCTCTTTGCCCATTTCTGTGTTTGAGGCATTTCAATTGTCCTCTGCTCAAGCTGTTGTCTGATTACTTTTTGATAGTAGAGTTGGTCTGGTGTTCTTCTTACATGGTTTGAGAAACCTAGTAGTCATAGAATCATAGAATCATAGAATCAGTCAGGGTTGGAAGGGAACACAAGGATCATCTAGTTCCAACCCCTGCCATGGGCAGGGACACCCCACACTACATCAGCCTGGCCAGCGCCTTGTCCAGCCTGGTCTTAAACACCTCCAGGGACGGGGCCTCAACCACCTCCCTGGATAACCCATTCCAGGGCTTCACCACTCTCATGGGGAAGAACTTCTTCCTCACATCTAGCCTGAATCTCCCTATTTCCAGCTTCATTCCATTCCCCCTAGTCCTATCACTACCTGAGATCCTGAGAAGTCCCTCCCCAGCCTTCCTGTAGGCCCCCTTCAGATACTAGAAGGCCACAATGAGGTCACCTGGGAGCCTTCTCTTTTCCAGACTGAATAGCCCCAACTCCTTCAGTCTGTCCTCATAGGAGAGGGCAGACTCCAGTCACTGCTGGATGTTCAGTAGCTTTGTGTTGGAACAGGAGCCTGAGGGACAGATTTCTCACTGGCTTGGGCCACTCTCCAAGTGACTGAGCTTCTAAGGGTCATGTCCCACTGTTATCAGACTGAGGCAAACGGGATGAGAGTCAAGCTCTGGATCACGGAAGTTATTCACCAGCACAAATCCTTCTTCTTCTGCCTGGAAACCTTCACTGTGCCTGGGGCAAGGGTGCATCTAATCTGCCAGTAAAGCACACTCCAGACCAGTGAATCTCCAGTCTGGAGCTGCTGACCCTCCACAGGTGTTCCAAAAGGGATTGGATGTGGCATTTGAAGCCATGGTTTAGTTAGTCCTGAGGTGCTGGGTGCTGGGTTGGACTTGATGATCTCTGAGGTCTTTTCCAGCCTTATTGATTCTATGATTCTATGATACAGCCACATCCCTGGTGTGCATGCACACACCCCAGTGCTAACTATAGCCTCAAGCTTAATGAATTAAGGCTTTCTCTTGGACCTGCTCTTTATTTTGCCACACAGAGTTAGCTGCAGAGCCCACAGCAGTTCAGACAGTGCAGCCATCACTCCCTGCTCCTGAGGTGCTGTGTTCAGTCACGGGTGCAGCTGGGATGACAAGCTGGGCCCTTGGGCAGGCCAGGCTCCTCTGCTGTGCCCTGACACACTTGCTGAGATGGGGACTACTGCTCTCCTTAACTTTCTATTACCAGTTCATTTAAGCATCACTACTCCAAATGGTTGTAAAGGGCAAATCTCTGGTGGATGTAAAGCAGAACCATCTGACTTACTGTCTCGTGAATGCAATCCATAACTTCACTCCAGCAATTTACAATTCCCTTTCGTGTATACAAAGTTTCCTGTCATGGTTTTACATCTACTCCATTGCTCTGCTCTGCATGGAAACATTTGGAGTAATCTCCTCAGAGATAAATAAGCCTTCTGCTGAAAGTTAAATGAGACTATTATCTTCTGGATGTTTATAAATGTCATCCTGCCCTGCTCCCATGCCTGGATCCAAGACAGCATGAATCTTTGTTTCCCACTTCTGAAAGCTCTGGAGGAGAGAATGAAGAGGTAGGAGGGGCAGAGGGGCAGGCAACACGAGCCAGTGCTGGGTTCACACACAAGCATGATTGCTCTGGACCAGCAGCAGATGACAGACTCCCCAGCTGTTTCCTTGGCCAGGCAAGTGTTTAGTCTAGGCTCCTGCCCAGGCTGCAGCAGGATGGGAAAAGAAGATGACCGGAGTACCCTGAGGGGCATGGGGAGCAGGACTTGGATCCCAGCTACGGGGAGGGAAACCTTCACTGTGAAAAGGCATTTGAACACAGCTATGGCTGTGCAGCCATAAAAGCTGTGCAGCTGAAAGCTGCTTGATAAATAGGGTACTCAGGATTTCATCAGTGGTTAGCTGGATGGCCAAGGAGAGGAGAGGTCCTTCCAAGAGATTGGTTTTGAGGGGTGCTGGGAAAGAGAGCATGTTTGGTTCTGTGACTGAAGTGTCACACTGAAAGGAAAAGAGGCAGCTTAGTGCCCTGAAATCAGATGCTTTCATTACAAGATACCTATAAAAGCAGTAGGCTATAAACATATCTAATGTGCTACAGAAACATGAGAAACAGATAGCTGGTCTCAAAGCATGCTAAAATACTGTAAGTATAAGCTCTTCCTGCAAGCTCCTGGCATAAATTATTGGAAATCTTCTGTTGTTGCTAATCTAAATGCAGATTTCAGTAAATAAATGCCATAAATAAATAGAAAAGAAACCAGTGGGACAGGGTGAAAATCAGTAAATCATTGCAATGAGGGAAAGTATGACATCCTGGGAAGGGAAGGGAAGGGAAGGGAAGGGAAGGGAAGGGAAGGGAAGGGAAGGGAAGGGAAGGGAAGGAAGGGAAGGGAAGGGAAGGGAAGGGAAGGTTTGGGAAGGGAAGGGAAGGTTTGGGAAGGGAAGGGAAGGGAAGGGAAGGGAAGGGAAGGGAAGGGAAGGGAAGGGAAGGGAAGGGAAGGGAAGGGAAGGGAAGGGAAGGGAAGGGAGGGAAGGGAAGGGAAGGGAAGGGAAGGGAAGGGAAGGGAAGGGAAGGGAAGGAAGGGAAGGGAAGGGAAGGGAAGGGAAGGGAAGGGAAGGGAAGGGAAGGGAAGGGAAGGGAAGGGAAGGGAAGGGAAGGGAAGATTTTCTGCTGAAATATCACCCACTTGAGCAGCCAAAGGTAGGAGCTTCCCATATCACCTGTATACTCAAAAGTGGTGGAGTTACCATCACTGGAGGTGTTTAGGAAGAGACTGGATGGGGTGCTTGGTGCCATGGTTTAGTTGCTTAGATGGTGTTGGGTGATAGGTTGGACTCAATGATCTCAAAGGTCTCTTCCAACCTGGTCTATTCTATTCTATTCTATTCTATTCTATTCTATTCTATTCTATTCTATTCTATTCTATTCTATTCCATTCCATTCCATTCCATTCTATTCTATTCCATTCCATTCCATTCCATTCCATTCCATTCCATTCCATTCCATTCCATTCCATTCCATTCCATTCCATTCCATTATATTCCATTCCATTCTATTATATTCTATTCCATGCCATGCCATGCCATGCCATGCTATGCTATTCTAAAGAGTAAGACAGGAACATCTAAAGTGCAGCTCAGAGTTCTGAATCACTCCCTGGAGATGCAGAGATGCTGAAGGAAAGGGCCTTGCTCTGAGTGAGATGGATGCATGCAGCTGAATCATACCCATCAAAGCTGCTTTGTGTCTGGAAATCACAAAGCTGGATCTGTGGAGAATGTAATTTGGCTTTGCAGTGATCCAGGTTGCAGCTGTCATGTAAGTGTTCATTCTTCGTGCTCTCTTCTCACAGGGTGGTCTGCAGTTCCCATTCTGCTGGGTACTGGGCCAGCCAGGTGAAACCCAGCTTGAAACTCTTCTTTGCACAACTAGGAAGCTGCTCAAGTGGTGTGAAGATGAAAATATTGCCCCAGGATCCCTGATTTTACTTTCTAATGAACAGAGGAAGCTCTACTGGGGTTGAGAAAGCTGAGGACAGGCTGAATAGAAAACGTTCAAATGCTAAACTGCACAAGTCATAAAAGTAAGCATTTTTAAGAGAATGGAGACTGTATTTCACAGTATCACAGTATGACCAAGGTTGGAAGAGACCTCAAAGATCATCGAGTCCAACCTGTCACCACAGACCTCAGGACTAAACCATGGCACCAAGTGCCACATCCAGTCCCCTCTTGAACACCTCCAGGGACAGTGACTCCACCACCTCCCTGGGCAGCACATTCCAATGGTGAATGACTCTCTCAGTGAAGAACTTTCTCCTCACCTCCAGCCTAAACTTCCCCTGGTGCAGGTGGAGACTGTGTCCTCTTGTTCTGGTGCTGGTTGCTAGAGAGGAGAGACCAACCCCTTCCTGGCTACAACCATCTTTCAGGTAGTTGTAGAGAGCAATGAGGTCTCCCTGAGCCTCCTCTTCTCCAGGCTAAGCAACCCCAGCTCCCTCAGCCTCTCCTCACAGGGCTGTGCTCAAGGCCTCTCCCCAGCCTTGTTGCCCTTCTCTGGACACATTCCAGAGGGACGTCTCAATGTCCTTCCTAAACTGAGGGGCCTAGAACTGGACACAGGACTGAGCAACCTGATCCATTGTGAGATGTCTCTGCCCATGGCAGGGGAGATGGAACTAAATGATCCTTGAGGTCACTTCCAACCCTAACAATTCTATGATTCTAATCATAGTCCCAGGGTGCAAGTGAAAAGCCCAGGAACATTTTAGACACAAATAGAATAGAATAGAATAACATAGGATAGGATAGGATAGGATAGGAGGATAGGATAGGATAGGATAGGATAGGATAGGATAGGATAGGATAGGATAGCATAGCATAGCATAGCATAGCATAGCATAGCATAGCATAGATTAGAATAGATTAGAATATAATAGAATTGAACAGGTTGGAAAAGACCTTCGCAATCATGAAGTCCAACCTAGTCACCCAACACCATCTAATCAACTAAACCATGGCACCAAGCACCCCATCCAGTCTCTTCCTAAACACCTCCAGGGATGGTGACTCCACCACCTCCCTGGGCAGCACATTCCAAAGGCTGATCACTCTTTCTGGGAAGAACTTCTTCCTAACATGCAGCCTAAACCTCCCCTGGAGCAACCTGAGACTGTGTCTTCTTGTTCTGGTGCTGGTTGCCTGCAGCACAATAACAGGCATGGCAGTTGGAGTGGGTACATGCACTTCAGTAACTGTCTGGGAGATGACAAGAGCTGCTTCAGCCTGTTAGGAGCATTAGACTAAACCTCTATTTAAGCTACAGGGAAGGTTTGTAAGCCATCCAGGTTTTTGGTGTTTGGGGTTGAATTTTCCTCCTTTCCCTCATATTAACAGCTTGCTAGGAACTAGACAGCCACAAACTTACAGAACTGGTTTTCATCATCTTTCCATGAACAGAGAGTATCTGGCAAACAACAGGAGCAAAGCCAGAAAGCTGGCTTCCAGCTCCTGTACTGCTAAGCCTCCATTCATAGCTCGGCTCGACGGGATAGACTTTTCCTATTTGAAGCCAAACTAAGACTCATGTGCCAGAGCTGTATGCAGCATGAGGTGGGAAGTGGCACCATCAGAGAGATACTCAGCTGTGCTGTGCCACCAGCGTGGGACACTGTCAGGTTTTACTTCTGCAGCTGCAAGGAGTCCCAGGGGCAAAGGGATGTTTCCCAACCTCCTCTGCAAAACCTCAAGAACGGATGTGTCCCCTTCCTCCCCTCTGGCGAGGTTTAACAGGCAGAAGAGCTGAGGCTGATTGTGGCAGTTTTAGGCTGTGCCTTGGAAACTTTTCCACAGATCTTGAACAGAAAGTGTTGGAATGTGAATGAATTCCCCTTGGGTGCAAAAGAAAAGTAATCATAGAAGAGACTCACAGAATCAGTAAAGTTGAAAAAGAGCTCAGAGATCATCAAGTCCAACCTGTCACCCAAGAACTCATGACTAGTAAACCATGGCACCACGTGCCACATCCAATCTCCTCTTGAACACCTCCAGGGATGGTGACTCCACCACCTCCCTGGGCAGCACATTCCAATGGCCAATCTCCCTTTCTGGGAAGAATTTCTTCCTAACATCCAGCCTAAACCTCCCCTGGTGCAGCTTGAGACTGTGTCCTCTTGTTCTGGTGCTGGTTGCCTGGGAGAAGAGACCAACCCCCACATAGCTACAACCTCCTTTCAGGGAGTTGTAGACAGCAAGAAGCTCTCCCCTGAGCCTCCTCTTCTGCAGGTTGAGCAACCCCAGCTCCCTCAGCCTCTCCTCACAGGGCTGTGTTCCAAACCCCTCCCCAGCTTTGTTGCCCTTCTCTGGACACCTTCCAGCAACTCAAATTGTTTCTTAAACTGAGGGGCCCAGAACTGGACACAGGACTCAAGGTGTGGCCTAACCAGTGCTGACCACAGGGCACAATGACCTCCCTGCTCCTGCTGGCCACACTACTCCTGATGCAGGCCAGGATGCCATTGGCCTTCTTGGCCACCTGGGCACACTGCTGGCTCATCTTCAGCCTACTATCAACCAATGCCCCCAGCTCCTTTTCTGCCTGGCTGCTCTCCAGCCACTCTGTCCCCAGCCTCTAGCACTGCATGGGGTTGTTGTGACTGATGTGTAGAACCCAGCACTTGGATGTTTTAAATCTCATGCCCTTGGACTCTGCCCAGAGTGAAAAGGCGTACTCCCTTCTTGCTGCTGATGGCAGGAGACTTGGGCCCAAATGGTCCACACAAACACATGCTCTTTAAAATTAGTGAGTCAGAGATATGTGTGATGGAGTCTGTTAAAACATCCCCCCATAACCTTTTCCAGATCCTTAAGTTTAGTGTGTCACTGTGAGGGTGATAATGATTAAAAGAGGAATTTGTTGCACCTGGGGAGGTGACATGGCCAAATACTCTATCTCTTTCCCCTCCTACAGGTTACATTACACTGCAGAGAAAGAATTTGCCCAAAGGCAGATAATGTTTAAACCATTTAGTAATAATTAATAGACATCAGAGTCACTGCATTCTGCAGAAAGCTCTGTCTGAAAGGCCATACAATAGCTTTCCTTGTCAGAGTTAGGGATGTTTGTTTAGGTTTAGTTGGTGCTTCCAACTAACTAATTACCCAGAAATGAGGTAGTTGTGCTCTTAAGGAAGGCAGAAATGCACACTGATGAGTGCTGGTCACACAGACCACACAGTCTTTGCAAAACATTGTGCAGATATGCTGGCAAGTTAGTTTTGCAGGTGGGGAGAGTGGATCTGTTTGCTGCTTTAAATGTCTTCTTTTTTCACTCACTGAAAGGACAAAGTAGCTTTGCACTTCATCTGCAGAATCGATTCCTTCCTTTTCAAACATCACACATGAGAGGAGCACCTTAGAGACAGCTGATGTCTCTGCTTGGGTTCCATGAATCACAGAATCATAGAATCAATGAGGTTGGAAAAGCCCTCAGAGATCATCAAGTCCAACCTGTCACCCAACACCTCAGGACAAACTAAACCATGGTTTCAAGTGCCACATGCAGTCTCCTCTTAAACACCTCCCGCAATGGTGACTCCACCACCTCCCTGGGCAGCACATTCCAATGGCCAATCACTCTTTCTGGGAAGAACTTCTTCCTAACATCCAGCCTGAACCTCCCCTGGCACAGCTTGAGACTGTGTCCTCTTGTTCTGGTGCTGGTCACCTGGGAGAAGAGACCAACCCCCACCTGGCTACAACCTCCCTTCAGCAAGGTCTCCCCTGAGCCTCCTCTTGTCCAGGCTAAGCAACCCCAGCTCCCTCAGCCTCTCCTCACAGGGCTGTGCTCCAAACTCCTCCCCAGCCTCGTTGCCCTTCTCTGGACATGTTCAAGTGTCTCAACATCTTTCCTAAACTGAGGGGCCCAGAACTGGACACAGGACTCAAGGTGTGGCCTAACCAGTGCTGAGTACAGGAGCACAATGACCTCCCTGCTCCTGCTGGCCACACTATTCCTGATGCAGGCCAGGACGCCATTGGCCTTCTTGGCCACCTGGGCACACTGCTGGCTCATGTTCAGCCAGCTGTCAACCAGTACCCCCAGGTCCCTTTCTGCCTGGCTGTTCTCTGTTCTGCCTTCAGAACAAGAATTTGAAGTCTTCTCATGGTTACACAGATGAAAACAACCCAAATTCGATTTCTGTGTCCCCAGTATCTTTGTGTTCCTCAGACATTCCTAAGGCAGGCAGAGTAAGGGTAGCAGATGTTACTCAGCCAGTTGCAGAGGAGAGAAGAGAAGCCTTGGTCACTGCTGTTTGTGTTTAGCAGCACTTTGCAGTGGAGTGCCACTGAGGCCAGCACTGCAAAAACCAGAATAGTATCTTTCAGCCTCCTTACACCAAGAAAGGCTTCCACCTTTTCATGTGAGTTTGCTCCTGAAACAGAGCAGTACAAGGGTCCCCTTATGTGACCGTAAAGCACCAGGCACGTCTGTCAGCACTCCATAAATTCAAATTAATAATAGGGCCTCAAAGAGCTGCACACTGCTTCCACGATACCTCAACATGTGGGCAGGTGAATGGTCTCCCCACAAATAATCACTTCATGGGACACTTATAAACTGAGCTGTTTTCTCCTGTGAAAGGCTGGGTTTAGGGCTTAGTGCGTGCACCCAGCAGGCAAACTTGCCCAGATCAAGAAATGTCTTTGTTCAGTTTTGTTAGAGTTTTCTGGCAATACCAGCAGTCACACAGAAAAAGCACAAATGGGCTTCATCATTTACCACTTCTACCCAGTGCCACTCAAGCAAGGAGTACTGCAAAGATGTGAGTCATTTCTGACTCATCCACTGGCTCCTGAGAGGGGACTTCCCCCTGCAGCAGCCATCCACATGCATTGTGCAGACACACAATCATGTCTTGGGACAGAGGCCTCTTGGGGAGTTGTCTTGTGGTTTCCCAGGGAGTGATACATTAATTCACCACCTCACCCTACTTGCCTGGC
This sequence comes from Picus viridis, assembly GCA_033816785.1. Classification (NCBI taxonomy): domain Eukaryota; kingdom Metazoa; phylum Chordata; class Aves; order Piciformes; family Picidae; genus Picus; species Picus viridis. The sequence goes on along the minus strand of CM066566.1, from coordinate 88,726,514 downwards.
TGGGCCAAGTCCCTAGCTAGTCCTTCCCTTCGCCTTCTGGCCTGCAGCAGGAACAGTGTGGCCAGCAGGAGCAGGGAGGTCATTGTGCCCCTGGACTCAGCACTGGTTAGGCCACACCTTGAGTCCTGTGTCCAATTCTGGGCTACTCAGTTTAGGAAAGCTGTTGAGCTGCTGGAAGGTGTCCAGAGAAGGGGTTTGGAGCACAGCCCTGTGAGGAGAGGCTGAGGGAGCTGGGGTTGCTTAGCCTGGAGAAGAGGAGGCTCAGGGGAGACCTTCTTGCTGTCTACAACTATGTGAAGAGAGGTAGTAGCCAGGAGGGGTTTGGTCTCTTTTCGCAGGCAACCAGCAACAGAACAAGAGGACACAGACTCAAGCTGTGCCAGGGGAGGTTTAGGCTGGATGTTAGGAAGAAATTATTCACAGAGTGACTGGTCATTGGAATGTGCTGCCTAGGGAGGTGGTGGATTCACCATCCCTGGAGGTGTTTAGGAAGAGACTGGATGGGGCACTTGGTGCCATGGTTTAACTGATTAGATGGTGTTGGGTGATAGGTTGGACTCAATGATCTCGAAGGTCTCTTCCAACCTGGTCTATTCTATTCTATTCTATTCTATTCTATTCTATTCTATTCTATTCTATTCTATTCTATTCTATTCTATTCTATTCTATTCTATTCTATTCTATTCATTCCATTCCATTCCATTCCATTCCATTCATTCCATTCCATTCCACCCACTCACTTAAGAGGTTATGTAAATCCTTTTTATGTGGATAAGCTTGACCTAACCCATTCAAGGATGTGTATGGCCTAATGCATAAAGACAAAGCCTAGGGCATGCCTGCCTCCCCTTTGTCTCAGTCAGTCTCAAGGCATTAGTTTCCCTCAGGGTGACAACTTCCTCTCGGCAGTGTGGTTACTGCAGAAAGACTACACATGCAATGTTTTGATGTCACCTGAGCCTCAGGAGGCAGTGGCAGATCCTGGTGAAGATTGTGCATGCTGTGCCACGCAACTCAGTGTGGCACCAGAGAGGCAGCTACGGTATGTGGCAATCAGGCTCGCTGTCAGTCAAGCACTGACATCACATGAAGGACACTACACATCGTTACTCACAATTAGCACAACTTTGCCTCCCCAGAGGTCATCCCCTATTAGCAGTGCCAGAATATTACTCCTTGGCTTGTAGAAATGGAGAAGCCAGTCTGGACCTTGCAGCAGAATGACATTGAACAATTGGGTGCCTGTAGTGTAACCACCTGACAGAGTCACTAGTCAGGACCCTTGCGTGCTTCTCAGCTCATGTTTCTGGGCGCGTCCCTGACCAAATCCCTGCTCATCACAAGGAAGTGAATCAGCAAAGGTGTTTCTCTGGAAAGAAGCTGAGCATATACTAGAAGGCAGTTAAAACATGTTCAGAAAAGTCCCCTGGTCTTGGTGCCTGGAGGCAACCTTATGTGCAAGATCATTTTTATGTGCCTAGCCTATGGACTAGACATCTAACAAGTCTTGGAGGCCCTGATTATACGTCTAAGTGCCAGGTTCTACACATTGGCCACAACAACCCCATGCAGTGCTACAGGTTGGGGTCAGAGTGGCTAGAGAGCAGCCTGGCAGAAAGGGACCTGGGGGTAGTGGTTGACAGTAGGCTGAACAGGAGCCAGCAGTGTCCCCAGGTAGCCAAGAAGGCCAATGGCATCCTGGCCTGGATCAGGAATAGTGTGGCCAGGAGGAGCAGGGAAGTCATTGTGCTCCTGGACTCAGCACTGGTTAGGCTACACCCTGAGTCCTGTGTCCAGTTCTGGGCCCCTCAGTTTAAGAAACAATTTGAGTTGCTGGAAGGTGTCCAGAGAAGGGCAACAAAGCTGGGGAGGGGTTTGGAGCACAGCCCTGTGAGGAGAGGCTGAGGGAGCTGGGGTTGCTTAGCCTGAAGAAGAGGAGGCTCAGGGGAGACCTTACTGCTCTCTACACCTCCCTGAAAGGAGGTTGTAGCCAGGTGGGGGTTGGTCTCTTCTCCCAGGCAACCAGCACCAGAACAAGAGGACACAGTCTCAAGCTGCACCAGGGGAGGTTTAGGCTGGATGTTAGGAAGAAGTTCTTCCCAGAAAAGAGATTTGCCATTGGAATGTGCTGCCCAAGGTGGTAGTAGAGTCACTATCATGTGCTTGAAATGTCTACCTACAAATGAGAAAGCCTTTAATTGTGCTTGCTATTTCTGCTGATACTGGAAGGCCTAGGATGCCTAGATGTAGATGTGTTTATTTGTTCAAAGGAATCTGACCCTGAGATACTGCCTTTGGATGAGGAAATGTTGACATCACTCTTAAAATGCTCTTTTCTGCACCTTCCTTGTTCTTTATGGACAAAGAGGATGTTCATAGAATCATAGAATCAGCAAGGTTGGAAAAGACCTTTGAGATCATCCAGTCCAACCTATCACCCAACACCTCAGGATGAACTAAACCATGGTTTAAAGTGCCACATCTAATCCCTTTTGAACACCTCCAGTGATGGTGACTCCACCACCTCCCTGGGCAGCACATTCCAATGGCCAATCACTCTGTGAATAATTTCTTCCTAACATCCAGCCTAAAGCTCCCCTGGCACAGCTTGAGACTGTGTCCTCTTGTTCTGGTGCTGGTTGCCTGGGAGAAGAGACCAACCCCCTCCTGGATACAACCTCCCTCCAGGGAGTTGTAGAGAGCAAGAAGGTCTCCCCTGAGCCTCCTCTTCTCCAGGCTAAGCAACCCCAGCTCCCTCAGACTTCCCTCATTTGGCTTGTGCTCATCCTACACTCTTCCTCATTCCCAGCTTTCCTGGTGTCCATGTCACATGGGATCAGCCCTGTGATGGATGTCTCAAAATATCCACGACAAACCTGAGAATTCTGACCTTTGTTGCTCATGAGCAAGAATACAGATGCATGCAGTGGGTATGTGCACACTGCATACATGTGTCTCAACCACCCTGTGATGGGAAGGCCTTCCTCCAAAAGCCCATCCTCATTTTTATCTCAGAAAAACCTTGTGGCTGGTTTACAAGCTGCAGGGGATGAAGGGCCATGCCAGCCAGTATTACTCTCTGCTGTGATAACCCAGACTGCCACTATGCTATCAACCTTCTTGAAAACAGTTAGAGTAGAACAGAATAGAATTAACCAGGTTGGAAAAGAACTTCCAGATCATCAAGTCCAACCTATCACCCAACACCATCTAATCAACTAAACCATGGCACCAAGCACCCCATCTAGTCTCTTCCTAAACACTTCCAGTGATGGTGACTCCACCCCTCCCAGGGCAGACCATTCCAATGGCCAGTCACTCTCTCTGGGAAGAACTTCTTCCTAACATCCAGCCTAAACCTCCCCTGGTGCAGCTTGAGACTGTGTCCTCTTGCTCTGGTGCTGGTTGCCTGGGAGAAGAGACTAACCTCCACCTGGCTACAACTTCCCCCAGGTAGTTGTAGACAGCAAGAAGGTCTCCCCTGAGCCTCTTCTTTTCCAGGCTAAGCAACACCAGCTCCCTCAGCTTCTCACAGAATCACAGAATCACCAAGTTTCGAAGAGACCTCAAAGATCATCAAGTCCAACCCGTCACCACAGACCTCATGACTAAACCATTCTCCAAATCCCTCCCCAGCTTTGTTGCCCTTCTCTGGACTCCTTCCAGTAAGTCAAAATCTTTCCTAAACTGAGGGGCCCAGAACTGGACACAGGACTAAGGTTACTACATAGAGAGCTGCTTAAGAATGATATTACAGGGGAGGGTGAGAGGGGAATGGAGAAGTGCGCAGCAGGAGGAGGGGCAGCAAAAGGGTAGGGGCAATCCACTCCTGCTCACTATCTGCCTCATGAGATGTTTCACAGTATCTCAGTACCACCAAGGTTGGAAGAGACCTCAAAGTTCATCAAGTCCAACCTGTCACCACAGACCTCATGACTAGACCATGGCACCAAGTGCCACATCCAATCCCCTCTTCAACACCTCCAGGGATGGTGACTCTACCACCTCCCTGGGCAGCACATCCCAATGGCGAATGTCTCTCTCAGTGAAGAACTTTCTCCTCACCTCGAGCCTAAACTTCCCCTGGTGCAGCTTGAGACTGTGTCCTCTTGTTCTGGTGCTGGTTGCCTGAGAGAAGAGACCAACTCCCTCCTGGCTACAACCCCCCTTCAGGTAGTTGTAGGCAGCAATGAGGTTTCATAGATGATTTTTGAGATATCTTAGGCTGTCTATCCTATCTCCATCATGTAGCAGGAGGGCTGCCAGTGAGCAGCACATTTCCCAGTGCTTTGTCCAGGCCTGTGTTTACTACTCATCTTCTGGGATTCTCAGGGTTCTCCCCAGGGAGGCTTAGTCGGCAGTCTAGCAGCTCCTGGGCAATTAAGCTGTAATTTTCCTTTGCTCCATTTCAGGCTATTACTGCCAGTTGCTCCTCTTGCCCTGTCCTCAGCAATTCTCCCTTGATCTGGTGGGGGTGGCTTTTTTTTTCCCCCCTCTGCTAACTCCTTCAGCTGCTGTTATTGCAATCCTTGCTGGTATTGGACACTGTTTTGAAAACACATCCTCAGGACCTCAGAGGTGTTTACTCTTGTTGTGAGAAAGCAGGCTTGCAGAGAACGTGATGCATCGCTCACACAGTTCAGGGGCAGGGCATTTCCCACATTACGAAAGAGCGGAGCGAGGCCGCAGAAGCCGAAACGTCACTTGAAAATGCTGCTGCTTGAGAAGGAGGGTTGCTCATTGCTGGTCAAGTGGCCAAACCCACGATGCTACTCAAAAAACAAAAAGAGCCCAAAATGAAATCCCCTGGCAGTTTGTGTAGGTTTCAAAACGCGGATGACGTTTAAAAGCAGCTTTAGAAAGGAGGATCTCCGAGCCAGGCTGAGATCCGGCAGCAAAAACAAACAGATCATGAAATAAACACTGTGATGACAAAAAACTTAACAACAACAACAACAAAAAAAGAGGAATTGCTGCAATGATGTACTTTTCCAGGAAAATTAACCAAAACAACAGTGCTGGTGAATCACTGGAGCTGGCTGAACCATGGGAGCTCCTGCTTATAAACACGACGTTGAAATCTTACAGTGTTGTCAGTTGGAGCCCAGGCCCCAGGAGGAGAGGCTGAGGGAGCTGGGGTTGCTTAGCCTGGAGAGGAGGAGGCTCAGGGGAGACCTTCTTGCTCTCTACAACTACCTGGGGGGAAGTTGTAGGCAGGTGTGGGCTGATCTCTTCTCCCAGGCAAGCAGCACCAGAACAAGAGGACACAGTCTCAAGCTGTGCCAGGAGAGGTTTAGGCTGGATGTTAGGAAGAGATTCTTCATAGAAAGAGTGATTTGCCATTGGAATGTGCTGCCCAGGGAGGTGGTGGAGTCACCATCACTGGACGTGTTTACAAAGAGACTGGATGGGGTGCTTGGTGCCATGGTTTAGTTAATTAGATAGTGCTGGATGATGGGTTGGACTCAATCTCAAAGGTCTCTTCCAACCTGGTTAACAATTCAATTCAATTCAATTCAATTCAATTCAATTCAATTCAATTCAATTCAATTCAATTCAATTCAATTCAATTCTATTCTATTCTATTCTATTCTATTCTACTCTACTCTACTCTACTCTACTCTACTCTACTCTACTCTACTCTACTCTACTCTACTCTACTCTATTCTATTCCATGGGAGCATTGACAGTAGGTATATGAAGGTTTTCTGGCACAGAAAGAAATTTGTCCTAAAAGCCGTGACTGGGATTTTTCAGTGCTTTCTAGAGAAACATGGTTGGGACTTATCTGCCTAAATTATTTACAGATCTTTAAAAATCTTATTCCAGCTCCAGTTTATGCAAATATTTGTAAGCTGTGAAGCTGTTCTGCTGATATACAAAGCATAAATACCCTTGTGAAGAGGGGATGAACCCATAATTGACACATGTATCGGAAATAGCGCGGACAGCAGGAGCAGGGAAGTCATTCTGCCCCTGGACTCAGCACTGGTTAGGCCACACCTTGAGTCCTGTGTCCAGTTCTGGCTCCTCAGTTTAGGAGAGATGTTGAGTTGCTGGAAGGTGTCCAGAGAAGGGCAACAAAGCTGGGTAGGGATTTGGAGGACAAGGCCTATGAGGAAAGGCTGAGGGAGCTGGGGTTGCTTAGCCTGGAGAAGAGGAGGCTCAGGCAAGACCTTCTTGCTCTCCACAACTCCCTGAAGGGAAGTTGTAGCCAGGTGGGGGTTGGTTTCTTCTCCCAGACAACCAGCACCAGAACAAGAGGACACAGTCTCAGGCTGCACCAGGGGAGGTTTAGGTTGGATGTTAGGAAGAAGCTCTTCCCAGAAAGAGAGATTGGCCATTGGAATGTGCTGCCCAGGGAGGTGGTGGAGTCACCCTCACTGGAGGTTTTTAAGAGGAGACTGGATGAGGCACTTGGTGCCATAGTTTAATTGATTAGATAGTGCTGGGTGATGGGTTGGACTTGGTGATCTTGAAGGTGTTTTCCAACCTCGTTAATTTAATTCTATTCTATTCTATTCTATTCTATTCTATTCTATTCTATTCTATTCTATTCTATTCTATTCTATTCTATTCTATTCTATTCTAAAAGACATGAAGGATTAACTGTGCTCACCCTTTGACACGCCCCCTCTGGATCACGGCTTTTGGCACATCTGTGCTTCTGCAAGCAGTGGTGAAAGTACCTCTGCTAATGTGATACCCATCACAAGCTGTGCCTATGATCACACACCCATAAACACAAACACACTCACCAGTTCAGGGTGATTATCTCTGTAAACAGCAGCACTTTTCCAGTGGGGTCTCAAGGGCCACATTACCACTACAGCAGAAATCCTTGCCATTAGCCACTGGGTGAAGCACGATGTTATCACACCAGTGTCTTGTAAACCCTACTCTGTTTACTCATAAGGACTCAGGCCTCAGCTGACCTTTTACAACATTCCTGAGCTGGAGATACTGCCCTACATAATGAGGTTTTAACTCCAGTATCTCCTATATCTCTACGACTATGTGTGAATGGTTCACATCTGTGTAAGAATACAGGCAGGAGAAACCTTCAAGTACTCATCACTGAGTTATCTCTCCTCATCATGGTACTACCATTCCACTTCTTGGTATTGACATTCAGGTTTTATTATTTGCAAAAGCAAAACCAATGCTAATTTTAGTTGAATAAATTAGTTCCAGAGTAATTCAGGCTGTGAATGTAGTCTAGCTGGACTCCTGCAAGACTGCTGACACCATCCCCCACAGCAAACTCCTGGCCAAGCTGTCAGCCCATGGCTTGGACAGCAGCACTCTGTGCTGGGTTAGGAACTGGCTGGAGGGCCAAGCCCAGAGAGTGGTGGTGAATGGTGCCACATCCAGCTGGCAGCCAGGCACTAGAGGTGTCCCTCAGGGATCAGTGCTGGGCCCCATCCTGTTCAATATCTTTCTTGATGATCTGGATAAGGGGATTGAGTCCATCATCAGTAAATTTGCAGATGACACCAACTGGGGGCAGGTGTTGATCTGTTAGAGGGTAGAAGGGCTCTGCAGAGGGACCTTGACAGGCTGGACAGATGGGCAGAGTCCAACATGATGGCATTCAACAAGTCCAAGTGCTGGGTGCTGCACTTTGGTCACAACAACCCCATGCAATGCTACAGGCTGGGGTCAGAGTGGCTCAACAGAAGCCAGGCAGAAAGGGACCTGGGGGAAGTGGTTGACAGTAGGCTGAACATGAGCCAGCAGTGTGCCCAGATGGCCAAGAAGGCCAAGGGCATCCTGGCCTGCATCAGGAACAGTGTGGCCAGGAGGAGCAGGGAAGTCATTGTACCCCTGTACTCAGCACTGGTTAGGCCACACCTTGAGTCCTGTGTCCTGTTCTGGGCCCCTCAGTTTAGGAAAGATGTTGAGTTGCTGGAAGGTGTCCAGAGAAGGGCAACAAAGCTGGGGAGGGGTTTGGAGCACAAGCCCTATGACAGGTTGGACTTGATGATCTCAGAGATCTTTTCCAACCTGGTTAATTCTATTCTATTCTATTCTATTCTATTCTATTCTATTCTATTCTATTCTATTCTATTCTATTCTATTCTATTCTATTCTGTTCTATTCTATTCTATTTCATTCCATTCCGCTCTGCTCTGTGCTACTCTACTCTATTCTACTCTACTCTACTCTACTCTACTCTACTCTACTCTACTCTACTCTACTCTACTCTACTCTACTCTACTCTACTCTACTCTACTCCACTCTACTCTACTCTACTCTACTCCATTCCATTCCATTCCATTCCATTCCATTCCATTCCATTCCATTCCATTCCATTCCATTCCATTCCCTATTTTTAGCTAACATCCAAATCACTTCAGGATCTCAGTTCAAGATTTGAATTGACACTAGAATTTATGATGCAGCCATAGCTGTGATGACCGAAAGAGACAGTCAGACAATGCTTATGGAGAGTGGTCACATCCTTTTGAATGGTTTGAAAATGTTTGAATGGTTTGAACATTTCCATTTGGAAAGACTTCCTTGGCTCAAAAGCCTTTCTTTTGGTCAGACAATATTTATCTACTTTCAGGATTTATCTTGTGTGCTGTGGCAGCTGAAATTGGGTCATCATTGATTGAACACGCCATCATAAACAAAACAAGGGTTCTGTTTACACACAGCTTGGGAATTATCAGCAAACAAACCCTCATACTGTAAAATGAAGACTGTTGAGCCCACAAACACTGCACAAATTCTGCTGCTGCTGCTTGTATGGCAAAGTGTACCTGAAACGTTGGTCAAAGCTCAGAGCCCATTCAGATGGAAGCTACCAACTGCCTTACGCTTTACTGAGCAGAGAGCTGCTATTCCAAGAAGCACCTGCAAAATCCCCAGTTTATGAAGTAATTAAAGCAAAACAGCTTTATCAATAACTGGAGTTAATCATTAAAACCAAGTAACACCAGAGAGCTTACAGAATAACAGTTACAGCTTCTATGATCAGTTACTGATTATATATGTGAGGCAGACTGTGGATGTAGTCTGCCTGGACTTCAGCAAAGCTTTTGACACCATCCCCCACAGCAAACTTCTGGCCAAGGTGGCAGCCTCTGGCTTGGACAGCAGCACTCTGAGCTGGGTTAGGAACTGGCTGGAAGCTGAGCCCAGAGAGTGGTGGTGAATGGTGCCACATCCAGCTGGCAGCCAGGCACTAGTGGTGTCCCCCAGGGATCAGTGCTGGGCCCCATCCTGTTCAATATCCTTATTGATGATTTGGATGAGGGGATTGAGTCGACCATCAGTAAGTTTGCAGATGACACCAAGTTGGGGGCAGGAGTTGACCTGTTAGAGGGTAGGAGAGGTCTGCAGAGGGACCTTACCAGGCTGGACAGATGGGCAGTGTCCAACATGTTGGCATTCAACACATCCAAGTTCTGGATGCTGCACTTTGGTCAGAATAACCCCATGCAGTGCTACAGGCTGGGGTCAGAGCAGTTGGAGAGCAGCCAGGCAGAAAAGGACCTGGGGGTACTGATTGACAGTAGGCTGAACATGAGCCAGAAATGTGCCCAGGTGTCCAAGAAGGCCAATGGCATCCTGGCCTGCATCAGGAATAGTGTGGCCAGCAGGAGCAAGGAAGTCATTGTGCCCCTGGACTCAGCACTGGTTATGCCACAGCTGGAGTCTTGTGTCCAGTTCTGGGCCCCTCAGTTTAAGAAGGACATTGAGACACTTGAATGCGTCCAGAGAAGGGCAACGAGGCTGGGGAGTGGTCTGGAGCACAGCCCGATGAGGAGAGGCTGAGGGAGCTGGGGTTGCTTAGTCTGGAGAAGAGGAGGCTCAGAGGAGACCATCTTGCGGTCTACAACTCCCTGAAGGGAGGTTGTAGGCAGGTGGGGGTTGGTCTCTTCTGCCAGGCAACCAGCACCAGAACAAGGAGACACAGTCTCAAGCTGCACCAGGGGTGGTTCAGGCTGGATATTCAGAACAAGTTATTCACAGAAAGAGAGACTGGCCATTGGAATGTGCTGCCCAGGGAGGTGGTGGAGTCAGCATCACTGAAGGTGTTTAGGAAGAGACTGGATGGGGCCCTTGGTGCCATGGTTTGGTTGATTAGATGATGTTGGATGATAGGTTGGACTCAATGATCTCGAAGGTCTCTTGCAACCTGGTTTATTCTATTCTATTCTATTCTATTCTATTCTATTCTATTCTATTCTATTCTATTCTATTCTATTCTATTCTAGCCTAGCCTAGCCTAGTTTAGTCTAGTCTAAGTCTAGTCTAGTCTAGTCTCAGGCGTGGAGAGATTAGTCAGGGATTGGTGCCACAGTCAGGACAAGTTTTTAGTGATCCTGACACAGCCCCACTGAGCCCCTGACCAATAAGTTCCAACCTTCCTTGTTGTCCTCAGTAAGGAGGACAGGAATTTATGAGAAACTTCAGTTCTGTGGTAGACATCTGAGTCAAGCACTTCCCACACTGCTGTCACACCCACTGCTGTTTGGTTTACTCAGATTTAATAGCTCTTTGGAATATTATGTGGAGTATGGAAACGCTGTCACTTCCAGGCGGGTTGGCAAAGCAGCATCGGCTACAAAGCAGTGGAATGCAATCCTTCCAGTGGGCATGGTGGTCTCTTCATCTTTCCCTTCATACTGTAGTTATGCTGGTCTCTGCCCACAGAAATTATCCTGATGGAATATGTGATTGTGCCTGGCCAGGTCTATGTAATAATTTCCTTTCCCCTCAGAAAGATTGACTGGTAAGGGATTTGCTTTCTCCTTGAACTAACCATTTCAATTTCTCATTTTCTCCTAAGCTTGGGAAAAATCTGTCAGGGTTTTACAGGGCTGTCATGCCATCCACCAAACCACCAAGCTTCATTTTTATTAATGGAATGAAGCTGGAGGTGGGCAGATTCAGGCTGGACGTGAGGAGGAAGCTCTTCACCATGAGAGTGCTGAAGCCCTGGAATGGGTTGTCCAGGGAGGTGGCTGAGGCCCCGTCCCTGGAGGTGTTTAAGCCCAGGCTGGATGAGGCTCTGGCCAGCCTGATCTAGTGCAGGGTGTCCCTGGCCATGGCAGGGGTTGGAACCAGATGATCCTTGTTGTCCCTTCCAACTCTGACTGATACTATGATCCTATTCTATGATTCTCTTCTACTTTTTATCTGAAAACTTTGAAACATGAATGCCATCAGGTTGAATCCTATTAGAAGATCAGTATTGACTTGCCTTTGGTTGGACTTTCAGTAGTGGGCAACTTCATCTCACCCCATTCCTTTTACACCTGCATTTTTATGGGTGCTGTTGCAGCCAGTGCAGACATGGTTTGCAGGAAGCCTGGAAGGTTCACAGATTGCATGCAGAACCACAGAACCACCAAGGTTGGAAGAGACCTCAAAGATCATCAAGTCCAACCTGTCACCACAGACCTCATGACTAAACCATGGCACCAAGTGCCACGTCCAATCCCCTCTTGAACACCTCCAGGGACGGTGACTCCACCACCTCCCTGGGCAGCACATTCCAATGGCGAATGACTCTCTCAGTGAAGAACTCACCTCAAGCCTAAACTTCCCCTGCAGCAGCTTGAGATTGTGTCCTCTTGTTCTGGTGCTTGTTCTTCCTTATCTATACCCCAAATTTACCCTGCTTCATTTTAAAACTAGTATTCCTCATCCTATCACCACAAGCCCTTCTAAACAGTCCCTCCCCAGCCTTCCTGTTGATCCCTTTCAGATTTTGAAATGCTGCTATAAGGTCTCCCCCAGTGCCTTCTCTTCTCCAGGACAAACAGCCTCAACTGTCTCAGCCTGTCTTCTGAGTCTTCATGGATCTCCTCTGGACCTGCTCCTTCAGGTCCATGTCTTCCTCTTTGGGGGCCTCCAGAGTTTGACACTATACTGCAGGTGAGGTCTCACCAGAGCCAAGCAGAGTTTCAGCATCTTCACATGCTGGATACAAAAGGAATGGAATGGAATGGAATGGAATGGAATGGAATGGAATGGAATGGAATGGAATGGAATGGAATAGAATAGAATAGAATAGAATAGAATAGAATAGAATAGAATAGAATAGAATAGAATAGAATAGAATAGAATAGAATAGAATAGAATAGAATAGAATGAACCAGGTTGAAAAAGACCTCTGAGATCATCGAGTGGTCTGTCGTGACAAGTTGGACTTGATCTTTGAGGTCTCTTCCAACCTTGGTGATTCTGTGATTCTGTGAGTCCAACCTATCATCCAACACCATCTAATCATCTAAACCATGGCACCAAGCACCCCATCCAGTTTCTTCCTAAACACCTCCAGTGATGGTGACTCCACCATCTCCCTGGGAAGCCCATTCCATGCCCCTCATAAGAATGAATGGTGCCACATCCAGCTGGCAGCCAGCCACTATTGGTGTGCCCTAAGGATCAGTGCTGGGCCCCATCCTCTTTAACATCTTTATTGATGATCTGGATGAGGCCATTGAGTCCATCATCAGTAAATTTGCAGACAACACCAAGCTGGGGGCAGGAGTTGATCTGCTGGAGGGCAGAGAGGCTTTGCAGAGGGACCTGGACAGGCTGGACAGATGGGCAGAGTCCAAGGACAGGAGATGGAACACATCAGCAGGTTGAACGATCAATCTGAGCCTGGCATTCTGGCATCCTGTCAGGGAAGTGTCCTGCCCATGGAAATGTCTTTCACACAGACATCAGCACAGGAGCAATTTTCAGCTGGACTTCTCCAGCCTGACAGGATTGTTATAGCAGAAGAGGAGCTGATCAGAACGCAGAAAGGAGAGAGCTCTGAATTGCCACTCACCAGCATCCTCATTAGCAATGTCTCATGAAGGACTATGAAGATGATGAAAGGGCTAGAGCTCTCTCATACAAGGAGAGGCTGAGTGAGCTGGGACTGCTCATCCCAGAGGAGAGAAGTCTCTAACAGGGTCTCATCCATATGCATGAATACCTGACAGTGGAGTAAAGAGAGGATCAGACCATCCTTAGTGGTGCCTAGTGACAGGACAAAAGACAATGGGCACAAACTGATATGCAGGAAACTCCTGTGGATAAAATATAGTTTTCCACTGTGAAGGTGGTTGAACATTGGCACAGGTTGCCCAGTGTGGTAGTTTAGGCTGTACCTTTAAAATTTTCCACAGATTAGAATAGAATAGAATAGAATAGAATAGAATAGAATAGAATAGAATAGACCAGACCAGGTTGGAAAAGACCTCTGAGCAACAAAGCTGTGGAGGGGTTTGGAGGATAAGGCCTATGAGGAGAGGCTGAGGGAGCTGGGGTTGCTTAGCCTGGAGAAGAGGAGGCTCAGAGGAGACCATCTTGCGGTCTACAACTACCTGAAGGGAGTTTGTAGGCAGGTGGGGGTTGGTCTCTTCTCCCAGACAACCAGCACCAGAACAACAGGACACAGTCTCAAGCTGTGCCAGGGGAGGTTTAGGCTGGAGGTTAGGAAGAAGTTCTTGACAGAAAGAGTGATTGGCCATTGGAATGTGCTGCCCAGGGAGGTGGTGGAGTCAGCATCACTGGAGGTGTTAAGGAAGAGACTGGATGAGGCACTTGGTGCCATGGTTTAGTCGATTAGATGGTGTTGGGTGATAGGTTGGACTTGATGATCTGAAAGGTCTTTTCAAACATGGTCTGGTCTATTCTATTCTATTCTATTCTATTCTATTCTATTCTATTCTATTCTATTCTATTCTATTCTATTCTATTCTATTCTATTCTATTCTATTCTATTCTATTCTATTCTATGAACTAACCATTCCGCTGGTTAAGATGGTTCCCCCACAGCAACAGTGGCTAAGCTGAATGGAGAGGAAAAGGGCCCTCCCATCCCTCTCAAACCCTAGAGCAGCCTAACGGAGGCATTAAGTGCGCTATCAGGGTCCTGAATTCAGCCCTGCTTTCAGCACTGCCACTGTCGCCTTTTACCGGCTCCTCTGAAATGCAAACAATTTGAATCAGGCAGAGAGAGGAAGGGTTAGTGCCTTCAGCCAGCTGATTAACGAATGCAGCAGAGACTCTATCAGAAATCAGCAGGGACAGGAGAGGAAGGAAGTGCCTTTCCAGAGATGTTACACATGGCCTTTCAGGCACAAAAAAACCTGTGTGCTTTGGACTGGCTGAAAGCAGCTTGTTAGACACAACCGCTCCTCGACGGCGGTGTGCTGCAGTAAGAGCCTTGCTTAGGTTTCCTCAAACACCGCTTTGATGCAATTTGCTGGCTTTCCTGCTTTGCAGCTTGCCATTCTGCAGCTTGTTTAGCTAGAGGGGATTAATGATAACTGCCTGTAGTCAGCTAAACTGCCTTGCTGGCAGAGTCTCATGAGGAAGCTGTGGAGATCAGTAAACAGAGCTGGCGGTCAGGGTGGCCATGAGCTGCCTTCTTTTTTTCCTCTGCCTATGTAAAGGAAGTAAGAAGCACAGGGGAGATAGCTCACAGGAAATAACAGATGGCTTCAGGCTCACATTTTTCTTGAAGAAAACTATGCCCAGGTATCTTGAAAAAAATAATACATATGGATGCTTCAAGCTAATTTGTCTCTTTCTTTTTGGGTACATTGAGCCACACCTCTTGCATAAATCATGAGACACAGGCTGAAAGAGCCTAGGCCTTGTTTGCTTGTGTGGTTAGAATGGTTGGAATGAAAATAAAAAGAAAAGAAAAGAAAAGAAAAGAAAAGAAAAGAAAAGAAAAGAAAAGAAAAGAAAAGAAAAGAAAAGAAAAGAAAAGAAAAGAAAAGAAAAGAAAAGAAAAGAAAAGAAAAGAAAAGAAAAGAAAAGAAAAGAAAAGAAAAGAAAAGAAAAGAAAAGAAAAGAAAAGAAAAGAAAAAAAAAAAGAAAGAAAAGAAAAGAAAAGAAAAGAAAAGAAAAGAAAAGAAAAGAAAAAAGAAAAAAGAAAGAAAAGAAAAGAAAAGAAAAGAAAAGAAAAGAAAAGAAAAGAGAAGGAAAGAGAAGGAAAGAGAAGGGAAGGTTTGGGAAAGGGAAGGTTTGGGAAGGTTTGGGAAGGGAAGGTTTGGGAAGGGAAGGTTTGGGAAGGGAAGGAAAGGTTTGGGAAGGGAAAAGAAAAAGGAAAAAGGTTTGGAAAGGAAAGGAAAAAGAAAAGAAAAGAAAAGGTTTGGAAAAGTTTGGGAAAAAGAAAAGAAAAGAAAGGAAAAGAAGGGAGAAAAGGGAAGAAAAGGAAAAGAGAAAAGGAAGGAAAAGAGAGGAAAGAAGGAAGGAAGGAAAAGAAAAGAGAAGGAAGGGAAGGAAGGAAAGAGGAAAGGAAGGGAAGGGAAGGTTTGGGAAGGTTTGGGAAGGTTTGGGAAGGGAAGGTTTGGGAAGGGAAGGTTTGGGAAGGTTTGGGAAGGGAAGGTTTGGGAAGGTTTGGGAAGGGAAGGGAAGGTTTGGGAAGGGAAGGTTTGGGAAGGGAAGGGAAGGAAGGTTTGGGAAGGGAAGGGAAGGGAAGGGAAGGGAAGGGAAGGGGGAAGGGAAGGGAAGGGGGAAGGGAAGGAAGGAAGGAAGGGAAGGGAAGGGAAGGAAGGGAAGGGAAGGGAAGGGAAGGGAAGGTTTGGGAAGGGAAGGAAGGGAAGGTTTGGGAAGGAAGGGAAGGTTTGGGAAGGGAAGGAAGGAAAGGAAGGAAGGGAAGGGAAGGGAAGGGAAGGGAAGGAAGGGAAGGGAAGGGAAGGGAAGGGGGAAGGGAAGGGAAAGGTTTGGGAAGGAAGGGAAGGGAAGGGAAGGGAGGGAAGGGAAGGTTTGGGAAGGGAAGGGAAGGGAAGGAAGGGAAGGGAAGAAGGTTTGGGAAGGTTTGGGAAGGGAAGGGAAGGGAAGGTTTGGGAAGGGAAGGGAAGGGAAGGGAAAGGGAAGGAAGGTTTGGGAAGGGAAGGTTTGGGAAGGGAAGGAAGGGAAGGGAAGGAAGGTTTGGGAAGGGAAGGGAAGGTTTGGGAAGGGAAGGTTTGGGAAGGGAAGGTTTGGGAAGGGAAGGTTTGGGAAGGGAAGGTTTGGGAAGGGAAGGGAAGGGAAGGGAAGGTTTGGGAAGGGAAGGGAAGGTTTGGGAAGGGAAGGGAAGGAAGGGAAGGGAAGGGAAGGGAAGGTTTGGGAAGGGAAGGGGAGGGGAGGGGAGGGGAGGGGAGGGGAGGGGAGGGGGGGAGGGGAGGGAGGGGAGGGGAGGGGAGAGGTTCGGAGGGGAGGAGGGGAGAGGGAGGGGAGGGGAGGGGAGGGGGAGGAGACTCGAGGAGAGGAGAGGAGAGGAGAGGAGAGGAGAGGAGAGGTTCGAGGAGACTCGAGGAGACTCGAGAGAGAGAGGAGAGGAGAGGAGAGGTTCGGAGAGGAGAGGAGAGGAGAGGAGAGGAGAGGAGAGGAGAGGAGAGGAGAGGAGAGGAGAGGAGAGGAGAGGAGAGGAGAGGAGAGGAGAGGAGAGGAGAGGAGAGGGAGAGGAGAGGAGAGGAGAGGAGAGGAGAGGAGAGGAGACTCGAGGAGAGGAGAGAGGAGAGGAGAGGAGAGGAGAGGAGAGGGAGAGGAGAGGAGAGGAGAGGAGAGGAGAGAGGAGAGGAGAGGAGAGGAGAGGAGAGGAGAGGAGAGGAGAGGAGAGGAGAGGGAGGAGAGGAGAGGAGAGGAGAGGGAGAGGAGAGGAGAGGAAAGGAGAGGAAAGGAAAGGAAAGGAGAGGAGAGGAGAGGAGAGGAAAGGAGAGGAGGAAAGGAGAGGAAAGGAAAGGAAAGGAAAGGAGAGGAAAGGAAAGGAAAGGAAAGGAAAGGAAAGGAAAGGAAAGGAAAGGAAAGAAAGGAAAGGAAAGGAAAGGAAAGGAAAGGAAAGGAAGGGAAAGGAGAGGGAAAGGAAAGGAAAGGAAAGGAAAGGAAAGGAAAGGAAAGGAAAGGAAAGGAAAGAAAGGAAAGGAAAGGAAAGGAAAGGAAAGGAAAAGAGAAGGAAAGAAAGAGAAGAAAAGAAAAGAGACAAAAAGAGAGAGAGAGAAAAGAGAGAAAAGAAAGAAGAGAAGAGAAGAGAAGAGAAGAGAAGAGAAGAGAAGAGAAGAGAAGAGAAGAGAAGAGAAGAGAAGAGAAGAGAAGAGAAGAGAAGAGAAGAGAAGAGAAGAGAAGAGAAGAGAAGAGAAGAGAAGAGAAGAGAAGAGAAGAGAAGAGAAGAGAAGAGAAGAGAAGAGAAGAGAAGAGAAGAGAAGAGAAGAGGAATTAACCAAGTTGGAAAACACCTTTGAGATCATTGAGTCCAATGTGTTTAGATGTGTTCTTTGGAGGACAGTAGATGATAAAGTTCAAGGTCTCCAAAACAAGTATGGGATTTCTTTCTGGTGGTGTGAGCAATTCCCAGCAGAATCCAGACTGAAGGGGTCCTTTTCTGTATGTTCATCCAGAAGGACATAAAGCAGCTGAGTCCCTGAAGGACTGGAACACCCAGGTGATATTTTAAACTACCACAGAAGATGGCTGCTCATGCTCATGCTTTCGCATGTTTCTCACGTTCCTCACCCTTGTGTACCCCCCTTTTTGCACCCATAGACTTGCTCTGCAGCTGCAGACCAGGACGCAGGCAGGTCTCCTGATGTGCCCCACCCAGAGAGCTTCCACAAAGGGATGACATGACAGTAAAACCATTGTCAGTGGCACCTGGGAAGAACCTCTGATTGGCAAAATAAACGGGAAGAGAGTGTTTGCACAGCCTGGCTGCTCTGAATGCCTGAAAGCTTTCCTGTGTGCTGGCGATGCCTGAAGGATGAGGAGGAGGAACTCTGTGTCTGCAAGGATATGAGTCTACTGTCTCAGGAGCTGAGCTGAGTGAGACCCAAACATAACTCTGGAGACAATCAGTCATGTTGCTAAAGGATTCTTTCTATTTTGGGTAGTGTGCATCAGAACAAGATCCATGTGCGTGGTGAGCAAGAGATGTTCAGTGTGTGAATTACCATCTGTGACCATAGCTTGGAGCCAACTGCAAGTGCCTGACATCCATTCTTGATGAGTTATCACCATTTTTGGAGAGTCAGGAGCAGGTGCACGTTACTGGGAGCACTGTGATGGTCATTTCCCCACCTTAATGCCTGCCTGATGACCTGTCAGTGCACCCTTCCAGTGACACATGTGGTGACACACCCCAGGAAGGCCTCATGGTGAGTGTCGACCTCTGCCAGCCATCCATCCCTGCTACTCACACTGGGCTGCTCTTGCCACCTCAGAAGCTATCATGCAGGACAGCAGGTGCCTAAACAGCTCATGCCACATGATGAGGACAGTTAGGATGATCTGGATGAGGGCATTGAGTCCATCATCAGTAAATTTGTGGACGACACCAAGCTGGGGGCAGGAATTGATCTGCTGGAGGGCAGAGAGGCTTTGCAGAGGGACCTCGAGAGGCTGGACAGATGGGCAGAGTCCAAGGGCATGAGATTGAACACATCTAAGTGCCAGGTTCTACACACTGGCCACAGGAACGCCATGCAGTGCTATAGGCTGGGGTCAGAGTGGCTGGAGAGCGGCCAGGCAGAAAGGGACCTGGGGGTACTGGTTGAGAGTAGGCTGAACATGAGCCAGCAGTGTGCCCAGGTGGCCAAGAAGGCCAATGGCATCCTGGCCTGGATTAGAAATAGTGTGGCCAGCAGGAGCAGGGAAGTCTGTCCAGCCTGTCACCCTAACTAACCTACTCCCACTTGCTTCTTCATTCTCCAGTGTCCTCTTCTGCATTTGGCCTGGTAGAAGTTCGGCCTATGTGAAAGCGGAAGGATACAGTAGGGACTTTGTAATGATCTGCCCTAAATCACTACTGTTCAGTACTTTCATTAGTAAAAGAGACAACAGACTATAAAAGCCATATATTAAATGTGGAGATCAAAGTGGAGGCAAATATTTTGAGGGAAAAAGCTGACATCCAAGATTACCTTAACAAATCAAAGAAATGGTCTGAAAAGAAAGAGCCAAATGGTGTTCAGCAGGTACAAAATGTACTCTGCTAAGGGCAGAATAATCAAATATATGATTGCACAGTGGTTGAAAATTAGTTGGTAGCAGTTTTGGAGAGGAATGTATGAATCTTGGCCAGTGTGCCCAGGTGGCCAAGAAGGCCAATGGCATTGTAGCTGGGACCATGAATAGTGCCCTCATCCAGATTATCAATAAAGATGTTAAAGATCATGGGGCCCGGAACTGATCTCTGGGGGACACCACTAGTGCCTGGACACCAGCTGGATGTGGCACCATTCACCACCACTCTCTGGGCTCAGCCTCCAGCCAGTTCCTAACCCAGCACAGTGCTGCTGTCCAAGCCATGAGCTGACAGCTTGGTGAGGAGTTTGCTGCGGGGGATGGTGTCAAAGGCCTTGTTCAAGTCCAGGCAGACTACATCCACAGCCTGCCCCACATCTACCAGGCAGATCACCTGATCATAGAAGGAGATCAGGTTGGTCAGGCAGGACCTGCCCTTCCTAAATCCATGCTGGCTAGGCCTGATCCCTTGGCCATCCTGTAAGTGCTGTGTGGTCGCACTCAAGATGACCTGCTCCATAATCTTGCCTGGCACTGAGGTCAGGCTGACAGGTCTGGAATTCCCTGGCTCATCCAACCGGCCCTTCTTGTGGATGGGCACCACGCTGGCCAGCTTCCAGGGCTCTACTCTGTTTGCCTGCTCATCCCTACTTCCATTACATTTGCTTAAGACTTGATAGCTCTTCTTCCTGGCTGCTGAGGACGTTTCTTGCTTTCAGAGAGGACTTTGCTTCTGCAGCCTTTGAGCTTAACGACCAGGCCAGATGGGCTGAGCGTCTAACCCAACCTCTGCTTGTCACATCCTCAAGCACATTTTACTCTGTGCTTTTTTATTTCTTTTCTTTTTTTTTAACACTTCCTACCTGTGCCTCCAAACCAGCCCAAATCCAAAAGACTTCAATTCGAAGCAGTGGTTTTGAGCACACAATGCCAGCAGCTTCAGCTTAGTATCAAGCCAAACGAGAAAACATGTCCATAAAAGGAGAGCACAGTGGGCCAAGACCGTGTGTAGACTTGCATTTCCACCCTGGGATTTCAGTTCCAGCAACAAACCCGTCTGAGATTTGCTCTCACAATTTACAGTCTCGCCCAAAAACAAGCCCGCAGAGAGGGTGATGCAGCAGTTACTATAGCAGCCAGCACAAGAGGAGTCCATTAAGCGATCACAGCCATGTCTCAAAGTGAATTGCCAGGCTGCGGGTGAACTTTTGCACCTCCAAAAACATCTCTTGGGGAAAATATATTGTCGTGTGCAGTGGAACAGGGGAATGCCAATCAGCTGCACCAGCTTGCTGCTACATTGTTGTCCTTAATTATGTCTGTGCTGAGCTTCAGAAATCACTGCACACGCTTTTCCTTTTTCCTGTCAGGTGGTTTTTGTAGGTTTGTTTTGTTTTGCTTTGTTTTGGTTTTGTCCTGAAGGACGAGACAGAGTGCCCCAGTCAAGCACTATTAATGTAGACAGGTGGGGGCTGGTCTCTTCTCCCAGGCAACCAGCACCAGAACAAGAGGACACAGTCTCAAGCTGTGCCAGGGGAGGATTAGACTGCATACTAGGGAGAAATTTTTCTTAGAGTGATTGCCCATTGGAATGTGCTGCCCAGGGACGTGGTGGAGTCACCATCACTGGAGGTGTTTAGGAAGATAACATCTAGTCATATCCCCCTCTACTCAGCTCTGCTGAGACCCCACCTGGAGTACTGCCTCCAGTTCTGGAGCCCCTATTCCAAGAGGGATCTGGAGGTGCTGGAAGGTGTCCAGAGAAGGGCCACGAGGATGATCAGAGGGCTGGAGCACCTCTCCTGTGAGGACAGACTGAAGGAGTTGGGGCTGTTCAGTCTGAGAAGAGAAGGCTCCCAGGTGACCTCATTGTGGCCTTCCAGTATCTGAAGGGGCCTACAAGAAGGCTGGGGAGGGACTTCTCAGGATCTCAGGTAGTGACAGGACTTGGGGGAATGGAATGAAGCTGGAGGTGGGGAGATTCAGGCTGGATGTGAGGAGGAATTTCTTCCCCATGAGAGTGGTGAAGCCCTGGAATGGGTTGTGCAGGGAGGTGGTTGAGGCCCCATCCCTGGATGTACTTAAACCCAGGTGGATGAGGCTGTTGCCAGCCTGATGTAGTGTGGGGTGTCCCTGCCCATGGCAGGGGAGTTGGAACTAGCTGATCCTTGTGGTCCCTTCCAACCCTGACTGATGCTATGATACCATGATAGTAAGAGACTGGATGGGGCTCTTGGTGCCATGGTTTAGTTGATTAGATGGTGTTGGGTGATGGGTTGGACTTGATGATCTCGAAGGTCTCTTCCAACCTGGTTAATTCTATTCTATTCTATTCTATTCTATTCTATTCTATTCTATTCTATTCTATTCTATTCTATTCTATTCTATGCTATGCTATGCTATGCTATGCTATGCTAATCTAATCTAATCTAATCTAATCTAATCTAATCTAATCTAATCTAATCTAATCTAATCTAATCTAATCTAATATGTTTCAGGCCTCCCTGCATTCTGCCACAATTAGATTGCCAGCCATTGCAGGAGAGATGCTATTATCTGTGTGGGTGTGGAAAATAATTTGTCTCTTGTTAATCATCTCTGCTCGAGCAGCAGGTAGCACTCCAGACATATCAGCACCACATTAGGATGGCTGTTTTTCCACACATGGGAAGTTGAAGTCCTCAGACATATGAAATATATAAATATGCTCAGACATAAGAACTGCAGAAGTGGAACTGGGAGGTGGAAAGAGGGTGGTTCCTGCTGGGATCCTAGGAGCTCAGGAAAACACACTATCCCCTCGCAAACCCAGCTGCTTAGGTAGCCAGAGGCACATACTGCTGGTACATGGACAGGAGGAGATGGTCCTGCATACAAACTTCTGAGCCACACTTTGCATGATCTGGCTGAACATAAGCCAAAAGTGTGCCCAGGTGGCCAAGAAAGCCAATGGCATTCTGGCCTGGATCAGGAGCAGTGTGGCCAGTGAGAGAAGGGAAGTCATTGTGCCCCTAGACTCAGCACTGGTTAGGCCACACCTTGAGTCCTGTGTCCAGTTCTGGGCCCCTCAGTTTAGGAAAGATGTTGAGTGGCTGGAATGTGTCCAGAGAAGGGCAACAAAGCTGGGGAGGGGTTTGGAGCACAGCCCTGTGAGGAGAGGCTGAGGGAGCTGGGGTTGCTTAACCTGCAGAAGAGGAGGCTGAGGGCAGACCTTCTTGCTGTCTACAACTCCCTGAAGGGAGGTTGTAGCCATGTGGGGGTTGGTCTCTTCTCCCAGGCAACCAGCACCAGAACAAGAGGACACAGTCTCAAGCTGCACCAGGGGAGGTTTAGGCTGGATGTTAGGAAGAAATTCTTCATAGAAAGAGAGATTGGCCTTTGGAATGTGCTGCCCAGGGAGGTGGTGGAGTCACCATCACTGGAGGTGTTTAGGAAGAGACTGAATGGGGTGCTTGGTGCCATGGTTTAGTTGATTCGATGGTGTTAGGTGATAGGTTTGACTCGATGATCTCAAAGGTCTCTTCCAACCTATTCTATTCTATTCTATTCTATTCTATTCTATTCTATTCTATTCTATGCCATGCCCTGCTATGCTATGCTATGCTATGCTATGCCATGCTATGCTATGCTATGCTATGCTATGCCATGCTATGCTATGGCATGCTATGCTATGCTATGCTATGCCATGCTATGCTATGCTATTCTCCCTTTTGTGTCTGTTAGCATAGGGCTCTTTCTTATCCACAACAGCATCTGCTCACAGGTGTGCCAGCACTTTTCTCCAAAGTAAAGTGCAATTGCAGATATTGACATCTTGGCCCACAAAGGAAGACTTTGGGCTTGCTGTAGCAGAAGACACAGGTTACAAAACCAAAGTGGTTATTTAACCCAACCTTGATGCTCTTCCAGAAAGTCACTTCAAGCTTTTAAACCCCTCCACACTGTGACTACAGTAATGCCCACGTGAAGAGCTACTAAGGACTTCCTGCAATGGAATGTGATGAGAAAGCTGTAGTGCCTGGGAAAGAGCAAACCAAACCAAACTCACAAACTCCAGCCTTCCAGAGAACTCAAATTGAGCTTGACCTCTGTAAGGGATCCTTCGCTTCCTGTTTGCTGCCAAAGTACAATGAGGTTTATGTTTGGGCCCCACCTTTCAGTGTCTGGGTCTAAAAATGTAACAATGAACTTGTGACACAAAGGCCTCGTCTCCTGGAGAAGCAGAATTTAGATCTAGCTGCAAAGCACAACTTCTCCTCTCTCTGAGGCAGAGCTGATTTTCAGTAGGCAGATGACTTTGTTGTTGTTTGTTTGTGCTTTCTGTGTCTCTCGCTATTTTTAGGTTGCCAGACTTGGGAGGATTTCATTAGGATTAGGCCAGACTTAGGCAGCTGTTTGTTTTAAGTGATTGTGACTATAATCATTTTAACTCACTTGTCACTATGGTTACCTCCATGCTGATCTCCAAGGTGTCTGAACCAACACAGGGATAAGAGGGAACGCAGGGCTGCCTGAGTGGGAACATGTGGTTGTTTAATGTGTATATATCTTTATTTCCTGGAAAGTGTTGAGTGTCAGCTCCATGGATAAGAAAAGTATGTGAAGGTTGCTGAGCCTGGAGAAGAGGAGGCTCAAGGGAGAACTTTTTGCTGTCTACAACTACCTGAAGGGAGGTTGCAGCCATGTGGGGGTTGGTCTCTTCTCCCTGGCAACCAGCACCAGAACAAGAGGACACAGTCTCAAACTGCATCAGGGGAGGTTTAGGCTGGATGTTAGGAAGGAGTTCCTCACAGAAAGAGTGATTTGCCATTGGAATGTGCTGCCCAGGGAGTTGGTGGAGTCACCATCCCTGGAGGTGTTCAAAAAGGGATTGGATGTGGCACTTGAAGCCATGATTTAGTAGTCATGAGGTGTTGGGTGACAGGTTGGACTTGATGGACTCTGAGGTCTTTTCCATCCTTATTGATTCTATGATTCTATAGGGACACTGGGGGCAGTGGGCTTCCTCAGGCATACCCAGATCCCACTTCAAATTCCTTGCCCTTGCAGAAACTGGAGGAGGTGGTGGAGTCACCATCACTGGAGGTGTTTAGGAAGAGCCTGGATGGGGTGCTTGGTGCCATGGTTTAGTTGATTAGATGGTGTTGGGTGATAGGTTGGACCTGACGATCTCAAAGGTCTAATTCTATTCTATTTAGTTTGTGCTAAAATACCACTAAGCTGTCTCCTTGCTGGTCTTGAGACTCCTCTTGCTTTCATGTCAGGAAAACCTTGGACAATAGTATGGGGAATGCAGTAGGGTAAGGGGAAGGGAAGGGAAGGGAAGGAAGGGAAGGGAAGGGAAGGGAAGGGAAGGGAAGGGAAGGGAAGGGAAGGGAAGGGAAGGAAGGGAAGGGAAGGGAAGGGAAGGGAAGGGAAGGGAAGGAAGGGAAGGGAAGGGAAGGAAGGGAAGGGAAGGGAAGGGAAGGGAAGGGAAGGGAAGGGAAGGGAAGGGAAGGGAAGGGAAGGGGAGGGGAAAATTAACCAGTTTGGAAGAGACCTTTGAGATCATCAGGCACACTGTTCCTGATACAGGCCCAGAAATGACATTCTGGGAGATGATTCAATGCCTTCATCTTAATACCATCTGAAAATTTGCTTTTAAACTTAATGCTACTTCTTATTGAGTTTTCATTCCTGCTGTGAAACCAACCACTCATGTCTAGTGGGAGTCAGACCAGATGTATGCTCAGTTTCTCAGCAAGAGACTGATGAATACTGATGTTTGTATGAATCTAGCTCACTTGTTTCATCTTCTGCTTCCAGAATTCACTGTTTTCTTTGGAAGCATTTTTGCTTTGCCCTTTCCCTCTTCAAGTTCATTTTTTCTGTTCTTTCTGAAGCAGCTATACTCCTAGTGGTTACCAGAAGAGTTGGATGAGGTGATTCATTTGAGCCCCTCAGAAAACAGGTGAATGGGATGGTTATTTTCTTACTATATTTTCCCACGAGCCAGAGTCTATTTCAAGCCTCATCTCACTCCATGAGTCCCCTCAGAAGATGCTTGAATATGGGACCTCCTTTTGCATGCACTGGAATAGTGAGCACTATACCACCCAGCCCCACAAAAAGAGAACTTGGGTAAATCCCAAGGCCATTGTACAAGAGCCTGTCAGAGACAGAACATTTCCAGCTGGGAGGCACACGGTTTGCTGTATGAGGGATGGATCTCTGGAGTGCTATGGCCAAAAGGTCACACCATGGAAACATAAAGGCCCTTATTTCTGAAAGGACATATTCCTCTATCATTTCCAATCCAGCAGATCATAGAATCATAGAATCAATAAAGTTGGAGAAGACCTCAGAGATCATCAAGTCCAACCTGTCACCCAAGACCTCATGACTATTAAACCATGGCACCAAATGCCACGTCCAATCCACTTTTGAACACCTCCAGGGGTGGTGACTCCATCACCTCCCTGGGCAGCACATTCCAATGACTAACAACTCTCTGTGAAGAACTTTCTCCTCACCTCGAGCTTAAACTGTGCCTGGGACAGCTTGAGACTCTGTCCTCTTGTTCTGGTGCTGGTTGCCTGGGAGAAGAGACCAACCCCCACCTGTCTACAGCTTCCCTTTAGGTAGTTGTAGACCTGAGATCAATAAAAATCACAAGGTAGCCACCTAGGTCTAGATCTTGTCAGCAGCCCTTGTCTGCTTTGGAAGATTCCTGAGTATGATAATTATTGAGAGCCTGGGATAGAGCAACAGAGGCAAGAAGTCTGCATGGTACAGCTGGGCAGTAAAGAAGAGGTGAGCTATGTTAGTGAAGCTGATTGACAGCTGCCTGAACATGAGCCAGCAGTGTGCCCAAGTGGCCAAGAAAACCAATGGCATCCTGTACTCTGCATTGGTTAGGGCACACCTTGAGTCCTGTGTCCAGTTCTGGGCCCCTCGGTTTTAGGAAGGATGTTGACTTGCTGGAAGGTGTCCAGAGAAGGGCAATGAGGCTGGGGAGAGGTCTGGAGCACAGCCCTGTGAGGAGAGGCTGAGGGAGCTGGGGTTGTTTAGCCTGGAGAAGAGGAGGCTCAGGGGAGACCTTCTTGCTCTCTACAACTACCTGAAGGGAGGTTGTAGGCAGGTGGGGGTTGGTCTCTTCTCCCAGGCAACCAGCACCAGAACAAGAGGACACAGTCTCAAGCTGCACCAGGGGAGGTTTAGGCTCAAGGTGAGGAGAAAGTTGTTCACTGAGAGAGTTGTTAGCCATTGGAATGTGCTGCCCAGGGAGGTGGTGGAGTCCCCATCCCTGGAGGTGTTCAAGAGGGGTTTAGACAAGGCACTTGGTGCCATGGTCTACTCATGGAGTCTCTGGTGACAGGTTGGACTCGATGATCTTTGAGGTCTCTTCCAACCTTGGTGGTTCTGTGAATTAGAGCAGTCCATAACAGCACCAGAGTGGCAGCAGGGATTTTTGCTGGTGCTTATTTGCAGCATGGCTGGTGTTAGTCATTGCTTACCAGAGCAGGTGCAAAATGTTCCCAGCACATTTGTACATCTTACTGAGAGGAAGGTCTGAAAAAATTTCTGCCATAGCCAGCAACTGTGTGAGAGACAGAAATGTGAATACTGGAGAGAATGATTTCAATGAGTTCTGTGTGACAAAACTAGCTGATTTCCAGACCCAATTTCTTAGAACAGCCTGGAGGGCTGTTTTTAGCCAGCATGAGTGCTCCAGTGCTTCTGAGATGGTGATGGTCTGGATTTCTTTCACATATCCTAGCAGCAGTGTGAAATGCATAGTCTAACTGACATCCTGTGTACATCCAGCCGTGTGTCTCGGTCCAGAGAGGGAAAGAGGCTCAGTGCTTTTGAATATTCCCATGTCATGAAATTAGAGGCTCAAACGAGGCCAAAGTATCAACAGCCAGACTCTTTATTACACAAATGAAGTGGATGGATCAGAAGGGGGAGAGAGAGAAAATAGAGAGGGAGATAGAGAAGAGGAAGAGAGAAGAGGAGAGGAATTATATCACCAGACCCCTCACCCCCCAAGTCAGTTTGAGTCTGTGGAGGAAAGGTGATGCAGGAGAAAGGGTGCTGCAGCTTTGGCTGTAGAAGAAGGGTGCTGCAGCATTGGCTGTGTTGACCTCTGAGCAGTCTCTTCAGCTCCATGAGTTGCAGCAGGCAGAACTTAGGACACAGAGAGAGGGTTCCTCTTGGTCTGCTTCTTCCAAGCTACATGGTGATGTCTCTGTCCTGGTATTCTCTCTGTTTTTCCTTCTCAGTGGCATTGTCCAGGTCTTTTCCTCCTGTGTTTTCCTTCTTCAGAAAGAGTGATTGGCCATTGGAATGTGCTGCCCAGGGAGGTGGTGGAGTCACCATCACTGGAGGTGTTTAAGAAGAGCCTGGATGAGGCTCTCGGTGCCATGGTTTAGTTGATTGGATGGTGTTGGGTGATAGGTTGGACTTGAAGATCTTGAAAGTCTTTTCCAGCCTGTTCTGTTCCATTCCATTCCATTCCATTCCATTCCATTCCATTCCATTCCATTCCATTCCATTCCATTCCAT
This sequence comes from Picus viridis, assembly GCA_033816785.1. NCBI lineage: Eukaryota > Metazoa > Chordata > Aves > Piciformes > Picidae > Picus > Picus viridis. The sequence continues at coordinate 88,698,995 of CM066566.1, read as the reverse complement.
TCCATTCCATTCCATTCTATTCTATTCTATTCTATTCTATTCTATTCTATTCTATTCCATTCTATTCTATTCCATTCCATTCCATTCCATTCCATTCCATTCTATTCATTCCATTCCATTCCATTCCATTCCATTCCATTCCATTCCATTCCATTCCATTCCATTCCACTCCACTCCACTCTATTCTATATTCATTTATAGACCCTATACATCTGCCTCAAAGTAATACATCCGTAATACGCAATACAATACAATACAATACAATGCAATAAACCAGGTTGGAAAAGACCTTCAAGATCATCGCATCCAACTCATCAACCAATCCAACCCACCTAAACAACTAGACCATGGGACCAAGCACCCCATCAAGTCTCCTCCTGAACATCTCCAGTGATGGTGACTCCACCACCTCCCTGGGCAGCACATTCCAATGGCCAATCACTCTTTCTATGAAGAACTTCTTCCTAACATCCAGCCTAAACCTGCCCTGGTGCAGCTTGAGACTGTGTCCTCTTGTTCTGGTACTGGTTGCCTGGGAGAAGAGACCAATCCCCACCTGGCTACAACCTCACTTCAGGTAGTTGTACACAACAATAAGGTCACCCCTGAGTCTCCTCTTCTCCAGGCTAAGCAACCCCAGCTCCCTCAGCCTCTCCTCATAGGGCTTGTGTTACAAACCCCTCACCAACTTTGTTGCCCTTCTCTGGACGCCTTCCAGCAACTCAACATCCTTCCTAAACTGAGGGGCCCAGAACTGGACACAGGACTCAAGGTGCGGCCTGACCAGTGCAGTGTTCAGGGGCAGAATGACCTCCCTGCTCCTGCTGGCCACACTGTTCCTGATGCAGGCCAGGATGATCTCATGCATTTGTATCCAGTAATGTTGTGGTAGGGCTTGTTTTGTTTTGTTTGTTGCTGCTGGTTGGGGTCATTTTTCTTGGGTTTGGGTTTGGTTTGGGTTTTGGTTGGTTGGTTAGTTGTTTTGTGGGGGTGCGTGTGTGTGCATGTGTGTGTGTGTGTGTGTAGATTTAGTTTGGTTGTTCTGGACAGATTTTGACATTCAACAAGTCCAAGTTGCTGCCTTCTATCCTGAAGAAGATATTGAACAAAACATTTCACTTATTAAGGGTTTTTAAAGCTTTTATTATGAAGCTATAAATCTCAGAACTACAAAGATGGGTGAAGACTCAGTTTGCTGCCAAACTCGGCACTGACTGAACTGAATTCTAGTTGTGAGGTCTGTTCGGGTTACTGAAGAGTATCAAATAGATTTGGGGAACATTCATGGCTGCAAATAGAGAGATCTCTTCAAGATACACGCCACTTGTGCAACACAAAATGTAGGCTTAATGCCATTGGAAGCCCAGGGGCTTTTGCACTGATAGGGAAGGCTGAGGGTGCAGGAAGGCATGCCTTCAGGCTGCTTTTCATTGTGTCACTCAAGTGATTCCTAAGGGAACAAAGTGTATTCTTACATTTTCCAAATGCTAATAATATTTCTTTCCCCCTTCAGAGTCTTCATCACCACTTGCAGTGCCACAATATAGGGCAGGGACCTGGAGCAGGATGAGGTGACACTGCAGCTAGGGGGATTTGAAAACATAGGGCTTTAACTCTTTGTATGCAGAAAAGAAGAATGGAATGGAAGAATGGAATGGAATGGAATGGAATGGAATGGAATGGAATGGAATGGAATGGGGAATGGGATGAATGGAATGGGAATGGGATGGGAATGAATAGGAAATTAATGGGATGGGAATGGGAATGAAATTAATGGAATGGAATGGAATGGAATGGAATGGAATGGAATAGAATAGAATAGAATAGAATAGAATAGAATAGAATAGAATGGAAATTAATGGAATGGAATGGAATGGAATGGAATGGAATAGAATAGAATAGAATAGAATAGAATAGAATAGAATAGAATGGAAATTAATGGAATGGAATGGAATGGAATGGAATGGAATGGAATAGAATAGAATAGAATAGAATAGAATAGAATAGAATAGAATAGAAGAATAGAATGGAATGGAAATTAATGGAATGGAATGGAATGGAATGGAATGGAATGGAATGGAAGAATAGAATAGAATAGAATAGAATAGAATAGAATAGAATAGAATAGAATAGAATAGAATAGAATTAACCAGGTTGGAAAATACCTTCGAGATCATCGAATCCAACCTACCAACCAACACCATCCAATCAACTAAACCATGGCACCAAGTGTCCCATCAAGTCTCTTCCTAAACACCTCCAGTGATGGTGACTCCAACACCTCCCTGGGCATCCCATCCCAATGACCAATCTCTCTTTCTGGGAAGAACTTCTTCCTAACATCCAGCCTAAACCTCCCCTGACGCAGCCTGAGACTGTGTCCTCTTGTTCTGGTGCTGGGTGCCTGGGAGAAGAAACCAACCCCCACCTGGCTACAACCTCCCTTCAGGTAGTTTTAGACAGCAAAGCACTCAGAACAGGAGGATAAAGGGCTGGCACACGTTTCTGACAGCATATAATCAAGGTGATTTAGATGTGAATCTGAGGAGAGGAGAAACTTCTCTTGGCAGTAAATCCTCCACTTAATCTATAAATAGCTCATATGTTATACCACTGATTTGGCCTGAGTGAGAAACAAAATCTAGTCTTTAGAATGGAAGAGAATGTAATGAAATGTTCTCCTGATGGAGCTGACATGACCTTGGCCCCAGGTGGTGGTTTCTGTTTTATGACCAACCAAACTAGCTTACCATGTGGCCACAATTACCTTAAACATTTCTGCAGTCCTGGTGCGTACAGCAAGATGTTCTTCTTCCAAGGGAAGTAGCTCATCCCTTGGAGGTGTTTGTATTGCTATCACCACAGCAACCAGAAGAAATGGAAGTCATGAAAAAAAGTAAATAAAAAAAGCCCAGCACGTGAGGTGAGGTCTGGATGAGCAGTCAGACTGTGAAACCGTGCAGGGACGTGGAAAGGAAATGACTGTTCTTTACTGAACAAACCTAGTTCCTAGTGCCATAACCTAAAAATAGTGCTCCTAACCTCCTTAAGTGCAGCAGCTTAGATAAAGCACCATCCAAGTGCCAGGTTCTGCACATTGGCCACAGCAACCATATGCAGTGCTACAGGCTGGGGTCAGAGTGGCTGGAGAGCAGCCAGGCAGAGAGGGACCTGGGGGTGCTGGTTGATGGTAGGTTGAACATGAGCCTGCAGTGGGCAGGGCAGGGCAACAAAACTGGTGAGGGGTTTGGAACACAAGCCCTATGAGGAAAGGCTGAGGGAGCTGGGGTTGCTTAGCCTGGAGAGGAGGAGACTGAGGGGTGACCTTCTTGCTCTCTACAACTACCTGAAGGGAGGTTGTAGCCAGGCAGAGGTTGGCCTCTTCTCCCAGGCAGCCAGCACCAGAACAAGAGGACACAGTCTCAAGCTGCGCCAGGGCAGGTTTAGGCTGGATGTTAGGAAGAAGTTCTACAGGGAGAGAGTGATTGGCCATTGGAATCGGCTACCCGTGGAGGTGGTGGAGTCACCTTCACTGGAGGTGTTCAGGAGAAGACTTGATGGGGTGCTTGGCTGTATGGTCTAGTTGTTGGGTGGGTTGGATTGTTTGATGGGTTGGATGTGATGATCTTGAAGGTCTCTTCCAACCTGGTGTATTGTATTGTATTGTATTGTATTGTGTGCCCAGGTGGCCAAGAAGGCCAATGGCATCCTGGCCTGCATCAGGAACAGTGTGGCCAGCAGGAGCAGGGAGGTCATTGTGCCCTTGTACTCAGCACTGGTTAGGCCACACCTTGAGTCCTGTGTCCAGTTCTGGGCCCCTCAGTTTAGGAAGGATGTTGACTTGCTGGAAGGTGTCCAGAGAAGGGCAACAAAGCTGGGGAAGGGTTTGGAGCACAGCCCTGTGAGGAAAGGCTGAGGGAGCTGGGGTTGCTTAGCCTGGAGAAGAGGAGGCTCAGGGGAGGCCTTCTTGCTTTCTACAACTCCCTGAAAGGAGCTTGTAGCCAGGTGGAGGTTGATCTCTTCTCGCAGGCACCCAGCACCAGAACAAGAGGACACACTCTCAGGCTGCACCAGGGGAGGTTTAGGCTGGATGTTAGGAAGAAATTCTTCCCAGCAAGAGAGATTGGCCATTGGAATGTGCTGCCCAGGGAGGTGGTGGAGTCACCATCACTGGAACTGTTTAAGAAGAGACTTGACGGGTCACTTGGTGCCATGGCTTAGTTGATTGGATGGTGTTGGGTGATAGGTTGGACTTGATGATCTCAAAGGTCTTTTCCAACCTGGTTAATTCTGTATTCTGTACTGAAAGAGAGATCAGGAACAGAGGCTTCTTCCTCAGACAGGGGTGCAGTGCCTTTTCTCTGTTCCTCTTTGTCCCACATTGCAGGGGATCATGTCCCACAACACAGACGTTTCCAGGCAAGGCTGGTTGTGGTCCCATGCTTGACATAGGTTTTATGAAACATGGCTATGGATAGCTGTGATGCTCACTCTGCATGAGCAGGCCTATGAAAGCAAGACTTCAAACATCTTTGAGCAGCTTTGCCTGGACACCAAACCAGCAGAATTCAACAAAGATTGTTTTCAGTAGAAGGTGTAAGTCTGTATTTTCCACAGAATAGGACTGAAGTCTGATTAATAAAAAGTAGCCAGAAAAGCTGCAGATTTCCCACTGCAGTATTCCATTAAGGCATGGTTTGGCCTCAGATTTGAGCTATGAGTCCCTGTCTAAAATTAAAGTAACTCTGGCTTAAGATGGAGCCTCCTCCTTGGTTTCTGGGTTCCAGCAGAGATGAGTAAGTTGAAGACAGTTCTCAAATTCGGTCCCAAACCCCAAGATGTAGAATCTTTACCTCTTTTACTATTGTATTCAAGATTAGGAGGTGTGCTTAAATCACTCTAAAGTGTTGCTTCTTCTCCTAGAAGGAAGGCTGTTGAGAACAGGCTCCATTAATACCCTACAGAACAAATTCAGCAAGATTCTTCCAGGTCTTCCTCTTTACTTATTTATCATAGGCTAATAAAGAGAGTTATTTTTTCCCTGGTGAACTTAGGGCTTCAATAAATCTCAGCACCACTGAGTCAGATGAGGAGCTCTTGGTTAAGTACTAACAAGCACCCACATTTTTTGAGTGTCTGCTTACCAATATCCCTGCAGTAAGCTCTGTGGTTTGCTTTTGTGTGTTCTTGGCATGCTACACTAAGCAAGCATGTCTGTGAGAGATTAGTAGGATAAGACTCCTGTGGCTCTGTGGCAGCCAACCTTTCTCTATAGCAAAGGCATGCTGATGGTTTAATGATCTCACCATCTCTCACAGCCTTCCTGGTCCTACATTTTCACATGTTCCACAAGCCACAGCTCATCATAGAGTCAATAAGGTTGGCAAAGACCTCAAAGATCATCAAGTCCAACCTGTCACCACAGACCTCATGACTAGACCATGGCACCAAGTGCCACATCCAATCCCCTCTTGAACACCTCCAGGGATCATGAATCCACCACCTCCCTGGGCAGAACATTCCAATGGCTAACAACTCTCTGTGAAGAACTTTCTCCTCACCTCAAGTCTAAACCTCCCTGACACAGCTTGAGACTGTGTCCTCTTGTTCTCGTGCTGATTGCCTAGGAGAGACCAACCCCTCCTGGATACAACCACTCTTCAGGGAGGTGTAGACAGCAAGAAGGTCTCCCTGAGCCTCCTCTTCTCCAGGCTAAGTAACCCCAGCTCCCTCAGCCTTTCCTCATAGGGCTTGTGTTCCAAGACCCTCACCAACTTTGATGCCCTTCTCTGGACACCTTCCAGCAACTCAACATCCTTCCTAAACTGAGGGGCCCAGAACTGGACACAGGACTCAAGGTGTGGCCTAACCAGTGCTGAGTCCAGGGGCACAATGACTTCCCTGCTCCTGCTGGCCATACTATTCTTCATCCAGGCCAGGATGCCATTGGCCTTCTTGGCCACCTGGGCACACTGCTGGCTCCTGTTCAGCCAGCTATCAACCAGTACCCCCAGGTCCCTTTCTGTGTGGCAGCTCTCCAGCCACTCTGATCCCAGCCTGTAGCTCTGCATGGGGTTGTTGTGACCAAAGTGTAGCACCCAGCACTTGGACTTGTTGAATGCCATCATCTTGGACTCTGACCGTCTGTCCAGCTGGCCAAGGTCCCTTCTGCCCTCTAACAGATCAACACCTGCTCCCAACTTGGTATTATCTGCAAATTTACTGATGATGGACTCAATCCCCTCATCCAGATCATCAGTAAAGATATTGAACAGGATGGGGCCCAGCACTGATCCTTGGGGCACACCACTAGTGCCTGGCTGCCAGCTGGATGTGGCACCATTCACCACCACTCTCTGGGCTCAGCCCTCCAGCCACTTCCTAACCCAGCAAATTCTAAAGTGCATTTCATGTCCCATTCTCTGCTTACAGATGACATTGCAGGGCAGTTCTTTAATGAAAATGGAGTCCAGGCAGATCCATATTTACTCTCGAAACAAGGGGCTCAGGGAAACCTGAAGATCATTAGAGAGCTCCGTAGAGACAAGACAGAAGTTTGTCACTCTTGTGGCTGCAGTTGTCTCCGAAGTATTTTCCACTCTGAGTGATGGAAAGTAATACTGACAGAATGATAGGTCCCTGGAATAGTGAGCCTGCAACCTGTCTATGAAAATGTTACAGATACTTGAGTATTTCCTCTTGCCATAATCCAGTGCCCCTTGTGAGTTCACCATCACATTAATATGTACATAAATGCCATCCAACTCAGAGCAGATTTGTATTGGCTATCTTGGGTAGAATGAGCACCTTCATTGGGTGGAATGACCATCTTCGTTTGTCTGTCCAGACATGTCTTCCATCCATCCTTTCATCCAGTTAGAGATGTCTCCAAGCCTTGTGAGCCAAGCCATGCTTGTGAAAAGCAGGCTGAATGCACAGAGACCACAAGAACCAACCTGTAACCAAAGCATTGCCCATCACTGGCCTCTGTTTTCTCTCCTCCTCCAGACTTCAGGTTTTGTACTAATGATGTTTTGCACAACTTCTTGGACCACCTCTCCTCCACATACACAGCTAGATCTATGGAGAGCAAACAAACTGACAGGAAGGAGATTGCCAGTGAAGAAGTGTCACTCAGGCTCCCATTTACCAGGTGGCCGAGAAGGCCAATGGCATCCTGGCCTGCATCAGGAATTGTGTGGCCAGCAGGAGCAGGGAGGTCATTGTGCCCCTGGACTCAGCGCAGGTTAGGCCACACCTTGAGTGCTGTGTCCAGTTCTGGGCCCCTCAGTTTAGGAAAGATGTTGAGTTGCTGGAACCTGTGCAGAGAAGGGCAATGAGGCTTCAGAGGGGTTTGGAGCACAAGCCCTGTGAGGAGAGGCTGAGGGAGCTGGGGTTGCTTAGCCTGGAGAAGAGGAGGCTCAGGGAGACCTTCTTGCTCTCCACAACTACCTGGGGGAAGTTGGAGCCAGGTGGAGGCTGATCTCTTCTCCCAGGCAACCACCACCAGAACAAGAGGACACAGTCTCAAGCTGTGCCAGGGGAGGTTTAGGCTGGATGTTAGGAAGAGGTTATTCATAGAAAGAGTGATTGGCCATTGGAATGTGCTGCCCAGGAGGTGGTGGAGTCACCATCCCTGGAGGTGTTTAGGAAGAGACTGGATGGGGTGCTTGGTGCCATGGTTTAGTTGATTAGATGGTGTTGGGTGATGGACTTGATGGTCTCTTCTCCAATCTGGTCTATTCTATTCTATTCTATTCTATTCTATTCTATTCTATTCTATTCTATTCTATTCTATTCTATTCTATTCTACTCTATTCTATCCTATCCTATCCTAATTCTAGTCTATTCTATTCTTATTCTATTCTATTCTATTCTATTCTATTCTATTCTATTCTATTCTATTCTATTCTATTCTATTCTATTCTATTCTATTCTATTCTAATTCTATTCTATTCTAATTCTATTCTATTCTAATTCTATTCTATTCTTATTCTTATTCTAGTCTAGTTCTATTCTATTCTATTCTATTCTATTCTATTCTATTCTATTCTATTCTATTCTATTCTATTCTATTCTATTCTATTCTATTCTATTCTATTCTATTCTCCTGCAGTGTAGAAGCTTTGGTCTCCATACACACCCATGAGAACAGTGACAGAAAGGGGAAAAAATTATGTCAGCATAACAGAAGGCTTAATGAGAGCATAAGTGAGGCCAAAGGCACCGTGTTTGCATTTATTTTCACTAGTTCTCAGATTTACAGGAGATCCAGCCAAAGGTAATTTGATAGTAGGCCCAGCTAGTTACAGTATCCAAGGAGAGCGAAAATCCCTTCAAATTGGATGAAACCTGATGCTGCCAGCATACCCCTGACTCCCCTCCAGTATATTTCCAAATCACATTCCTCCTTTACTCTGTGGAGTGCTGCCCAAAGAACCAGCAGTAAATCATGTAACCTGCAATATACTGCTTTCCCTTCTTCTTCTTCTTCTTTTTGTTTATAATGCACCTATAAATTTTATGGAACTATGGATCTCTTCTTCTGAAATTTAATTTGAGTCACTTGGGGAAACATTCCCATATTGAAAGGAACTCCTGGCTTTCATTGGACTTTACTTTTACTGCGCTGCAAATGCTTTGATTTAAAGGGACATAGCCAAGGTAAAGCCTGCCTGCACCAAAGCCTATTTCCACTTGGCAGGAAAAAAACAGGCAGCTGCTGAGCTGAGCAATCTCAGCTCTGCCCACCACTCACTTGAGGATGGGCACAGTGGAAATGGGCCTCTGAGTGATGCTGGCTTTTCTGCTTCCAGGATTGCTGTGTCATGGGCAGGACAAGGCAAGAGCCCGGCCATCATTTCCAGCAAGCCTGACTCATGGAGATAGCTGCTGCTGAACTCCCTCGGGTCCAAGGAGCACCCAAAACCACTTTCTGCATTCCCATCCCATGACTTCTGTGAATAGGGCTTATGGAGAATGTGTGGGTATGAGGAAAAAAAAATGGGTGCAGATTGTAAGGTTGGGTAAAGCCTTCATGGCATCAAGACTGATTGGAAGTAGTGTTTGTTTGTTTGTTTGCTTGCTTGCTTGCTTGTTTGCTTGCTTGCTTGCTTGTTTGTTTGCTTGCTTGCTTGCTTGTTTGCATGCTTGCTTGCTTGTTTGCTTGCTTGCTTGCTTGTTTGCTTGCTTGCTTGCTTGTTTTCTTGCTTGCTTGCTTGCTTGTTTGCATGCTTGCTTGCTTGTTTTCTTGCTTGTTTGCTTGTTTGCTTGCTTGCTTGCTTGTTTGTTTGCATGCTTGCTTGATTGTTTGCTTGCTTGCTTGCTTGCTTGTTTGCTTGCTTGCTTGCTTGTTTGCTTGCTTGCTTGCTTGCTTGTTTGCATGCTTGCTTGCTTGTTTGCTTGCTTGCTTGCTTGTTTGCTTGCTTGCTTGTTTTTGCTTGCTTGCTTGTTTGTTTGCTTGTTTGTTTGCTTGCTTGCTTGTTTGCTTGCTTGCTTGTTTGCTTGCTTGCTTGCTTGTTTTCTTGCTTGCTTTCTTGCTTGTTTTCTTGCTTGTTTGCTTGCTTGTTTGTTTGCTTGCTTGCTTGCTTGCTTGTTTGCTTGCTTGTTTGCTTGCTTGCTTGCTTGTTTGCTTGCTTGCTTGCTTGTTTGCTTGCTTGCTTGCTTGTTTGCATGCTTGCTTGCTTGTTTTCTTGCTTGTTTGCTTGTTTGCTTGCTTGCTTGCTTGCTTGTTTGCATGCTTGCTTGCTTGTTTGCTTGCTTGCTTGCTTGCTTTTGCTTGCTTGCTTGCTTGTTTTCTTGCTTGTTTGCTTGTTTGCTTGCTTGCTTGCTTGCTTGTTTGCATGCTTGCTTGCTTGTTTGCTTGCTTGCTTGCTTGCATGCTTGCTTGCATGCTTGCTTGCTTGTTTGCTTGCTTGCTTGCTTGCTTGTTTGCTTGCTTGCTTTCTTGCTTGTTTGCATGCTTGCTTGCTTGTTTGCTTGCTTGCTTGCTTGCTTGTTTGCTTGCTTGCTTGCTTGTTTTCTTGCTTGTTTGCTTGTTTGCTTGCTTGCTTGCTTGCTTGTTTGCATGCTTGCTTGCTTGTTTGCTTGCTTGCTTGCTTGCTTGTTTGCATGCTTGCTTGCTTGTTTGCTTGCTTGCTTGCTTGCTTGTTTGCATGCTTGCTTGCTTGTTTGCTTGCTTGCTTGCATGCTTGCTTGCATGCTTGCTTGCTTGTTTGCTTGCTTGCTTGCTTGCTTGTTTGCTTGCTTGCTTTCTTGCTTGTTTGCATGCTTGCTTGCTTGTTTGCTTGCTTGCTTGCTTGCTTGTTTGCTTGCTTGCTTGCTTGTTTTCTTGCTTGTTTGCTTGTTTGCTTGCTTGCTTGCTTGCTTGTTTGCATGCTTGCTTGCTTGTTTGCTTGCTTGCTTGCTTGCTTGTTTGCATGCTTGCTTGCTTGTTTGCTTGCTTGCTTGCTTGCTTGTTTGCATGCTTTGCTTGTTTGTTTGCTTGCTTGCTTGTTTGCTTGCTTGCTTGTTTTCTTGCTTGCTTGCTTGTTTGCTTGCTTGTTTGTTTGCTTGCTTGCTTGTTTGCTTGCTTGCTTGTTTTCTTGCTTGCTTGCTTGCTTGTTTTCTTGCTTGCTTGCTTGCTTGTTTTCTTGCTTGTTTGCTTGTTTGCTTGCTTGCTTGCTTGCTTTTTTGCTTAAAAGGGACTGTTCCAAATGATGTCTGAATTCCCCAGGCATTTTCTGAGGAGCTCTGCTCCCTTGATGCTTTGTAACACACAGTCACAGGTGCAAATGAGTTAAATTTTGCTGCTAGTAAAACGGAGAAGAGAGAGAATAGTGCCACAGCTTTCAGCTTTTGGCTCTTAAACTACTGTAACGTGGTCTGCGAAAGGTAGTTAAGAAATGGAGCTGTACAGCCAGTGGACTCCAGTTCAGTATGCATAAATGCAACCCAAAATGTTCAGTCTGGAGAAGAGGAGGCTCTGGGGAGACCTAATAGCAGCCTTCCAGTACCTGAAAGGGGGCCTACAGGAAAGATGGAGAGAGACTGTTTACAAGGGCCTGCGGTGACAGGACAAGGGGCAATGGCTTCCAACTAGAGAAGGGCAGATTTAGATTGGATATCAGGAAGTTCTTCACTAGGAGGGTGCTGGAATACTGGAAGAGGTTGCCCAGGGAGGTGGTTGAGGCCCCTTGCCTGGAGATAGAATAGAACAGAATTAACCAGGTTGGAAGAGACCTTTGAGATCATCGAGTCCAATCTATCACCCGACACCATCTAATCAACTAAACTGTTGACGACGCTCACACCACATATTGCTATGACTACCACACTAAACCTTGGCACCAAGCACCACCCCCATCCAGTCTCTTCCTAAACAGCTCCAGTGATGGTGACTCCACCACCTCCCTGGGCAGCACATTCCAAAGGCCAATCACTTTTCTGTGAAGAACTTCTTCCTACCATCCAGCCTAAACCTCCACTGGTGCAGTTTGAGACTGTGTCTTCCTGCTCTGGTGGTGCTTGTCTGGGAGAAGCGACCAGCCCCCACCTGCCTACAACCCCCCCTTCAGGTAGTTCTACACAGCAATAAGCTCTGCCTTATTCAAGGCAAGGCTTGACAGGGCTCTGGGCAGCCTGATCTAGTTGGGGATGTCCCTGATGATTGGGGGTGGGGGGTTGAACGAGATGACTTTTGGAGGTCCCTTCCAGCCTGGACCATTCTATGATTCTATGTTAAGAGGACAAAAAAAAATTAGAAATGGCTGAAAATTTCAGAGTTGGAAAATGAAAAAGGGAATATAAAGAAGGAAGTGAGACTGAGGGTTATACTTAAAAGCCACTGAAAGAAAGTGAATTCAGAAAAAAAACAACCCTCAGTTAGGCTTGGCTATCAGTTCAGTGTAAAGAAAGAAAAAGGCAATATTAGGTACTTAAAATATAGACAGAATTGGTGACTCAAATAACAGAAAGGCCAGGGGAGATTCAAGCTGGATGTTTGGAAGAAGTTCTTCCCAGAAAGAGTGATTGGCCATTGGAATGTGCTGCCCAGGGAGGTGGTGGAGTCACCATCACCGGAGGTGTTTAGGAAGAGAGTGGATGGGGTGTTTGGTGCCATGGTTTAGTTGTTTAGGTGGTGTTGGGTGATAGGTTGGAATCAATGATCTAGAAGGTCTTTTCCAACCTGGTCAATTCAATTCAATTCAATTCAATTCAATTCAATTCAATTCAATTCAATTCAATTCAATTCAATTCAACTCAACTCAACTCAACTCAATTCAATTCCATTCCATTCCATTCCATTCCATTCCATTCCATTCCATTCCATTCCATTCCATTCCATTCCATTCCATTCCATTCCATTCCATTCCATTTTCCCTTAAGAAACCCTCTAATCAAGGAAAATGCATTGTTTCAAGGTAGAATTGGCTTGTGAGTAAAAACATCATATATGTTAACTAGAGTCGAATGTGTCAAAGGTCTGAAGCACACAGGGCATCATTTACAAGTGGTAGGGCTAGACTGAGTTTGCTCTCTGTCATAAATAATCCTTCCACTCACCCACCATCTGCCCATCTATTGCTTGCATGTTGGTTAAACATCATTTGAGAGTATTGGAGCATAAATAAAATTAGCAGTGAGTGAAACTGGATGAATTTAAATTGACTTCTCAGTTCCCAAATCTTAACAGGAGTTCAAAAGGATTTTAGCAGATGACTGCATATAAGCTTAGTTACAATACAATACAATACACCAGGTTGAAAGAGACCTTCAAGATCATCATGTCCAACCCATCAACCAATCAAGAGTTCTAACTCTTCTGCAGAAAACCACGTCTCCTCACAGGAGTGGGAATCAGAGGTCATCCTCAAATGAAGAGAACCACTTAGCTAATTTGGTGTCTTTCCCCTTCTGACTTAATAATCATCAGCAGAACAGGTGATTTTAAAACCCCCACATTTCTGTGCCAAATGCTTTAATTAACAAAATGAAGACGTAGGCACTTGGGCTGCGACACAGGAGATGGTCCCTTCTGCAAGCGACTGCTGAAGGCCTTGGGAACCTGGAGGTATGGAATGGAATGGAATGGAATGGAATGGAATGGAATGGAATGGAATGGAATAAACCAGGTTTGAAGAGACCTTCAGGATCATCAAGTCCAACCTAGCTGGACCACCTAGTCAACTAAACCATGGTGCCAAGCACCCCATCCAGTCTCCTCCTAAACACCCTCAATGATGGCGACTCCACCACCTTCCCGGGCAGCACATTCCAATGGCAAATCACTCCCTCTATGAAGAATTTCTTCCTAACATCCAGCCTAAACCTCCCCTGGTGCAGCTTGAGACTGTGTCCTCTTGTTCTGGTGCTGGTTGCTGCGAGAAGAGACCAACCTCCACCTGGCTACAACCTCCCTTCAGATAGTTGTAGACAGCAAGAAGGTCTCCCCTGAGCCTCCTCTTCTCCAGGCTAAGCAACCCCAGCTCCCTCAGCCTCTCCTGATAGGGCTTGTGTTCCAAACCCCTCCCCAGCTTTGTTGCCCTTCTCCGGACACTTTCCAGCAACTCAATATCTTTCCTAAACTGGAGGGGCCAGAAGTGGACATAGGACTCAAAGTGTGGCCTAACCAGTGCTGAGTACAGGGGAAGTATGAGGAGCTCAGGAGCAAACCATAAACTCCGCATTTGTTTTCTTTATCACACAGGAAATCTCCTTCTAAACAGTATGAAAGCAAGCCCTGAGGCTGTTTGTTTCTGTTCCTTCCCACAGCTTAAGTGGTTTCTGTGCTTGTATTCCTGCCTGCCTTGGACACAAGGGTGTCGTGAATGTTTACAAGTGGACTGTTTCCCTCAGACTCTTTCCTAGCATGCATGCTACAGCACACAGCACAGCCCACAGATTGCAAGGAATTCCACATGTAGCTGCCTTCAGCTCTGCTGAGACCCCACCTGGAGTACTGCCTCCAGTTCTGGAGCCCCTATTCCAAGAGGGTTCTGGAGGTGCTGGAAGGTGTCCAGAGAAGGGCCATGAGGATGATCAGAGGGCTGGAGCACCTCTCCTATGAGGAGAGACTGAAGGAGTTGGGGCTGTTCAGTCTGGAGAAGAGAAGGCTCCCAAGTGACCTCATTGTGGCCTTCCAGTATCTGAAGGGGGCTACAAGAAGGCTGGGGAGGGACTTCTCAGGATCTCAGGTAGTGATAGGGCTAGGGGGAATGGAATGAAGCTGGAGGTGGGGAGATTCAGACTGGAGGTGAGGAGGAAGTTCTTCCCCATGAGAGTGGTGAAGCCCTGGAATGGGTTGTGCAGGGAGGTGGTTGAGGCCCCGTCCCTGGATGTACTTAAGCCCAGGTGGATGAGGCTGTTGCCAGCCTGATGTAGTGTGGGGTGTCCCTGCCCATGGCAGGGGGGTTGGAACTAGATGATCCTTGTGGTCCCTTCCAACCCTGACTGATACTATGGTACTAAGTGCTCTGTCTTTCCATTTTGTAGCTCTCCCAGGACTGCAGTGGAGGCAGCTCGCCCAGCATTTAAACAACTGACAAGAGCAAGGTGCTAGGCAACATTTCTCTCAGGGCTGGCACTGTTGCCTTTCCAAAAGCAGATTTTAGGCAGCTGTGCCTCGTCCTGCACTTTCTGTGTGCAGTGATCTGCATGCTCATTTTCGATTAGTGCCACAGTGTGATTGCAGACAATTTGTGTAGCGACTGCAGAGGGACCTTGACAGGCTGAACAGATGGGCAGAGTCCAACAAGATGACATTTAACAAATACAAGTGCTGGGTGCTGCACTTTGGCCACAACAACCCTATGCAGTGCTACAGGCTGGGGTCAGAGTGGCTGGAGAGCTGCCACACAGAAAGGGACCTGGGGGTACTGGTTGATAGCTGGCTGAACAGGAGCCAGCAGTGTGCCCAGTTGGCCAAGAAGGCCAGTGGCATCCTGGCCTGCATCAAGAATAGTGTGGCCAGCAGGAGCAGGGAGGTCGTTGTGCCCCTGGACTCATCACTGGTTAGGCCACACCTTGAGTCCTGTGTCCAGTTCTGGGCCCCTCAGTTTAGGAAAGATGTTGAGTTGCTGGAAGGTGTCCAGAGAAGGGCAACAAGGCTGGGAGAGGTCTGGAGCACAGCCCTGTGAGGAGAGCCTGAGGGAGCTGGGGTTGCTGAGCCTGGAGAAGAGGAGGAGGCTCAGAGGAGACCTTCTTGCTGACTACAGCTCCCTGAAGGGAGGTTGTATCCAGGAGGGGTTGGTCTCTTCTCCCAGGCAACCAGCATCAGAACAAGAGGACACAGTCTCAAGCTGTGTCAGGGGATGTTTAGGCTGGAAGTCAGGAGAAAGTTCTTCATGGAGAGAGTCATTCGCCGTTGGAATATGCTGCCCAGGGAGGTGTTGGAGTCATCATCCCTGGAGGTGTTCAAGAGGGGACTGGACATGGCACTTGGTGCAATGGGTTAGTCCTGAGGTCTGTGGTGACAGGTTGGACTTGATGATCTTTGAGGTCTCTTCGAGCCCTGGTGATTCTGTGATTCTGTGATTGCTCTCCTGCAGAGTGAGTGGTGAATGGCTCAGGTCTGCTCTTGTACCATGTGAATTGTCATCTCAGAGGCAGGTTGGAGGGGACATCAAGAGACCACAAAAGCAGGGTCACCAGTGAGTTCAGACCAGAAAGTAAACACCTTGATTCTTCTGCCAGTCATCATGAGACCAGACCTCTCTGGGGTTTCCTGCTGTGAAGAGTGGTGGCTGTGCAGTGCTTGTAAGAAAGAGGAGAGGGGAAGGAGATATGGTCTATTTTAGGAATAGAGATAAGAAACATTTCAGGCATCTGAGCCCAAAAGGCTGTAGGGAAGGAAGGAAGGGAACAGAGAAATTAATCTTTGACATTAGAGATAAGAGTCAGGGTTTCAGAAAGCACAATTTTTATTAATTCTTGAGAGCCTTAAGACTGGGAACAAAATCCATCCTCTTTAATATCTTCATTGATCACCTGGAGGAGGGGATTGAGACAGTCATCAGCAAATTTGCAGATGACACCAAGTTGGTAGCAGATGTTGATCTGTTAGAGGGTTGAAGGGTTCTGCAGAGGGACCTCGACCGACTGGACAGATGGACAGAGTCGAACAGGATGGCATTCAACAAATCCAAGTGCCAGGTGCTGCACTTTGGCCACAACAACCCCATGCAGAGCTACAGGCTGGGGTCAGAGTGGCTGGAGAGCAGCCAAACAGAGAGAGACCTAGGGGTGCTGGTTGACAGCTGCCTAAACATGAGCCAGCAGTGTGCCCAGGTGGCCAAGAAGGCCAATGGCATCCTGGCCTGCATCAGGAACAGTGTGGCCAGGAGGAGCAGGGAGGTCATTGTGCCCTGGACTCAGCACTGGTTAGGCCACACCTTGAGTCCTGTGTCTAGCTCTGGGCCCCTCAGTTGAAGAAGGACATTGAGACACTTGAACGTGTCCAGAGAAGGGCAACAAGGCTGGGGAGAGGCCTTGAGCACAAGGCCTATGAGGAGAGGCTGAGGGAGCTGGGGATGGTTTAGCCTGGAGAAGAGGAGGCTCAGGGGAGACCTCATTGCTCTCTACAACTACCTGAAAGGTGGTTGTAGCCAGGAAGGGGTTGGTCTCTTCTCTCTAGCAACCAGCACCAGAACAAGAGGACAGTCTCAAGCTGCACCAGGGGAAGTTGAGGCTTAAGGTGAGGAGAAAGTTCTTCACTGAGAGAGTTGTTGGCCATTGGGATGTGCTGCCCAGAGAGCTGGTGGAGTCACCATCCCTGGAGGCGTTCAAGAGGGGATTGGACGTGGCACTTGGTGCCATGGTCTAGTCGTGAGGTCTGTGGTGACTGGATGGACTCGATGATCTTTGAGGTCTCTTCCAACCTTTGTGATACTGTGATAACATGTGATATATGGCCTAGCTCCTCTGACTTTTTATGCCATACAGTCATTTGTATTTAGACCAAATAAGTGAAGTCCAAAAAGATATTGTTTTGAATGATCTGAGGCACTTGCAGAGGCACCTCCTTTCAGAACCTTTTAAATGCAACTGTATGAGAATATAGTCTCTTCAAAGCTCAAGAACATTTTATTGACCACTTTCTTTGCGTAATGAAGCATTAGAACTGCCTGCATTAGGTTTGACCTCCAACATTGATCTCACATAATGATTTGCAGTTGGTAGTTCCCCAATTTTATGCCCCCATACCTTTTTGAGTTAGGTGGTAAAGATGAAGAACTGACACCAGAGACTCACTTCATCATCTCACTAACTCCTGTTTAGTCTCATTTCGATGGGAGTTACACATGTCTAAGGATTTGGGACAAGGACTCTCAAGGTCAGGTCTTCATAGCTCACCGGTGCAGGACTTCCTGGGATGCTCAAAAGTTTCTGCACTGGTAAGGAACATGAAGTGGGATCTGGGCATGACTGAGGATGCACTCTGCCCCCAGTGTCCCTGTAGAATCATAGAATCAATTAGGTTGGAAAAGACCTCAGAGATCATCCAGTCCAACCTGTCACCCAGCACCTCAGGACTAACTAAACCATGGTTCCAAGTGCCACATCCAGTCCCCTCTTGAACACCTCCAGGGACGGTGACTCCACAACCTCCTTGGGCAGCACATTCCAATAGCAAATCACTCTTTCTGGGAAGAACTTTCTCCTCACCTGAAGCCTAAACCTCCCTGGCAAAGCTTGAGACTGTGTCCTCTTGTTCTGGTGTTGGTTGCCTGGGAAAAGAGACCAACCCCACCTAGCCTCAACCTCCTTTCATGTAGTTGTAGAGAGCAAGGAGGTCTCTTCTGAGCCTCCTTTTCTCCAGGCTAAGCAACCCCAGCTCTCTCAGCCTCTCCTCACAGGGCTTGTGCTCCAAACCCCTCCCCAGCTTTGTTGCCCTTCTCTGGACACTTTCCAGCCACTCAACATCTTTCCTAAACTGAGGGGCCCAGAACTGGACACAGGACTCAAGGTGTGGCCTAACCAGTGCTGAGTCCAGGGGCACAATGACTTCCCTGCTCCTCCTGGCCACACTATTCCTGATGCAGGCCAGGATGCCATTGGCCTTCTTGGCCACCTGGGCACACTCCTGGCTCATGTTCAGCCAGATGTCAATCAGTACCCCCAGATCCCTCTCTGCCTGGCCGCTCTCCAGCCACTCTGACCCCAGCCTGTAGCACTGCATGGGGTTGTTGTGTGCCATAGGGCAGGCTAGAAGGAACAAAGGACCTTGAACTGTACCTGCTCCCTTCACTTGTGTAAGGGGACACAGTCTCAAGCTGCACCAGGGGAAGTTTAGGCTCGAGGTGAGGAGAAAGTTCTTCACCGAGAGAGTGATTCGCCATTGGAATGGGCTGCCTGGGGAGGTGGTGGAGTCTCCATCCCTGGAGGCGTTCAAGAGGGGACTGGATGTGGCACTTGGTGCCATGGTCTAGTCGTGAGGTTTGTGGTTACAGGTTGGACTCAATGATCTTCAAGGTCTCTTCCAACCTTGGTAATACTGTGATACTGTGATACAAAGACCCTTTTCCTTCCTGTTGTTTATGGCCTCATATGGTTTGCTGCAGTAGCTCTTCATTTTGGTTGTGTGGGAGACTATTAGTACACACAAATGAAGTCACATTTTGAAACTACAGTCACTTTTGTTCCAGTGGAGTGAAAATCCACAGTTTATGTTGCAAATATTCCTGCACAAGTAAGATGATGGTAATTTTTGGCCATCTTCATAACTGGCAGGCAGAGTGCCACCAGGAAATAACTATCTGTTCTGCACAATTAAGTTCTTTACTTTATAGAGCCTGACAAAGAGTTTTGTGAACTGCCAGAATAATAACTCCTGGGAGAATGGAAATGGGGACAGGGAAGCAATTCTGCAGCATCTGAGAAGTCTCTAGCTGTGAGTTACTTTTGGATGGATGGATAAATCAATAGGCACATAAACAACAACAGGCAGAGAAGATACACAGTTCACTGAAGTTTACAGTTGTCTGGAAAAGCAAGTCTTGTGTAACAGCTCTGGGTTAGCACACAGCAGTCCCCTGTGTTGTTATTTCCTATGTGTTGTGGCAGGTATATCAACCCTGAACACGGCAGAGCATTGCAGCATAGCCACAAACTTGGAGTTTGCCATCCCACCTGATTCTTCATTCACTGGGGGCAGCTGCTCAGCTGATTCCTGGCAACCATTTCCTGGGGGTCACAGCCATAACATTAACCATGTCAAAGGTTTTCCAGATTAATTTGGGGAGCATTTTCTGTTTTCACAGAATCATGCAATGGAATGGAATGGAATGGAATGGAATGGAATGGAATAGAATAGAATAGAATAGAATATAGAATAGAATAGAATAGAATAGAATAGTAGAATAGCATAGAATAGCATAGAATAGCATAGAATAGCATAGAATAGAATAGAATAGAATAGAATAACATAGAATAGCATAGCATAGCATAGCAGAGTAGAATAGAATAGAATAGAATAGAATAGAATAGAATAGAATAGAATAGAATAGACCAGGATGGTAAACACCTTCAAGATCACCAAGTCCAACCTATCACCCAGCACTATTTAATCAATTAAACCATGGCTTCAAGTGCCACACCCAATCCCCTCTTGAACACCTCCAGGGATGGTGACTCCACCACCTCCCTGGGCAGCACATTCCAATGGCCAATCTCTCTTTCTGGGAAGAACTTCTTCCTCACCTCCAGCCTAAACCTCCCCTGGCACAGCTTGAGACTGTGTCCTCTTGCTCTGCTGTTGGTTGCCTGGGAGAAGAGACCAACCCCCACCTGGCTACAACCTCCCTTCAGGTAGTTGTAGACAGCAAGAAGGTCTCCCCTGAGCCTTCTCCTCTCCAGGCTAAGCAATCAATGAGGTTGGAAAAGACCTCAGAGATCTTGAGATGTGTAGAACTTTCTTTGGGGAGGAGGAGGGTTTACAGCTAAAACATCAGTTGTGGAGCCTCAACAGACCTGTATCCTGTTCCTTTTTTGCCCTTTGCCAAGGGAATTCTTTTCCCGCCTGCACGAAGTTGTGTCTTTGGCAGTCCCACTGCAAACAGACAGAGCCTCACAGTGGGAAACATACTGATTTGTGAGACCCCAGAGATTGCTGCTGAGAAGTTTGGTGCTTCCTCTTATTGGAGGATCTATCTGTAGTTTCCAAGTGGCTGGAGAGAAGCCAGACAGAAAGGGACCTTGGCAGAATCCAAGGGCATGAGATTGAATACATCCAAGTGCCGAGTTCTACACATTGGCCACAACAACCCCAGGCAGTGCTACAGGCTGGGGTCAGAGTGGCTGGAGAGCAGCCAGGCAGAGAGGGACCTAGGGGTGCTGATTTGAATTTCTGGAAGGTGTCCAGAGAAGGGCAACAAAGCTGGGGAGGGGTTTGGAGCACAGCCCTGTGAGGAGAGGCTGTGGAGCCTCTGGAGAGGCTGTGGGGTTGCTTAGCCTGGAGAAGAGGAGGCCCAGGGGAGACCTCATTGCTGTCTACACCTCCCTGATGGGAGGTTGTAGGCAGGTTGGGGTTGGTCTCTTCTCCCAGGCAACCTGCACCAGAACAAGAGGACACAGTCTCAAGCTGCACCAGGGGAGGTGTAGGCTGGATGTCAGGAGGAACTTCATCCCAGAAAGAGAGATTGGCCATTGGAATGTGCTGCCCAGGGAGGTGGTGGAGTCACCATCCCTGGAGGTGTTCAAGAGGGGATTGGACGTGGCAGTTGGAGCCATGGTTTAGTTAGTCCTGAGGTGTTGGGTGACAGGTTGGACTTGATGATCTCTGAGGTCTTTTCCAACCTTATTGATTCTATGATTCTATGAAATGCATTTGCTAAGTAGATAAAAGCATGCCAAACATTTATTTGTGCAGGATACGCCAGCCACAATGGAACAAATAACTCTACCAGGTCACTCAGAAAGCTTTTTCCTCAGAAGGAAAACCTTAATTTTGTCAGTCTGTGGTTAAACTGTCCACTGGGGTAGTGTGTGGGATACTGTGGGATCCTATTCCCTTGGTAGTGCAATGGAAAGCCTTGTCACACTATGACAGAGCTTTTGTCCAGCCCACACACCCACTGGGGAAACCAGACCCTGGAGGAGGCAGGTGGCCCATGCCTGTGTTTAATTTCAGCACAGAGTGGGAGCACACGCTTGAAAAATGCTCTTGGGTACTCCAGTGTACACACAGGTTGTGTTCCTTACCAACACCATTCCTTCTCATGCTCATTTCTCTCAGGAGCAACATGCCAAACTCAACAGGAAGATTTTTCCCCCCCCTTTTCTTCTGGTTAGATTTGCAATTAAACAACAGCTATGCTGTGGTGCTTGTCTGATTCCTATGGTTACAGCCTCATGGGTTAATGTATAACCAGTATATTCCTGAAGTATTTAAGTTGCTATTTCCCTCCACTGTGCCAATGTAATGAGGTGTTTGATGAAGGGAGTTCAGCTGCAGACCTGCAAAGGCACATTCTGGAGGGCTAGAGAGAAACCACAACAGGCCCTTGCATTTCATAGTCTGATAAATTGGGCACCTCTGCACCTTACATCAGGCAGTGACACAATGCAGCCTTGTTAATCCCCAACAGAAAGTGCTCCTTCAGCAATGGAGTCTGGGTCTGTTTCAGCAAAATTAGATTTGCATCACTAATTCAAAACACCATAAAAATCCTAGGGCTGCTCTGGAAGCAGAGGCTGTCTGCTCATCTGTTCAGATAAGTGGAAGCATGAAGCCTCGACAGTGTGAGGAGGTAATGGAACAAGTTGATGCCACTGGTTAGTTAGATTAAAGGACCATATCTGGCGATGATTGCCTTCTGTTCCTTTTTTTTCTCCTGAGAAACACATCAAGAAGTGTATTGAAACAGCTCAGAATCACTGATGGGTTTTGTTATCTACTGCCTAGACTCGATTTGCTGCAAACTCCAAGGCTGTCCTCCTTTTTCAAGGCCTTGAACAATGTAATTAAGGCTTCTTGGAAATAAATCAATACTTGCTATCACCTCTGAATTGCATGCTGGCCAGACAATCTGCCTTCTTTATTGAGACATGGCTAGGAGTCACTGGTGTCAGGGTTTAAACTCTCACCTTTTTGATTCTGTGTTTTCTCTGTAGGGGAGAATTTCTTTCTGCAGTTAAAGCTTCAAACCTTTCTTCCAAAGGCCACAGCTGCTGAACAGCAGCACACAGGCAGTGTGCTCCAGAGGGCTGTTGTGATCGACTCTGGCTTCTTTAACCCTTGCTGTAGGTCTGGGTGGAAGGTGGGCTACAGCAGGCTGACTGCAGTTTTCAACTCTCAGCTTCAGGAGTGGTTCACCACATTTTAGACTAGACTAGACTAGACTGGAATAGAATAGAATAGAAGAATAGAATAGAATAGAATAGAATAGAATAGAATAGAATAGAATAGAATAGAATAGAATAGAATAGAATTAACCAGCTTGGGGGTTGGAACTAGATGATCCTTGTGGTCCCTTGTGGTCCCTTCCAACCCTGACTGATTCTATGATTCTTTCAGATCATTGAGTCCAAGCTATCACCCAACACCATCTAATCAACTAATCAACTAAACCATGGCACCAAGCAACCCCATCCAGTCTCTTCCTAAACACCTCCAGGGATGGTGACTCCACCACCTCCCTGAGCAGCACATTCCAATGGCCAATCACTCTTTCTATGAAGAATTTCTTCCTAACATCCAGCCTAAACCTCCCCTGGCACAGCTTGAGACCGTGTCCTCTTGTTCTGGTGCTGGTTGCCTGGGAGAAGAGACCAACCCCCACCTGGCTACAACCTCCCTTCAGGGAGTTGTAGAGGGCAATCAGGTCTCCCCCTGAGCCTCCTCTTCTCTAGGCTAAGCAACCCCAGCTCCCTCAGCCTCCACTCACAGGGCTGTGTTCCAAACCCCTCCCCAGCTTTGTTGCTGTAGTGGGTTGAGATAGCCACCCTCCCCACCACGGGCAAAATGACGACTCCAACAAACGGATTGCAAAAGTGATGGAAAAGTTTAAATAGAAGAAGTGAAGGTGCACAAAAGAAACCAGAAACAGTGACAGAAGTAACCCCAACACACACCCGGATGAACCCCATCCCCACCTGAGGGTGGGCCCAAGACCCCCAGGGCTCGTTCTTTCCCCCCCCACTGCTAGGCTAGTCTCAGCTGGCCAGGCCTGAGACCGCCCATCCCCCTGGCCCTGGGCCTAGCCAGGCCCAAGGCCGGGAGACGTCTCCCCCAGTTACCGGGCGGCGGCGAGGGAAGAAAGAGAAAGAGGCGGACCCCACGCAAGGTCTTATAGCGGTGCAGGGATTGTGGTAGGAGATACACGGTTTTCCTGTGTCCACCCACTGGGCTGGACTCCTGGACACAGGAAGTGTGCCATGCAGCAGAGGGCACCCAGCCCAAACCACCACACGCCACCCCTTATCTCATACCACAACCCCTGCACCCAAACACATCATCATATTAGAAATCCCTGATGATGCGTCCGGCAAGGTCCATATCTTCTTCTGGGCGTCCACCCAAACAGTCTCTCAGGCTCAAGCATCAGTCCAATCCAGTTCTTCCTCTCTCATCCAGTGGAACCTCCCAGCGATGCAGATTTCACTCTTCTGCAGTGCAGGTTCTCCATGGATCCGTTGGACATCCTGGCCACCTGGAAAAGCCTCACAACCTCTCAGCCAAGCTCTTCTTCTTATTCACGCTTTGCTCAGCAGCATATCTCCACCCCTGGGGCAAGCCAGTCGGAACAATCCGGCTCCACGACTGCTTTTCCGATCCCCAGGGTGCCACAAACCGACCGCCTCCGACCGCGGTCCAGGCTACCCAAACGCCTATCAGGGTACTTCGCCCCCCCACACCGGGCGTTCACGTACCGAGGCGTAGCAATGTCCGGCTGCACACCCCCGGAAGAGGGAGGGGCTGCGCCACAGCCCAACTGAGAGGCAGGGAGGCGGAGCCAGGTGCTCGGCGCCATTTTTCGGTACTGTCCGAAAAACATGGGGGAGATTAGAGCCAAGCCCGCTGCAGCCCGAGCGCCGGCCGGCGTCCGCTACCGCGGCCACTCAGCACACAGCAGAGCCCGGCCGCCTCTACCGCCGCGGTACAGGATCAAAATCACCTCCACCCCTCGGGCACTCCAACAGCTTCCCCAGCGAAAGCCACGAGCGCGTTCTCAGAGCCTTTGAAAACGGCTTTCCAGCTGGGGTCCCCGTTCGCCCCTCCTGGGTCTCGGGGCTATCTCGCCCGCCCGCCCGCTGCGGCTGGCTCCATCCTTGCAGCGAGACGGACCTCATCTGACCTGCTCGCCGCTGCCCCTCCCCCGCCTCACCCCCGCCGCTTCCACCGCCCGCGGAGAGGAACGGGTGGGGGAGGGGCAGGTCCCGCGTTCTTAAGCGGCAACCCCCGACACACCAGGTGTCCCCCTGCAATCCACAAGAACCCACACGATCGCCCCGGCAGCAAAGCTTGAGCCCCCCCGACCTTCCCAAACCGAAACCCGACGCCCAGAACTAAATTTAAACTATCCATCATTTGCAATCCGATCTGCAGGTCGCCACACCAACCAGCCCCACGTTGGCGCGCCAAAAATGTAGTGGGTTGAGATAGCCACCCTCCCCACCACGGGCAAAATGACGACTCCAACAAACGGATTGCAAAAGTGATGGAAAAGTTTAAATAGAAGAAGTGAAGGTGCACAAAAGAAACCAGAAACAGTGAG
The DNA here is from genome assembly GCA_033816785.1 of Picus viridis. Taxonomy (NCBI): domain Eukaryota; kingdom Metazoa; phylum Chordata; class Aves; order Piciformes; family Picidae; genus Picus; species Picus viridis. Next base: position 88,674,303 of record CM066566.1, on the reverse strand, counting down.
AGAAGTAACCGCAACACACACCCGGATGAATCTCATCCCCACCTGAGGGTGGGCCCAAGACCCCCAGGGCTCGTTCTTCCCCCCACTGCTAGGCTAGTCTCAGCTGGCCAGGCCTGAGACCGCCCATCCCCCTGGCCCTGGGCCTAGCCAGGCCCAAGGCCGGGAGACGTCTCCCCCAGTTACCGGGCGGCGGCGAGGGAAGAAAGAGAAAGAGGCGGACCCCACGCAAGGTCTTATAGCGGTGCAGGGGATTGTGGTAGGAGATACACGGTCTTCCTGTGTCCACCCACTGGGCTGGACTCCTGGACACAGGAAGTGTGCCATGCAGCAGAGGGCACCCAGCCCAAACCACCACAGTTGCCTTCTCTGGACACATTCCAGCAAGACAACATCTTTTCTAAACTGAGGGGCCCAGAACTGGACACAGGACTCAAGGTGTGGCCTAACCAGTGCTGAGTCCAGGGACACAATGTCTTCCCTGCTCCTGCTTGCCACACTATTCCTGATATAGGCCAGGATGCCATTGGCCTTCTTGGCCACCTGGGCACACTGCTGGCTCATGTTCAGCCTATTATCAACCAGCACCCCCAGGTCCCTCTCTGCCTGGCTGCTTTCCAACCACTCTGACCCCAGCCTGTAGCGCTGCCTGGGGTTGTTGTGGCCAATGTGCAGAACCCGGCACTTGGATGTGTTCAGTCTCATGCCCTTGGACTCTGCCCATCTGTCCAGCCTGGCAAGGTCCCTCTGCATCTCCTTCATCCTTTATTCTCCAGTAGTATACCCAGAAAATGAGAATGGAATAGATTCTCCAGCAGGAAAAGGCTCTCCATATGCCAAGGGAGTACTACCCCAAGGCAGTTATGCCTCTGCTTTTAGCTACCCCTGGTAACACCTCTCCTTCAGGCACCCTGATGGGCAGAGGTTTTACTAAAGATTATTTACTTTTTAAAACATGATTAACTGAGAAGCTGGCAAAACTCAGACGAATTCTCTGGAGGGTTGAAACTGTTTAGTCTGAAGAGTAAGTGAAATGAAATTGCACTTTTGAGATGTTAGGTCATAGGTAAGCCCCAGGACTTTTCCTTTGAAAAGATGCTGAGGTAGGAGGATTTACTAAAGCCTCCAAAGTCTGAAGGTTTGGTTAAAGAAAATAAGAGACCACAGAGGCCTTAATACTGAGCTAATTCACCTCTCTGTGCTGCTTGATCTTTTTCTCTTCAGTGAGGGTCAGAGGGGGCCAAAATCATACTGCTTTCTGTTTGAGGTTTCCTTGGGAAGAACCCCTGGTAAAGACCACCTACCACAGAGAGGCATCATCATGGTGCCATATGTGCTGACACGACCCAGCCCGAGCCTAGGTCCGCTGCTCACCGGCACTTGGACATCTCAGCCTTCGGATGCATTCACACCTGTGGAGCTCCTCCTGGGTGTAGCAGGAGCTTCATATCCTTGATTTAGAGAAACCCCATGGAGATTTTCCTACTACTGGCTGATGATGCTGTTGGCAAGGCCTGCTTTTGCAGTGCTGTGATGTGAAGGTAGAGGAGGAGGATGTTAATGAGATTGCATTATGTTTGCAGACATAAAGAGAAAGAAAGGGACCATTCAGATGCTCTGCATCAGAGTTAAACATCCAGTGTAATGACTGCTCTTTGCCAGACCAAGCCAAGCTGTTTCAGCTGGGACAGATTGGAACTGAAATGTGTCTTCAGGCAAAATGGGGGAAAAATAATCTTCCTGATGACATAATGGAGGAAAATCAGGGTCACAAGCCTGGATGGCGATCACTGCCAGGCACAGGTTACTCATAATCTGTTTTGGCGACATCCATCACAATGCTTCAGGGAATCAGTCCCTTCTCCTCAGGGCACCCAGGGAACAGAGCTAAAACATCTAAATACTTAGGATTAAACAGTCTGTCCTGTCAAATGCATAATTATAAGAAGAAACTCTTAAAAGAAGCAAGTCTGTTGAAACTCTGTTGTAATTTATGGGGTGGGGATGCACTGGACTCCTAACGCTGTTCTTGTCCTTGCATGACTTACTTCTGACACCTAGTCCCATTGCCTAAACTTGGCATGTCATTTAAAACCACAATGGCTGTGGAGGGGGAGAGACCTCCAGAAAACGTCCTTCCTTTGTCGTCTCCCACCATGGACCACAGGATCACAGAATGTTAGAGACTGGATGGGACCTCTGGAGATCTTCTAGTCCAGCCCCCTGCCAGAGCAGGGCCATAGAATCTAGCACAGGTTGCACAGGAATGCACCCAATCAAGTCTTGAAAGTCTCCAGAGGAGACTCCACAACCTCCTGGGGAGCCTGTTCCAGTGCTCTGTGATCCTCGTGTTGAGGAGGAACTTCCTCTGCTGCAGTTTACATCCACTGCCCCTTGTCCTGTCACAAGACACAAGTGAGCAAAGGCTGTCCCTTCCTTCCTGACACCCAGCCCTCAGATACTTGTAGATATTTATTAGATCCCCTCTCAGTCTTCTCCTCTCCTGACTGAACAGCCTCAGGGGTCTCAGCCTTTCCTCACAAGGCAGTGCTCCAGTCCCTTAATCATCCTGGTAGCCCTCCATTGGACTCTCTCAAGTAGATCCCTGTCCTTCCTGAACTGGAGAGCCCAGACCAGGATGCAATATTGCAGGTGGGGCCTCACCAGGGCAGAGTAGAGGGGGAGGAGAAGCTCCCTCGATTTGACAAACACACCATTGGTATGGCTTGGGTAGAGAAACCTGCACCTGAGTCTTTTCTCATCCTCATTTTCTGCTATGGCACAGACTTGTATTGTAGTAGGTAGAGGTATGTGACTGTTTTAAAGCCCTGACAATGAAAGACACAATGTACTCCTGCTGCTGTAGCACCCATCAGTGAAGGTAACAGCTCAGCAGAGAGATACAGAAGATAACAGAATTTACCAGGTTGGAAAAGACCAGAAGTCCAACCTATCACCCAACATCATCTAAGCAACTAAACCATGACACCAACTGCCCCATCCAGCCTCTTTGTAAACACTTCCAGTGATGGTGACTCCATCACCTCCCTGGGCAGCACATTCCAATGGCCAATCACTCTTGCTGGGAAGAACTTTCTCCTCACCTGAAGCCTAAAGCTCCCCTGGTGCAGTTTGAGACTGTGTCCTCTTGTTCTGGTGCTGGTTGCCTGGGAGAAGAGACCAACCCCCTCCTGGATACAACCTCCCTTCAGGGAGTTGTAGACAGCAATCAGGTCTCCCCTGAGCCTCCTCTTCTGCAGGCTAAGCAACCCCAGCTCCCTCAGCCTCTCCTCACAGGGCTTGTGCTCCAAACCCCTCCCCAGCTTTGTTGCCCTTCTCTGGACACCTTCCAGCAGTTCAACATCTTTCCTAAACTGAGGGGCCCAGAACTGGACACAGGACTCAAGGTGTGGCCTAACCAGTGCTGAGTCCAGGGGCACAATGACCTCCCTGCCCCTGCCCCCCCCCAAAATAATCCTAACTGTAGCTAATTGAGATATTGCAGATAGAAATTTACTGTCTTTTACAAGGACGTATTTAACACATGTCCCAGTAAATCCTGCCAGAGCCACCTGGCAATTGTTTGCCACCTTTGTTCCACCTCTGCTTTATGAATGATTTTATGACCAAGATACCAACTATGACTTGCCTGGGTAATGACTAGTCATAGCTGTGGAGTGAAACATCATACCTGTAACTGCAGTGAAAATGACTTTAAAAGCATCCCTGCCTCTCCCTGCACAAAGTGGATTGCAATGCATCTGGGGCGTGCTGGTGACAGCGAGCTGGGTTGGTTCCCCCTCAGGCTATTGCCCTTCTCCTTTTCTCCTTCTCACTCATCACACCCTGATATGACACTGAGGAAAACAACATTGACCTTGGCTGGCTTTGCAGACTGTTTGGCTTGATGACATGTTGACATAAAACTGTCCTTAACCTTTCCTACCAAAGGTTAGTGTGCGAATTTCTGTTAGCTCTTCCTTAATAACTACATAGAAGAAAAAGACAAAGGATAGTTTCAAGTTCTAGGCTTTAAACTGAGATACTTGAGAGCAGACCATAAATAGCTATGAAACCACTACTGAGGGCAACGAGGGTGGGGAGAGGTCTGGAGCACAGCCCTGTGAGGAGAGGCTGAGGGAGCTGGGGTTGCTTAGCCTGGAGAAGAGGAGGCTCAGGGGAGACCTTCTTGCTGTCTCAAACTACCTGAAGGGAGGTTGTAGCCAGGTGGGGGTTGGCCTTTTCTCCCAGGCAACCAGCACCAGAACAAGAGGACACTGTCTCAAGCTGTGCCAGGGAAGGTTTAGGCTGGAGGTGAGGAGAAAGTTCTTCACAGAGAGAGTTGTTAGCTGTTGGAATGAGCTGCACAGGGAGGTGGTGGCGTGACCATCACTGGAGGTGTTCAAGAGGGGATTGGACATGGCACTTGAAGCCATGGTTTAGTAGTCATGAGGTGTTGGGTGGCAAATTGGACTTAATGATCTTTGAGGTCTCTTCCAACCTTATTGATTCTAGTCTATATCTATTCTATGATTAATGTCTGGCACAAGGTTTGGGGTCAAGGTAAAATACAGGAGATTTATCTGCAGAGATCTCTCTCTCCTGGCATGCCAGGCTGCTTAGAACAAAAAAATATTGCAATAGAAACTGAGAGCACAGCTTGGCAAATATTTAGCTACAAGAAGCACAGGCCTCATCTAAGGAACAGAGGAGAGTCTCATAGAAGCAGTGATGAGTTCCCTTGCAAGTGCGTGCTAAGAAGAGCTAAAAGTGTGATTCATGCTTGTACAAACAGGCAGGTGATGACTAAGAAACATGGTTCACTCCTGTGAAAGTAGATCTGGTGCTGGTAGTCACAACCCCAGTGTGGGTGTCGTAAGGGAGAAGACAATAAAGAAAAGCAATAAAAAATTGCTCAGAGCCTGGGAAAAATGCCTGCAAATGAAAGGTGGAAAGTTTAGCAAAGAAAGGACCAGGAAGTGATTGTACTGGAGTGTGCAATTACATGGAGATTGTAACAGGTACTTCCATGTAGCTGCAACACAAGATGGGAAGAGACACTTTTGAGAATCATAGAATCAATGAGGTTGGAAAAGACCTCAGAGATCATCAAGTCCAGCCTGTCACCCAACACCTCAGGACTAACTAAACCATGGCTTCAAGTGCCACATCCAATCCCTTTTTGAACACCTCCAGGGATGGTGACTCCACCACCTCCCTGGGCAGCACATTCCAATGGCCAATCACTCTTGCTGGGAAGAACTTTCTCTTCACCTCGAGCCTAAACTTCCCCTGGCGCAGCTTGAGACTGTGTCCTCTTGTTCTAGTGCAGGTTACCTGGGAGAAGTGACCAACCCCCATCTGGCTACAACCTCCCTTCAGGGAGTTGTAGACAGCAAGAAGGTCTCCTGAGGCTTCTCTTCTCCAGGCTAAGCAACCCCAGCTCCCTAAGCCCTCAATACAATACAATACAATACAATACAATACAATACAATACAATACAATACAATATAATACAATACAATACACCAGGTTGAAAGAGACCTTCAAGATCATCGCATCCAACCCATCAACCAATCCAACCCACCTAAACAACTAAACCATGCAGCCAAGCACCCCATCAAGTCTCAACCTCTCCCCAGCCTCATTGCCCTTCTCTGGACATTTTCAAGTGTCTCAGTGTTCTTCTCAGGTTGAAGGGCCGAGAGAAGTGGCAGGTCTCTGACCCCAGTGTGTATATGGTGCACAAGTGTACCGGCTATATGATCTACACACCCCTCTCAATCCTAAACTTTGTGAATCTTTGAATCATACTGCAGAGACCCTTTTCCATTCAGGGTTCCCATCCCTCACTGGAAGAGAGCAAATGTCCTCTGGAAAGCTTTACACTGACTGCAGAAACTCTGGGCCAGGTCCACAACATGGCAGAGGGAAGCAATAGCTCTTTAGAGAACTGCCTAGTAGTGGCCTAAAAATTACCTGTGCCTTTAGGACTGTGAAATGAAGATCCTGAAAGACAGAGCAGTGCTGCCTTTCCAAACAAAAAAGACTTGGGAAAGCTCATCCCACTTACGGCAACCTTCAGCAAGTGCACCCTCAGCCAGTTTGCTGATGACACCAAGCTGTGTGGTGCAGCAGACACGCTGGAGGGAAGGGATCCATCCAGAGGGACCTGGACAGACTGGAGAGGTGGGCACAAGCCAACCTCATGAGCTTCAACAAGACCAAGGGCAGGGTCCTGCATCTGGGTGGAGGCAACCCCAGGCACAAATCCAGGCTGGGCAGTGACTGGCCGGAGAGCAGCCCTCAGGAAAGAGGCATGGGGAATGCTGGTGGACGAGAAGCTCAACAGGAGCTCTCAGTGTGCACTTGCAGCCTGGAAAGCAAATCAGATCCTGGGCTGCATCAGGAGAAGTGTGGCCAGCAGGTCAAGGGAGGGGATTCTCCCCCTCTACTCAGCTCTGGTGAGACCCCACCTGGAGTACTGCCTCCAGTTCTGGAGACCCTATTACAAGATATACATGGAGGTGCTGGAGCGTGTCCAGAGAAGGGCCACGAGGATGATCAGAGGGCTGGAGCACCTCTCCTATGAGGACAGACTGAGGGAGTTGGGGCTGTTCAGTCTGGATAAGAGAAGGCTCCCAGGTGACCTCATTGTGGCCTTCCAGTATCTGAAGGGGCCTACAGAAAGGCTGGGGAGGGACTTCTCAGGCTATTAGGTAGCGATAGAACTAGGGGGAATGGAATGAAGCTGGAGGTGGGCAGATTCAGGCTGGATGTGAGGAGGAAGTTCTTCCCCATGAGAGTGGTGAAGCCCTGGAATGGGTTATCCAGGGAGGTGGTTGAGGCCCCATCCCTGGAGGTGCTTAAGCCCAGGCTGGATGAGGCTGTGGCCAGGCTGATGTAGTGTGGGGTGTCCCTGCCCATGGCACGGGGGTTGGAACTAGCTGATCCTTGTGGTCCCTTCCAACCCTGACTGATACTATGATACTATGATACAACCCTTGCAAAACCCTGCGTGGAGTGCTGCTGCGCTGCTGACAAGACTCTGAGCTGCTCTGAGGGAATTACTTCTTCACGTTGATTTTCTGGCAGGCAGCTTAGGACCAATCTCTTCTATACATTACCTTTGATCTTCAATTTATTTGCTTTTTCTCTTTGGCCAGGATTTAGCTTGCTGCATCGCCATTTCCTCAGGTCATACCATGTGGGCTGTGCTGTGCTGCGCAGCTGGGGAGACGAGTTTTCCTTCTCGGCTCCTGCACAAAGCCTGAAGGTCACAGCAGTTGTGAGCAGCTCGTTGGGGCTGACTTGCTAATTATCAGCTTCAATTTCATGCACTGTTTTCATCCATTTAGCTTCTGAAGAAAGACTTTCATGCTGTATTTAAGGGAAAAATCCCTCTTCGTGCTCACCGGCTCTTCAAATCTCCTTTGCCGAAAGGGAAGAGGTTCGTTATGTCATGAAGCTGGACTCAGCACTGGTTAGGCCACACCTTGAGTCCTGTGTCCAGTTCTGGGCCCTTCAGTTTAGGAAAGATGTTGACTTGCTGGAAGGTGTCCAGAGAAGGGCAACAAAGCTGGGAAGGGGTCTGGAGCACAGCCCTGTAAGGAGAGGCTGAGGGAGCTGGGGTTGCTTAGCCTGGAGAAGAGGATGATCAGCGCAGACCTTCTTGCTCTTTATAACTACCTGAAGGGAGGCTGTAAGGGAGGCTGAATCACAATCCACCTCTTACAAATCTTTGCCATGAACAGCTGTTTTATAATACAATACAATACAATACAATACAATACAATACAATACAATACAATACAATGCAATACAATACAATACAATACAACACACCAGGTTGGAAGAGACCTTCAAGATCATTGTGTCCAACCCATCAACCAATCCAACCCACCTAAACAACTAAACCATGGCACCAAGCACCCCATCAAGTCTCCTCCTGGACGCCTCCAATGAAGGTGACTCCACCACCTCCCTGGGTAGCACATTCCAATGGGCAATCACTCTCTCTGTATAGAACTTCTTCCTAACATCCAGCCTAAACCTGCCCTGGTGCAGCCTGAGACTGTGTCCTCTTGTTCTGGTGCTGGCTGCCTGGGAGAAGAGACCAACCTCTGCCTGGCTACAACCTCCCTTCAGGGAGTTGTAGAGAGCAATAAGGTCATGCCTGAGCCTCCTCTTCTCCAGGCAAAGCAACCCCAGCTCCCTCAGCCTCTCCTCATAGGGCTTGTGTGCCAAACCCCTCACCAACTTCGTTGCCCTTCTCTGGACACGTTGCAGCAAGTCAACATCCTTCCTAAACTGAGGGGTCTAGAACTGGACACAGGACTCAAGGTGTGGCCTAACCAGTGCTGAGTCCAGGGGCAGAATGACCTCCCTGCTCCTGCTGGCCACACTGTTCCTGATGCAGGCCAGGATGCCATTGGCCTTCTTGGCCACCTGGGCACACTGCAGGCTCATGTTCAGCCTACTATCAACCAGTACCCCCAGGTCCCTCTCTTCCTGGCCACTCTCCAGCCACTCTGACCCCAGCCTGTAGCACTGCCTGGGGTTGCTGTGGCCAATGTGCAGAACCTGGCACTTGGATGTGTTCAGTCTCATGCCCTTGGATTCTGCCCATCTGTCCAGCCTGTTGAGGTGCCTCTGCAAAGCTTCTCTACCCTCCAGCAGATCAACTCCTAATAAACCCAGATCCTCTGCAACATCTCCATTTCTATTTTCTTCCCTGTTTTACTCCTCTCCTCATTCCCTCCTCCCTAAAAGTAACATATCACTGGAAGCATCTGGTTTCAAGAGCAGAGATTTCTTACACAGTAAATGCATGCTCTGAATTACGCCCTCAAAGTCTTCCATCCTAAGCTGTACATAAACAGTGACATTCAGCCCCAAGCACAGGTTATTTTTGATGCCTGCAATACCTGCACATACACAAGAGCTGGGTCTCAGAGCACCTGTCATTGCCAAAACAGCAGCTCCTGTTGCTTATTAAGAGTCAGTGGAGTTTGCAGAGCTATTTGGACAACAGGTGTAGGCAACCTGAAAAATTCTGACTTCTTTTGCTCCAACTCTGCTCTCCACCTTCCAGGAAGGTGTGGCTTTCTTGTAGAATAGGATAGGATAGGATAGGATAGGATAGAATGGAATGGAATGGAATGGAATGGAATGGAATGGAATGGAATGGAATGGAATGGGACGGGACGGGACGGGACGGGACGGGACGGGACGGGACGGGAGGATAGGATAGGATAGGATAGGATAGGATAGGATAGGATAGATAGGATAGGATAGGATAGGATAGAATTAACCAAGTTGGAAGAGACCTTTGAGGTCATCGAGTCCAACCTATCACCCAACACCATCTAATCAACTAAACCACGGCACCAAGTGCCTCATCCAGTCTCCTCCCAAACATCTCCAGTGATGGTGACTCCACCACCTCTCTGGGCAGCACATTCCAATGCCCAATCACTCTGTCTATGAAGAATTTCTTCCTAACATCCAGCCTAAAATGTGCTGACCTGCCTGTGTTGGCATTTGAGAAGAGATGTGGAAAGATGATCTGACACTCGATGATGCACTTTCATGCATCCTCAGCTCTTTTCGCCTCACTCCCTGGTAGGATGTTTTGTTCTGCATCCAAGTAATACATCCTACCACTGAGTGAGTCCTGCGAGGCAGCTGGCTGTGGTGATGAGATGTTCTTTTATAAAAGGGACTAGAATAGTTTAGCTAGTTCAAAGCCTTGAAAGGGGATAGAGCTGATCACAGTATCACAGTATCACAGTATCACCAAGGTTGGAAGAGGCCTCAAAGATTATCAAGTCCAACTTGTCACCACAGACCTCATGACTAAACCATGGCACCAAGTGCCACGTACAATCCCCTCTTGAACACCTCCAGGGATGGTGACTCCACCACCTCCCTGGGAAGCCCATGTCCATGATTTCAGTCCATTGAGGAGGAAGAAGAAGAAGTATGAAAAAGAGAGACAGAAAGAATAGAATAGAATAGAATAGAATAGAATAGAATAGAATAGAATAGAATAGAGTAGAGTAGAATAGAATAGAATAGAATAGAATAGAATAGAATAGAATAGAATAGAATAGAATAGAATAGAATAGAATAGAATAGAATAGAATAGAATAGAATAGAATAGAATAGGATTGAATTGGATTGAATTGGATTGAATTGAATTGACCAGGTTGGAAAAGACATTCAAGAAAGACTAGGCTAGACTAGAATAGAATAGAATAAATCAGGTTGGAAGAGACCTTCGAGATTAGACTAGACTAGACTAGACTAGACTAGACCAGACCAGAATAGAATAGAATAGAATAGAATAGAATAGAATAGACCAGACCAGATTGGAAGAGAACTTCGAGATCATCAAGTCCAACCTTCCACCCAACAACACCATCTAATCAACTAAACCATGGCACCAAGCACCCCATCAGGTCTCCTCCTAAACACCCACAGTGATGGCAACTCCACCACCTCCCTGGGCAGCACATTCCAATGGGCAAAAAAGGAACTGCTGTGGAGAATCCTGCAATAAGAACAAGTTAGTTGAGAAAATGAAGACTGGAAATTGAAAAGATGTCCTTGCTCCTTACAGCTGCAAAGGTCTTCTGATGAGAATGGTGGACTCCAGAAAACCCTCCTGGCTTTGCAAAACAGATCTTGAGCAGCTCAGGAAAGGGCGTGTAGGATGTGAAGGTTGCCTTTGACAACCTTCAATTCACTTTAGGGTGCAGTTCAGAAGCCTACACATCAGTCCCCAGTCTGAGAAGAATGAAGGTGAAATAAAGGTTTTCCTTTTAGTCCTGTGTCCAGTTCTGGGCCTCTCAGTTTAGGAAAGATGTTAAACTGCTGGAAGGTGTCCAGAGAAGGGCAACAAAGCTGGGGAGGGGTTTGGAGCACAAGCCCTGTGAGGAGAGGTTGAGGGAGCTGGGGTTGCTTAGCCTGGAGAAGAGGAGGCTCAGGGGAGACCTGATTGCTGTCTACAACTCCCTGAAGGGAGGTTGTAGCCAGGTGGGGGTTGGTCTCTTCTCCCAGGCAACCAGCACGAGAACAAGAGGACACAGTCTCAAGCTGTGCCAGGGGAGGTTTAGGCTGGATGTTAGGAAGAAGTTCTTCCCAGAAAGAGAGACTGGCCATTGGAATGTGCTGCCCAGGGTGGTGGTGGAGTCACCATCACTGGAGGTGTTTGGGAAGAGACTGGATGGGGCACTTGGTGCCATGGTTTAGTTGATTAGATGGTGTTGGGTGATAGGTTGGACTTGATGATCTCAAAGGTCTTTTCCAACCTGGTTAATTCTATTCTATTCTATTCTATTCTATTCTATTCTATTCTATTCTATTCTATTCTATTCTATTCTATTCTATTCTATTCCATTCCATTCCATTCCATTCCATTCCATTCCATTCCATTCCATTCCATTCCATTCCTCTTGCCTCATTTACACTGGGGTGCAGCACAGAGTACTATCCGGCTGGCCACTTGCATTGCTCCTGGCACCTTTCCTCTCCTTGACAGAGTGACAATAAAAAGTAATGAACATTACTGACAACACATCAGGCCACAGAGCAATGTTTATTTGCTTTTTCCATTTACAGTACTCAATGAGGAATGTTAATGGAAAGTTGTTTAAGCTCAACAGGCAAAAGCTAAACTCATGAATAAGTGGCCTTGAAACATTTGTGTTTGAAATTTCCTTCGCATTCCTCTCACCTCCTCCACCCCTCTCCTTCTTTCCTATTAAACTGAAGTCAATTTCCCCTAATAAATTTCAGGTCTTTTAAACCCAGCTTAACATTCGTGGTTGTCATCTTTCCCTGAATAAACCAAATAGTTTATACCTTCTCCTGGAGGCACAGCAGGGGAGAGTGACAGCAACGTTTTGGAAACTGCTTTGTGCACAAAGGCTGATGAAAGCTGAAAACGGGTGAGAACTGGGCTGCTCATTCCTCATCCTTTATTAGGCATTGAGGTGCTAATGAAACCTGACATATTGCACTACTTTCCTTGATTAGTTCCAATTGCAGGGCTGCACAAAGAGGAACCCAGTAAAGACAAAAATCTGTTCATAAACCCAGGGACAGATCCTGCAAAACCTCAGGTAGCTCCTGGGTGTCTTGTACAAAATCAGGCCCTGAATGTCACTGCCAATAGCAAAGAGATAACTCACTCAGATAGACAGCCAGAACAGAAGGGAAAGAAGGATGACACAGGGAACTACAGGCCAGTCAGTCTCACCTCTGTGCCTGGTAAGATCATGAAGCAGATCCTCCTGGAAACACTGCTGAGGCAGAAGAATAATGAAGAGGTGACTGGGTACAATCAGCACAGCTTCACCAAGGGCACATCCTGCCTGACAAACCTGGTGGCCTTCTATGACAAAGTCACAGCATCAATAGGTGAAGGCTGAGCAACTGACCTCATTGACCTGGACCTGAGCAAAGCCTTCGACACTGTCCCGCACCACATCCGGGTCTCCAAGCTCGTGCAGGATGAGTTCCATGGGTGGACCACTCAGTGGATGAAGAACTGGCTTGATGGCTGCACCCAAAGAGTGGCTGTCAATGGGTCCATGTCCCAGTGGAGGCCAGGGACAAGTGGAGTCCCTCAAGGATCAGTCCTGGGACCAGGCTTGGTCAATATCTTTGTCAGTGTCATGGACAGTGGCATCGAGTGCACCCTCAGCAAGTTTGCTGATGACACCAAGCTGTGTGGTGCAGCAGACATGCTGGAGGGAAGGGATGCCATCCAGAGGGACCTTGACAGGCTGGAGAGGTGAGCCCATGAGAATCTCATGAGGTTTAACAAGACCAAGTACAAGGTCCTGCATCTGAGTCAGGGCAATCCCAGGCACCAATATAGGCTGAGAGCAGCCCTGAAGAAAAGGACCTGTGGGTGCTGGTGGATGAGAAGTTCAACATGAGACACCAGTGTGCACTTGCAGCCCAGAAAGCAAATCACATCCTGGGCTGCACCTAAAGAAGCATAGCCAGCAGGTAATGGGAGGTGATTCTCCTCCTCTACTCCACTCTTGTGAGACCCCACCTGGAGTATTGCCTCCAGTTCTGGAGCCCCTTTGCAAGAGGTACATGAAGGTGCTGGAAGGTGTCCAGAGAAGGGCCACAAGGATGATCATAGGGCTGAAGCACCTCTGCTATGAAGACAAAGAGAGCCATAACAACCCCAGGCAGCGCTACAGGCTGGGGTCAGAGTGGCTGGAGAGCGGCCAGGCAGAGAGGGACCTGGGGGTGCTGGTTGATGGGAAGCTGAACATGAGCCTGCAGTGTGCCCAGGCAGCCAAGAGGGCCAACCGCATCCTGGCCTGCATTAGGAATAGTATGGCCAGCAGGAGCAGGGAGGTCATTGTGCCCCTGTACTCTGCTTTGGTTAGGCCGCACCTTGAGTACTGTGTCCAGTTCTGGGCCCCTCAGTTTAAGAAGGACATTGAGACACTTGAACGTGTCCAGAGAAGGGCAACGAGGCTGGTGAGAGGCCTTGAGCACAAGCCCTATGAGGAGAGGCTGAGGGAGCTGGGGCTGTTTAGCCTGGAGAAGAGGAGGCTCAGGGGAGACCTCATTGCTCTCTACAACTACCTGAAGGGTGGTTGTAGCCAGGAAGGGGTTGGCCTCTTCTCCCTAGCAACCAGCACCAGAACAAGGGGACACAGTCTCAAGCTGCACCAGGGGATGTTTAGGCTGGAGGTGAGGAGAAAGTTCTTCACCGAGAGAGTGATTCGTCATTGGAATGTGCTGCCCGGGGAGGTGGTTGAGTCACTGTCCCTGGAGGCGTTCAGGAGGGGACTGGATGTGGCACTTGGTGCCATGGTCTAGTTGTGAGGTTATGGTTACAGGTTGGACTCGATGATCTTCAAGGTCTCTTCCAACCTTGGTAATTCTATTCTATTCTATTCTATTCTATTCTATTCTATTCTATTCTATTCTATTCTATTCTATTCTATTCTATTCTATTCTATTCTATTCTATTCTATTCTATTCTATATTCAGTCTGGATAAGAGAAGGCTCTGAGGAGACCTTGTTGTAGACTTCCAGTATCTGAAGGAGGCTACAGGAAAGCTGGTAAGGGACTTTTTAGGCTGTCAGGTAGTGATAGGACTAGGGGGAATGGAACAAAACTAGAAATGGGTAGATTCAGATTGGATGTTAGGAAGAAGTTCTTCACCATGAGAACAATGGAACAGGTTGCCCAGGGAGGTGGTAGAAGCCCCATCCCTGGAGGTTTTTAAGGCCAGGCTGCATGTGGCTCTGGGCAACCTGATCTAGGGTGAGGTGTCCTTGCCCATGGCTGAGGAGGTTGGAACCAGATGATCCTTGAGGTGCCTTCCGACCCTAACAATTCTATGATTCTATGATTCTGTGAGCTCCTGGGCAATGCAGCAAGCCTGTCCCATGAGTAGCAGTGGGAATGTGGCTCTGACACAGGACCCACAAAGTGCTGCTGAGAAAGACTGTTGTATCTCATCACCAAATGCTGCCCTAGAGATGAACCCTCTTGCATGAGGCACTGGAAAATGTACTAGAAGGTGGGCATGCTACCCTGGGTTGCCTTTTGGGGGTCACTTAGCCAAACCAAAACCCTCCCTTTGAGCCTGTAGCAGCTCTCAGTTTGCTCTCTCCCTGACACATATGCCTGCAGCCCACTCAGGACAACAGAAACCTTTTAGAGTGTCCCAGTCCCTCACAGAAATACCTCCTTTGGTCTGTTAAATCAAAACAAAATGGGGGTGGGGGGAAGACACACTGAGATGCAGGTATTTCATGTGCCCTTCTAGACACACATGTTTCCAATCTGTATTATAACAGCCACAACAAAATGCAATTACTCAGTGTAGGCAGGCATGCTTCTGAATGGCTCAACAAAAGCCCAGACCAGAGCTGTGCAGGATAAGGCTCCTCTCCCCTTCCTGTTTGCAGGCTCAGCCCCTGCCACTGTGTGTTAGCGTTGAAATGGGGTTGGCTTGGACACGGCCATGAAGACTTGGAGGTGATGGTGAGCAGATCATGTAGCTGCTTGCTTTCCCATCTGCTCTCCTCACTGTGTTGGATTGTTGATAGTTTGGATGAGATGATCTTGAAGATCTCTTCCAACCTGGTCTGGTCTATTCTATTCTATTCTATTCTATTCTATTCTATTCTATTCTATTCTATTCTATTCATAGTGAAGAGGTGATTTGGAATAGTCAGCATGGCTTTGCCAAGGGCAAATCCTGCCTGACAAACCTGGTGGCCTTCTATGAGCAGGTGACAGCATTAATAGATGAGGGGCGAGCAACTGATGTCATTTACCTGGACTTGAGCAAAGCCTTCGACACTGTCCCGCACCACCTCCTGGTCTCCAAGCTGGCGACACATGGGTTTGATGGGTGGACCACTAGATGGATACAGAACTGGCTTGATGGCTGCACCCAAAGAGTGGCTGTCAACGGGTCCATGTCCCAGTGGAGGCCAGTGACAAGCAGAGTCCCTCAGGGATCAGTCCTGGGACCTGTCTTGTTCAACATCTTTGTGGGTGCCATGGACAGTGGCATTGAGTGCACCCTCAGCAAGTTTGCTGATGACACCAAGCTGTGTGGTGCAGCGGACACGCTGGAGGGAAGGGATGCCATCCAGAGGGACCTGGACAGGCTGGAGAGGTGGGCACAAGCCAACCTCATGAGCTTCAACAAGACCAAGGGCAGGGTCCTGCATCTGGGTCGAGGCAATCCCAGGCACAAATCCAGGCTGGGCAGTGACTGGCTGGAGAGCAGCCCTGAGGAGAGAGACTTGGGGGTGCTGGTGGAGGAGATGCTCAACAGGAGCTCTCAGTGTGCACTTGCAACCTGGAAAGCCAATCAGATCCTGGGCTGCATCAAGAGAAGTGTGGCCAGCAGGTCAAGGGAGGTGCTTCTCCCCCTCTACTCAGCTCTGGTGAGACCCCACCTGGAGTACTGCCTCCAGTTCTGGAGCCCCTATTCCAAGAGGGATCTGGATGTGCTGGAATGTGTCCAGAGAAGGGCCACGAGGATGATCAGAGGGCTGGAGCACCTCTCCTATGAGGACAGACTGAAGGAGTTGGGGCTGTTCAGTCTGGAGAAGAGAAGGCTCCCAGGTGACCTCATTGTGGCCTTCCAGTATCTGAAGGGGGCCTACAGGAAGGCTGGGGAGGGACTTGTCAGGCTCTCAGGGAGTGATAGGACTAGGGGGAATGGAATAAAGCTGGAGGTGGGGAGATTCAGGCTAGATGTGAGGAGGAAGTTCTTCACCTTGAGAGTGGTAAAGCCCTGGACTGGGTTGTCCAGGGAGGTGGTTGAGGCCCCGTCCCTGGAGGTGTTTAAGCCCAGGCTGGACGAGGCTGTGGCCAGCCAGATGTAGTGTGAGGTGTCCCTGCCCATGACAGGGCGGTTGGAACTAGCTGATCCTTGTGGTCTCTTCCAACCCTGACTGATTCTATGATTCTATGATTCTATTCTATTCTATAGCCAGTTGTGCCTCTGTGGCTGCTGGCAAACTTTCACTCTGAAGATCACAGAATCAGTAAGGTTGGAAAAGACCTCAGAGATCATCCAGTCCAACCTATCAGCCAACACCTCACAACTAAGCCATGGCTTCAAGTGCCACGGCCAATCCCCTCTTGAACACCTCCAGGGACAGTGACTCCACCATGTTCACCTCCTTAAAAGAGCTGTGCCTTACAGTGTCATTTGGTGATCTTTGAGGTCTCTTCCGACCTTGGTGATTCTGTATCCTGGAGGTGTTCAAGAGGGGACTGGATATGGCACTTGGTGCCATGGTTTAGTCATGAGGTCTGTGGTGACAGATTGGACTCGATGATCTTTGAGGTCTCTTCCAACCTTGGTGATTCTGTGCTGTTAGCCACTGTGCCCCTCTGCCTTTTTAAATATTCTGTAGAGTGCATCATTCAGTACCTGAATTCCAGTCAGGCCTGAGGAATAACAACCATTCACTTCATCGATTTCTGCTGTGTTCATACTCAGGGTAAATAATACAATACAATGCAATACAATACACCAGGTTGGAAGAGACCTTCCAGATCATCACATCCAACCCATCAACCAATCCAAACCACCCAAACAACTAAACCATGGCACCAAGCACCCCATCAAGTCTCCTCCTGAACACCTCCAATGATGGTGACTCCACCACCTTCACGGGCAGCACATTCCAATGGGCAATCACTCTCTCTGTATAGAACTTCTTCCTAACATCCAGCCTAAACCTGCCCTGGCGCAGCCTGAGACTGTGTCCTCTTGTTCTGGTACTGGCTGCCTGGGAGAAGAGGCCAACCTCTGCCTGGCTACAACCTCCCTTCAGGTAGTTGTAGAGAGCAATAAGGTCACCCCTGAGTCTCCTCTTCTCCAGGCTAAGCAACTCCAGCTCCCTCAGCCTTTCCTCATAGGGCTTGTGTTCCAAACCCCTCACCAACTTCGTTGCCCTTCTCTGGACACCTTCCAGCAACTCAATATCCTTCCTAAAATGAGGGGCCCAGAACTGGACACAGGACTCAAGGTGTGGCCTAACCAGGGCTGAGTCCAGGGGCACAATGACTTCCCTGCTCCTGCTGGCCACACTGTTCCTGATGCAGGCCAGGATGCCATTGGCCTTCTTGGCCACCTGGGCACACTGCAGGCTCATGTTCAGCCTACCATCAACCAGTACCCCCAGGTCCCTCTCTGCCTGGCCACTCTCCAGCCACTCTGACCCCAGAGTCAAATTCTAAGGCAACTCTCTGTTGTGGATTCAGACTGAGACTCCATCCCTAATGATGACTGAAAGACCCTGTGGGTGGGTAGAGAAGTTAGAGACAACAGCACATCAGTGATGAAGCCCTGCATTTCGTCTCCTGCCGGCAGAAGGAAAGGATAATGATCTAAAAATAAAGCAACTGTGTGCTGGTGCAGGATGGCCAAGTGGGAGGAGGGCTGTGTGCCAAACAAGGTACAATACTGGAAGACTGATGCTGAATAAGGAACTGTCCAGTCTAACCTGTCACCCACAGGCAAATCAAGTGGCACAGCTGAAAACTCTCCACCAAAATAAATGGACTGCGTCATGCTTTTTTAATAAGCCTTTGCTGGTTCTGACTTTGAAACCAACAGGTGCCCAGGAGCCTCAGACACTCTCACACCCACTTAGCTACTGTAAGGCTGTGCATGTTCAAATGACTCACCACGCCACAGTGAGCCTGAGACATGAGAACTGAGATCAGAGCTGAACCCCCTCACTGTCTCTGCTGCCTTTTAAGAAGACAAAGGCAGCTGCCTTCTGCAGATGTGGGCTTGAAACCTCATCTCCAAAAGCACTGTTGTGTTTAGGGTTTGACTCTCCATGAGCATCCATGAATCACAAAACACCTAGGAAGCTGGGGGAGCACCCAAGAGTTTGGGGGCAAGATTCACCAGTGCAGACATACAGGCACCTGATATCATAGTATCATAGTATCAGTCAGGGTTGGAAGGGACCACAAGGATCAGCTAGTTCCAACCCCCGTGCCATGGGCAGGGACACCCCACACTACATCAGGCTGGCCAAAGCCTCATCCAGCCTGGGCTTAAACACCTCCAGGGACGGGGCCTCAACCACCTCCCTGCACAACCCATTCCAGGGCTTCACCACTCTCAAGGTGAAGAACTTCCTCCTCATCTCCAGTCTGAATCTCCCCACCTCCAGCTTCATTCCATTCCCCCTAGTCCTATCACTACCTAATAGCCTGAGAAGTCCCTCCCCAGCCTTTCTGTAGGCCCCCTTCAGATACTGGAAGGCCACAATGAGGTCACCTGGGAGCCTTCTCTTCTCCAGACTGAACAGCCCCAACTCCTTCAGTCTCTCCTCATAGGAGAAGTGCTCCAGCCCTCTGATCATCCTCGTGGCCCTTCTCTGGACACCTTCCAGCACCTCCACATCCCTCTTGGAATAGGGGCTCCAGAGCTGGAGGCAGTACTCCAGGTGGGGTCTCACCAGAGCTGAGTAGAGGGGGAGAAGCACCTCCCTTGACCTGCTGGCCACACTTCTCCTGATGCAGCCCAGGATCTGATTGGCTTTCCGACCCCATGATGTTCCTCATATTTTTGGTCAGGGAAAATACCCATGGGCATAGATGGGTGCCTGAGAAATCCCATGGGGTCACAAGAAGAGGTCTGCAGGAGGAGATAGATGCCACTCCTGTCACCCCTCTCCCTGCCCTTTTAGGACAAGTGGCTGCTAATACCATTGGCTTGAGAAGAAGAAATCAGTCTGGTGTCACTTCAACACAGTTCTGTGTAGGCAGTCTTGCTCCACTGAGCACAGAATGGAAGTTCTGTCTCTCCCACACATTTGCCTTAATTTTTAAACAGCTCTGCATTGGCTTTCTGAACAAGGGCTGGTTCCTGTCACTCATCTGCTAACATGTTGAATACTGCACTCATTCATCCAGGACTAGATGTGCCATGGCTGGTGTGGTGGGTTGACCTTGCCTGGCTACAAAATGCCCACCCATCTGCTTTCACTCTCCATCCTCAGCAGGACAGGGGGAGCAAACATTAAATTCTCATAGGCCAAGGTAAAGACAGACTAAAGGGAAAAAAAAAATCAAAGCTTTTTTTTGCAGAAGCAAAACAAACCCCAAGGAGATGCATGCTCTACTTGCCATCAGCAGGTGATGTCTAGTCACTCTGTGGGAAGCAGGGCCTCAGGATGGGCTAAATGCCTTAATAATGCCTGTCTCTTCCTTCCTTCTTTTAACAGTTACTGCTGAGCTGCTCTCCAACTGCCCTGTAGCACTGCATGGATGCTGTCCCACCGAGCCAGCAGAGCTTCACAGTATCACAGTATCACCAAGGTTGGAAGAGACCTCAAAGATCAAGTCCAACCTGTCACCACTGACCCCATGACTAGACCATGGCACCAAGTGCCACATCCAATCCCTTCTTGAACACCTCCAGGGATAGGGAATCCACCACCTCCCTGGGCAGCACATTCCAATGGCTAACAACTCTCTCAGTGAAGAACTTTCTCCTCACCCTGAGCCTAAACTTCCCCTGGCACAGCTTGAGACTGTGTCCTCTTGTTCTGGTGCTGGTTGCCTGGGAGAAGAGACCAACCTCCACCTGGCTTCAACCTCCCTTCTGGTAGTTGCAGACAGCAAGAAGGTCTCCCTGAGCCTCCTCTTCTCCAGGCTAAGCAACCCCAACTCCCTCAGTCTCTCTTCACAGGGCTGTGCTCAAGGCCTCTCACCAGCCTTGTTGCCCATCTCTGGACATCAAGTGTCTCGATGTCCTTCTGAGAGGTGAGGTGCTTTAGGAGCCTCCTAAAAGTGCCTCTAGCTACCAAAACATATGCAAAGCACTGGATGCCACTGCTTTCTTTAGTGAACCGCGATAAGGACAGGGCTTGTAACTTAACAGACCATCAGGAGACATTTCAATGTAATTCCTCAAATCTCTTCAGTTGTGAATTTCAATGCTAAGCCATTGCCATGCTGAAACAGGGAGACATTATTGCTCTCTACAAGTCCCTGAAGGGAGGTTGTAGCCAGGTGGGGGTTGGTCTCTTCTCCTAGGCAACCAGCACCAGAACAAGAGGACACAGTCTCAACCTGCAGCAGGGGAAGTTTAGGATGGAAGTGAGGAGAAAGTTCTTCACAGAGAGAGTTGTTAGCCATTGGAATATGCTGCCCAGGGAGGTGGTGGAGTCCCCATCCCTGGAGGTGTTCAAGAGGGGATTGGATGTGGCACTTGGTGCCATGGTCTAATAGTCATGAGGTCTGTGGTGACAGGTTGGACTTGATAATCCTTGAGGTCTTTTCCAATGTTATTGATTCTATTCTATGTTTCTATGATTCTATGGAGACACCACCCCTGGAGGTGTTCAAAAGGGGATTGGACGTGGCACTTGAATGTGCTGCCCAGGGAGGTGGTGGAGTCACCATCCCTGGAGGTATTCAAAAGGGGATTGGACGTGGCACTTGGTGCCATGGTCCAGTGGTCATGAGGTCTTGGGTGACAGGTTGGACTTGATGATTTCTGAGGTCTTTTCCAACCTTATTGATTCTATGATTCAATGATTCTACTCTATAAATGCAGCCAGGGGTACCTTTAGCTGCTGTAGTTGTTGTCTCACTCCTGGGAGACTCGAGGCTGAATAATTTATCTGATGTTTCCCCTGAACTGGATGATCCTAGTGGTCCCTTCCAACCCTGACTGACACTATGATACTATGAACATGTTTTCAAAGTGAAAACTCAAGATGGGTTTGTGGTGAGAGTGTTGAGATTCCTGAGATTGTTCTGTGCTAGTGCCCTGGCCGTCTGTCTGATAAACCCTGCTAATGTTACTCTTGGCACCCTGCGTCTGGCCGGCAAGTGGGTCCAGTCCTCTCAGCTAAGCGTTTTTCCAGTACCAGAACTGAAGTGGAAAACAAACCTGGGGGGCACAAATCGGTGGCTGAATGCCTGTGGAATGCAACAGGAATCCAGACATCTAATTCCCTGGTAGCTTTCAGGAAAATCCCTGCTTTGCTGTTCTCTGTAGCTCCAGCACATAACCCTGAGCAGCTGGCATCCCCATCGAGCACCACAGCAGCTGAGACACTGCAAGCTCACTGGGTATTTCCTTTGCAGATGCTTTGTCATGCAGCAGAGATGTTGTTCCAAGGACCTGCTCTTTTCCTGGGGAACCTGTGGTGAGTACCACTGGTCTCAGCACCTATGAAATGATAATAATAGAAAGAAAGCAGGGTTGATTAAATCCTTTGTGTGTATATATATGTGTGTGTGTGTGTGTGTGTATATATATATATATATATATATACATACATATATATATATATATATATCTCACCAAGGTTGGAAGAGACCTCAAAGATCATCAAGTCCAACCTGTCACCCAAGACCTCATGACTAAACCATGACACCAAGTGCCACGTCCAATCCCCTCTTGAACACCTCCAGGGATGGTGACTCCACCACCTCCCTGGGCAGCACATTCCAATGGCCAATCACTCTCTCAGTAAAGAACTTTCTCCTCACCTCCAGCCTCAACTTCCCCTGGCGCAGCTTGAGACTGTGTCCTCTTGTTCTAGTGCTGGTTGCTTGAGAGAAGAGACCAACCCCCTCCTGGCCACAACCACCCTTCAGGTGGACATTTTAGAAGGTATGGCATGGAGAGTTGTGATCCTACTGGTGGTACCCTGCAAAAGGGACAAAAGGCACATCACAGGCTCACAGGAGACTCAGGGGAGACCTTATTGCTGTCTACAACTACCTGAAGGGAGGTTGTAGGCAGGTGGGGGCTGGTCTCTTCTCCCAGGCAACCACCAACAGAACAAGTCTCAAACTGCACCAGGGGAAGTTTAGACTGGAGGTGAGGAGAAAGTTCTTCCCAGCAAGAGTGATTGGCCATTGGAATGTGCTGCCCAGTGAGGTGGTGGAGTCACCATCCCTGGAGGTGTTCAAAAAGGGATTGGATGTGGCACTTGAAGCCATGGTTTAGTTAGTCCTGAGGTGTTGGGTGATATGTTGGGCTTGATGACCTCTGGGTCCTTTTCCAACCTTATTGATTCTATGATTCTGTCTTAGGGGTTGGAAGGGACCTCTGGAGGTCATGGAGTTCAAGCCCCCTGCCCAGAGAAGGACCTCAGAATCTAGCACAGGTTGCAGAGGAATGAATCCACATGCTTCTCTGAGTATTTCTGTCTCTAATCATGTCAGTGAGACCCCTTCTAAATCTCACAGGCATTCTTGAGAAGAGCAAACTGTGGTTTGAATCCTCTCAGGATGTTAATAAACCTAATCTCCTGGACTGTGCTTGCTCAATGAGTGTTCTGTTCCTGGGCTGTTATTGCAAGAAGATGAGTGGATCCCTTATTTAACCATCTTTGAATGAAAGCAAGCATCTTCTGGATCTGTGCTTAAATGTGTATTCTAAGTGTACTTCTGGAGGTCTGAAATGTCTAATGCATCAGCTGTTCTTGAGATTAAAGCAACATTTCAGAGCCTCAGATCTGATTTGGAGCAGGGCTTTGGTATTATAAATATATAAACACTTTAACTGCTCCAGCCTGCTCTGGTTAGAATGCTTGCTGCTTGTGCAGATGTCAAAGTTTCAGGGCTCGTTTATCACCAAATGAATGCAATTAATGCTTGAATACAGACTTGCAGAGATTGGCAGTACTAGAAAGGAGAGTTTTTTCAACTGTTCTTACAAATATAAATTCTTTTTCAGAAAAGCAAATAGAAGGTACATTTGATTCCAACTTTTGTTGTTTTTTTTGGTAAGACAGAATCAAGGATGCAAGATATTTTCATTCTGAAGTACTGAAAGATGTGGCATATCACTGCTCTGATGAGACAAGTTCTTCAAAGAGGAGAAGATACACATGGTTATGTGTATTTTAAGATGTTTTTTTAATTACTTTAACTGATAGCTGCTGACCTATTGCCTATTGTTAGAGATACATGGTACTGGTACACTGCTTGTCACTCCATGTGCTCCATTGGAAAGAAATAATGGGTTGCATCTTTTCATGTCATCTTACTGCTTTGGCAACCAATGCATGTTCCCTCCTACTTTTGTCTATATGAATTTAGAGAATTTTTTCCCTTCCAGGATTTTAAGTGCATTATACCACTGTTTCTGATGAAAATTCCAATGAAATTGTGCATCTGCTGCACAGCAATCATATGCAAAGACAGTAAGTGCAAGGCTTTCATCAAAGATTTTCATGTATTCAGAAATCCCAAATGTCTATGGCATGTCTGCAGCCAGCTGTCAAGCATATGCACAATAGATCTGATACTTTCCAAACGATACTGAATGCACACAATGTGTCCATGCCAGACAGTCAGGAGGTCCTGCACTGACAGACTTAGTTCATGACCTTAAGAAGGAGTCCCTGTACCCTCTACCCTCTAGTACAGTCATGTAGAGGTTGAAGTAACTTTCTTCCTTCATTATTAATGCTAAAGACAGTAAAACAGACTTTTAAATGCTGTAAAAGACTGTGAAACTGCCATGAAGAGCAGGCCATACTGAATGTTTTATGAAGCAGAGAGAAAAAAGTAATTTCTTCCTTGCCAAAAGTTTTTGAGTTGAATATTCATATATTCAACTAATCTCTTTGGTACCACAGTATCACAGTACCACTAAATGAGGAGAGCCAGAAAGTCAGTCCATTCAGGGAGGTGGTGGAAGCCCCATCCCTGGAGGTTTTTAAGACCAGGCTGGATGTGGCTCTGAGCAACCTGATCTAGTGTGAAGTGTCCCTGCCCATGTCATGGGGTTTGGAACTAGATGATCCTCGAGGTCCCTTCCAACCCTAACAATTCTATGATTCTATGATACTTATTCTAAGATTATAATATATCCTTGAGTTTTTTTCAGTGGTACAGTTTACTGGAGCCATAAGGATAGCCATAAGCCTATTAAGGATTATTGAGATTGCAATCTGTAATTGATTAATTAAGATCCTGTTTCCAAGGAAAGATAAAGTAGGTAAACATTAAGAAATTAATAAATGTTAGCCAATAAAAAAGCATAAATCTTTAATTAAAATAAAAGTCTGTAATTGCTACATGGTAGAAGAGAGATAAAAGTGAGCCATAGGAAGGAGAAAGTATTAACAGAGGAAAAAAAGTGAGCTGTGTTTTTCTGACATGATAACATGATAAACCACATAATCAAATATCAAAATGGTTAATTCTTTGTACTTAGGTATTGCTTCCTTATACTGGCTTCTGTGCTTGTCTCTGGCATTAAGGCCCATGAATAAGGGCACACGGTGTTGTTACGTAAGTGTAAGTCACTGGTAAGGCAAATAGAAGTTTAACAAACACATTGCAAGAAACAAGTGGGCAAACCATGTTCTG
Organism: Picus viridis; assembly: GCA_033816785.1. Taxonomy (NCBI): domain Eukaryota; kingdom Metazoa; phylum Chordata; class Aves; order Piciformes; family Picidae; genus Picus; species Picus viridis. Next base: position 88,649,419 of record CM066566.1, on the reverse strand, counting down.
GTATTGTAGCCTGTGCTGCAGAGAAGCTGGGAAAAAAAATCCTCTCTAGTTTGGCTATTTCTAGTAATACTTTTCAAATTTGTGATGCTGAGGAATGGCCCTTTTCTGAATTGTTTTGTTGTTTGTTTTGTTTCATCGTGGGATAAAATATGGGAAATAGAAAACACACATAAATGTGCACTTCTGTGTTGCTCTGTGCCCCAGCTGCTTTACCCTTAAGGCTTAATCGTGACTTTAAGGAGCCTGGGAAGGATTTCAGAATGGAATGGATCCAAGTGTCTGAAAAACATTTCTTGAAGTCACTTCAGATTTGAAATGTTTGCTTGGTGCTGGGAGCAAGAGCACAAAGGAGGTATTTCTTTATGAACACAAGCAGACAATTTCTTCCTTTAGTAGAAGAAATCTTGCCCAGAAATGTGAGGGTGCAATGGCTTTCCTTTGGGCATTGTGAACACAGCTGCCTGCTCCAGTCCTGCTTCACAGATCACTTCCGTCAAAGTTGTTGCTATCTTTGTGTTTGTATACTGGGAAGAAGAAAATACACTTTGTTCTTTTCTCTACCACTAAAGCAATTTAAGCACAACTGTAACTTAACTGATAAGTGAGTTTATAGTTGTAAAATTAAACTAGTGAGGTGCTGGTCCTTCGGCAGCTTGAGTAGGTGCTTAGTTTTATTCACCTTGATTTCTGTTGCGTATCTTGTACTGGAGCATGAAAGAATTCTGGTCTGTGGTATTGGGACTGCATAGTAGAGGGAAAATGCAGGGAAAAAATCCTACTTGCTGCTTGTAGTTATGAGAGAAAAGCAATTAATGGCATTAGTTTAAGTAAAGCAATTACTAATGTTGTATTAGTATCTGTAAATAACCTGTGGACAGATGAAGTGAAGGAGCAAGATTATTGAAATCATTCCTGGAGTTACAAACCTTTCCTTTGGCAGTTCAGCGTTGGTGCAGGAAACACATACATATGGCACAAAGAGGAATCAAATTCTGGTTTGACAGCTTCAGGCTTCTGCTTTATGTTTTGGGGCTCTTGCCTGTCCTCTTCATTACACAGCTGTTCAGCTTTTATCTGCTTTAGCTTTTGATTTTTCAGTTCTATTGGGTGCACACACTTGGCATAATTTCCCAGATTCCTGTTTGTTGGAACCTGCAGCATTGTAATGAGAGTTTCTAGTTCACAGTTGCAATGCCACGGATTGTCGTAAAGACGCAGGTAGTTTAGACTAGGTGTATAAATAAAAATCTCCTCAGATAAACTCTTAATTTGGTTATGCTGGAGCAAGAGTGTAGTAAGCTTATTCAACCCAAAAAAAGCCTCACTCTCAATTTTGGATATCTCATTCTGTTGTAAATCCAGACTTTTTAGTATTTTATACTGCAAAAACATATTGTTCTTCAATTTACGAATCCTGTTTCTTGCAAGCAGCATGTGTTTTAAATCTTCTGGCCAATCAGGTGCCACAAAAACCAGCTTTCTTTCCTGACAATCTAGGTATTTCTCATGAAGATAAGTGTATATTTCACATGGGAGGCCTCTGGCACTGCGCTTAGCAGTGCTAGGTGCTTTCCTTAAGATGTTTTCCCTTTCATGGTTTCTCGGACTCCTGTTCTTTGTCTTCCTACAGTCAGATGCTTTACAAAGAAGAAGTAGTAGTATAATAGTAACTACTTGCATCCTGACATTCAGCTGGGCCCAAGTATTTTCTGTGACAGCTGGAACTGTTGAAATGTTTGGATAGTCTAAGTCAGTATTGTACAGATCTGAGGAGGCACACCTGGGGTGTGTGGGATCCCTGTGTTGGAAGAAAAGTAAAACATTAAATGAGATGAAACAGGCATTGTCATGGAGGATTGTACATAACACAGCATTTAGTCACGTACTCAATCATCACACTACTTGGAACTTCACAAATACTTTAAAGATGTAATGGACTATCTCTTTTTTTTGTTTGTTTTTTTGTTGGTTCTGCTGTCTCTGGTCTGCTGTCATTCATTTTGATTAAACGTGATACTATATGGGCCAATTTCTAACTGATTTTTGCTAGAAGGGTCATGCGTATTCAGGAAAACAGGATCAAGCTGAATCTTCTTTGTATTTAAGTTCATCTTGGAAGATGAGCAATGAAGAAAAGCTGGAAACTGATACTTTCCAGCTTTCTGGTTTTGACCCAATGGAACACACACGAGAGCCAAACTAGAGAAAGTCATGCAGTGACCCCAGGTTTAGACTGCACTCAAGTATGGACTATAAAAAGGTTGAGTCCCAATTCATCATAGCTAGCCCTGCTACTACCGAGTGCATCTCATGGCCCTTGACAAGTAGGCAAAGTTGGCAGAATTGCTCTGAGGAGGACCCATAAATAGTATTTTGTAAGGGTCTGTGAGGCTCTATGTCATTGAGCACAGGCAGAGTGCAAAGAGAACCTATAGGTCCTGGCAGTAGCCTGTTTTCAAACCACTTGCAGATCTGGACCTCCTGAGGAGGGAGAGTGCAGAGTGGTAAGCCAGAAACTTTGCCTTTCCAAGAAAGCCAAACACAATCATTATGAATTATGGTAGGGGAAGACAAGAACTGCACCCTGCAAACATGTCTCAAATTGCCTCAGTATTTTTACTAATGTTTTGGCCTATGCTCTCTCCTGAAATTCATGTAGGACTACTGTGCACTGCCCTTTTCCTTAATTTTCAGTGAATTTGGGCCACAAGCTTGTGCTTCCTTAGAAGCATTTTAACTCCTCAGGTGTTTGTATGTATTTTATATATTTTTTTTTCTATCCCACAAAATTCCTGCTTCTGCTGGTGTAATTCTTTCTGAAACTGTCTTGAAGTTCTTTGCTGTTTGCCTTAACTGCTTAGTTTTCATCTCTCTATGACTGTGGACATCTTTGCATTATGCTCATTCTGTTTTGACCTTATCACCTGGGAAGGTACTGAATGCTGATCTTGAGTGCCGGTCATTGCACAGCAGGTCTGTTACTAAGCCACCTGTTTATTTTTTTCATCTGAGGGAAAGGTGGCACAATAAATCAACTAATATCAGGTAAAAATCTTTTAAATTAAAATGAAACACTAATTTTTAAACCAGTTGTTAGATGGGCTAAACCATGTCTTGACTGCAGGGTGTTCTTAGTAGGTGTGCAGTTCTTATTTATTGGACAGATGGTGCAATCCTGTCTGTGTTTTCTACTGCATCCCTCTGATCGATGTGGCCAGTTGTTAACAATATCTTTGAAAACCCATTGAGTGTTTTCTTCCTTTTGTTCCTGAAGCTACCATTGTCTGCCTGCATTTGAGTTCTGTTATTTCACATGAGAATGAGTGTTGACAGTGAGTGTTGACAATTTATCCCTTACATGAAAAAAGGACGTTTGATTTGTTACTTTTTTGGCAGCTGTATGCTAGTCAATGTAAATTAATCATGTGTTTTAGTAACTTGAATTCTAACTGGGATTCCCTATGTGGTTTAGAACTGTTCATCTTTCTGGTAGTAGAATAGCTTTTTCTGTCCAAGAGGGCTCAGAAAAGGACAAAGCACTTGAGGAGGGAAAGGTAATAACTATGCAAAAAGTTTTTCTTCTTCCTTTCCATCTCTTGGGTCTGAAGAGGACTTGTTACCTTCTGTCTGCTTACTAAATTATACTCAACTCTCTCTCCTACCAAAGCAAGCAGCTGCTTTCAGGAGCATGTGCAGGTTCTCTTGTAAAATTCTGGCTGTGTCGCATTTAGTGCTAGGGCACAAAACATATAAGACAGATGTAATTTCTGGGGCATAGCAGCCTTAACAATGATTTTATTTGGTAATGTACCTTTGAGCTGTTCAATCCCTTTCCGCATCAACCTCGTCTTCAAAAAGACTCTGAGTTAGACGGGATTAAAAGTTAGCAGTGAAGTCACAGTCCCTGGAGAACAGAATATACAGATCCTTTTTTGTACTAATGCTTGGTTATAATTGAAAAATGTGTGTGGCTTACCATGTGAAAATGTATTTTAAAGATTTAAAAAAAAGTAATTTTGAACTCCATCAATCTTTCCTACTGCATTTTCCATATTAGGTACATAAGGATGTATCAGGCCATGGGGTTTTTTGTCATTTCAGTTTAGTTCCTAGTTCTTTTTAAAGAGTGCTTTAAGGCAAAAAGTATTGCTATGTTTAACTGGAGTTTTTACATCTTTACCCTGGAGGATAGGCTCCAAATTTGGCAGAAGGGGTGGGTAAGTGTTGTTTCTAGTGTCAAGTGTCTGGCTGTCGTTGTTTTGCTAAAATTGCAACAATTTCTGCAAACGGGAGTTTCTAAAAGTAAGAGATTATGCATACAGAGAAGAGACTGTCTCAGGCAGCTGATTTCTCTGAAATTCCATACCTGCAGAAAATAAACAGGGCTTTTCCTGCAACTGATCTGGTTACTACACCTCCACCTTCAGAGGAGGAAAAGATGTCATAATATATGGATGGGAGGGATAGATAAACCGAGGTCGAAAATTTAATCCTGGCATTTTCTAATACCAAATTCCTTAATTAAGTAACTTCCTGGTCCTTTGATAACATAGGACTGAAAAGAGCTTAGTTCCTATGCCAAACATTAGTTGGTGGAGTGTAAGGTGAGACATTTCCTCAGATTACTCCAGATTTGTATTCTACTCCTAGTTCTTCGTGCTTTCTTCTCAGTAATATACTATGCCATGGTTTCAGGGAAGATATTGGCCTGGATGGACTGAAACTTTAGTAGGAATACTGACATTTGTGTCATGCACTGAGAGTTCAAACTGTTCACCTGTAATGTGACTTTTACTCTTTTTTTAGGTGAATGTAAGAATTTGCAAGACTTAGATCTTTCTGAATGCCAGGGGTTAAGTGTGAGTACTCCTCACTTTCCCCACAAACTCTTATTTATCATAGAATCATAGAATCATAGAATCAGTCAGGGTTGGAAGGGACCACAAGGATCATCTAGTTCCAACCCCCCTGCCATGGGCAGGGACACCCTACACTAGATCACGCTGGCCAGAGCCTCGTCCAGCCTGGTCTTAAACACCTCCAGGGACTGGGCCTCAACCACCTCCCTGGACAACCCATTCCAGGGCTTCACCACTCTCATGGTAAAGAACTTCTTCCTCACATCCAGCCTGAATCTCCCCATTTCCAGCTTCATTCCATTCCCCCTAGTCCTATCACTACCTGAGATCCTGAGAAGTCCCTCCCCAGCCTTCCTGTAGGCCCCCTTCAGATACTGGAAAGCCACAATGAGGTCACCTCGGAGCCTTCTCTTCTCCAGACTGAACAGCCCCAACTCCTTCAGTCTGTCCTCATAGGAGAGGTGCTCCAGCCCTCTGATCATCCTCGTGGCCCTTCTCTGGACACGCTCCAGCACGTCCACATCTCTCCTGTAATATGGGCTCCAGAACTGGACGCAGTACTCCAGGTGGGGTCTCACCAGAGCCGAGTAGAGGGGGAGAAGCACCTCCCTTGACCTGCTGGTCACACTTCTCCTGATGCAGCCCAGGATCTGATTGGCTTTCCGGGCTGCAAGCGCACATTGAGAGCTCATGTCGAGCTTCTCGTCCACCAGCACCCCCAAGTCTCTCTCCTCAGGGCTGCTCTCCAGCCAGTCACTGCCCAGCCTGTATTTGTGCCTGGGATTGCCTCGACCCAGATGCAGGACCCTGCACTTGGTCTTGTTGAAGCTCATGAGGTTGGCTTGTGCCCACCTCTCCAGCCTGTCCAGGTCCCTCTGGATGGCATCCCTTCCTCCAGGGTGTCCACTGCACCACACAGCTTGGTGTCATCAGCAAACTTGCTGAGGGTGCACTCGATGCCACTGTCCATGTCACCCACAAAGATGTTGAACAAGACAGGTCCCAGGACTGATCCTTGAGGGACTCCGCTTGTCACTGGCCTCCACTGGGACATGGACCCGTTGACAGCCACTCTTTGGGTGCGGCCATCAAGCCAATTCTTTATCCATCTAGTGGTCCATCCATCAAACCCATGTGTCGCCAGCTTGGAGACCAGGAGGTGGTGTGGGACAGTGTCGAAGGCTTTGCTCAAGTCCAGGTAAACGACATCAGTTGCTCGCCCCTCATCTATTAATGCTGTCACCTGATCATAGAAGGCCACCAGGTTTGTCAGGCAGGATTTGCCCTTGGCAAAGCCATGCTGACTATTCCCAATCACCTCTTCACTATTCTTCTGAGTCATTAGTGCCTCCAGGAGGATCTGCTCCATGATCTTTCCGGGCACAGAGGTGAGACTGACTGGCCTGTAGTTCCCCGGTTCCTCCTTCTTGCCCTTTTTGAAAATGGGAGCAATGTTTCCCCTTTTCCAGTCTGTGGGGACTTCCCCAGTCTGCCATGACTTCTGGAATATAATAGAGAGGGGCTTGGCAACCTCATCTGCCAGTTCTCTCAGCACCCGTGGGTGTATCCCGTCGGGTCCCATGGACTTGAACACTTTCAGGTTCTTCAGGTGATCACGAACCTGAGCTTCACTTATGATGGGCAGTTCTTCCTCCCCGTCCCTGGCATCGTCTGCCATGACACCAGGAGTGTGGCTGGAGGCCCTTGCAGTGAAGACTGAGGTAAAGAAGTGATTGAGTACCTCAGCCTTTTCCACATCACTTGTGACCAGTTCACCACTTTCCTTTCTGAGGGGGCCCACACCTTCCCTAGTCTTATACCAAGAAAGACTTTTAAAGAATCCTTATAAAAACTTGTAGAATAATTTAAAAACTGCAGAATCATCTTGCTACATAACATAATACTTGCTGTATGATGTGATAATTACAGTGTTACTATTTAGAGGTCGTATGCTTCTCAAGGATTGCGCTGCTTGTAGGTTCCTGCAGGAAGGCAGTGAGTTAGAAAGGGCCAGGGCTTGCCAAATTGTAAAGACTCAGTGTTTGATAACTGCCGATTCTGTTTGGTTGTTAGTATGTTTGCTGATGCATATTTGGTATGTACTAACTAGCACATCCCTAGGCAGAGCCTGACTAATGGGACAGCAGAGATTTGCTCTGGCCTATACAGCCAGTGCAGCTGGCCACAGAAGGGCAGGCTGTTGGCATGCATTGAAATTTGTTGACGAGGATTCTCAGGTCAGCGTGTTTGACTCCATTCAGATGGAATGATGTATAGAACAATATAGGTGGTACCACTTTTTCAAGTCAATAAAACGTTGCAGCCTTACGCTGACTCAATCTGATGTTCTCCTAGGGGTAGAGCTAAAAAGGTAGCTTTTAGTAAAGTGTACTGCTGGTTAGAGAAGTGTGCCAGAGCTTATGGAGAAAACGTGCTTGTTTTAATCTTGCAGAGGACTTTAAAGGCAGATGTAGCAGAAATGCCTTTTACAAGTGATTTACAGCATTCTGTGTGCTATACAAAGTGAAAAAGTGCCCCATATACTTGACTTAGCAGTTCTGTTCTCTTTGTTTGTATAAGTAAAATACAGGCAAGGCTACCTTATGTATTTCACAGAGTTTTACAGGAAGTTTCAAAAGAACAAGCTAGCAAAAAGTGTCTTGGGCATGTCCAGATCCTCATGATGATGCAAGAGGTTTGCAAGTTAGATATGTTCTTAAAAATTTAATGTTGCAAAAGACAGTAATGGATAGGTGCATTGTGTGAGCCAAGGCCTTCTGTGACAACTGCAGAAGAGTTATTCCAAACTCTTATTTGGGAGCTCAGTGAGCTGAAGGTAGAAAATTTGCTTTTGTAAAGGAGTCTCTTTTAGGTGTTTTCCTTCATGAGATTTGAAGTCTGCCTGGAAGGTAGAATTGCTTCATATAAAGCTGCCATAAAGGAAAAGAGGCTTGCTGGTCTATGACACAAGCCATCACAAAGATGTATGTGGATTTGAAGATAGCTGTACCTTGTTTCTCTTTCCTGTGAGGAAAAATTATGTCTGCCTTTCAATAACAGCCCCAGGAAGTCCAGAAACATGATTTTCTTTGGCATTTTCATAGCACATTTTTATTTTTTTCAAACTTAGTTCATAATGCCACATCCTCACATAGCTAGCACTTGCTTTGGCTAAGTTTTCCATTTAGTTTCTCCAATCTTACCACTCATCTTTTCCTCAGTATTCTTCTCCTAATGATCTGTGTTTTCTTTATGTTGGCTGATATTTTTGATTTTTTTTTAGTTTCCATATCTTCATGATGAACTTTGGAACAGCTGTTTTAGAAGTAATCTCAGTCTATGTTACTCTGGTTGTCCAATCATGCTGTTGCCACCAAGAGTCAGAACCATTCCTTTTTTTTGATGTATATATGGCAAATATCCAAGGAATAATTCTCCAGAGCAGGTAAAGTTTTCAATGCCACAAAATGTTTAAAGCAAAAAGAAAAATTCTCCACCAACAAAATAAACGTCATAAACGTTGCATGCCATCTCAAGAGCACTAGCTCTGTTAGCAAGCAGCTAACAGAAAGTTCTTAGAGGTGGCAGTATTGCCTTTCACACTACTGCACATGAAGTTCGCTATTGTGCATCAATTGTCCATTACTGGAACAAGGAACAACTGAAATGTAAACTGTGTGCTCAAAACTCTTTGGTCATTTTCGATTCTCTCCTACTGTTCTATAGAGGCATTTAAACCTCCATATTACACAGTAGGGATCATCAACTACAATCTCCTCTGAAAAGTTATGTTGCACACAGTAGACATAAATATTGTCAAGCAGGAGTAAATGTCAGAAAGTAATTTTGTCAGATTGCTTTAAAATGATTCTGAGATCAATAATGCCAAAATTAACTGAAAAACTAGCATGGCAGAACTGCAGAATTTGGCTATATCTGTGTGTAGTAGTAGTAGTCTGTGTGCTCTGTTACTTTAAAAATGGCAGAAGGTGGCATGTGTTAAAATTCTCAGATCATAAAAATGGGTCATATGACCTGTAAAGAAAAATCAGTGTCTCTTCAAAAGTGTTTTGATTGCAGTCTTCAAAGTGCATTAAGAAAGGCTTCCGTGCGTCTTAAGTTGTGCAGCCTTGTAGCAACATGCACTTGTAAAAGACACAGAACTGCCAGGGTATGAAAATCAGTCTCTTAATTTATAAATTATTTTGTCAGGTAAGTTTGGAGGTGTTCTCTCAGAGTTGTATTTCCCCCTCCTTTCTGTGGAATATGTCACTAAAATGGAAAAAGGCTTATGCTTCTGTAAAGGGTACTGTAAAGGGTACTATAAAGAGTACTTTGGTTACTGCATTTCATAGTAATTAAATGTTTCTGTTTATAAAACCATGCACCACAAATACGTGCCCTTATATTCTAAGTATCCAGTTCTCATGCACACTGTCTTGGGGTTTTTTGTGTTTGGTGTTGTTTTTTTTTTCCCCCTATGAAATATGATATTATTTTTAATTTTTTAATATTCTTGTATTTTTTCACAAGAACACTCTTTCTCATCTTCCTTTGTATTTTCTCTTCATGTTCAGTTCAAGTAAGCGTATTTCCCCACTCTATACTGAAAGTATAAAGTCAGTTCCAAAAATGTGTGCTGCTCCTTAAGCAGTCAGCTCCTCAGTGGGTGTTCCCATCTCTCTTCAAAATACCACTTGTGCTGACTTGCAGAACTGCATGACTGTATCCCTACAAGTAAATGTCTACCAGAGCAGTAGGTCCTAATTCTAGTTTTGGTTTTTCTGCATGCTTTCATTTGTGCTTGTGGCAATTGTTATTTATTCCAGTTAGAAATGTAGCTCAGTAAAATTAACAGTTTTCAGTATGTTCTAAACCAAAGCTGCAGATGGAAACTTAAGAGTATTCAGGGTATAGGGATCTCCCAAAAAGCAGTTTACTCCATCTTGGCATAGTATCTGTCTAGGAATGGCACACTAAATCACTCCCTCTGGCACCCTGTCTTAGATGGTGACACAGAAGGCTCCAACACCCGAATAGTGAAGAGGTGATTTGGAACAGTCAGCATGGCTTTGCCAAGGGCAAATCCTGCCTGACAAACCTGGTGGCCTTCTATGAGCAGGTGACAGCATTAATAGCTGAGGGGCGAGCAACTGATGTCGTTTACCTGGAGCTGAGCAAAGCCTTCGACACCGTCCCGCACCACATCCGGGTCTCCAAGCTGGTGACACATGGGTTTGATGGATGGACCACTAGATGGATAAAGAACTGGCTTGATGGCTGCACCCAAAGAGTGGCTGTCAATGGGCCCATATCCCAGTGGAGGCCAGGGACAAGCAGAGTCCCTCAGGGATCAGACCTGGGACCTGTCTTGTTCAACATCTTTGTGGGTGCCATGGACAGTGGCATCGAGTGCACCCTCAGCAAGTTTGCTGATGACACCAAGCTGTGGTGCAGCAGACACGCTGGAGGGAAGGGATCCATCCAGAGGGACCTGGACAGGCTGGAGAGGTGGGCACAAGCCAACCTCATGAGCTTCAACAAGACCAAGGGCAGGGTCCTGCATCTGGGTCGAGGCAATCCCAGGCACAAATCCAGGCTGGGCAGGGACTGGCTGGAGAGCAGCCCTGAGGAGAGAGACTTGGGGGTGCTGGTGGACGAGAAGCTCAACAGGAGCTCTCAGTGTGCACTTGCAGCCCGGAAAGCCAATCAGATCCTGGGCTGCATCAGGAGAAGTGTGGCCAGCAGGTCAAGGGAGGTGCTTCTCCCCCTCTACTCAGCTCTGGTGAGACCCCACCTGGAGTACTGCCTCCAGTTCTGGAGCCCCTATTCCAAGAGGGATGTGGAGGTGCTGGAAGGTGTCCAGAGAAGGGCCACGAGGATGATCAGAGGGCTGGAGCACCTCTCCTGTGAGGACAGACTGAAGGAGTTGGGGCTGTTCAGTCTGGAGAAGAGAAGGCTCCCAGGTGACCTCATTGTGGCCTTCCAGTATCTGAAGGGGGCCTACAGGAAGGCTGGGGAGGGACTTCTCAGGATCTCAGGTAGTGATAGGACTAGGGGGAATGGAATAAAGCTGGAGGTGGGGAGATTCAGGCTGGATGTGAGGAGGAGGTTCTTTACCATGAGAGTGGTGAAGCCCTGGAATGGGTTGTGCAGGGAGGTGGTTGAGGCCCCGTCCCTGGAGGTGTTTAAGCCCAGGCTGGATGAGGCTGTGGCCAGCCTGATGTAGTGTGAGGTGTCCCTGCCCATGGCACGGGGGTTGGAACTAGCTGATCCTTGTGCTCCCTTCCAATCCTGACTGATACTGTGATACTACTATGAATTTAAATGACCACCTTTAGGTGAGATGAACCCACCCTCTCATGTATATAAACATTTAGCTCAGCCAGCCAAAGCATGTGGGCTGTTGTATTTATTATTTCAGTGCTCACTCTGCACTAACAAAGGGAAGTCTGGTTAAAATACACAGAGGGAAAAAAAGGATCTTTCTCTTGGTGCCGCCATCCCGCTCCAGCCCCGCTGCAAACATCACAGATATCTTTATGTACAAGTAGCTTGAGTGGTCCCAAGTTGTCATAGATTTTCTCTCACCTCCAGCTACAGAGTATTAAATCAGCAGCTGTGCCTCTGAAGTGAAGGTCAGCCATCACTCAGCGAGGTGCTGATGGGTGGTTGGTGGGTTTTAAGCCAACAGTCTCCCTAAAGGAAAAGAAACTCTTCTAGGAAAAAGCAATTCCTGTTTCAGCTGATGCTTAGCCAGGACAGACAGATGATAATGACTTCCAGCAGGGAGAGAGGTCAAGATCTAAAAAACCCTTAAATTTCCTGACCTAGATGAGACTTGTCTCATCAGTGTGCCCAGTGTGCCCAGGTGGCCAAGAAGGCCAATGGCATCCTGGCTTCCATCAGGAATAGTGTGGCCAGCAGGAGCAGGGAAGTCATTCTGCCCCTGTACTCTGCACTGGTTAGGCCACACCTTGAGTCCTGTGTCCTGTTCTGGGCCACTCAATTTAAGAAGGACATTGAGACTCTTGAATGTGTCCAGAGAAGGGCAACGAGGCTGGGGAGAGGCCTTGAGCACAGCCCCCTGAGGAGAGGCTGAGGGAGCTGGGATTGCTTAGCCTGAAGAAGAGAAGGCTCAGGGGAGACCTTATTATTGTCTACAACTACCTGAAGGGAGGATGTAGCCAGGTGGGGGTTGGTTTCTTCTCCCAGGCAGCCAGTACCAGAACAAGAGGACACAGTCTCAAGCTGTGTCAGGGGAAGTTCAGACTTGAGGTGAGGAGAAAGTTCTTCACAGAGAGAGTTGTTGGCCATTGGAATGTGCTGCCCAGGGAGGTGGTGGAGTCACTGTCCCTGGAGGTGTTAAAGAGGAGACTGCACGCGGCACTTGGTGCCATGGTCTAATAGTCATGAGGTCTGTGGTGACAGGGTGGACTTGATAATCCTTGAGGTCTTTCCCAATGTTATTGATTCTATTCTATGTTTCTATGATTCTATGGAGTCACCATCCCTGGAGGTGTTCAGGGGAGACGTGGCACTTGGTGCCATTGTCATGAGGTCTGTGGCACTTGATGATCTTTGAGGTCTCTTCCAACCTGGGTGATTCTGTGATTCTGTGACTTAGTGCCATGGTTTAGCAGTCATGAGGTCTGTGGTGACAGGTTGGACTTGATGATCTTTGAGGTCTCTTCCAACCTGGGTGATTCTGTGATTCTGTGACTTAGTGCCATGGTTTAGCAGTCATGAGGTCTAGGGTGACAGGTTGGACTTGATGATCTTTGAGGTCTCTTCCCACCTTATTAGTTCTATGATTCTATGATTCCATGGATGAGAATGGTATCACGACTGGCACCCCAAACCCCCAATTATTATCGTGTCTAGGATGGGTACTGAGTCATATCTGTTGAAGCTGAGTGTATTTTTTGTATCAAGTATGAATATCAGTGTATGTTGTAGGAAATACCTTATTTATTGACGAGATTGCAGTATGATTGTGATAGGTTACTCCCATCCTGAAAGCAGGGTGGGGGAGGGCTTGTCAGAGCATTGCCCTCCCTGCAGCGGGTTTTCCCCATGGGAAACTGAGTTCAGTCTGTTCCACTCCCCCTCCCTGCCCAGCAAGGCTATAAAAAGGAGGACACTGCAGCCATTAGCTCTCTTGGCCCCTGCCTTTGCTTGGATGAGGACTGCTGGTGGCTCCCTGCTTCTCTGCCCCGTGGTCAGGCCTGATTCTTCTCCCTGCTACCTCCACACCTCTTCAAAGAGACTGGTTTTGTATCTTTATTTTTTCTCCCATCCATCCTTGTCCTTACCCTTGTGAACCCTGCCTGTTATTGTTACATATATATATATACTGTTTAAAGAAATTTCTTTACCTCTCTACTTCCAAGCCAACTCCAAATTATTTCTTGGTGGATTTGCTCCTTCCCTTTCTTTTTCCTCTCTGTTGGGAAAGAGGAGGGGGAAGCAGGGGAGGGATTCTCAGCCTTGCCCCCATCTGAGCTCTTAAGTCCCAGTTAAGGCTCAAACCACCACAATGACATTGGAATATGACTTCACCAAGCAGGAAAGCATTTTACCCTAACAAAAGTTAATGGCTTGCTGGCAGTTCAGCCCAGTCATTATCAGTGACATCTGTTTGCTTTCAGGACGGGAGAGGATGGCCCCTGCCCACCAAAGAAGCCATCATCATCCCTAGAGACCTGAAGGTAGACACTAGCCTTGGGGCAGGAGTGTGGAAAATGCTTCCTGAATAAATTAATATAGAAAATCCTGGGAGTGAAGAGGGACTTGAAGTTAAAGAGAAGCCCAGGGGACCCCAAGGAGGGAGAAGAAAATGAACTGAGGTTTTCTGTCAGGAAAGAGTATTAAAGACATGAGGCTTGGGTAAGAAGTATGTCCTTAGGTATGGCTCATTAGGTGAGAGTGAAAGTCTTCCTAGAGCTGATCTTAAGATAAGCAAATAAGTGCCTGTGCTTCTGTCTTCCCCACCCCCCACCCCCCATCTCTAAGTCCTTTCAGGGGTTTGTTTGCATTTAAGGCTCTGTAAATAAGCACAAGTTTCTGCTATGTGTTAGACTGGTGGTAAGGAGAAGGTGTCTGGGTCGCCTGGCAAACAGCAAGCTGCTCCCTGATGCATGGCTGTTACCCTCTAACTGAACCTTAAACACCCAGTGCCCCAGCTGAGTGCTGAAATTAATTTCTGTGGGCATGTGGGTGGAAACAGAGGGCTGCCCTGTGTAAGTGCAGGGGCTGCACGTGTGAGAATGAGCAGGTGAGGAATCTGTTCAGAGTAAAACGTTCCAGTGGGCTGTATTAACTGGGAAAGTGTATAGCTTTCCAGCAGAGCAGTAACAGGGTGTCCACATTCCCAGGGTTTTAGTAAGGGACACAGGTTAGTAAGATTCATGACATTTCAAGTAACAAGCCTCCAATGAAATGAGTAATCATGTGAAAGTGGAAGATCAGCTGATGTTCCTTCTCTATTTTACAAACAACAAAGGGCTGGGTGTCAAGAGGGAGGGGGCAGGCTCGACTCAGTTGCACCCTGTGATCACAGAATCACCAAAGTTGGAAGAGAACTCAAAGATCATCGAGTCCAACCTGTCACCACATACCTCAGGACTAAACCATGGCACCAAGTGCCACATCCAATCCCCTCTTGAACACCTCCAGGAACAGTGACTCCACCACCTCCCTGGGCAGCACATTCCAATGACCAATCACTCTTTCTGGGAAGAACTTTCTCCTCACCTCGAGCCTCAGCTTCCCCTGGTGCAGCTTGAGACTGTGTCCTCTTGTTCTGGTGCTGGTTGCCTGGGAGAAGAGACCAACCCCACTTGTCTACAACCTCCCTTCAGGTAATTGTAGAGAGCAAGAGAGAGAGTCCATGTTGTACTCAACATGTATTTGACAAGAGGAAGTCATGCTTGGCCAGTTCACAAGTGTTTTATGATGGCATAACTAGATGGATAGATGAGGGGAGGGCAGTGGGTATGCTCTACCATATCAGTGCTTTTGATGCTGCCTCCCACGACATTCTAACAGACAAGCCAAGTATGGATTGGGTGACTTGGCACTGAGATGGATTGGGAGCTGTCTGAAGAACAGGGCTCAGAGAGTTTTGGTCAGTGGGGCAGAGTATAGTTGGACACCTGTGGCTAGTGGTGTTCCTGAGGAGTCAGTGCTGGGTGGAGCCCTATTCACAGTATCACAGTATCACTAAGGTTGGAAGAGACCTCGAAGATCATCGAGTCCAACTTGTCACCACAGACCTCAGGACTAGACCATGGCACCAAGTGCCACATCCAATCCCCTCTTGAACACCTCCAGGGACGGTGACTCCACCACCTCCCCGGGCAGCCCATTCCAATGGTGAATGACTCACTCGGTGAAGAACTTTCTCCTCACCTCCAGCCTAAACCTCCCCTGGCACAGCTTGAGACTGTGTCCCCTTGTTCTGGTGCTGATTGCCTGGGAGAAGAGACCAACCCCACCTGGCTACAACCACCCTTCAGGGAGTTGTAGAGAGCAATGAGGTCACCCTGGCCTGGAGAAGAGAAGGACCAGGGGTGACCTCATTGCCCTCTACAACTACCTGAAGGGTGGTTGTGGACAGGAGGGGGTTGGTCTCTTCTCCCAGGCAACCAGCACCAGAACAAGGGGACACAGTCTCAAGCTGTGCCAGGGGAGGTTTAGACTCGAGGTGAGGAGGAAGTTCTTCACTGAGCGAGTCATTCGTCATTGGAATGGGCTGCCCGGGGAGGTGGTGGAGTTGCCGTCCCTGGAGGTGTTCAAGAGGAGACTGGACATGGCACTTGGTGCCATGGTCTAGTTGTGAGGTCTGTTGGGATGGGTTGGACTTGATGATCCTTGGGGTCTCTTCCAACCTTGGTTATACTGTGATACTGTGATACACCCCTGAGCCTCCTCTTCTCCAGGCTAAACAATCCCAGCTCCCTCAGCCTCTCATCATATTCAATACACTCATCAGTGAGCTGGACGAAGGAATTGAAGTGTACCCTCAGTAAGTTTGCTGATGATACCAAACTGGGTGGACCAACTCCCACCTGGGTACAACCTCCCTTTCCCATGCTCTTCTCTTCCAGAAGCTATGGAGGGATTCTAAATTCCATTTTTTTCACAGAGTTTACCTGAAAAAGTCAGGCTAAAAGTGGCCTAGGATCTTACAGCATCTGAGCTCTAGAGGTAATGGTAGCAAGTGAATGTTCATAAACTGGAAACAGCTGCTACCAGAGACACTCATAGCATTCATATTCATGCACCTAATTAATATTTTAATTAAATAAGAAGTTAACAGCCCTGTAGCTACTGTACTCAGAGCTCATCTTTCCCCAAGCAATGCAACCAATTCCTTGCAAATCAACAGGAGACACTAATTTCTAGGATGCAAGGGTTTGTTCAGTCAATCATAGTTATTTACACTCTGAATATTTTGTATCTTGACTGCTATAGAATAAGTTGGGTTCTTTAAATAAGTATTACAGCTACAACTACCTGAAGGGAGGCTGTAGCCAGGAGGGAGTTGGGCTCTTCTCCCAGGCAACCAGCACCACAACAAGAGGACACAGTCTCAAGCTGCACCAGAGGAGGTTTAGGCTTGAGGTGAGGAGAAAGTTCTTCCCAGAAACAGTGACTGGCCATTGGAATGTTCTGCCCAGGGAGGTGGTGGAGTCACCATCACTGGAGGTGTTCAAGAGGGGATTGGATGTGGCACTTGAAGCCATGGTTTAGTAGTCCTGAGGTGTTGGACAGCTTGGACTTGATGATCTTCGAGGTCTTTTCCAACTTTATTGATTCTATGATTCTATGACTATTAGTTTTCATGGAATCATAGAGTGATTTGGGATGGAAGGGACTTTAAAGATCATCTAGTTCCAACTCCTCTGCCATGTCCACCTGGCTACAATCTCCTTTCAGGAAGTTGTAGACAGCAAGAAGGTCTCCCTGAGCCTCCTCTTCTCCAGGCTAAGCAACCCCAGCTCCCTCAGCCTCTCCTCGTAGGGCTTGTGCTCCAAACCCCTCCCCAGCTTTGTTGCCCTTCTCTGGACACCTTCCAGCTCTGGCAGGGGTTGGACTGGATGATCTTTGAGGTCCCTTCCAGCTCCTGAAATTCAGTGATTCTGTGAATTCCAACCCTCTGCTCATCCTTGTGGCCCTTCTCTGGACACCTTCCAGCACATAGAATCATAGAATCATAGAATCAGTCAGGGTTGGAAGGGACCACAAGGATCATCTAGTTTCCAAATCAGTCAACTGTGCTGAACTGCAAAGGAAGAAATGTTATTTTTTCCAGGATGAAAGCAAAACAAGATCCCCCCTGTTTGCCCTGTCTCACCCATTTCTGAAGGAGGTCAGTCTAATTCCTTCATTAATTTTTCCTGCTGTCTTATTTATCTTGAAGCCTTCTAGTCTTTTTCAATTTCACTGGCAAAGCCCAGCCTCGTTGGTCCGACATAGGGGTGCACTGTGCTTTGCTCTTCACGGCCATGTGAAGATGCTGAATAGAGCTGGGTGAGCTGCAAGCACCCAGACTTTTTCCTTCTTCTCTTTCATAGTATCATAGAATCAGTCAGGGTTGGAAGGGACCACAAGGATCAGCTAGTTCCAACCCCCGTGCCATGGGCAGGGACACCCCACACTACATCAGCCTGGCCAAAGCCTTATCCAGCCTGGGCTTAAGCACCTCCAGGGATGGGGCCTCAACCACCTCCCTGGATAACCCATTCCAGGGCTTCACCACTCTCATGGGGAAGAACTTCTTCCTCACCTCCAGCCTGAATCTCCCCACCTCCAGCTTCATTCCATTCCCCCTAGTCCTATCACTACCTGAGAGCCTGAGAAGTCCCTCCCCAGCCTTCTTGTAGCCCCCTTCTGATACTGGAAGGCCACAATGAGGTCACCTGGGAGCCTTCTCTTCTCCAGACTGAACAGCCCCAACTCCTTCAGTCTGTCCTCACAGGAGAGGTGCTTCAGCCCTCTGATCATCCTTGTGGCCCTCCTCTGGACACGCTCCAGCACCTCCATATCCCTCTTGTATTCTTGTATTCTATGATTCTATGGTTATTCACTGCCTGTCCTCTGGGAGAGCTACTGTTGCACGCTGATGTGTGTCCTGGCTTTTTGCACAGTGTCTGTGCAGAACATCTGTCTACCTCTGCTATTAAACCTACAGAAAGAGACACACAGCTGAGGTCCATGCACCAGATCTTGCTGGTAGAGAGCAGGTAACCCAATCTCCTTTCATTTCTGGGGGGAATGGGGGAAGTGGGCAAGGAGGAGAGGGAAGAGAAAAGCAGTCTGGAAATTTGAATTGCCTGGAATCAGCCATAAAGCATTTAAAAAGCACCAGCTTCTTCATTTACTCAGTCACAAAACTGCAGGCATTTCTAACATGATTTCTAGCCTTTATTCGGTGGGGACAAGTCCTGAGGGGGCAAAGGAGGAGGATGAAGCAGTGACTGTCGCTGCACTCCCTGGGCCAATTATCACTTAATCAACCCTTGGCAGTGTCAAAAAAGAAGCACAGAAATGTCAATCCATTTTCAACCCTTGGCTCCCTCGTGCCCCAGAAACTTCCCTCATTTTAAGCATTTTAACAACAGATTGTGAGACTCTGAGCTTTTTCTTGATATTAGTTTTCTTCCTTTACTACTCCAAGCTTCCCCATTTCAAAACTTTTGTGGACACAGTCCCAGGGAGCAACCTGTTAGAGCTTAGTGCTGCTTCTGGGACATTTCCCAGATTGTTTACCTCTTTACAGAACCCAAATGGGAACCCTGAGCATAACAAGTGTGGAAGAAAACTGGGAAAGAAAAGCAAGTATTTCTTTAGATTGCATTGGAGAGAAAATGGAGAGAAAATTTAATCTGGGTCTTGTGGATCATAAGGGAGATGAAGAAAATAGAAAGGCATGCTTATCATGGAGATAGAACTGCATTATTGCTCTCTACAGCTACCTGAAAGGAGGTTGCAGACAGGTGGGGGTTGGTCTCTTCTCCCAGGCAACCAGCACTAGAACAGAACAGAACAGAACAGAACAGAACAGAATAGAATAGAATAGAATAGAATAGAATAGAATAGAATAGAATAGACCAGCTTGGAAAATAACATTGAAATCTTCAAGTCCAACCTATCACCCAACACCATCTGATAACTAAAACATGGCACCTACTGCCTCATCCAGTCCCTTCTTAAACACCTCCAGTGATGGTGACTCCACCACCTCCCTGGGCAGCACATTCCAATGGCTAATCTCTCTTTCTGGGAAGAACTTCTTCCTAACATCCAGACTAAACCTGCCCTGGCACAGCTTGAGACTGTGTCCTCTTGTTCTGGTGCTGGTTGCCTGGCAGAAGAGACCAACCCCCACCTGGCTACAACCTCCCTTCAGGGAGTTGGAGAGAGCAAGAAGGTCTCCCCTGAGCCTCCTCTTGTCCAAGCTAAGCAACCCCAGCTCCCTCAGCCTCTCCTCACAGGGCTGTGCTCCAGACCTCTCCCCAGCCTTGTTGCCCTTCTCTGGACACGTTCAAGAGTCTCAACATCCTTCTTAAATTGAGGGGCCCAGAACAGAACACAGGACTCAAGGTGTGACCTAACCAGTACTGAGTGCAGGGGCAGAATGACTTCCCTGCTCCTGCTGGCCACACTGTTCCTGATACAACAAAATAGCCCCTGGATCAATGTCTTGATTGCAAAGGCCATGACCCTTGGACATAGCTTCAGAGAGGTGGTTGTTGGGTTTTTTTAAGTGACTGAGCTGTCAAAGGATTTTATTATCTTTGTTTTTACTTTGCTGAATGAACCTAGGAAGTCACCCAAGCTCTATCAGCAACAATTTCCAGGTCCAGGCAGTAGTGGTAATTACGATATGGTGATAAGAAAATCGAAGCTGTTGAGATGTGATTCCACTTCAGGCCTCCATGAAGGATGCTATCCAGATTACTTGAGCCTAATTAAAGATATTTACTTAGCTACAGATGAAAAGGAAGTGATAAGATGATAGTATTGACACAGATACTTCAAGATGAAGTAGGAGGTAAGCTGGCATTCAGCACAGAGAAATCTCTTCAGTCTCAGCCTAAGTATTTGTAAGTGTCAAGCCAGTTGCTGCAGCGGTGACATCTTGAGGGGTGTAGCAGGAGGCACCCAGCCAAAACTACCACAGGGATGTTAATAGAAGTTATTAGAATATAAAGTAAATATTTACAAATGGCATTTCCATAAACAGGCACAAGGGCTGCACACACAAGAACAGGTTTGGGTGAAAACAAAGAGTTGTTGCAGGCACAGAGAAGCCGCTGGTACACGTGAGTGGCTGCTGGAATTGAACACAAAAATGTTCATTAGCATGGTTAAATGTTGGCTTCAAGCAAGCACCTGGATTGGATGCAATGAGTGGATCTAGTGGGTGCTGCTCCAGTCACTCAAACACTCATGAAACAGACCTACAAAGTAGACATAAAAAGGCTTAGTGTTTAGGAAAGATGTTGAGTTGCTGGAAGGTGTCCAGAGAAGGACAACAAAGCTGGGGAGGGGTTTGGAGCACAGCCCTGTGAGGAGAGGCTGAGGGAGCTGGGGTTGCTTAGCCTGGAGAAGAGGAGAGGAGGCTCAGGGGAGACCTTCTTGCTGTCTACAACTCCCTGAAGGGAGGTAGTAGCCAGGTGGGGGTTGGTCTCTTCTCCCAGGCAACCAGCACCAGAACAAGAGGACACAGTCTCAAGCTGCACCAGGGGAGGTTTAGGCTGGAGGTGAGGAGAAAGTTCTTCACCGAGAGAGTGATTCGTCGTTGGAATGTTCTGCCCGGGGAGGTGGTTGAGTCACTGTCCCTGGAGGCATTCAAGAGGGGACTGGATGTGGCACTTGGTGCCATGGTCTAGTCCTGAGGTCTGTGGTTACAGGTTGGACTCGATGATCTTCGAGGTCTCTTCCAACCTTGGTAATACTGTGATACCATCACTGGAAGTGTTTAAGAAGAGACTGGACGGGGTGCTCGGTGCCATGCTTTAGTTGATTAGATGGTGTTTTAACCAAGACTCCCTCAGCTTGTCACTTCATCTTTCCCTATGGATCAGTGAAACACAGAGAGCTGCACATTTTCCTGGAGTTTCCTTCGGAGTAGCAAATGGCTGGGGCCAGCTCCAGCTATGCCAGATGGTGCTGCATGTGGATATTCATCTATTGCTGGTTATCCTGCTGCCCTGCACAGGCCTGCCACCAAGTAGATCACATCTGAAGCAATTGCATATTGATATCCTGATTGTTGAGAACTGGAGTGGGGCACAGTTCCACTCCTCAGGCTGTTGTATGTGTTTCACTCAGTATTCAGGTGGGAACCATCCAAATCACTCAGTGAATGGAATGGAATGGAATGGAATGGAATGGAATAGAATAGAATAGAATAGAATAGAATAGAATAGAATAGAATAGAATAGAATAGAATAGAATAGAATAGAATAGAATAGAATAGAATAGAATAGAATTAACCAGGTTGGAAAAGACCTTTGAGATCATCGAGTCCAACCTATCACCCAGCACCATCTAATCAACTAAACCATGGCACCAAGTGCCCCATCCAGTCTCCTCTTAAACACCTCCAGTGGTGGTGTCTCCCCCACCTCCGTGGGCAGTGCTAAATCTATAGCCATGACTGACTGACTGATCACATTCTACAGTCACATGCAGTTTGTGTTCACTAGTTAGGGAAAAGTCAGTTGTGTTATTGCTCTTCTTTCACAAGAGCCTTCAAATCAAGTCTTGTGTGTTTCCTCTGAACTGTCAGTGGTGTTCTGCAAGAATCATCATATCACCAAACTGTTCTTCATAGGCCATCCTGGGAGTACTGGTCGATAGTAGGCTGAACATGAGCCAGTAGTGTCTCCACGAGTCCAAGTAGGCCAGCAGCATCCTGGCCTGTATGAGGGACAGTGTGGCCAGCAGGAGCAGGGAGGTCATTGTGCCCCTGGACTCAGCACTGGTTAGGCCACACCTTGGGTCCTATGTCCAGTTCTGGGCCCCTCAGTTTAGGAAAGATGTTGAATTGCTGGAAGGTGTCCAGAGAAGAGCAACAAAGCTGGGGAGGGGTTTGGAGCACAGCCCTGTGAGGAAAGGCTGAGGGAGCTGGGGTTGCTTAGCCTGGAGAAGAGGAGGCTCAGGGGTGACCTTCTTGCTCTCTACAGCTCCCTGAAAGGAGGCTGTATCCAGGTGGGGGTTGGTCTCTTCTCCCAGGCAACCAGCACCAGAACAAGAGGACACAGTCTCAAGCTGTGCCAGGGGAAGTTTAGGCTGGATGTTTGGAAGAAGTTCTTCCCAGAAAAGAGATTGGCCATTGGAATGTGCTGCCCAGGGAGGTGGTGGAGTCACCATCACTGGAGGTGTTTAGGAAGAGACTGGATGGGTGACTTGGTGCCATGGTTTAGTTGATTAGATGGTGTTGGGTGCTAGGTTGGACTCGATGATCTCAAAGGTCTTTTCCAACTTGGTTAATTCTATTCTGTTCTATTCTAAGTCCCACTTTTAGCCATGCTGGAGATCCTCAGCAACCAGGCCAGTGGGGGAGCAGGAGCCTGCAGCACACTTCACACCAGTGGTTTCCCTGCTGGAGCATGAGGAGGAGGCTGCTGGCAGGCAGCAATGCACACTGCACCCCTGCAGCCTGGCAGCCGGATGGGCTCTGCCAGCTTGCCTGTGAGCCAGCAAACAAATCAAGCAGAGCTGACAACATCTCCAGGCAGCTCAGCTCCCACAGGGGTTGTTTTTATTTCCAGCATCAGGGGAGCAACGCTGAGGCTCTACAGAGAGATGAAGGAAAGGGCAGCTTGGCTTTGTTCACTCCCATTTCTTGTAGCGACATCAAAACAGCCTTTCCCAGCACTGGCTTAGTTGCTTTCTGCACAGGGAAAGCAAAAGCTGCCTAGCTAAGGAGTCATGGCAATAGATTTGGGGTTTTTACCCTTTTTATCTTTCTAGGAATTAGTCTGACTCACCAGACAGGCTGTATGGTCATGTGTTCCTTACAAACCAGCTTGTTTCAGTTGAGCTATTGCAGTGCACAGCCCTGCACTCTCTTCTGTCTGTGATTTTACAGCACCAAGCTCATCCTTCTTGGCTTCACAGCAGCTCCAATCCGCCATCCCAGAGTTTCCTCGCAGGGCCACACTCCCTCCCCAGCAGGCTTACTGCTAAGAGACTACTGCTCTCAGTCCAGCTGCTCTGCATTTACATGGGGAAGCCCAGAATGACTGCAATAAAGTCTTAGATAATGTTTGACAGTTCTGCTTTAGTGGGCATTCTACGGGGGGGTGTCTCTGTCAAGGGTTAGACAGATGGGCAGAGTCCAAGGGCATGAGATTGAACACATCTGAGTGCTGGGTTCTGCACATTGGTCACAGCAACCCCAGGCAGTGCTACAGGCTGGGGTCAGAGTGGCTGGAGAGCAGCCAGGCAGAAAGGCACCTGGGGTATTGGTTGATAGCAGGCTGAACATGACCATCAGTGTGCCCAGGTAGGCAAGAAGGCCAATGGCATCCTGGCCTGCATCAGGAACAGTGTGGCCAGCAGGAGCAGGGAGGTCATTGTGCCCCTGTACACTGCACTGGTTAGGCCGCACCTTGAGTCCTGTGTCCAGTTCTGGGCCCCTCAGTTTAAGAAGGATATTGAGACACTTGAACGTGTCCAGAGAAGGGCAACAAGGCTGGGGAGGGGTTTGGAGCACAGCCCTGTGAGGAGAGGCTGAGGGAGCTGGGGTTGCTTAGCCTGGAGAAGAGGAGGCTCAGGGAGACCTTCTTGCTCTCTACAACTACCTGAAGGGAGATTGTAACCAGGCAGAGGCTGGTCTCTTATCCCAGGCAGCCAGTACCAGAACAAGAGGACACAGTCTCAAGCTGTGCCAGGGCAGGTTTAGGCTGGATGTTAGGAAGAAGTTCTATACAGAGAGAGTGATTGCCCATTGGAATCAGCTACCCGTGGAGGTGGTGGAGTCACCCTCACTGGAGGGGTTCAGGAGGAGACTTGTTGGGGTGCTTGGTGCCATGGTTTAGTTGTTTAGGTGGGTTGGATTGGTTGATGGGTTGGACGCGATGATCTTGAAGGTCTCTTTCAACCTGGTCTATTGTATTGTATTGTATTGTATTGTATCCTCATGCTGGAAATCAATCTACTGGGGAATCCTTTAACCAAACACAGTGTTGTGGACAAACAGACATGAAGGAGATGGCAACAAACAATGTCCCAAAAGCTCCTACAAGTACCTTTGTGCAATGGACTGAAATGAGCTGATGTGGATTGGAAATGGGAATTGGTATTGATATAATAAAAACCACATGGAATGTGCAAATGTCCCACCTGTGCTGCACTGCTAAGCAAGGTTTTAATGTTTTCAAGAACAAAGGATAGGATGGAATGGAATGGAATGGAATGGAATGGAATGGAATGGAATGGAATGGAATGGAATGGAGTGGAGTGGAGTGGATGGAGTGGAGTGGAGTGGAATGGAATGGAATAGAATAGAATAGAATAGAATAGAATAGAATAGAATAGAATAGAATAGAATAGAATAGAATAGAATAGAATAGACTGGGTTGGAAAAGACCAACCATGGCACCAAGCACCCCATCCAGTCTCTTCCTAAACACCTCCAGTGATGGTGACTCCACCACCTCCCTGGGCAGCACATTCCAATGGCCAATCTCTCTTTCTGGGAAGAACTTCTTCCTAACATCCAGCCTAAACCTCCCCTGGCACAGCTAGCAATACTTAGTCTGTTTGAAAACTGATACCATATCCCACATCACCCTCACCACTTCCTTGGTCATTTCTTCCTCAGATTAAACAATCCCATAGACTTCCTTAAGAGGTACCAGTGCCAAAAGCAGCAAAGTCTTGGCAATAATTTCAGTGAAAATGAGACTTTCAGTATCTGTTTGAGTAACCAGTGAATTATCCACAGTGGAATAGGTAACCTGGCAAGCAGAAGTAATAAAACCTCACTTCCACACACTTGCTGCTGTCCACCAATGTATGGCTCCACATAAGTCCAAAACCCAAACTGGAACCTGCCAGCTTAGACCTCACAGAAAGCTTGCACAGATGTATGCAAATCTCCTGGCTTCCTGCTGCTTTGCTTAGCGGCAGTGGGATGTGGGTGTGAGGGCTGGCTAGGAGACAGGAGGGAACAGCAGCCTCCTTGCACCTGGAAGGAGGGAGGCTACCTTCCTCAAGCTTATTATTTGATTTGCCTAGGGCCAGCTGGAGAGGAGGGGAGAGCAAGGGAGGGAGGGCAAGGAAGAAATAGCATGAGGAAGAACATACAACTGGAAATTGTGATTGTGAAGGAAAGTAAGGGCTGTCCTACTTTCCTAATTTAGCTGTGGGGCTTGGCTGGATAAAGGGCCCCATTTCACTTCCTCCTCCAGCATGCATGCTGCCCATGCTGCCTTTTTGCTCCTCCTCCTTGCTCTGAAGTGGTGAGAGAGCCAAGAACTATGACAGCTCTCAGTGCATTCCCTTTCCTGCCTTCCTTAACAGTGCCCTCACTGCTCGAGAAAAGGCTCGGGACAAATTCGGAGCGAAGCAGGTCTTGCTGCCAAGTCAGGGAAAGTAAAGCCCAATCTGGATTGACAAAGCATTCAAAGAGGGCATAAATGACACCAGTAAAATGCCTTTCTTTGTCTTAACCAAAACCCAGGAGCTCTAAGGCAGTGTGTGGAATTTGAGAAAACACCTTTGTGGTGGGTTGAAGTTTCCCCCCAGCATTAACTTTGCCAGGCCATCTCAGTTAGAATACAACACAACAATACAATACAATACACCAGGTTGGAAGAGACCTTCAAGATCATCACATCCAACCCATCAACCAATCCAACCCACCCAACAACTAAACCATGGCACCAAGCACCCCAGCAAGTCTCCTCCTGAACACCTCCAATGAAGGTGACTCCACCACCTCCACGGGCAGCCCATTCCAATGGCAAATCACTCTCTCTGTATAGAACTTCTTCCTAACATCCAGCCTAAACCTGCCCTGGTGCAGCTTGAGACTGTGTCCTCTTGTTCTGGTGCTGGCTGCCTGGGAGAAGAGACCTACCTCTGCCTGGGAGAAGAGACCTACCTCTGCCTGGCTACAATCTCCCTTCAGGTAGTTGTAGAGAGCAATAAGGTCACCCCTCAGTCTCCTGCTCTCCAGGCTAAGCAACCCCAGCTCCCTCAGCCTCTCCACATAGGGCTTGTGCTCCAAACGCCTCACCAACTTCGTTGCCCTTCTCTGGACATGTTCCAGAAAGCCAGCATCCTTCCTAAACTGGGGGGCCCACAACTGGACACAGGACAGGTGTAGCCTGCAGCCTTAGGTGCAGCCTAACCAGTGCAGTGTACAGGGGCACAATGACCTCCCTGCTCCTGCTGGCCACACTGTTCCTGATGCAGGCCAGGATGCCATTGGCCCTCTTGGCTGCCTGGGCACACTGCAGGCTCATGTTCAGCCTACCATCAACCAGTACCCCCAGGTCCCTTTCTACCTGGCTGCTCTCCAGCCACTTTGACCCCAGCCTGTAGCACTGCCTGGGGTTGTTGCAAATGAAGCTCTATTTACAAGCAAACACTACGCTCTACAATGGAATTCAAGGAATGTGTACAAAATAGACAGGAGTTACAATATTATACAGGTATTTACAATTAGTAAACAGCACAAGTACCCCCTGGCCAAGGAGCAGGGGGAAGCTACTAGCTTCTCCCTCCCTGCCTTCACCTTACCGTGCTGTACAAAAGGGACAAGAGAAAGAGTAGAGAAGTTAGACATAGCCAAGGCCAGCCAAAAGCAAAACAGGGGAGGGAAGGGAAGGGAAGGGAAGGGGAAGGAAGGGAAGGGAAGGGAAGGGAAGGGAAGGGAAGGGAAGGGAAGGGAAGGGAAGGGAAGGAAGGGGGAAGGAAGGGAAGGGAAGGGAAGGGAAGGAAGGGAAGGGAAGGGAAGGGAAGGAAGGGAAGGGAAGGGAAGGGAAGGGAAGGGAAGGTTTGGGAAGGGAAGGGAAGGTTTGGGAAGGGAAGGTTTGGGAAGGAAGGGAAGGTTTGGGAAGGGAAGGTTTGGGAGGGGGAAGGTTTGGGAAGGGAAGGTTTGGGAAGGGAAGGTTTGGGAAGGTTTGGGAAGGTTTGGGAAGGTTTGGGAAGGTTTGGGAAGGTTTGGGAAGGTTTGGGAAGGTTTGGGAAGGGAAGGAAGGGAAGGGAAGGGAAGGAAGGAAGGGAAGGGAAGGGAAGGGAAGGTTTGGGAAGGGAAGGTTTGGAAGGAAGGGAATGGGGGAAGGGAAGGAAGGAAGGGAAGGGAATGGAAGGAAATGGAAGGGAAGGGGGAAGGGAAGGTTTGGAAAGGAAGGGAAGGAAGGGAAGGGAAGGGAAGGGAAGGGAAGGGAAGGGGAAAGGAAGGGAAGGAAGGGAAGGGAAGGAAGGGAAGGGAAGGGATTAAAGGGAAGGAAGGAAGGAAGGAAGGAAGGAATGGGGGAAGGGAATGGTTTGGGAAGGGAATGAATGGGAAAGGAATGGAAGAAAGAAAGGAAGGGAAGGGAAGGGAAGGGAAGGGAATGGAATGGAATGGAAGGGAGGGGAATGGAGGAGGGAATGGAAGGAAGGAAGGGAAGGAAGGAAGGGAAGGAAGGGAAGGAAGGGAAGGGAAGGGGAAGGAAGGAAGGGAAAGGAAGGGAAGGGAAGGAAGAAGGAAGGGAAGGAAGGAAGGGAAGGGAAGGGAAGGAAGGGAATGGAAGGGAAGGGAAGGGAAGGGAAGAAGGGAAGGGAAGGAAGGAAGGGAAGGAAGGGAAGGAAGGAAGGGAAGGTTTGGGAAGGGAAGGGAAGGTTTGGGAAGGTTTGGGAAGGGAAGGTTTGGGAAGGGAAGGTTTGGGAAGGTTTGGGAAGGTTTGGGAAGGAAGGGAAGGGAAGGAAAGGAAGGAAGGGAAGGAAGGGAAGGGAAGGAAGGGAAGGGAAGGAAGGGAAGGGAAGGGAAGGGAAGGGAAGGGAAGGAAGAGGAAGGAAGGAAGGGAAGGAAGGGAAGGGAAGGGAAGGGAAGGGAAGGAAGGAAGGGAAGGGAAGGGAAGGAAGGGAAGGGAAGGGAAGGGAAGGGAAGGGAAGGGAAGGGAAGGAAGGTTTGGGAAGGGAAGGAAGGAAGGTTTGGGAAGGGAAGGGAAGGGAAGGGAAGGTTTGGGAAGGGAAGGGAAGGTTTGGGAAGGGGAAGGTTTGGGAAGGGAAGGTTTGGGAAGGGAAGGTTTGGGAAGGGAAGGGAAGGGAAGGTTTGGGAAGGGAAGGGAAGGGAAGGGAAGGGGAAGGGAAGGAAGGGAAGGGAAGGAAGGGAAGGTTTGGGAAGGGAAGGGAAGGGGAAGGGAAGGAAGGGAAGGAAGGAAAGGGAAGGGAAGGGAAGGGAAGGGAAGGAAGGAAGGGAAGGGAAGGAAGGGAAGGGAAGGGAAGGGAAGGGAAGGAAGGGAAGGGAAGGAAGGGAGGGGAAGGGGAGGGAAGGGAAGGGAAGGGAGGGGAAGGGAGGGGAAGGTTTGGGAAGGGAAGGTTTGGGAAGGAAGGTTTGGGAAGGGGAAGGTTTGGGAAGGGAAGGTTTGGGAAAGGGAAGGGAAGGGAAGGGAAGGGAAGGGAAGGGAAGGGAAGGGGGAAGAATTGTTATGGTACATCTCCTCTTATTCTAGATATTTATACAAGGAATTTGTTTAGAATAATCTTTTATTTTCCTTTTTGCACCTAATAGTAATTTATTTATATTTTCCTACTTTTCTGCTGGAAATCTGCAAGTAAATTTTTTTTAAGCAAAAATGGGAGCCACTAATAATCAGTATATGAATTCATCATCACAGAGAGGCATCAGATCCAATAAGCAGTGAGCTTTGAATGGGCCAAGCCATCTCCTGAACACCAACAGCATTCAAAGGGATTCTGGGGTTCAGAGCACATGGAAATCTACCTGCAGGAATGTCTTCCTGTCTTTGAGAGGGACTCAGGATGGTGTTGCTAGACACTGGCATGGAGCATAGCATAGAATATCACAGAATAGCATAGCATAGCATAGCATAGCATAGCATAGCATAGC
This sequence comes from Picus viridis, assembly GCA_033816785.1. Taxonomy (NCBI): domain Eukaryota; kingdom Metazoa; phylum Chordata; class Aves; order Piciformes; family Picidae; genus Picus; species Picus viridis. The sequence continues at coordinate 88,620,472 of CM066566.1, read as the reverse complement.
ATAGCATAGAATAGAATAGAATAGAATAGAATAGAATAGAATAGAATAGAATAGACCAGGTTAGAAAAGACCTTTAAGATCATCAAGTCCAACCTACCACCCAACACTATCAACTAAACCATGGCACTAAAGTGCCCCATCCCATCTCATCTTAAACACTTCAAGTGATGGTGACTCCACCACCTCTCTGGGCAGCCATTCCAAACATCCAGCCTAAACCTCCCCTGGCACAGCTTCAGACTGTGTCCTCTTGTTCTGGTGCTGGTTGCCTGGGGGAAGAGACCAACCCCCACCTGGCTACAACCTCCCTTCAGGGAGTTGTAGACAGCAAGAAGGTCTGGCCTGATCCTCCTCTTCTCCAGGCTAATCAAACCCCAGCTCCCTCAGCAAGCAGCATGCAAGGCCAAAGCGCTCTGAGCTGCTGTTCAAAGCACAATTGTCCTCATCCCACATACACCAGGTGACATGTGAGTTATCCTTAGCATACCCACCACAAGTTCAAACAGACTGTCCTTTTACTGCCTGCATAGTTTGCAGCTCTTATCTAAGCCCTGTATCTACCACAGCTAGGACAAAACTGCCCTGGGGAAATCATGTGCTAAGCTGCTGTCCTTGCTGACAGAGCCGTGACCACTTCTGACATTTTCTCCCTGTGACGTTAGGCCACGCTGGGTTCTCAGGTCAAAAAAAGCCCCACTGTGCTATCAGAGAAACTCCAGATGGAAGGGTGTTTGTTTTCACCTTCCTCTGAATGTCTTGTCAGGCAGTTTGCTGCTGCTCAAAATCCAGACAAACAAGATAACTGCGTGCGCAGATCCTGTTGTGCTTCCCCCAGCATTAGCTTTAGCCAGGCTAACTCAGAAGCAAATGAAGCTGTAGTTACCAGCAAAAAGTATACTCTACAATGGAATGCAATGAAAATAGAATGGAATGGAATGGAATGGAATGGAATGGAATGGAATGGAATGGAGTGGAATGGAATGGAATGGAATGGAATGGAATAATGCAACTGAACGAAGGATATGAGGTGAAGAGAAAGTACTTCACCGAGAGAGTGGTTGGCCATTGAATGTGCTGCCCGGGGAGGTGGTGGAGTCGCTGTCCCTGGAGGTGTTCAAGAGGGGACTGGACGTGGCACTTGGTGCCATGGTCTAGTCGTGGGGTCTGTGGTGGCAGGTTGGACTCAATGATCTTCAAGGTCTCTTCCAACCTTAGCGATACTGTGATACTGTGAACCATAGCTCTACAGGTGATGCAGTCTCTGTTCTTGCTGAATAAAAATCACTGGAAAACAAGTTCATAGAATCATGGAATAATAGAATCAATAAGGTTTAGAAAAGACCTCAGAGATCATCCGACCTGTCACCCAACACAGAATCATAGACCTCAGGACTAACTAAACCATGGCTTCAAGTGCCACATCCAATCCCCTCCTGAACACCTCCAATGAAGGTGACTCCACCACCTCCTGGGCAGCACATTCCAATGGCAAATCACTCTTTCTGGGAAGAACGTTCTCCTCACCTCCAGCCTAAACCTCCCCTGGCACAGCTTGAGACTGTGTGCTCTTGTTCTGGTGCTGGTTGCCTGGGAGAAGAGACCAACCCCTACCTGCCTACAACTTCCTTCCTTCAGGGAGTTGTAGAGAGCAAGAAGGTCTCCCCTGAGCCTCCTCTTCTCCAGGCTAAGCAACCCCAGCTCCCTCAGCCTCTCCTCACAGGGCTGTGCTCCAAACCCCTCCCCAGCTTTGTTGCCCTTCTCTGGACACCTTCCAGCAACTCAACATCTTTCCTAACCTGAGGGCCCAGAACTGGACACAGGACTCAAGGTGTGGGCCTAACCAGTGCGATGCACAGGGGCAGAATGACTTCCCTGCTCCTGCTGGCCACACAATTCCTGATACAGGCCAGGATGCCATTGGCCTTCTTGGCCACCTGGGCACACTGCTGGCTCGTGTTCAGCCTCCTATCAACCAGTACGCCCAGGTCCCTCTCTGCCTGGCTGCTCTCCAGCCACTCTGACCCCAGCCTGTAGCACTGCTTCCTCCCTTCCAACTCGAGGTCCAGCCCAGTGCTTGCTGCAGTCTCTGGGAGGATTTCTGTGGCTTCAGGATGCGCTGGAGCTGGCTTTCACAGCCTGTTCTTTTGAGGCAGCAAACTGGTTTAGCTCGCACAACCAGCGCTCTGCAGACAGCTCAGCAATTATGGGATCATGTAACTACAGCGAGAGGCTGAGCTGCAAATTACTGTAATTAGGAATATTTCTGTTGCAAGGCAAATTTACAGCCAGATATGCCATGTCAAAATTATTTTATTCTGTGGGTAATTCTCATTTTGCAGTGCATTTCTGGAACTCCATTTTCCTGTTAAAGAGTGTGTTAATTTGAGGAGTCTATTACAGTGGTTATGGTGGATTACTGTGAGAATTCAGAGGCAGATTATGGAAGGCAAACGTGCTCCATCACGGTTGAGATCCTCATCCTGAACTAGAGCAGCCCAGCTGGGAATGGCAGTTAATATCACAAGATCACAGAACTGGCAGGGTTGGAAGGGACCTCAAGGATCATCTAGTTCCAACCCCTGCCATGGGCAGGGACACTTTCCACCACATCAGATTGCCCAGAGCTGCATCCAGACTGCCCTTAAAAACGTCTCTCCCCCTCTACTCAGCCCTGGTGAGACCTTACCTGGAGTACTGTGTCCAGTTCTGGAGCCCCTATTCCAAGAGGGATCTGGACGTGCTGGAAGGTGTCCAGAGAAGGGCCACGAGGATGATCAGAGGGCTGGAGCACCTCTCCTGTGAGCACAGACTGAAGGATTTGGGGCTGTTCAGTCTGGAGAAGAGAAGGCTCCCAGGTGACCTAAATGTGGCCTTCCAGTATCTGAAGGGGGCTACAAGAAGGCTGGGGAGGGACTTGTCAGGATCTCAGGTAGTGATAGGTCTAGGGGGAATGGAATGAAGCTGGAGGTGGGGAGATTCAGGCTGGAGGTGAGGAGGAAGTTCTTCCCCATGAGAGTGGTGAAGCCCTGGAATGGGTTGTCCAGGGAGGTGGTTGAGGCCCCATCCCTGGAGGTGTTTAATCCCAGGCTGGATGAGGCTGTGGCCAGGCTGATCTAGTGTGGGGTGTCCCTGCCCATGGCAGGGGTTGGAACTCGATGATCTTTGTGGTCCCTTCCAACCCTGACTGATACTGTGATACTATGATACCTCTTTGGGCAACCTGTTTCAGTGTCTCACCACCCTTATGGTGAAGAATTTCTCCCTAACATCTAATCTAAATCTCCCCTCCTCTAGCTTGGCTCCATTCCCCCTAGTCCTATCACTATTTGACAGCCTAAGAAGTCCCTCCCCAGCCTTCTTGTAGCCCCCTTCAGATACTGGAAGGCCACAATAAGGTCTCCTCAGAGCCTTCTCTTCTCCAGACTGAACAGCCCCAACTCCTTCAGTCTGTCCTCATAGGAGAGGTGCTCCAGCCCTCTGCTCATCCTCATGGCCCTTCTCTGGACACCTTCCAGCTTGTCGATATCCTTCTTGTAATAGTGGCTCCAGAACTGGACGCAGTACTCCAGGTGGGGTCTCATGAGAACAGTGTAGAGGGGAAGAATCAACTCTCTCGACCTGCTGGCCACACTTCTCTTGATGCAACCCAGGATCTGATTGGCTTTCTGGGCTGCAAGTGTCCACTGGATGCTCATGTTGAGCTTCTCATCCGCCAGCCCCCCTAGCTCCTTTTCTTCAGGGCTGAACTCAAGCCAGTCACTGCCCAGCCCATATTGGTGCCTGGAGTTGCCCCAACCCAGATGCAGGACCCTGCTCTTGGTCTTGTTGAACCTCATGAGGTCTGTTTGTATACCTATTGTAATTGTATTGGACAGTGTCTCAGTAGAGGTTTGTCTGTCTTCAGTTCCTCCCATGAGCCCAGATAAGGCTCCCTTTGCAATATAAGGGGAGAAATAAGCATCTCCAGGGCAGTACCCTCAGCCTTTAAGGTTGTTCATCTCGAAAAACAAAAGGAATGTGGGGTCAGACTGCTCTCAAAGTGCATGCTTGGTCTGAATGCCAAAAGTAAAGCAGTGGGTCTTTTGTATGACTTTCAGCAAGCCACTTTATCTTCCAGTGCCCTTCTTTTTTAAGTTCTTCACCTGTACAGGAAATGATACAGGCATGTGTTGGGATTATACATTCACTGAAGGCATCTAAGTTTCCAGAAGCTTTGATAAAATGGTCTTGGCCCATGGCATCCTGGCCTGCATCAGGAACAGTGTGGCCAGCAGGAGCAGGGAAGTCATTGTGCCCCTGGACTCAGCACTGGTTAGGCCACACCTTGAGTCCTGTGTCCAGTTCTGGGCCCCTCAGTTTAGGAAAGATGTTGAGTTGCTGGAAGGTGTCCAAAGAAGGGCAACAAAGCTGGGGAGGGGTTTGGAGCACAGCCCTGTGAGGAGAGGCTGAGGGAGCTGGGGTTGCTTAGCCTGGAGAAGAGGAGGCTCAGGGAGAGCTTCTTGCTGTCTACAACTCCCTGAAGGGAGGTTGTAGCCAGGTGGGGGTTGGTCTCTTCTCCCAGGCAACCAGCACCAGAACAAGAGGACACAGTCTCAATCTGTGCCAGGGAAGGTTTAGGCTGGATGTTAGGAAGAAATTCTTCACAGAGAGAGTTGTTAGCCATTGGAATGTGCTGCCCAGGGAGGTGGGGGAGTCACCATCACTGGAGGTCTTTAGGAAGAGACTGGATGGGGTGCTTGGTGCCATGGTTTAGTTGATTAGATGGTGGTGGGTGCTAGGTTGGACTCGATGATCTTGAAGGTCTTTTCCAACCTGGTTAATTCTATTCTATTCTATTCTATTCTATTCTATTCTATTCTATTCTATTCTATTCTATTCTATTCTATTCTATTCTATTCTATCCTATCCTATCCTATCCTATCCTATCCTATCCTATCCTATTCTATTTTCCAACCTGGCTAATTCTACCCTATTCTATCCTATCCTATTCTATTCTATGCGATTCTATTATATTTTCCAACCTGGCTTATTCTATTCTATTCTATTCTATTCTATTCTATTCTATTCTCTATTCTATTCTATTCTACTCTATTCCATTCTATAAGTTCCCAATTGTTTGTTTATCTCAACCCAATGTCAGGTTATCTACATAACCTCTACATCATCCCTAGCACTGCATCTGTCTTTAGCTCCAGGATTTGGAAAGCAGTAGAGCCTGCAGGTTGGTGATTTCCACAGGTTTAACACATCCAGGTTCCAGCTACAGTGTCAGTTTTTAAATAGACCTCCCTATTTCCAAACCATCAGCTGCCTCAAACCCTTCCTGGCTCTTCAGGCAGTGACCAAGTGTTACTGGAGGCACTGTACAGCATAGCCTGTCCTTGGGGACAGCATGAGCACAGCCTTTCCCTGCCCCATCCCTGATTGACACTGGACAAGTGTGGCAGCTTCACACAGCTCCCCTGTGAGGCACAGTGCAGGCTGTGTGACCTAGCACCAGTGGAAAGAGCTATGGCCTGGGGCTGCCAAAAGCAGGAGTGACCTTGTCACCTCTGTCTCCGTATCTAGTTACCCGAGGCTCCTTCTCAGGAGGAAGCCAAAAAAACAACAGCCTCCCTTGCCAGTTTATTCATTAGCAATTAATGGGACGTGCTTGACCCTCATTTACTCCGTAGCCACCTCTCCCGTTGATTGCAGGGGCATGTGGCATGCCTGGCATGCAGGGCCAGGCTTTGGGACATGCTCCCAGCCAGACCCAGGTGGAGCCAGTGACCTGAACTGTTTTTTATTGGAACAGCTGCAGGCTGGGGCCATAGGTGGGAGCTGCCTGCAGCAGCCTGATGCTTTCAGAGGGCTTGCAGCACTGAGGTGTAAGAGGCACTAGGAGCTTTCTGTCCCCCCCGACCTGGAATGGAGAGCATTTTGGCCCTGTATCCCTAAAAGCTGTGGGCTCTGCAGTCATTGCTGTGATACTCAGGAGCTCCCAGCCTTAACAGCCTGTCCCTGAAGAAAAACACAAGCCAACTTTTCTTTTTTTTTTCTCATGCAGAGGTAAAAGACATAAAGGGAAAATAGATCATAGAATCATAGAATCAGTCAGGGTTGGAAGGGACCACAAGGATCATCCAGTTCCAACCCCCCTGCCATGGGCAGGGACACCCTACACTAGATCACGCTGGCCAGAGCCTCATCCAGCCTGGGCTTAAACACCTCCAGGGACTGGGCCTCAACCACCTCCCTGGATAACCCATTCCAGGGCTTCACCACTCTCATGGGGAAGAACTTCCTCCTCACATCCAACCTAGCCTGAATCTCCCCATTTCCAGCTTCATTCCATTCCCCCTAGTCCTATCACTACCTGAGATCCTGACAAGTCCCTCCCCAGCCTTCCTGTAGGCCCCCTTCAGATACTGGAAGGCCACAATGAGGTCACCTGGGAGCCTTCTCTCCTCCAGACTGAACAGCCCCAACTCCTTCAGTCTGTCCTCACAGGAGAGGTGCTCCAGCCCTCTGATCATCCTCGTGACCCTTCTCTGGACACGCTCCAGCACGTCCACATCCCTCCTGTAATAGGGGCTCCAGAACTGGAGGCAGTACTCCAGGTGGGGTCTCACCAGAGCTGAGTAGAGGGGGAGAATCCCCTCCCTTGACCTGCTGGTCACACTTCTCCTGATGCAGCCCAGGATCTGATTGGCTTTCCGATGAGAGCTAAACATAGGGAGCTATGGATTTTAGAGCACAGCCCTCTGAGGAGAGGCTGAGGGGGCTGGGGTTGCTCAGCCTGGAGAAGAGGAGGCTCAGGGAGACCTTAATAAAATACAATACAATACAATACAATACAATACAATACAATACAATACACCAGGTTGGAAGAGACCTTCAAGATCATCGCGTCCAACCCATCAACCAATCCAACCCACCCAACAACTAGACAATACAGCCAATCACCCCATCTTGCTCTCTACAACTCCCTGAAGGGAGGTTGTAGGCAGGTGGGGGTTGGTCTCTTCTCCCAGGCAACCAGCACCAGAACAAGAGGACACAGTCTCAAGCTGTGCTGGGAGAAGTTTAGGCTTGAGGTGAGGAGAAAGTTCTTCCCAGAAAGAGAGATTGGCCATTGGAATGTGCTGCCCAGGGAGGTGGTGGAGTCACCATCCCTGGAGGTGTTCAGGAGGGGATTGGACATGGCACTTGAAGCCATGGTTTACTTAGTCCTGAGGTGCTGGGTGACAGGTTGGACCCGATGATCATTGAGGTCTTTTCCGACCTTATTGATTCTGTGATTCTGTGATTCACAGCGGGAATGGCCTTTACTGAGTCCCTCTTGCCACCACACTTTCCAGCAGGAACCCCCTCAGAGAGTGAGCCCTGTAACCAGGCTGCCATGGACAAAGGCCTCTAACCAGTGCAGTGATGACTTGGGAGGAAAGTAATTCTCAGCGACAGTGAAAGGATTTAATGAAGAGCAGAGAGTGAAAATGGTACAACAAAATATTGACAAGGCATTAACTTCTGCGTTATGTCACTGCCAAATCGCTTAGCATCGGGATTGCATATGGTCTGGCCTTGCAAAATCCCTCCCAAATGAGGCTAATTCCCATCAGCTGATGGCTGAGCCCTGATAGTCCCCTTCACAAGGTATCAATTACTTATTCTGTGTACTCCAGAAGTCAGTGGGTTCCTTTGATAGGCAGGATGACTGTTAATTGCTCCTTTGAAAGACTACTGCTGCTTTCCAAGCTCCAGCCGCAGCGAGAGACATTCCCACCTCATTACTCCTTATCTCGCTCATTTCCTCATGCAGCAAAGCTGATTTAAGTAATTTCTGCCCTGGGTGCTCCTTTCCATCTCCACACTGTAATTCACTACCCCTCACTTGTGCCTATGCCATCGTTTTGTGAGGGCAAACAGTAAGTCAGGTCACTGAAATGTTACTGCTATTTCATGTGATGCTGTCAATTATTTCAGCCAGGACCTGTGCAAGAAGCTGGTTGTCCCAGAATTTCCTTCTGTGGTTCCTCTGCACAGGCAGCTTCTCAGAGGTGCTCTTTCACTTCCAGGGAGGTCCACCCAAACCAACAGGCAGGGCACTGCACCTGCATGACTATTGTCTTTCTTCCTCATATATAGAATCAGTCAGGGTTGGAAGGGACCACAAGAATCATCTAGTTCCAACCCCCTGCCATGGGCAGGGACACCCTACACTAGATCACGCTGGCCAGAGCCTCATCCAGCCTGGGCTTAAACACCTCCAGGGACGGGGCCCCAACCACCTCCCTGGGCAACCCATTCCAGGGCTTTACCACTCTCATGGGGAAGAACTTGTTCCTCACTGAGGATGGCAAACCAGATTAATTTCCACATGAAATTCAGTACCAATTAAACTTATCATTAGTGGAAATAGCCAATTTAAAATACACCCAAGAGGAGATATTTAAATACACACTTACTGGTAATTTACATTCTATTGCATTACATGAAGCTTAACCAAGACCTATCATTAAATAAATTGTGACAGTTGTTACAATGCAGAATTTGTTCCTGTTCTTTATCTGCCTCTAGTAAAATAGCCAAATAATTTAGTTACCTAAAAGAGTAAAGATGGGGGGGGGAGAAAAGAAATGTGATTTCTTGTGGAGCACAAGCCCTATGAGGAGAGGCTGAGGGAGCTGGGGTTGCTTAGCCTGGAGAAGAGGAGGCTGAGGGGAGACCTTCTTGCTGTCCACAACTACCTGAAGGGAGGTGGAAGCCAGGTGGGGGTTGGTCTCTTCTCCCAGGCAACTAGCACCAGAACAAAAGGACACAGTCTCAAGCTGTGCCAGGGGAGGTTTAGGCTGGGTGTTAGGAGGAAGTTCTTCACAGAAAGAGTAGAATGTGCTGCCCAGGGAGGTGGTGGAGTCACCATCACTGGAGGTGTTTAGGAAGAGCCTGGATGGGGTGCTTGGTGCCATGGTTTAGTTGATTAGATGGTGTTGGGTGATAGGTTGGACTGGATGATCTCAAAGGTCTTTTCCAACCTGGTGAATTCTGTTCTATTCTATTCCCTTGGAAAAAGTGAGGAGAAAACCAGTGCAGTGTTCAAATTTTAGGAGTGTAAATCAAGTAAATCTTCTTGGTTTTAGAATTAGAATCGAACTGAATAAAATCAAATTAGAATAGAATAGAATAGAATAGAATAGAATAGAATAGAATAGAATAGAATAGAATAGAATAGAATAGAATAAAGTGAATTGAAAGACCAGAGTAGAGAATTAGAATAGAATAGAATAGAATAGAATAGAATAGAATAGAATAGAATAGAATAGAATAGAATTGAATTGAATTGAATTGAATTGAATTGAATTGAATTGAATTGAATTGAATTCACCAGGTTGGAAAAGACCTTTGAGATCATTGAGTCCAACCTATCACCCAACACCGTCTAACCAACTAAACCATGGCAGACCTCACATTTGCACTAAGCTTCTGTGAGAGACTAAAGCTTATCTCTCCTGGTGACTCAACAAAGATAAAATCACTTGCTGTTTGTCCAGACAATAGCTGATGTGCGTTGGGCAGAGCCACTGGAAGGACTCTTGGAAGGTGCAAAGATAACATTGCTCACGGGACTGCAGCTGGCCTACAACAATGGTCCAAGGGCCCAGCATTCACACCTTCAGGACAAGATCATTTCCAGCCATCAGATACCCCAGGAAAGGACAATGGTTCCTGATATGTAAAGAGTGTGTGGGTAGCTAGATGGAGCAGGAGGAGGTGGAGGCCTTCCCCCTCCATCCAGTGGCTGCCCAAACTCACCTGAGTACACAGAAAGATTTCCTGGGGAACGATACCTGGACCAAAAGATGATTTCCCAGAACGATATCCTGGGGAACAACACCTGGACACTTGCCTAAGGCCTAAAAAAACTGTATAAAAGACTGGAGCAACTACTGGCTTGTTGGAGGAGAAAACTGGAGAAGCAAGATGCAGAAGAAAGCAGACGGCAGCACACGCTGGAAACATCCCGGGGCCAACACAATGGATCTTGGACTCTCCGTGCCCTAAGTTCCAGCTGCTGCAACTCATGGAGCTGAAGAAGCTGCCCAGAGGACCTCATCCCTTCTACAGCCAAAGCCTCAGCACCCTTCCTCTACAGACCCAACAGCTCCTGCAGCACCGTTTCTCTACAGACCCAACATCTCCTGCAGCACCTTTCCTCCACAGACTCAAACTGTCTTGGGGGGTGAGGGGTGTGGTAATATAATTCTTTCCCTCTTCTCCCTTTCTTCTATTCTCTCTCTCTCCCCTTCTGATCCCTCCACTTTATTTATGTCCATCCACTGTAGTTATGTAATAAATAGTCTAGCTGTTGATATTTTGGCCTCGTTTGTGCCTCTAATTTCACAGCACGGGAATATTCATTAAAAACCTCAATCTCTTTCCCTCTCCGGATCGAGACAGCTTCCCAGACTGAGGGATAGGTTTCCTGGTAGCTATTTTGGCTGTATAAAAATTATTCATCTAAGGATGTGTCTTCAACAGAGTTTTTTGTTTGCAGTGGGAGAGTGCTTCTGAAATGCATCCCCAAAGCTCCCCATGCTATGGTTTGCATCACAAAATGGTTTTGGAGGCACTAGAAGGATCTCTTGCCAATGAAAATGCATCAAATGGCTCACCTGGCTTCCAGGTCCCACAAATCCTATGCTGTATACAGAATGGGATGGGATGGGATAGGATAGGATGGAATGGAATGGAATGGAATGGAATGGAATGGAATGGAATGGAATGGAATGGAATGGAATGGAATGGAATGGAATGGAATGGAATGGAATGGGATACCCAGAAACCTGCTCCGTGGCATGGCAGAGGGTGTTGTGTAGGTACAAAAAGCAACTCAGACTCAGGACTCAAGCAGAAACACTTCCTAATGATGCTGTGCTCACTGGAATGTAATTTCTGGAACCCTAAATATGTAAACAAAGTCTTCTACTGACCTCTTTCTCCCCTCTCAGTTCCCAACCTTATAAATAACTCTTACTTCCACCTTCAGAATGTTTCCAGAGCACTGCTGAGGCTTTTGGTTTGCCTATTTTTAGCTTTCCATTTATTGACAGCGGTTTCCTCCTTCTCTGCCTATTCAGGCTGCAGCCTAGAAAATGCAGAGGTTATTTGACTCCCAGATTGGCTTTCCATGGACAGACCTGTAAAGGTTCTGAAGACAAGGAGAGAGGTCATCATTTCTTTCCATCACAACTGGCAGATACATCCTCTGAGAGTCACTGCGGGAGCCAGGCAAGACCTGGAAGCGTGCTCTCCGATTCCCAAGTGCAATCAATCACCACTGGGGAAGCCAGCAATGAAGGCTGTCATGCACATAGCCAGAAGTAGGAGAGCAAGATGCATTTGAGACAACTCCAGTGAAATAAAAATAGTATGACTCTGCATAGGAAAGCTGCTAGCTGTTAATATTATCTACAAGTTTTGGTCTTTCTCAGCAGCCACAATTAGAATCAGAGAATCAATAAGGTTAGAAAAGACCTCAGAGAGCATCAAGTCCAACCTGTCACCCAACACCTCAGGACTAATTAAACCATGGCACCAAGTGCCACGTCCAATAACCTCCTGAACACCTCCAGGGACAGTGACTCCAACACCTCCCTGGGCAGCACATTCTAATGGCCAATCTCTGTATAGAACTTCTTCCTAACATCCAGTCTAAACATCCCCTGGAGCAGCTTGAGACTGTGTCCTCTTGTTCTGGTGCTGGTTGCCTGGCAGAAGACACCAACCCCCACCTGGCTACAACCTCCCTTCAGGGAGCTGGAGACAGCAAGAAGGTCTCCCTGAGCCTCCTCTTCTCCAGGCTAAGCAACCCCAGCTCCCTCAGCCTCTCCTCATTGGGCTTGTGTTCCAAACCCCTCACCAACTTCATTGCCCTTCTCTGGACACACTCCAGCAAGTCAACATCCTTCCTAAACTGAGGGGCCCAGAACTGGACACAGGACTCAAGGTGTGACCTAACCAGTACTGAGTAGAGGGTCAGAATGACCTCCTTACTCCTGCTGGCCACAGTTTGTCCTGGGCATATGAAGTAGATTAAAACTTCTAGCTGAGCAGATTTCTTACCATGTGGTTGGATGTAGTGCATTATAGGCTGTGTGGAATCATGCCAATATAATGTGTTTGAGAAGTGCAAGCAAACTTGTGGAGCTGCATGGCATGTCCATACAGTTTGCAGAACTTAAGGGAAGACATTGAAGTAGATAAATCCTCTAAAATGTGTCATCTTCTGCTGTCTACTGTTATTCTGTTAACAAAAAGGTGGTTAAAAAACCCTAAAGCATGAGGTAGTTTTAGCAGCAATTGACATTTTTGTTTTGTTTACAGCCTTTCTTTTGGGGTGGTAATGCAGAAAAGTGGAAAATTACCATGGTGCCACTTAAAGCCATAAAAAGCTAACTGAATTATTTATGTGAGCTTAGTATCATAGTATCAGTCAGGGTTGGAAGGGACCACAAGGATCATCCAGTTCCAACCCCCCTGCCATGGCATGGGACACCCCACACTACATCAGGCTGGCCACAGCCTCATCCAGCCTGGGCTTAAACACCTCCAGGGACGGGGCCTCAACCACCTCCCTGGATAACCCATTCCAGGGCTTCACCACTCTCATGGGGAAGAACTTCCTCCTCACATCCAGCCTGAATCTCCCCACCTCCAGCTTCATTCAATTCCCCCTAGACCTATCACTATCTGAGATCCTGACAAATCCCTCCCCAGCCTTCTTGTAGCCCCTTCAGATACTGGAAGGCCACAATGAGGTCACCTCAGAACCTTCTCTTCTCCAGACTAAACAGCCCCAACTCCTTCAGTCTGTCCTCACAGGAGAGGTGCTCCAGCCCTCTGCTCATCCTCGTGGCCCTTCTCTGGACACCTTCCAGCACCTCCAGATCCCTCTTGGAATAGGGGCTCCAGAACTGGAGGCAGTACTCCAGGTGGGGTCTCACCAGAGCTGAGTAGAGGGGGAGAAGCACCTCCCTTGACCTGCTGGCCACACTTCTCCTGATGCAGCCCAGGATCTGATTGGCTTTCCGGGCTGCAAGTGCACACTGGGAGCTCCTGTTGAGCTTCTCCTCCACCAGCACGCCCAAGTCCCTCTCCTCAGGGCTGCTCTCCAGCCAGTCCCTGCCCAGCCTGGATTTGTGCCTGGGATTGCCTCGACCCAGATGCAGGACCCTGCCCTTGGTCTTGTTGAAGCTCAACTTCTATGGTTTGATTGCCAAACAAGAGCCAACAGTGTGCCCAGGTAGCCAAGAAGGCCAATGGCATCCTGGCCTGGATCAGAAATAGTGTGGCCAGCAGGAGCAGGGAAGTCATTGTGCCATGTGCTCAGCACTGGTTAGGCCACACCTTGAGTCCAGTGTCCAGTTCTGGGCCGCTCTGTTTAAGAAGGGACATTGAGGCTCTTGAAGATATCCAGAGAAGGGGAATGAGGCTGGGGAGAGATCTCAAGCACAAGCCCTATGAGGAAAGGCTGAGGGAGCTGGGGTTGCTTAGCTTGGAGAGGAGGAGGCTCAGGGGATACCTTCTTGCTCTCTACAGCTACCTGAAGGGAGGTTGTAGCCAGGCAGGGGTTGGTCTCTTCTCCCAGGCAGCCAGCACCAGAACAAGAGGACACAGTCTCAAGCTGTGCTGGGAGAAGTTTAGGCTCGAGGTGAGGAGAAAGTTCTTCCCAGAAAGAGAGATTGGCCATTGGAATGTGCTGCCCAGGGAGGTGGTGGAGTCACCATCCCTGGAGGTGTTCAAGAGAGGATTGTATGTGGCACTTGGTGCCATGGTTTAGTTAGTCATGAGGTCTTGGGTGACAGATTGGACTTGATGATCTTGGAGGTCTTTTCAAACCTTATTGATTCCAATTCTATGATTCTTCAAACATCACAGAGTTTGTGACAAATCCAACAGGAGAGCTAAAATGACAGGGAAAAAAGCTGAAAATTGCTGCAACAAATTGATTTTGTTCAGAGGTAGGTGAGGTAAGGTCCTGCTTTCAGAGACATGCTTACAGTGGGACACATGAGTCAAGAACTTGCTGAATCGGAGATTTTGGGTGCAGAAGGCCAGTTGTGTAGCTAAGGGGCTGTGCAAATAGGCTGTGTGATTTCCTCATGCAGTTGTAACTGCACACAGGAGACAATACAATACAATACAATACAATACAATACAATACAATACAATACAATACAATACAATAATACAATACAATACACCAGGTTGGAAGAGACCTTCAAGATCTCCGTCCAACCCATCAACCAATCCAACCCACCTAAACAACTAACCCATGGCACCAAGCACCCCAACAAGTCTCCTCCTGAACACCTCCAATGAAGGTGACTCCACCACCTCCCTGGGCAGCACATTCCAATGGCCAATCACTCTCTCTGTGTAGAACTTCTTCCTAACATCCAGCCTAAACCTCCCTGGAGCAGCCTGAGACTGTGTCCTCTTGTTCTGGTTCTGGCTGCCTGGGAGAAGAGACCAACCTCTGCCTGGCTACAACCTCCCTTCAGGTAGTTGTAGAGAGCAATAAGGTCACCCCTGACTCTCCTCTTCTCCAGGCTAAGCAACCCCAGCTCCCTCAGCCTTTCATCGTAGACCTTCATGTCCCTTGCCACTGCAACTCACACAAATGGTGCTTGGGGAAGCAGGACACTCAGTGTGGCAGCAGTTCCAATGATTTTCCACTGTCAGTTCAATTGTGGCCTCTATCTTGACTCCACAGGTAAGATCCACCTTGACAAGCCAGTGGGTTACATGTGGTCTGTGGTAGATTCATCCTCCAAGACTTGAAGTGACTCAGACACTTGATCTGAGGGAGTAACTGGTAGCAGCAATAGATTGCCATCCAATCCTCGAAACAGTGAAGAGGTGAAGATCATAGCACAGTTTGTGGGTGAGTTTCATGGCTGTTTCTTGTCAACAGAGGAATGCTAGGATGGATTTTGTCCAAGACCATGGTGGAGAGCATGGTCCAGCCTCTCCCAGTCTCGGCTCTGTTTCATTTTTTGTCTCAGGCTTCTTGTCCTGGTCTCCTAACCTGTCCAACCTTTCCTATTTTCCATCCTGTGGGCTATTTATCCTTCATCTGGCCTCTCCTCCCAGTTCTTGGTGCAGTGTTTGCAGCACCCCAGCCTGAAATGCCATTGGCCTTACCTCAGTTAATCTTCACCTTTCCCTTCCACTCCTTGCAAGGTTCCCAGTCCTTTCCCCGTGACTTCCCATCTTTGAGCCAGTGCTTGTTTCATCTGCCTTTGGAGATGGGCATCTCCTTCTTTGTGCAACCTGAGCACCAGGTAGAGGGATGCTGAAAAGCCAGGAGACACAGACACAGTAGCAGGCTGAACATGAGCCAGCAGTGTGTCCAGGCTGGATGTTAGGAAGAAATTCTTCCCAGAAAGAGAGATTGGCCATTGGAATGTGCTGCCCAGGGAGGTGGTGGAGTCACCACCACTGGAGGTGTTTAGGAAGAGACTGGATGGAGCACTTGGTGCCATGGATTAGTTGATTAGATGGTGTTGAGTGATAGGTTGGACTTGATCTCAAAGGTCTCTTCCAACCTGGTTAATTCCTTTCTATTTCTATTTCTATTTCTATTTCTATTTCTATTTCTATTTCTATTTCTATTTCTATTTCTATTTCTATTTCTATTTCTATTTCTATTTCTATTTCTATTTCTTCTATTTCTATTTCTTCTATTTCTATTTCTTCTATTTCTATTTCTATACCTATTCTATTCTATTCTATTCTATTCTATTCTATTCTATTCTATTCTAATTCTCGTTTACCTGGACTTGAGCAAAGCCTTCGACACTGTCCCGCACCACCTCCTGGTCTCCAAGCTGGCGACACATGGGTTTGATGGATGGACCACTAGATGGATAAAGAACTGGCTTAATGGCCGCACCCAAAGAGTGGCTGTCAACGGGTCCATGTCCCAGTGGAGGCCAGTGACAAGCAGAGTCCCTCAGGGATCAGACCTGGGACCAGGCTTGTTCAACATCTTTGTGGGTGCCATGGACAGTGGCATCGAGTGCACCCTCAGCAAGGTTGCTGATGACACCAAGCTGTGTGGTGCAGTGGACACGCTGGAGGGAAGGGATGCCATCCAGAGGGACCTGGACAGGCTGGAGAGGTGGGCACAAGCCAACCTCATGAGCTTCAACAAGACCAAGTGCAGGGTCCTGCATCTGGGTCGAGGCAATCCCAGACACAAATCCAGGCTGGGCAGTGACTGGCTGGAGAGCAGCCCTGAGGAGAGAGACTTGGGGGTGCTGGGGGAGGAGAAGCTCAACAGGAGCTCTCAGTGTGCACTTGCAGCCCGGAAAGCCAATCAGATCCTGGGCTGCATCAGGAGAAGTGTGGCCAGCAGGTGAAGGGAGGGGATTCTCCCCCTCTACTCAGCTCTGGTGAGACCCCACCTGGAGTACTGCCTCCAGTTCTGGAGCCCCTATTACAGGAGGGATGTGGACGTGCTGGAGCGTGTCCAGAGAAGGGCCACGAGGCTGAGCAGAGGGCTGGAGCACCTCTCCTGTGAGGACAGACTGAAGGAGTTGGGGCTGTTCAGTCTGGAGAAGAGAAGGCTCCCAGGTGACCTCATTGTGGCCTTCCAGTATCTGAAGGGAGCTACAGGAAGGCTGGGGAGGGACTTCTCAGGATCTCAGGTAGTGATAGGACTAGGGGGAATGGAATGAAGCTGGAAATGGGGAGATTCAGGCTAGATATGAGGAAGAAGTTCTTCCCCATGAGAGTGGTGAAGCCCTGGAATGGGTTGTGCAGGGAGGTGGTTGAGGCCCCGTCCCTGGAGGTGTTTAAGACCAGGCTGGATGAGGCTCTGGCCAGCGTGATCTAGTGTAGGGTGTCCCTGCCCATGGCAGGGGTTGGAACTAGATGATCCTTGTGGTCCCTTCCAACCCTGACTGATTCTATGATTCTATGATTCTATGATTCTATGATTCTATGATTCTATGATTCTATTCTATTCTATTCTATTCTATTCTATTCTATTCTATTCTATTCTATTCTATTCTATTCTATTCTATTCTATTCTATTCTATTCTATTTCATTCCATTCCATTCCATTCTATTCTGTTCTATTTTATTCTCAGTGAGCAGCATCCTGCAGGGTGTGTGCAATGGGTTGAAGTTTCCCCCAGCATTAACTTTAGCCAGGCTAACTCAGTGAGAAGCAAATGACAGCTGTAGTTACAAGCAAAAACTACACTCTGCAATGGAATGGAGCGAATATATGCAGAATATACAGGATTTACAATATTATACAGATATATGGTGCCAGGGTTTAGTTGATTGGATGGTGTTGGATGATAGGTTGGACTCGATGATCTCAAAGGGCTTTTCCAACCTGGTTAATTCCATTCTATTTACAATCAGCAAAAAACAAGAAACCCAGCCTGGTCCAAAAGACCAGGGAAGCTGCGCCACTGTTCCCCCTTCTCCCCCTCTCCAAACCTCCCAAACCCCCTGTACCAGAGAAAGAGAGAAGCTGGGAGAAAGCAGTGTGTTAGCTTATCTCAAGCTCAGCCAGAAGCATTATCTTATACAATAATAGAATACAATACAACAAACCAGGTTGGAAGAGACCTTCAAGATCATCGTGTCCAACCCATCAACCAATCCAACCCACCTAAACAACTAAACCATGGCACCAAGCACCCCATCAAGTCTCCTCCTGAACACCTCTAATGAAGGTGACTCCACCACCTCCACGGGCAGCCCATTCCAATGGCCAATCACTCTCTCTGTATAGAACTTCTTCCTAACATCCAGTCTAAACCTCCCCTGGCACAGCTTGAAACTGTGTCCTCTTGTTCTGGTGCTGGTTGCCTGGGAGAAGAGACCAACTTCTGCCTGGCTACAACCTCCCTGCAGGGAGTTGTAGAGAGCAAGAAGGTCTCCCCTGAGCCTCCTCTTCTCCAGGCTAAGCAACCCCAGCTCCCTCAGCCTCTCCTCATAGGGCTTGTGTTCCAAACCCCTCCCCAACTTTGTTGCCCTTCTCTGGACATGTTCCAGCAAGTCAACATCTTTCCTAAACTGAAGGACCCAGAACTGGACACAGAACTCGAGGTGTGGCCTAACCAGTGCAGTGTACAGGGGCAGAATGACCTCCCTGCTCCTGCTGGCCACACTGTTCCTGATGCAAGCCAGGATGCCATTGGCCTTCTTGGCTGCCTGGGCACACTGCAGGCTCATGTTCAGCCTACCATCAACCAGCACCCCCAGGTCCCTCTCTGCCTGGCTGCTCTCCAGCCACTCTGACCCCAGCCTGTAGCACTGCATGGGGTTGCTGTGGCAACCCCATGATCTTCTCTTGGGTGAAGCAAAACAGAAAGGAAGGGAAGGTTTGGGAAGGGAAGGGAAGGTTTGGGAAGGGAGGGGAAGGTTTGGGAAGGGAAGGGAAGGGAAGGTTTGGGAAGGTTTGGGAAGGGAAGGGAAGGGAAGGGAAGGTTTGGGAAGGGAAGGGAAGGGAAGGTTTGGGAAGGGAAGGGAAGATTTGGGAAGGGAAGGGAAGGGAAGGGAAGGGAAGGGAAGGGAAGGGAAGGGAAGGGAAGGGAAGGGAAGGGAAGGGAAGGGAAGGGAAGGGAAGGAAGGGAAGGAAGGGAAGGGAAGGGAAGGGAAGGAAGGGAAGGGAGGAAGGAAGGAAGGAAGGAAGGGAAGGGAAGGGAAGGGAAGGGAAGGGAAGGGAAGGGAATGGTGTTGAAATGTGAAGAATTGTTCTGTTACAGCTTCTCTTATCCCAGGCTTTCATCCAATGAATTTGTTTAGAACAATCTTTTGTTTACCTTTTCACACCCAAGAGTGATTTATTTATATCTTTCCACTTTTCTGCTCGAAATCTGCAGCTACATTTTAAAGGCATAGCCAAAAACTACCACAAGCAAGCAGCTGTATACTGACCTAGCTTCTTTCTCCAGGTGGTCACAGTGAGCAGCATCCTGCAGGGTGCATTATAATGGTCAATCCCTGAGCTGACAAAGGCTGAGTAAGTGTAATAATATCTGCCACTTGAAAGAGAGGATTGCACCATTCCCGCCAAGAACAGATGGCAAGATAGTGTGCTCCACCACGCCTGATACTGACCTCCTAGCAGGAGCCACAGATCTTTATTGCAAACATATCTTGTGACCATTGATGGAATCCCTTAATCAAAAAGCCTTGACTGTTCCTCTAGTTAATCCCCTCCCATCCGATCGACCTCACCGGGCAGTGTCTAGTGTAGGGCTTAGCCACATGAAGAGCTCCTGTGTTGCTGTCTTGTGAAGGTGCTGGCTCATATTGTGTGTTACATCAGCCAGGACAGATTAGATAGAGAAAGAGGCTTTATTCAGGTTGCTATCAGCAGTGGGGGTGTTTAGGAGGACACTTGATGGGGTGCTTGGTGCCATGGTTTAGTTGATTAGATGGTGTCAGATGATAGGTTGGACTCAGTGATCTCGAAGGTCTCTTCCAATCTGGTTATTTCTATTCTGTTCCATTCTATTCCATTCCATTCCATTCCATTCCATTCCATTCCATTCCATTCCATTCCATTCCATTCCATTCCATTCTATTCTATTCTATTCTATTCTATTCTATTCTATTCTATTCCTCACTACAACTACCTGAAGGGAGGTTGTAGCCAGGTGGGGGTTGGTCTCTTCTCCCAGGCAACCAGCACCAGAACAAGAGGACACAGTCTCAAGCTGCACCAGGGGAGGTTTAGGCTGGATGGTAGGAAGAAATTCTTCATAGAGAGAGAGATTGGCCATTGGAATGTGCTGCCCAGGGAGGTGGTGGAGTCACTATCACTGGAGGTGTGTAGGAAGAGACTGGATGGGGTGCTTGGCGCCATGGTTTAGTTGATTAGATGGTGTTGGGTGATAGGTTGGACTCAGTGATCTCAAAGGTCTTTTCCAACCTGGTTAATTCTATTCTATTCTATTCTATTCTATTCTAGTCTAGTCTAGTCTAGTCTAGTCTAGTCTAGTCTAGTCTAGTCTAGTCTAGTCTTGTCTTGTCTAGTCTAGTCTAGTCTAGTCTAAATGTTAAATCTCATGCCATTGGACTCTGCCCATCTGTCCAGCCTGTCAAGGTCCCTCTACAGAGCTCTCCTATGCTCTAACAGATCAACTCCTGCCCCCAGCTTGGTGTCATCTGCAAACTTACTGACAATGGACTCAATCCTGATCATCAGTAAATATATTAAAGAGCATGGGGCCCTGCACTGATCCCTGGGGGACACCGCCAGTGACTGGCTGCCAGCTGGATGTGGCACCATTCACAGGAGGGGCAACTTTATCAGCTACTACAACTGCTTGCAGTCATGGACCTGTGCCTTTATTCTAGACAAGGAAATCTGTTTTAGCAGACATTAGACAGCTAGAGCGAAGTGAGCTCCTCATTAGCTTTCCCTTTGGCCTGAGCCCTACCTTTTAATATATTAAAATTACAAATCTTCTTTAATGTGAATAAGAGGCAGCAGTTAGAACATGCTAGCTAATGCATTCTGCAATAAACCCTTCTGTCCTAAGCTGGGCAAGCACCCAACAGCCATAAGGAAATCACCCTCAGTGTGTTTTGTTTCTCATTCATCCCAGCTTTCCTTTTTGCTATATGTGCAGTCTTCTTTCTTTTCCCATGAGACTTTCTACATTTATTCTTGTTTCAGAAAGCTGTTGCTCTCCAGCCTACCATGCATAATGCCCAGCCTGGAAAGAGAGTTTGCCCTTGACCATTCACCCTGAGGCCACCGAAGAAAGAGATGGGAGAGGTGAGGAGAGAAGGGAAGGAATATTTTTTAGAGATAACCCAGTGCTGTTTTAGAATAGGATAGGATAGGATAGGATAGGATAGGATAGGATAGGATAGGATAGGATAGGATAGGATAGGATAGGATAGGATAGGATAGGATTGGATAGGATAGGATAGGATAGAGTTGAGTTGAATAGAATAGAATTAACCAGGATGGAAAAGACCTCTGTGGTGGTTTGGGCTGGGTGCCCTCTGCTGCATGGCACACTTCCTGTGTCCAGGAGTCCAGCCCAGTGGGTGGACACAGGAAGACCGTGTATCTCCTACCACAATCCCCTGCACCACTATAAGACCTTGCCTGGGGTCCGCCTCTTTCTCTTTCTTCCCTCGCCGCCGCCCGGTAACTGGGGGAGACGTCTCCCGGCCTTGGGCCTGGCTAGGCCCAAGGCCAGGGGATGGGCGGTCTCAGGCCTGGCCAGCTGAGACTAGCCTAGCAGTGGGGGGGGAAGAACGAGCCCTGGGGTCTTGGGCCCACCCTCAGGTGGGGATGGGGTTCATCCGGGTGTGTGTTGCGGTTACTTCTGTCACTGTTTCTAGTTTCTTTTGTGCACCTTCACTTCTTTCTATTTAAACTTTTCCATCACTTTTGCAATCCGTTTGTTGGAGTCGTCATTTTGCCCGTGGTGGGGAGGGTGGCTATCTCAACCCACTACACCTCAATGATCATCGGATCCAACCTGTCACCCAACACCTCAGGACTAATTAAACCATGGCTTCAAGTGCCACATCCAATCCCTTCTTGAACATCTCCAGGAACAGTGACTCCACCACCTCCCTGGGCAGCACATTCCAATGGCTAACAACTCTCTCAGTGAAGAACTTTCTCCTCACCTCGAGCCTAAACTTCCCCTGGCGCAGCTTGAGACTGTGTCCTCTTGTTCTGCTGCTGGTTGCCTGGGAGAAGACACCAACCCCCACCTGACTAAAACCTCCCTTTAGGTAGTTGTAGACAGCAATAAGGTTTGCCCTGAGCCTCCTCTTCTCCAGGCTGAGCAACCCCAGCTCCCGCAGCCTCCCCCCACAGGGCTGCACTCCAGACCCCTCCCCAGCCTCGCTGCCCTTCTCTGGACACATTGACACTGACAGCATCCGAAGTGCTCTGACCAGATGAGTCCTTGAACTGGCCAGGTCTGCAGAAGCTCCTTTGTGCCTTGTGTTGCATCAAGAGAAGCTCAGTCAAGCGATAAATCAGGAGGTGCAATTTCCAAATGCCGATGTGCTGCAACACAGTTGTAAGGATCCAAAGGAACGTAGTCATCTCTGCTGCTGCTGATGGAAAACTATAGATCAAAGTTTAAAAGGGATAGCTTAGAGTGCCATTAGCTCAGGGTTAAGCTTTCAATGCCACCCTTGTGCTTCTTGGGCATGTAGGAAAGCACACTTCAAAGGGACGCTGATTCCAGTGGGACTCGAAGCAAAGCACATGCACAGGTGGGCTGAGGCAGGACCTACGCTGTCTGGGATGTTGTGCTTCACGTCTGTTTTGTATGCCAACACATTTATTGCTCCTTAGGATCTGTCCTGCACTAGGACATACTCCCTCCCTCCTTCTCAAATGATGCAGGGAGAACTTCACTGGTCAAAAGCTGTTAAGGAAGCATTGGCCCCATGCAAGCAGACACCTGCTTTTGTCTCCTGCTCAGCAAAGAAACCCAAGCTGCATTCAGGAGGTCTCACACTTGCTGTGGATAATCTCATGCACCTGAAATTTTTTCCCCTGGTGAATCTGTGATGGCTGTAGAGGAGAGACATCTCCAGTCACTCCTAGGCTCACTTTGCTGCTGGCAGATTCTCTTTGTTTCCTTCTGTGCATGTGATGGGGCATCTGGGCACCACACAGAGGGTAAGAACCCTCGTTTGCCAGGCTCACTGTAGGTCATTAAATAACAGCATTCTTGTGACAAAAGAAAGGGGGAAGGGGAGGGGAGAGGAGGGGAGGGTTTGGGAAGGGAAGGGAAGGTTTGGAAAGAAAGAAAGAAAGGAAAGAAAGAAAGAAAGAAAGAAAGAAAGAAAGAAAGAAAGAAAGAAAGAAAGAAAGAAAGAAAGAAAGAAAGAAAGAAAGAAAGAAAGAAAGAAAGAAAGAAAGAAAGAAAGAAAGAAAGAAAGAAAGAAAGAAAGAAAGAAAGAAAGAAAGAAAAAGAAAGAAAGAAAGAAAGAGAGAAAGAAAGAAAGAAAGAAAGAAAGAAAGAAAGAAAGAAAGAAAGAAAGAAAGAAAGAAAGAAAGAAAGAAAGAAAGAAAGAAAGAAAGAAAGAAAGAAAGAAAGAAAGAAAGAAAGAAAGAAAGAAAGAAAGAAAGAAAGAAAGAAAGAAAGAAAGAAAGAGAGAAAGAAAGAGAGAAAGAAAGAAAGAAAGAAAGAAAGAAAGAAAGAAAGAAAGAAAGAAAGAAAGAAAGAAAGAAAGAAAGAGAGAAAGAGAGAAAGAGAGAAAGAAAGAAAGAAAGAAAGAAAGAAAGAAAGAAAGAAAGAAAGAAAGAAAGAAAGAAAGAAAGAAAGAAAGAAAGAAAGAAAGAAAGAAAGAAAGAAAGAAAGAAAGAAAGAAAGAAAGAAAGAAAGAAAGAAAGAAAGAAAGAAAGAAAGAAAGAAAGAAAGAAAGAGAGAAAGAAAGAAAGAGAGAAAGAAAGAGAAAGAAAGAGAGAAAGAAAGAGAGAAAGAAAGAAAGAGAGAAAGAAAGAGAAAGAAAGAGAGAAAGAAAGAAAGAAAGAAAGAAAGAAAGAAAGAAAGAGAGAAAGAAAGAAAGAAAGAAAGAAAGAAAGAAAGAAAGAAAGAAAGAAAGAAAGAAAGAAAGAAAGAAAGAAAGAAAGAAAGAAAGAAAGAAAGAAAGAAAGAAAGAAAGAAAGAAAGAAAGAAAGAAAGAAAGAAAGAAAGAAAGAAAGAAAGAAAGAAAGAAAGAAAGAAAGAAAGAAAGAAAGAAAGAAAGAAAGAAAGAAAGAAAGAAAGAGAGAGGGAGGAAGAAGGAGCTTTACTACGAGCTAAGTCAAGCACAGACTCTGTCTCCTCGCATTCAGAATGTAATATAAAAGGAATCGGAGATTTCCCACTGAGATTCTTTGTCGCAGTCTCAGAGTAACTCTCCTCCGTGGTCTGCCCTTGCTGGTTCCCACTGGTCGTGGCTGAGGTTCTCATGTGGCAGAAGCATCTCCCTGCGTCTCAAGGTCTGGACATCTTCCTCAACACCTTTAACTTGCAAGGGCTTTACAGCAGCTCCCTTTACAGCCCTCCACGTGCGTCTGAACGTCATTCTGTGCGTTTCCTCGTGCCGGCCCTGGCATTCCTAAGGCTGCCTCCCCACTCGGAGGCTTTCTCGCTCATTTCAAAGAAGTTTGTGAATCATTTCCAATCCTAATCGACTTTTCAAAGCAGAACACGGGGAAAATGTTATGTATAAACGTGGCTTGGGGCAGTTGGTGTAGATACCTTTGATCTCATAGTTTTCCATACTTCCCTAGAGATGTCTGGAGAGTGATGTCTTTCTGCTGAATGCTTTCTGAAGATCTTTCTCTTTCTTTTATTCTTTCCTGGTTACATGCTTTTATTTTCTGGATAGAGGCAGGATGTGTTATTTTTCTGTGTTATTTTTCCAAGTTATTTTGATTTTCAGACATCTACCCTCTGCTGCTGAAATACAATACAATACAATACAATGCAATACGATACAATACAATGCAATACAATACAATACAATGCAATACAATACAACAGGTTGGAAGAGACCTTCAAGATCATCGCGTCCAACCCATCAAACAATCCAACCCACCTAAACAACTGAACCATGGCACCAAGCACCCCATCAAGTCTCCTCCTGAACACCTCCAATGAAGGTGACTCCACCACCTCCATGGGCAGCCCATTCCAATGGGCAATCACTCTCTCTGTATAGAACTTCCTCCTAACCTCCAGCCTAAACCTCCCCTGGTGCAGCCTGAGACTGTGTCCTCTTGTTCTGGTGCTGGTTGACTGGGAGAAGAGACCAAATCAGTCTGCCTACAACCTCCCTTAAGGTATTTGTAGAGAGCAATAAGGTCACCCCTGAGTCTCCTCTTCCGCAGGCTAAGCAACCCCAGTTTCCTGAGTCTCTCCTCATAGGGCTTGTGTTCCAAGCTTCTTACCAACTTTGTTGCCATTCTCTGGACACCTTCCAGCAACTCAACATCTTTCCTAACCTGAGGGGCCCAGAACTGGACACAGGACTCAAGGTGTGGCCTAACCAGTGCTGAGTCCAGGGGCACAATGACTTCCCTGCTCCTGCTGGCCACACTGTTCCTGATGCAGGCCAGGATGCCATTGGCCCTCCTGGTTTCCTGGGCACACTGCAGGCTCATGTTCAGCCGACCATCTACCAACACCCCTAGGTCCCTCTCTGCCTGGCCGCTCTCCAGCCACTCTGACCCCAGCCTGTAGCACTGCATGGGGTTGTTGTGGCCAATGTGCAGAACCCGGCACTTGGATGTGTTCAATCTCATGCCCTTGGCCTCTGCCCATCTGTCCAGCCTGTCGAGGTCCTGCCTCTCCTGGACGAGAGCTACTGCAGCTGCCCTCCTGCTCCTCTGCCATGTGGGGGGGGGCCTGATCCTGCTGCCTCCATGCCTCTTCAGAGAGAAACTGGTTTTGTATTCTTCCTCTTTGTCCCCCTCCTATCCATCCCTGTTCCTTGCCCTTGTGAACCTTACCTGTTATTGATATATATATATATTGTTTGTTTTGTTTAAAGAAAAAAACTGTTTACCTCTCGACTTCCAAGTTGACTCCAAGTTACTGGGGAGGGAGCTGAGGGAGCTGGAATTGTTTAGCCTGGAGAAGAGGAGGCTCAGGGGTGACCTCATTGCTCTCTACAACTACCTGAAAGGTGGTTGTAGCCAGATGGGGGTTGGTCTCTTCTCCCAGGCAGCCAGCACCAGAACAAGAGGACACAGTCTCAAGCTGCACCAGGGGAAGTTTAGGCTTGAGATGAGCAGAAAGTTCTTCACTGAGAGAGTTGCTGGCCATTGGAATGTGCTGCCCAGGGAGGTGGTGGAGTCACCATTCCTGGAGGTGTTCAAGAGGGGACTGGACGTGGCACTTGAAGCCATGTTTTAGTCATGAGGTCTGTGGTGACAGGTTGGACTTGATGATCTTTGAGGTCTCTTCCAGCCTTGGTGATACTGTGACCTACTGTGACCTACCGTGATTGTTTGGTGGATTTGTTCCTTTCCTTTTTTTCCCCTCTCTGCTGGGAGGGAAGAGGGGGAGCAGAGGAGAGATCCTCAGCCTTGACCCCATCTGAGCTCTTAACTCCCCAGTTAAGGCTTAAACCACTGCAACTGCATTTTGAAAACTGAAGATGGCTGCATCTTGGTGAATGTTTGAATCCAAGGCATTTGAAGAAACAATGTCCTCTTTTTGTTCCCACCATGGTGAGCACACGTCTGGCTGTGCAGGGGTCTGAGCACCCCATGGCCCAGATTCCTTTCCTGACTTGCAATTGTTTTGCTGCGTGACCTATCTTCGTCATCGCTCCCCATAGCCCCGAATGCTGCCCTCCAGGCCTGGGAAAGGCACTTAACCTCTCTGGGGCTCAGTCGTGACCTCGGCAAAAGGAATTGCTTCAGAGCCTGACATGAGGAGAGCTCGGGAAACAAGCTGCTTCTGCTCATTAATGGGAGCTCAAAGGAGTTCAAATGGAGGAAGAAATAGTGTATGGTCTTGAAACCCTCCCTGCGGTCTGGATCATGCTAGTGTGGCAAGAAACGATGCCCTGCTACCTGGCATGCCTGCTTCCCGGCCCTTAAGGGAGCTGGGGTTGTTTAGCCTGGAGAAGAGGAGGCTCAGGGGAGACCTTCTTGCTCTCTACAACTCCCTGAAGGGAGGTTGTAGGCAGGTGGGGGTTGGTCTCTTCTCCCAGACAACGAGCACCACAACAAGAGGACACAGTCTCAAGGTGTGTCAGGGGAAGTTTAGGGAGGAGGTGAGGAGAAAGTTCTTCCCAGCAAGAGAGACTGGCCATTGGAATGTGCTGCCCAGGGAGGTGGTGAAGTCCCTGTCCCTGGAGGGATTGGATGTGGCACTTGACGCTATGGTTTAGTTAGTCCTGAGGTGTTGGGTGACAGGTTGGACTTGATGATCTCTGAGGTCATTTCCAACCTTGTTGATACTATAATTCTATGATGGGAATGCAGTTCCCCCACCCCTCCCCAGCCCCTCAAACCCAAATGGTTTGTAGAGATGTATAGCAGTAAAGATAAAAACCCATGTGGATGGAACAGGAAAAAACATCCCTCTTAAAAGTGCAGCTGACATTGCAAAGGCTGATTTTGCTTTTAATTTGTGGTGTGGGGAAACAAATGCACATTAGCTGATGTTACAAGAGGTGACTTGTACAGAGTGGGCAAGCTTGGTGGTGTGCAGTGGCACTGAGTGAAGGACAAGTGATACCTGAAGGAGGTAGATGCTTCATGCACCCAGAGTTGAGCCTTAAACCAGACATAGAATAGAATTAACCAGGTTGGAAAAGACCTCAGAGATCATCAAGTCCAACTTATCACCCAACACCATCTGATCAACTAAACCATGGCACCAAGTGCCTCATCCAGTCTCTTCCTAAACACCTCCAGTGATGGTGACTCCACCACCTCCCTGGGCAGCACATTCCAATGGCTAATCACTCTTTCTGTGAAGTTCTTCCTAACATCCAGCCTAAAGCTCCCCTGGTGCAGCTTGAGACTGTGTCCTCCTGTTCTGGTGCTGGTTGCCTGGGAGAAGACACCAACCCCCACCTGCCTACAACTTCCTTTCAGGGAGCTGTAGACAGCAAGGTCTTCTCTGAGCCTCCTCTTCTCCAGGCTAAGCAACCCCAGCTCCCTCAGCCTCTCCTCACAGGGCTGTGCTCCAAACCCTCCCCAGCTTGGTTGCCCCTCTCTGGACACCTTGCATACAACAAAAGTGTTGCATCAACAAGCAATCCAGTATCTCATGGAGATGTGACACTTAGCATTAAGAGGCAGAAGAAAAATCCATTCTAAAGCAACCCAAGGCCACCAACGCCTTGCATTGCATCTTATGGGTTAAATTAAATCACATGAAATGAGTGCGATCACACAGCACTTACAGGATGGCCAGGGGCTCAGGCCAAGCCAGCATGGATTTAGGAGGGGCAGGTCCTGCCTGACCAACCTGATCTCCTTCTATGATCAGGTGACTGCCTGGTGGACGTGGGGAGGCCTGTGGATGTGGTCTACCTGGACCTCAGCAAGGCCTTTGACACCGTCCCCCACAGCAAACTCCTGGCCAAGCTGGCAGCCCGTGGCTTGGACAGGAGCACACTGCATTGGGTTAGGAACTGGCTGGAGGCTGAGCCCAGAGAGTGGTGGTGAATGGTGCCACATCCAGCTGGCGGCCTGTCACTAGTGGTGTGCCCCAGGGATCAGTGCTGGGCCCCATGCTCTTCAACATCTTTATTGATGATCTGGATGAGGGCATTGAGTCCATCATCAGTAAATTTGCAGATGACACCAAGCTGGGGGCAGCAGTTGATTTGCTGGAGGGCAGAGAGGCTTTGCAGAGGGACCTCGACAGGCTGGACAGATGGGCAGAGTCCAATGGCATGAGATTGAACACATCCAAGTGCCGGGTTCTGCACATTGGCCACAACAACCCCAGGCAGTGCTACAGGCTGGGGTCAGAGTGGCTGGAGAGTGGCCAGGCAGAGAGGGACCTGGGGGTGCTGGTTGATGGTAGGCTGAACATGAGCCAGCAGTGTGCCCAGGCAGCCAAGAGGGCCAACCGCATCCTGGCCTGCATTAGGAATAGTATGGCCAGCAGGAGCAGGGAGGTCATTGTGCCCCTGTACTCTGCTTTGGTTAGGCCGTACCTTGAGTACTGTGTCTAGTTCTGGGCCCCTCAGTTTAGGAAGGACATTGAGACACTTGAAGGTGTCCAGAGAAGGGCAACAAGGCTGGGGAGAGGCCCTTGAGCACAAGCCCTATGAGGAGAGGCTGAGGGAGCTGGGGTTGCTTAGCCTGGAGAAGAGGAGGCTCAGGGGAGACCTCATTGATATCTACAACTACCTGAAGGGTGGTTGTAGCCAGGAAGGGGTTGGCCTCTTCTCCCAGGCAGCCAGCACCAGAACAAGAGGACACAGTCTCAGGCTGCGCCAGGGCAGGTTTAGGCTGGATGTTAGGAAGAAGTTCTACACGGAGAGAGTGATTGGCCATTGGAATGGGCTACCCGTGGAGGTGGTGGTGTCACCTTCACTGGAGGTGTTCAGGAGAAGACTTGATGGGGTGCTTGGCTGTATGGTCTAGTTGTTGGGTGGGTTGGATTGTTTGATGGGTTGGACGCGATGATCTTGAAGGTCTCTTCCAACCTGGTGTATTGTATTGTATTGTATTATTATTCTATTCTATTCTATTCTATTCTATTCTATTCTATTCTATTCTATTCTATTCTATTCTATTCTAAATTTAAACACAGAGTGTTTCAATTCTGGTGTTTCTAACAGGAGGCTTGTTTGTGGTGTTTTGTTGGCTTGGGTTTGGGGTGGGTTTTTTTAATACTGATATTGCCTATTCTATTTCAAAGCAAGGAAGCCTCAGCTTCCAGAGCATCTCATTTCAGCTTGCAGTCCAC
Organism: Picus viridis; assembly: GCA_033816785.1. NCBI lineage: Eukaryota > Metazoa > Chordata > Aves > Piciformes > Picidae > Picus > Picus viridis. The sequence continues at coordinate 88,591,031 of CM066566.1, read as the reverse complement.
TCCTGCTGTGCTCTTCCATTTTCCTCCCGATTTTCGATGGCACCTTTGAAAAGATAATTAAAAGATATGAATTAGCTGGGGGGGGAGCATTTTGGCCAGCAAGCTTGCCACAGGAAAGGTCTTTAAACCTGCGAGATGGATGAGAAGCAGTGTGTCTGCCTGACAGCGTTATTAGTCTTTCCATTAGGCCACTTACTGCTCTTGAGCTGTGACAGAGCTCCCACGGATGTCAAATGAACTTGCATGTATTGATCCTGAGGGAAGAAAAGGCTTTTGCAGGAGGATTTTTCCCTCCCCCCTCACTCCCTGTGTGACAGAAAATTGATCAAAGCACAAAAGTTTGGCCTGAGGAGTTCAGCACTGAAAGCTCAAGGCCTGATCCAATGAGGGACTTGGACACCTCCAAGGTGCTTGGCGCCATGGTTTAGTTGATTGGATGGTGTTGGGTGGCAGGTTGGACTTGATGATCTCAAAGGTCTTTTCCAACCTGGTTAATTCCCTCAGGGGAGACCTTCTTGCTCTCTGCAACTACCTGAAGGGAGGTTGTAGACAGGTGGGGGCTGGTCTCTTCTCCCAGGCAACCAGCACCAGAACAGGAGGGCACAGTCTCAAGCTGCACCAGGGGAAGTTTAGACTGGATGTTAGGAAGAAATTCTTCATAGAGAGAGTGATTGCCCACTGGAATGTGCTGCCTGGGGAGGTGGTGGAGTCACCATCACTGAAGGTGTTTAGGAGGAGACTTGATGGAGTGCTTGGTGCCATGGTTTAGTTGATTAGATGGTGTTGGGTGATAGGTTGGACACGATGATCTTGAAGGTCTCTTCCAACCTGGCCTATTCTACTCTACTCTGCTCTACTGTACTCTACCCTACTCTACTCTACTCTACTCTACTCTACTCTACTCTACTCTACTCTACTCTACTCTACTCTATTCTATTCTATTCTATTCTATTCTACTATATTCCATTCTATTCTACTATATTCCATTCCATTCCATTCCATTCCATTCCATTCCATTCTATTCCATTCCATTCTATTCTATTCTATTCTAAGATAGAAGATATGACACCCAGTGCTTGGGGGGCCCTGTTCCAGCTATCTCTGATGACCCAATTTAGGCAGCTCTGTTGCCTACACAGCATGTTTGGGGGTGGATTCAGTGCCTGGGCAAACCCAGGGCACAGTATTGGGATTGTCCCCAGGTAGGGTGGATGATGCCACCCTTTTATGGGGAGAGATGAAAGAGTTCAGGCAGAAGGATGGAAGCTATGTGTGGCATCAGTTCTCAGCAATCTCTTTGCCCTGCCAGTGTAGATGTGTGAGAGACTAAAGCTTGTCTCTCCTGGTGTGACTCAACAAAGATAAAATCACTTGCTGCTTGCCCAGACAATAGCTGATGTGGGTTGGGCAGAGCCACTGGAAGGACTCTTGGAAGGTGCAAAGATAACATTGCTCACGGGACTGCAGCTGGCCTACAACAATGTAAGCAGTAAACTGTGGTCCTACACCCAGTGGAACTATGAGAGCTCTCCAAAAGTCTCTTACCCTTTTGGTGGTGAAACTGTCAGTGGTGAGGTCTAGCAGGCAAGAAACAGCTCAGTCCCTGGGGTGAAGGCATTTATGCCACAGCTGCTCAAGAAAGGGCATCACCATAGCCCTTCTCTGCAAACTGGATCATTAATGCAACAGGAAATGCAAGATTTGGAAGGCTGGAAAGGAAGAAAGGTAAAATTTATAGGCACTTAGAATGTTTCTATTCCCAGGGGTGTCTCTACATTTAACCACTACCATCAGCCTTGACTTGTCTCAGTGAGAATAAATGCAGACACCGTGGTGGTGGGTGGCTGAAATTGCTGAGATGGGAACTGGAGTAGTCAGTGTCTGTATGTGGCCTTGAAGAAACTTCAAGGACAGGAGCTTTAGCACCTGCTAATGAGATGCTGCAGCAGCTGCCAACTGCTGGGAAGCAAAGACTCCCTGGGCTGGACTTTGGGGGACAGCAGCAGGAGGCATTTTGCACAGACCACATGATTAAGCTGAATAGAATAGAATAGAATAGAATAGAATAGAATAGAATAGAATAGAATAGAATAGAATAGAATTAATCAGGTTGGAAGAGACCTTTGAGATCATCATGTCCAAAGAATAGAACAGAACGGAATAGAATAGAATAGAATAGAATAGAATAGAATAGAATAGAATAGAATAGAATAGAATAGACCAGGTTGGAAGAGACGTTTGAGATCATGTCAAAAAAATAGAATAGAATAGAATAGAATAGAATAGAATAGAATAGAATAGAATAGAATAGAATAGAACTGAATTGAACAGAACTGAATTGAACAGAACTGAACTGAATTAATTGCATTGCATTGCATTGCATTGCATTGCATTGCATTGCATTGAATTGAATTGAATTGAATTGAATTGAATTGAATTGAATTGAATTGAATTGATTGGAATTGATTGGAATTGACTTGATTTGACCAGGTTGGAAGAAACCTTTGAGATCATCAAGTCCAACCTATCACCCAACACCTCAGGACTAACTAAACCATGGTTTCAAGTGCCAAGTCCAATCCTTTTTTGAACACCTCCAGTGATGGTGACTCCACCACCTCCCTGGGCAGCACATTCCAATGGACAATCACTGTTTCTGTGAAGAACTTTCTCCTCACCCCCAGCCTAAACCTCCCCTGGCACAGCTTAAGACTGTGCCCTCTTGTTCTGGTGCTGATTACTTGGGAGAAGAGACCAAGTCCCTCTGGCTACAACCTCTGTTCAGGGAGTTATAGACAGCAAGAAGGTCTCCCTGAGCCTCCCTTTCTCCAGGCTAAGCAACCCCAGCTCCCTCAGCCTCTCCTCACAGGGCTGTGCTCCAAACCCCTCACCATATCCCAAATCCTTTAACGACCATCCTTGGAACTTGCATGAACTGGAAACCTGGCAACATGCAGGGTTGGATGTGGCCAAAGCAGTGAGGCAAGGGCACTGTGGTTCTGCTTAGCATCCCCCTGCCACAATATCCCTTGTATTCAGAAGATTTTCAGGCCCAGCACTGTTTAGCCTTTTGCCCTTTGAGTCATGTCTGATTTATACTCCTCCCCCACACGTATAACATTTGTTTATTTCTGCAATACATTAAAATACAGTGACATTCCATACTTGAGGGGGAACTTGGAGGGAGAGTAATGACTTACACATGCACTGTGCTGCACTGGATCTTTTCCAGTACCATAAATAAGAGGGAAAGCAAGGTTTTACAGCTAAGCCATTAATGAGAACAGTCCACTGTCACACACGGGAAAATACTTTAGTCAGTAAAAGCTGACACACCACTGATGGCATTTAGCTGTCCAGAGTGAATCATCTTCATAGAATAAATTCCAAGGTAAAATATTATATCATTGGTTGATTTGGAGCCTTGTGGCAGGCAGCTGCAAACAAATTTCTGCCCTGGTATGCTCTAAACCAGGCTAGCTCAGCTCTAGCAATCGTAAGCTGTTGATACTGGACACACAGATTCTATCAGGGGTTAAGCCTTCCAGGTATTCCTCACCTTCAGGTAATTCCTTTTGGGCTATTTTCCTCCTGTCACTGCTAGGTGGTTGCAGAAAGTAAAAGAGAAAAGAGGAGAGAAAGAGGAGAGAAAGAGGAGAGAAAGGAGAGGAGAGGAGAGGTTCGGAGAGGAGAGGAGAGGTTCGGAGAGGAGAGGAGAGGTTTGGAGAGGAGAGGAGAGGGGAGGAGAGGTTCGGGGAGGAGAGGAGAGGTTCGGGGAGGTTCGGAGAGGAGAGGAGAGGAGAGGAGAGGAGAGGAGAGGAGAGGAGAGAGAGGAGAGGAGAGGAGAGGAGAGGGGAGGGGAGGGGAGGGAGGGGAGGGGAGGGGGAGGGAGGGGAGGGGAGGGGGGGAGGGGAGAATCCATTCCATTCCATTCCATTCCATTCCATTCCATTCCATTCCATTCCATTCCATTCCATTCCATTCCATTCCATTCCATTCCATTCCATTCCATTCCATTCCATTCCATTCCATTCCATTCCATTCCATTGATTCTACTCTCTTCCATTCCATTCCATTCCATTCCACTCCATTCCATTCCATACCATTCCATTCCATTCCATTCCATTCCATTCCATTCCATTCCATTCCATTCCATTCCATTGGATTCTATTCTATTCTACCAGTAAACTGCCCATGTGGTTAATATTTGGTGCATGCCTTTAAACATCCTCCAAGTTGCACCACGCCAGACCAGCACACTCCTTTCAGTACAGCATCTTGCACCACCATGAGTGCACAGAAGATCTGAGTTTGAGATCAGTTTACACCTGGGGCTCATCCTTTTCTCACTAACTTATTCTTATATTCTCTTTCTTTGATCTTTTGAAGAGAAGAAAATAATCACAGGTTAGGAAGCTGCACGTTGTGGAATTCTTGTTCAACTCAAACAACAAGTGGCCTTTAAATGCTGAACAACCTGAATTCCTGTCTGGGCTTCCACCAGGAGCTGATTTCACCCACGGTGAGCACTGCTCTTCACCCTGCAGCAAACAGCAAAGCAGACCAAGTGCTCATCACCTCTGCTATGTGCATTTTGGTGATACCTCGGGACTCTGGGCCCCACTCTTTCGTTCCACTGAGCATGAAGAATGAGGGAAGTCAACTGTCCATGATCCAGGGTAACAAGGGATTTGAGTTTGCCAACTCACAGGAAAATGCAGAGAGCAGGGGTAGAGCAGGAGAGTCTGCTGGGAAACGAGGGCTTTGTGTAAGACAAAGGCAATTCTCAGATATGAGGTGACCTTGAGGGCCATTCAGCTCATTTCACACGAGCTGATTAGCTCAGCTGGCTTCTGCTTGTAAGAATGAGCTTGTGCCTTTGTGTGTCTAACCTGCACTTTGGATAAAGCAACAGGAAATATTAGCAGTGTGCCCAAGACTTAGGTGGGGAGTAGCAATAGAGAGTGGAATAAGAAAGAGGGAATAAACATAGCAATAAAAACACAGATATTTCTCCATAGCAAATGGCATGAGATTTAACACATGAAGTGCAGAGTTCTACACATTGGCCACAACAACCCCATGCAGAGCTACAGGCTGGGGGCAGAGTGGCTGGAGAGCACCCAGGCAGAGAGGGACCTGGGGGTACTGGTTGATAGTTGGTTAACATGAGTCAGCAGTGTGCCCAGGTGGCCAAGAAAGCCAATGGCATCCTGACCTGCATCAGGAACAGTGTGGCCAGCAGGAGCAGGGAAGTCATTCTGCTCCTGGACTCAGCAGTGGTTAGGCCACACCTTGAGTCCTGTGTCCAGTTCTGGGCCCCTCAGGTTAGGAAAGATGTTGAGTTGCTGGAAGGTGTCCAGAGAAGGGCAACAAAGCTGGGGAGGGGTTTAGAGCACAGCCCTGTGAGGAGGGGCTGAGGGAGCTGGGGTTGCTTAGCCTGGAGAAGAGGAGGCTCAGGGGAGACCTTCTTGCTGTCTCCAACTCTCTGAAGGGAGGTTGTAGCCAGGTGGGAGTTGGTCTCTTCTCCCAGGCAACCAGCACCAGAACAAGAGGACACAGTCTCAAGCTGCACCAGAGGAGGTTTAGGCTTGAGGTGAGGACAAAGTTCTTCACATAAAGAGTGATTTGCCATTGGAATGTGCTGCCCAGGGAGGTGGTGGAATCACCATCACTGGGGATGTTTAGGAAGAGACTGGATGAGGCACTTGGTGTCATGGTTTAGTTGATGAGATGGTGTTGGGTGATAGGTTGGACTCAATGATCTTGAAGCTCTTTTCCAACCTGGTCTATTCTATTCTATTCTATTCTATTCTATTCTATTCTATTCTATTCTATTCTATTCTATTCTATTCTATTCTATCCTATCCTATCCTATCCTATTCTATTCTATTCTATTCTATTCTATTCTATTCTATTCTATTCTATTCTATTCTATTCTATTCTATGCTATTCCATTCCATTCCATTCCATTCCATTCCATTCCATTCCATTCCATTCCATTCCATTCCATTCCATTGTATTCTATCTCACCTCTTCTGCTGACTCCAGCAGATCGGGATAAGGGCTGTCTTGCCATGGACAGAGAGCAGTGGACCCTCAAATGCCTGATGTGTGAGTAGGCACAATCTGTACAGCAGAGATACTAAAAAAAACCCATGCTGAGCATGGCTAAGTAGCCACAATAGATGTGGGAGAAGTACTGTCTCTGAAGTGACAAAAACAGAATCAGAAATGTGGGATGTGTAGGCCAAAGTAAGCACACCAGTCTCTGGGGCCAGACCACCAATTCAGTACGCACTTGTTTGAACCCAAGCCAAGAGGCTGCTGTCTGGCAAACCTGATCTATCAGTAGAGACTGCCACAACCTCAGCCAGGACCCAAAAAAAGAGTGAAACCAAATTTCCAAATGGCTGTTTGTATTAAACAAGGATTCCAGTGACTTCCTAGCTCTGCCACACCAGCACTGGGAGTTTCATCGGCACAGGGACTGTGGAATGGAATGGAATGGAATGGAATGGAATGGAATGGAATGGAATGGAATGGAATGGAATGGAATGGAATGGAATGAATGGAATGGAATGGAATGGAATGGAATGGAATGGAATGGAATGGAATGGAATGAATGGAATGGAATGGAATGGAATGGAATAGAGTGGAATAGAGTGGAATGGAATGGAATGGAATGGAATGGAATGGAATGGAATGGAATGGAATGGAATGGAATGGAATAGAATGGAATGGAATGGAATGGAATGGAATATAGTAGAATAGAATGGAATGGAATGGAATGGAATGGAATGGAATGGAATATAGTAGAACAGAATGGAATATAGTAGAATGGAATGGAATGGAATGGAATAGAATAGAGTAGAATAGAATAGAATAGAATAGAATAGAATAGAATAGAATAGAATAGAATAGAATAGAATAGAATAGAATAGAATAGAATTAACCAGGTTGGAAAATATCTGTGAGCTCATCAAGTCCAACTTATCACCCAACACCATCTAATCAACCAAACCATGGCACCAAGTGCCTCATCCAGTCTCTTCCTAAACACCTCCAGTGACAGTGACTCCACTACCTCCCTGGGCAGCACATTCCAATGGGCAATCACTCTTTCTGGGAAGAACTTCTTCCTAACATCCAGCCTAAACTTCCCCTGGTGCAGCTTGAGACTGTGTCCTCTTGTTCTGGTGCTGGTTGCCTGGGAGAAGAGACCAACCCCCACCTGGCTACAACCTCCCTTCAAGGAGTTGTAGACAGCAAGAAGGTCTCCCCTGAGCCTCCTCTTCTCCAGGCTAAGCAACCCCAACTCCCTCAGCCTCTCCTCACAGGGCTTATGCTCCAAACCCCTCCTCAGCTTTGTTGCCCTTTTGGGCATCTGAAGCCTCTCAATTATTTTTCAGTTCACAGCTTTGCTCTTCCATAGTCTCATAAGGAATCAGGTAGCAATGCTTTGGCTTGGATATAGCATTATATTCTGACAAGATTTCCATATAAAGGCATATTACTGATTAAATTTAAGGAATCATTTTCTATAGAGTCATCTCTATATGTTGTGCCAGACCTCAGATTTGTTTTGGACACTGCCTGCAGGAAGCTTTGTTAGTGAAACAGAAAATGGAAGTTCATGACACTGCAGGAAAGATTCCTGGGAGTTGCATCCAGATCCTATTGGATTTGTGAGAGACTCCAGCACTTCACATCTTCTTGTTCCTTATTGAGGTATAGTGGAAAGGAACAAATCAACTTCCCAGAAACTGCCTGATGTTTTTAATACCTGTGACACCAGAGGAAATGTCAAGCAAATCAGTCACCAGGTGTGGTGGGTTGAAGTTTCCCCCAGCATTACCTTTAACCAGACTTAACTCAGTTAGAAGCAAATGAAGCTGTAGTTACAAGCCAAAACTACACTCTACAATGGAGTACAATGAATGGGTTTTAAATAGATTTACAATATCATACAGGTATTGACAATTAACAAAGAGCAAGGAAACCCCCTGGTCCAAAAGACCAGGGAAGCTGCTCCACTGCCCCCTACCCCAAACCTCCCAAACCCCCTGTACCAGAGAGAGAGAAGCTGAGAGAAGGCAGTGTTACTCTTATCTCAAGGCCAAACAGAAATGTTATCTCCTGAGCAAAACAGCCAAGATCAGAAGGGAAGAGAAAAGGAATGGGAATGGAAGGGAAATGTGAAGAATTGTTATGTCTACAGCTTCTCTTATCCCAGACTTCCATCCAATGAATTTGTTTAGAACAATCTTCTGTTTTCCTTTTTACACCCAAGAGTGATTGATTTACACTTTTCTACTTCTCTGCTCAAAAGGGCAACAAGGCTGGTGAGAGGCCTTGAACACAAGCCCTGTGAGGAGAGGCTGAGGGAGCTGGGGTTGTTTAGCCTGGAGAAGAGGAGGCTCAGGGGTGACCTCTTTGCTCTCTACAACTACCTGAAGGGAGTTTGTAGCCAGGAAGGGGTTGGCCTCTCCTCTCTAGCAACCAGCACCAGAACAAGGGGACACAGTCTCAGGCTGCATGAGGGGAAGTTTAGGCTTGAGGTGAGGAGGAAGTTCTTCACTGAGAGAGTGATTGGCCATTGGAATGTGCTGCCCAGGGAGGTGGTGGAGTCACCGTCCCTGGAGGTGTTCAAGTGGGGATTGGACATGGCACTTGGTGCTATGATTTAGTCATGGGGTCTGTGGTGACAGGTTGGACTTGCTGATCTTTGAGGTCTCTTCCAACCTTGGTGATCCTGTGATATCTGCAGCTAAATTTTAAAGGCACAGCCTAAAACTGCCACCCCAGGCTATTAGGTGCTCAGCCTTCCTACCCTCCACTTTGCAAGGGTAAAAGGCGCTGGGGATCGACAGGATCACAGCCACTTACCACCCAGAGATTTTTCTCACGACTGGTGCCCAGCTAATTCACAGAGTAATTTCTACCACTCCCTAACTTATGCAGGTTGTTAGGTGCCCGAATGCTTTGCTGCTTTGATTAAGAATGCAAACTTTGGGAGGCGGAAACAATATTCCCTTTGTCTTTGTGCAGCACCACACACGAGGAAAGAACTTGCTAGGTAATTAGAGTAATGACTGCAATGGCTTAGCAAACAGAATGAACTCTTGACTGCAATCACAAAGGATTGCTCCCCTTGGCTGTTAAGAGGGTGCTACAGAATTGAGGTCGTTGTCTCAACAGCACTTGAACAATCGGGCATGGCACAAGATTTCCGTCTCTGCAACAGCAAAACATGCAGGATAGACTTTGTAAAATTTCATTGGAACAAAAAAGAATGGAATGGAATGGAATGGAATGGAATGGAATGGAATGGAATGGAATGGAATGGAATAATGGAATGAATGGAATGGAATGGAATATAGTAGAATGGAATGGAATGGAATATAGTAGAATGGAATGGAATGGAATGGAATGGAATGGAATGGAATGGAATGGAATGGAATGGAATGGAATAGAATGGAATAGAATAGAATGAATATGTAGAACAGAATGGAATATAGTGGAATGGAATGGAATGGAATGGAATGGAATGGAATGGAATGGAATGGAATGGAATAGTAGAACAGAACAGAATGGAATGGAATAGAATAGAATAGAATAGAATAGAATAGAATAGAATAGAATAGAATAGAATAGAATAGAATAGAATAGGTAGAACAGAATGGAATATAGTGGAATGGAATGGAATGGAATGGAATGGAATGGAATGGAATATAGAACGAACAGAATGGAATGGAATGGAATGGAATGGAATGGAATGGAATGGAATGGAATGGAATGGAATGGAATGGAATAGAATAGAATAGAATAGAATAGAATAGAATAGAATAGAATAGAATAGAATAGAATAATGGAATAACGGAATGGAATGGAATGGAATGGAATGGAATGGAATGGAATGGAATAGAATAGAATAGAATAGAATAGAATAGAATAGAATAGAATAGAATAGAATAGAATAGAATAGAATAGAATAGAATACAATAGAATTAACCAGGTTGGAAAAGATCTGCAAGATCATGAAGTCCAACCTGTCACCCAACACCATCTCATCAACTAAACCATGGCACCAAGTGCCTCATCCAGTCTCTTCCTAAACACCTCCAGTGGTGGTGACTCCACCACCTCCCTGGGCAGCACATTCCAATGGTCCAATCTCTCTTTCTGTGAAGAACTTCTTCCTAACATCCAGCCTAAACCTCCCCTGGTGCAGCTTGAGACTGCGTCCTCTTACTCTGGTGCTGGTTGCCTGGGAGAAGAGACCAACCTCCTCCTGGCTACAACCTCCCTTCAGGGAGTTGGAGAGAGCAATAAGGTCTGCCCTCAGCCTCCTCTTCTCCAGGCTAAGCAACCCCAGCTCCCTCAGCCTCTCCTCACAGGGCTGTGCTCCAGACCCCTCCCCAGCTTTGTTGCCCTTCCCTGGACACCTTCCAGCAACTCAACATCTTTCCTAAACTGAGTGGCCCAGAACTGGACACAGGACTCAAGGTGTGGCCTAACCAGTGCTGAGCACAGGGCAGAATGACCTCCCTGCTCCTGCTGGCCACACTGTTCCTGATGCAGGCCAGGATGCCACTGGATACCACTACAAATCTCTCCTTGAAATGATTCAGATAAACAGAGATGCATTGGTGTGCCAGGAATATTGGCTTTCCTCTGGCCAAGCCGTGAGTGATGCAATAGCAAAGATCAGTGCAGGGCTTTTGATCTGTGATCCATTAAATACAATTGATACCTCCTCACGAGTGAGAATTATCATTACAGAGCCAAATGAATAGTTTCTGCGATCTCTCTGATGACATTTGGTGAGTCCCATGAGACCAGCAGTCTGAATCATTTTGCATGTCTAGAGAGTGGGGGAGCAGAGGGATGAGTCTCCTTCAGACAGGGATAGCGGCACTCAGGAGTACAGGCAGATACATTTTGAATTCTGTTGAGTAGAATAGAACAGAATTAACCAGGTTGGAAAAGACCTCAGAGATCATCAAGTCCAACCTGTCACCCAACACCACCTAATCAACTAAACCAGGGCACCAAGTGCCCCATCCAGACTCTTCCTAAACACCTCCAGTGCTGGTGACTCCACCACCTCCCTGGGCAGCACATTCCAATGGCCAGTCTCTCTTTCTGGGAAGAATTCCTGCCCATGGTGGCTGAATCTTTAAAGTTAACACTTTGATAGGGCCTGCTTTAGTTATTATGATTTGTTAGAGGGTGGGTAGAAAATTGGCTGGACTGACAGAGTACAAAGGTGGTGGGCAGTGGTTCAGAGTCTAGTGGGAGGAGTTTGTCAGGTTTTGATTCAGAGAAATGACCTGACAATGGTACAAATTGCTGCATCAGTGAGGTCACCAGAAATAGGTGCTAGGTCAGGGCAAGTAGTGAATCAGCTGTACAACAGAGCCATCATGCACCTAGGGAGGCTGCACCAGGGGAGGTTTAGGCTGGGGGTGAGGAGAAAGTTCTTCACAGAAAGAGAGATTGGCCATTGGAATGTGCTGCCCAGGGAGGTGGTGGAGTCACCGTCCCTGGAGGTGTTCAAGAGGTAACTGGACATGGCACTTGAAGCCATGGTTTAGTAGTCATGAGGTCTGTGGTGACAGGTTGGACTTGATGATCTTTGAGGTCTCTTCCAACCTCATTAATTTTATGGTTCTATGGAGAAGTGGTCCAGCCGGAATGTTATGAAGTTGAGCATGGGAAGGGCAAGGCTCTGCCCCTGGAGGGGAATAATCCTGTGCACCCCAGCTGGCGAGGTGCAGCCAACTGAAAAGCATTTGTTTCAGAGGAGGAGTCAGCAGCACCTCATGGCAGAAGTGGAGATCAGTAGCACCCTGGGCTGCAAGAGCAGGAGCACATCAAGCCCTCTTCTCTTTTGTCCTTGTGCACAGTGTTGATTTACCAGCCCCACTGTCCATCAGCTGGTCTGCTCTACCCAAGGACATTACATGTTTGCACCCTCCATTGGATGCTACTCTGTGTGTGACGATTGCCTTTTGGTTTCATCACCTGTGGTCTGCTTGCACTGGGAGCAGACTGCTTAACTGGTCTAGGTGGGTAACACAGAAAGAGCTGTGCAGCAGACTGCACTTGCTCAGCCTGCAGATTCCTTTTGCACAAGCTAAGTTTGGGAACAGAGCTCTTAAATAAGGTCTTAAACTTTCCATTCCCTTTTGGGCTAGATTGTCCCAGAGGCTGAGGCAAATAGCTACCCGGCTCTTTTCATCAGTGGGGGATGTTCAGCACCTTAGAACAGAGTAAAGTAGAGTAGAGTAGAGTAGAGCAGAGTAGAGTAGAGTAGAGTAGAGTAGAGCAGAGCAGAGTAGAGCAGAGTAGAGTAGAGTAGAGTAGAATAGGGTAAAATAGGGTAGAATAGAAAGAATAGAATAGAATAGAATAGAATAGAATAGAATAGAATAGAATAGAATAGAATAGAATAGAATAGAACTTAATTGAATTGAATTGAATTGAATTGAATTGAATTGAATTGAATTGAATTGAATTGAATTGAATTGAATTGAATTGAATTGAATTGAATTGAATTGACCAGGTTGGAAGAGACCTTTGAGATCATCAAGTCCAACCTATCATCCAACACCATCTAATCAACTAAACCATGGCACCAAGCACCCTATCCAGTCTCTTCCTAAACACCTCCAGTGATGGTGACTCCACCACCTCCCTGAGCAGCACATTCCAATGGCCAATCTGTCTTCCTGTGAAGAACTTCTTCCTAACATCCAGCCTAAGGCTCAGGTTCTTCAGATACACAGCTGTGGTGGAGAGGAGGCCTGCTTTTGGCTGACATAAGGAATTTGTGCTTATTGCTCATGTGTGAGGCTGGAAAGAGCTCTCTATTCATATCCCACCAATGGGATGGTACAAAAACCAGCTGACTAATGAGCACTTTATAACAAAACTCCGTCAAGACTTTTGTTGTAGTCAAATCAGTCTTCATTTTAACAGCTCCCTGGGTATATGCTTGTGATTACAGTGGCCATGAATGTGGTCACTGACTCCAAACACGGCCACCCATTTGCATCCCCCAGCATGGAGGCATTCAGTCATAAACCTGGGATCTGCTGAGACTCTGCAACTGGGAGTTAGCAAGTTCTCACATGCAAATGCAGGGAAGTGGAAAGCATTCAAACCCACTGGGGTATGCTTGCATAAACCCTTTATGGCACACACTAACAGTCTGTGATCAAGTGAAAGGAGGAAAAGCTAGACTGCCCCCATGATTCAATAGCAATGACTGTGAACTCTCATTTCACCAACCACATTGCATGAGCAGGCATCCAGCCTGGAGAAGAGGAGGCTCAGGGAAGACCTTATTGCTCTTGACAACTCCCTGAAGGGAGGTTGTAGCCAGGTGGGGGTTGGTCTCTTCTCCCAGGCACCCAGCACCAGAACAAGCGGACACAGTCTCAAGCTGCACCAGGGGAGATTTAGGCTGGATGTTAGGAAGAAATTCTTCCCAGAAAGAGTGATTCCCAGAAAGAATCCAGAAATTCTTCCCAGAAAGAGTCCAACAGGATGACATTCAACAAATCCAAGTGCCGGGTGCTGCACTTTGGCCACAACAACCCCATGCAGAGCTACAGGCTGGGGTCAGAGTGGCTGGAGAGCTCCCAAACAGAGAGGGACCTGGGGGTGCTGATTGACAGCTGCCTAAACATGAGCCAGCAGTGTGCCCAGGTGGTCAAGAAGGCCAATGGCATCCTGGCCTGCATCAGGAACAGTGTGGCCAGCAGGAGCAGGGAGATGATTGTGCCCTTGGACTCTGCATTGGTTAGGCCACACCTTGAGTCCTGTGTCCAGTTCTGGGCCCCTCAGTTTAGGAAGGACATTGAGACACTTGAAGGTGTCCAGAGAAGGGCAACATGGCTGGTGAGAGGCCTTGAGCACAGCCCTGTGAGGAGAGGCTGAGGGAGCTGGGGTTGCTTAGCCTGGAGAAGAGGAGGCTCAGGGTAGACCTCATTGCTCTCTACAACTACCTGAAGGGAGGGTGTAGCCAGGAAGGAGTTGGTCTGTTCTCTCTAGCAACCAGCACCAGAACAAGAGGACACAGTCTCAAGCTGCACCAGGGGAAGTTTAGGATGGAGGTGAGGAGAAAGTTCTTCACTGAGAGAGTTGTTAGCCATTGGAACGTGCTGCCCGGGAGGTGGTGGAGTCACCATCCCTGGAGGTGTTCAAGAGGGGACTGGATGTGGCACTTGGTGCCATGGTCTAGTCATGGAGTCTGTGGTGACAGGTTGGACTTGCTGATCTTTGAGGTCTCTTCCAACCTTGGTGATTCTGTGATTGCTACAACCAGTAGTGGTTTCTCTGGTTTCTAGGGCTCTGGCACAGGACAAATGAAGAGCAGGGTCACAGACTTTCAGCTATCCCCTTTCCTTCTCCCTGCTTCAGGACAGTCATCCCCCACGGGTATTCATCTGCTTCGCCATGGCTGAGAGCTAGTCCCACTCTGTGAGGCTGCACTTACTGTTTTGTATAAAAGATATTTCTGAGAAGAGCAAGTGAGAGAACTTGTCAGAGGAGGGGAAGAAGTGACTTTATAACTCCAAATAAGTGCATGCAAACAGGGATGACTGCCAGTGATTACTCCCAGAGCTGTGCCTCCAAGACTCATCACATTCCCATCTCATGATGTTTGCTCTTGTCTCCAGGCTGACTGCAATCATTATCCAACAGATATTGAGGAATTTCACTGCCAACTAGTAAAACTAGGCTCCAGAAATGAACTTCCTCTGTAATTACTTCAAAATCCTCAGGGGAGCAGATGTTGAGTCATGTGGGTTATAGCACAGTATATTACAGGATGATTGTGGTTGGAATGGAACTCTGTAGGTCACGCAGTCCAAGCCCCCTGCTCAGACAGGACCAGTTGCCCAGGTCTATGTCCCAAACTTCAGCAGTAGGAACAACACCTAAGGAGAGCTGAGGAAAGGGAAGAAGCCTTCTCAGAAGATGATACAGCCAGGTTGCAAAAATTGCATTCATGGCTTCTACATACAAACAGAAAGGAGAGGGAGACTGGAGTCAGAGTGGGAATGGAATGGAATGGAATGGAATGGAATGGAATGGAATGGAATGGAATGGAATGGAATGGAATGGAGTAGAATAGAATAGAATAGAATAGAATAGAATAGAATAGAATAGAATAGAATAGAATAGAATAGAATAGAATAGAATAGAATGGAGTAGAATAGAATAGAATGGAATGGAGTAGAATAGAATAGAATAGAATAGAATAGAATAGAATAGAATAGAATAGAATAGAATAGACCAGACCAGACCAGACCAGGTTGGAAGAGACCCTCGAGATCATTGAGTCTAACCTATCACCCAACACCATCTAATCAACTAAACCATGGCACCAAGCACCCCATCCAGTCTCCTCCTGAACACCTCCAGGGACACTGACTCCACCAGCTCCTTGGGCAGCACATTCCAATGGCCAATCTCTCTTGCTGGGAAGAACTTCTTCCTAACATCCAGCCTAAACCTCCCCTGGAGCAACTTGAGACTGTGTCCTCTTGTTCTGGTGCTGGTTGGCCGGGAGAAGAGACCAACCCCCACCTGGCTACAACCTCCCCTCAGGGATTTGTCAAGAGCAATAAGGTCTTCCCTTCCAGCAACTCAACATCTTTCCTAAACTGAGGGGCCCAGAACTGGACACAGGACTCAAGGTGTGGCCTAACCAGTGCTGAGTCCAGGGGACAATGACCTCTCTGCTCCTGATGGCCACACTATTCCTGATCCAGGCCAGGATGCCATTGGCCTTCTTGGCCACCTGGGCACACTGCTGGCTCATGTTCAGCCTACTCTCAACCAGTACCCCCAGGTCCCTTTCTGCCTGGCTGCTCTCCAGCCACTCTGACCCCAGCCTGTAGCTCTGCATGGGGTTGTTGTGAACAATGTGTTTTGCGTTAGAAGGAAAGAAACCAGTGCAGGGAAGCTAGTCCAGGTGCCATGGCTGGAGGTAGACCCAGTGCCCAGAGGTGGGGAGGAGACCCGGGTTTGTGTTTCTGTGTCACATCAGGCTTCCTATGCTATGTGGGACAAATCCCCTCAGCCTGATCGTGCTCCAGCTTCATACACAAAAAAGGAGGAGGTAAGAGTTTTTTCAGGCTTGCAGCATCATATATGCTTGGATGGGATAAACCTCAAATACTGACATGCTGGGTGCCAGGCAAAAGTGGTGGATATTTAGGTAGGCAGCCAAAACTGTAAGCAGGTGCTGACAGGTCACAGGAGTGAAGACATCTCTAGTAGGCTCAGAAGACAGGTGATTTGAAGCCCTCCCTGTAACGTTTCATCAAATGAATCCTGATTATTTGGGCTTTGTGCAGACAAAGTGATTGTTACCCTAACTACTTAAGGCACATAAGCATTTAAGCTGCCTTAAATCTTTAAGGTAGCCCAATGTAAGCATTAAAGCCAATTTAGATCCTTATTAAGTCCTCCAGGTGCTTAAAGCATTTAAGCCATTTTAGAGGCTTTTCAGAGAGACTGCCGATGTCTGTGGGGAGGATGCAGTGGGGGTTGGTCCCTTCTCCCAGGCAACCAGCACCAGAACAAGAGGACACAGTCTCAAGCTGCGCCAGGGGAGGTTTAGGCTGGATGTTAGGAAGAAATTCTTCATAGAAAGAGTGTTTGGCCATTGGAATGTGCTGCCCAGGGAGGTGGTGGAGTCACCACCCCTGGAGGTGTTTAGGAAGAAACTGGATGAGACACTTGGTGCCATGGTTTAGTTGATGAGATGGTGTTGGGTGATAGGTTGGACTCGATGATCTCGAAGGTCTCTTCCAACCTGGTTAATTCCATTTCTATTCTAATGGTCATGGACTATAATAATTGTTATTAAGATGTCTTTATCTTTTCTAGTAGGCACTTTAAAGTTGCCTAGTGCTCTTATATGACTATCTTTTCATATATATATATATATATATATATATATATATATATATATATACACACATATATATACATGTTTTAAGCAAGCAGCTTTGGAGGAGCAACGAAATGGTGAGCACAGATGTTTATCCTACTGGCTTTCTTCTCTGTGTTTTAACATACCAGAGAGTCATCCACTGTGTGGGCTGAGTAGCAGGTTATATACTTTCAAGTAAATATATACACATGAAAGAGGAATGTGGAAACTCTTCTAGGGTTTATTTAACATGGTATACAGAGCTATGAGGTTGCTACCCACCCAGAAAAACTAGAGAAACTGGCTCTGATCCTTTAGAAAAGAGCAGATGAAGGGGGGGGCTTGGGGGTGTTTTAGAAAATAATGACAAGAAAGTGAGTGTTCCAAACAACTTAACACCTTCAAATGTTGCTCCACAAGTTGGGACTCAGTTTCATTTTGAAGAGTGCCTTTCATGCAAACCACAGCTCCGTATGCTTCAAGGCTCTCATTAAAGTGTTATGACCAAGAGAAAAGGGAAAATCAGAGATATGAGCAAGTGTGAGTTCAGATAAGCTTTGAGGAAGATGGGAGAGGCGGTGGAGCAGAGAGCTAATGTAATCTCCCAGTAGGGGTCAAGAATTTCAGCTCACTGCATGCAGGATGGGTGGGCCCAGAAGGAATGCCAGATGATTTAAAACAGCAGAAGGAGCTAATGTACAGCATGAGCTGCCATAAGGGAGAACGCAAGCAGCTGGTAGAACAAGAGTTTTTTTTAACCATCTTTGTTCAAATGAGTTACAAAAGGCAAGGAAAAATACTCTGAGGCGAACGCAGAGGGAAGAGCTTTGTGCAGGCTTCCTCACTGCGTCGATAGATAGGCTGTCTCCTGGAGCAGGCTGCCGGGTGGTTAGTGGCCTGGATCAGGAACAGTGTGGCCAGCAGGAGCAGGGAAGTCATTCTGCCCCTGGACTCAGCACTGGTTAGGCCACACCTTGAGTCCTGTGTCCAGTTCTGGGCCCTCAAGAAGGACATTGAGACGCTTGAACGTGTCCAGAGAAGGGCAACGAAGCTGGGGAGGGGTCTGGAGCACAGCCCTGTGAGGAGAGGCTGAGGGAGCTGGGGTTGCTGAGCCTGGAGAGGAGGAGGCTCAGGCGAGACCTTCTTGCTCTCTACAGCTACCTGAAGGGAGGTTGTAGCCAGGTGGGGGTCGGTCTCTTCTCCCAGGCAACCAGCACCAGAACAAGAGGACACAGTCTCAAGCTGCACCAGGGGAAGTTTAGGCTAGAGGTGAGGATAAAGTTCTTCACGGAGAGAGTTGCTGGCCATTGGAATGTGCTGCCCAGGGAGGTGGTGGAGTCACCATCCCTGGAGGTGTTCAAGAAGGGATTGAATGTGACACTTCATGCCATGGTTTAGTTAGTCCTGAGGTGCTGGGTGGCAGGTTGAACTTGATGATCTCTGAGGTCTTTTCCAACTTTGTTGATTCTATTATTCTAATTACGAAGATAACATGTGGCCCATTCTCCCTGTGGTCAGTGCTCTGAACCTCCTTAGCACTGGTGCACAGACCATTAGAGGAGGACTTGCAACATCAAAACCTCCAAAGGCTTGCTGGTGAGCAGAATGAGATCCGGGAGCCTTTAGCAAGTGCACGATCTCCAAGCATCCCAGGAGATAAACACTTAAACACTTGCCAGGATTGGACAGTGTGGTGTACAGGAAGGACTTTACAGATGGAATGGAATGGCATGGCATGGAATGGAATGGAATGGAATGGAATGGAATGGAATGGAATGGAATGGAATGGAATGGAATGGAATGGAATGGAATGGAATGGAATGGAATGGCATGGCATGGATAGAATAGAATAGAATAGAATAGAATAGAATAGAATAGAATAGAATAGAATAGAATAGAATAGAATAGAACAGAGCAGAACAGAATCAGTCAGGGTTGGAAGGGACCACAAGGATCATTGAGTTCCAACCCCCCTGCCATGGGCAGGGACACCCCACACTAGATCACGCTGGCCAGAGCCTCATCCAGCCTGGGCTTAAACACCTCCAGGGACGGGACCTCAACCACCTCCCTGGACAACCCATTCCAGGGCTTCACCATTCTCATGGGGAAGAACTTCCTCCTCACCTCCAGCCTGAGTCTCCCCACCTCCAGCTTCATTCCACTCCCCCTAGACCTGTCACTACCTGAGAGCCTGAGAAGTCCCTCCCCAGCCTTCTTGTAGCCCCCTTCAGATACTGGAAGGCCACAATGAGGTCACCTGGAAGCTTTCTCTTCTCCAGACTGAACAGCCCCAACTCCTTCAGTCTGTCCTCACAGGAGAGGTGCTCCAGCCCTCTGCTCATCCTCGTGGCCCTTCTCTGGACACCTTCCAGCACCTCCAGATCCCTCTTGGAATAGGGGCTCCAGAACTGGAGGCAGTACTCCAGGTGGGGTCTCACCAGAGCTGAGTAGAGGGGGACACTTCTGGCCACACTTCTCCTGATGCAGCCCAGGCTCTGATTGGCTTTCCAGGCTGCAAGTGCACACTGAGAGCTCCTGTTGAGCTCATGTTATCACTGGGCTTGCATTTGCCCACAGCATCTGAGAGACCACTTCCCTGAGGCTGTCATTCTGCTTAGAAGAGAGTAGGATTGGGTAGGGTTGGATAGGGGAGGGGAGGGGAGGGGGGGAGGGGGGAGGGGAGGGGAGGGGGAGGGGAGGGAGGGGAGGGGAGGGGAGGGGAGGGGAGGGGAGGGGGGAGGGGAGGGGAGGGGAGGGGAGGGGAGGGAGGGGATTGGATTGGATTGGATTGGATTGGATTGGATTGGATTGGATTGGATTGGATTGGATAGATAGATAGGATAGGATAGGATAGGATAGGATAGGATAGGATAGGATAGGATAGGATAGGATAGGATAGGATAGGATAGGATAGGATAGGATAGGATAGGATAGGATAGGATAGGATAGGATAGGATAGGATAGGATAGACCAGGTCATCTAGGACAACTGAGAATACCAACAAAATTTTGCAGGCTTGCTTTTTCCATCATCCTGTAGAGCACTGGTGTGGCTTTGAACTGCTTGGTGCTCTTGGGATGTGTTGTTTCCCAAGGGCCAACAAGAGAGAACTTGCAAAATGCTGATAGCCAGGCAAAAAAAAAACAAACACCAAAGCAAGTTGTAACATTTGGGCTTTGCAGCTGATTTCCTTATGAAGGTGGTTTTGGGGTTCCATTTTCCCCTGCATTTTCACACCTAACTACATTAGGATAACGTGAGTCATGGCTGTGTGCTGACAAAGAAACAGATTCCCCAAGGAGCTCAGGGATTTGTCATCCCAGCTCTGAACTTCTCAGAAGGATCCTGCCAGACCATAATGAGATACTGTGCCTGCTCCTGGAAACAAAACTTGTCCTTGGTTGCCTGTCCAACTTTTCCAAAGGGGTGAATAAGTGTCACGTGTATGTAAGCTCTCTGCCAGGACTCGATGGGCAGTGGTGAGGGCTGGGTTCAAGTGTAAGGGCATCACTACAACCGCTCTAGCTTGAGCTCAGAACCAGCAGCCTGGGACAAACAGGCTAAAATGTAGGATGGGCATCGTTCTCAAACTATCCTCAAAGAAGGGTCAGACTAAAAATGCACTTATTAAAGGGAAAAAAAATGAGATTTGAATGAGATGGAAAAGGAGCATAATAATAGCAAATGCCTAAATTGTGCCACTTTCGCTTTCTCATGGTTTGGAATAAATTCGTTTGGCAGATCTCCTGCTCGGCAGGTTTCCTGCTCCTGTGGAACCTCCATTGGTGGTTTCAGAGTTAGTCTTGCAGGATTTGGAACACAAGCCCTATGAGGAGAGGCTGAGGGAGCTGGGGTTGCTTAGCCTGGAGAAGAGGAGGCTCAGGGGAGACCTTCTTGCTGTCTACAGCTCCCTGAAGGGAGGTTGTAGCCAGGCAGGGGTTGGTCTCTTCTCCCAGGCAGCCAGCACCAGAACAAGAGGACACAGTCTCAAGCTGTGCCAGGGGAGGTTTAGACTGGATGTTAGGAAGAAGTTCTATACAGAGAGAGTGATTGCCCATTGGAATGTGCTGCCCAGGGAGGTGGCGGAGTCACCTTCATTGGAGGTGTTCAGGAGGAGACTTGCTGGGGTGCTTGGTGCCATGGTTTAGTTGATTAGATGGTGTTGGGTGATAGGTTGGACTCGATGATCTCAAAGGTCTTTTCCAACCTGGTCTATCCTATTCTATCCTATTCTATTCTATCCTATTCTATCCTATTCTATTCTATCCTATTCTATTCTATTCTATTCTATTCTATTCTATTCTATTCTATTCTATTCTATTCTATTCTATTCTATTCTATTCTATTCTATTCTATTCTATCCTATTCTATTCCATCCTATCCTATCCTATCCTATCCTATCCTATCCTATCCTATCCTATCCTATCCTATCCTATCCTACCCTACCCTACCCTACCCTACACTATCCTCTCTGTTGTTAGTGTCATCAGAGAAACAAGCAGTGACTCACCTATGCTCATTCTCCCTGTGTGCAGGCAGAATGAAGACAGACAATCGTGCCCAGTGCCGGCCCTCAGGGTGCACGTTGTTCTGCGAAAGCAGCAGTTCTCTTGGGGGATGTTTTGACCCTTTGTCTTTCATTATCTCTTTTTTTTTTTTGTGTCTGATGTCACTTTGCTCTTGGGTTAAATAGAAAGGAATGATGTGTTCAGCAGAAGTTCTGTGTGTGACATGCTTTGTATCATCCCAAGTCATTCTCTCAGCTTCCTTCGTATTTACCATCCCTCTCGCCTGAGCCTTTTCATCTTTCAGCCTATTCCGCTCTTCACATCTCTTTATTACTCTTTCTGTACTCCTCCAGAGTACTTTGACCTCATCTCTGAAGGGCCTCACAGATTCTTCTCGTTTCAATTCACCTGGGCAAACTGATGTCCTCAGCATATTTCCTCTTCTCTTCCGCTCCTCCTGCTCTGCCCACCAGGACACTTGTAGCCACGCGCTGCCTCTGCCGTCTTGCCAGTGGACTCTTGCTTTGCGCTCTTGTCAGCAGTTTTTATCCCTGACTGATCCTCACCCACGTGCCTGCTCAGCATTCTGAGGACTGTATCTAAAATGCTACTGAGAATGTCAGTCTGGGGTTGAATTGGTCCTGCTGCTTGCTGCAGATGAGCTAACAGATGACACAAGAGGCACAGCCTAGCCTCGCAGGGGCCATGCTGCTCTGCTGCTCTCCTGCTCTATTCACCAGGATGTTTTAAAGTAGCACTTCAGTTATCAGTCCAGCCAGCGCTTCCTGCTCCCAATTCAAGACTTCCTGCTCCACAGCTTTTATTTTCAAGACTGGTACAATCAGTGTGCCTTGAAGAGTCTTAGCAGCCCAGAGAAAAATATCCCAAATTCCTCTAGGATTTAGGGGGGATGTTTTTACTGGCAACTCAGTCTCGTATCAGTTCCAGTCCTTGCTTGTTTGATACACAGTGCAGGAAGGAAGAAAGAGGAGTAATGAGCCTCCAAAGCCTTTGGGCTTTCAGCTTGGGAAACAGTATCTGAGGTTCTGTCTCAAAGGACATCCCCAGATGGCCCAGGGTCATGATGGAGAGTGCTTCTAGAAGGAGAAGTGGCTGCCCAGAGGGCTTCTGTAGAAGCAGCACTTCCTGGTGGAGCATCTGGCCCTACCTAAGAACAACAAAGATGCTGGCCAACACAGAGATGAGGTGGAGGTGGTGGAGTCACCTTCATTGGAGGTGTTCAGGAGGAGACTTGATGGGGTGCTTGGTGCCATGGGTTAGTTGATTAGGTAGGCTGGATTAGTTGATAGGTTGGACACGATGATCTTGAAGGTCTCTTCCAACCTGGTTTATTTATTCTGTTCTATCTCGTCTGCCATGGCCAGTGACAAACTCTTACCAAATCCTCTTGTATTGCTGATTTGAGACTACCAGCTTTATCTGCTTTTCATGAAGAATTCACACATATTGAACTGGGGATATAAGTGCAATGGTGGGAAGCTCATGGTTGCAAAAACCCAGCATCATGGCTTCTCAGTAGATACACACAAAGGATACAATACAATACAATACAATACAATAGACCAGGTTGGAAGAGACCTTCAAGATCATCGCATCCAACCTATCAACCAATCCAACCCACCTAAACAACTAAACCATGGCACCAAGCACCCCATCAAGTCTCCTCCTGAACACCTCCAATGAAGGTGACTCCACCACCTCCACGGGCAGACCATTCCAATGGGCAATCACTCCCACTGTATAGAACTTCTTCCTAACACCCAGCCTAAACCTGCCCTGGCACAGCTTGAGACTGTGTCCTCTTGTTCTGGTGCTGGTTGCCTGGGAGAAGAGACCAACCTCTGCCTGGCTACAACCTCCCTTCAGGGAGTTGTAGACAGCAATAAGGTCACCCCTCAGCCTCCTCTTCTCCAGTCTAAGCAGCCCCAGCTCCCTCAGCCTTTCGTCATAGGGCTTGTGTTGCAACCCCCTCCCCAGCTTTGTTGCCCTTCTCTGAACACCTTCCAGCAAGTCAACATCCTTCCTAAACTGAGGGGCCCAGAACTGGACACAGTACTCGAGGTGCAGCCTAACCAGTGCAGTGTACAGGGGCAGAATGACCTCCCTGCTCCTGCTGGCCACACTCTTCCTGAGGCAGGCCAGGATGCCATTGGCCTCCTTGGCTGCCTGGGCACACTGCAGGCTCATGTTCAGCCTACTATCAACCAGTACCCCCAGGTCCCTCTCTGCCTGGCGACTCTCCAGCCACTCTGACTGTGTCCTCTTGTTCTGGTGCTGGTTGACTGGGAGAAGAGACCAACCCCCACCTGGCTACAACCTCCCTTCAGGGAGCTGTAGAGAGCAAGAAGGTCACCCCTGAGCCTCCTCTTCTCCAGGCTAAGCAACCCCAGCTCCCTCAGCCTCTCCTCACAGGGCTGTGCTCCAACCCCCTCCCCAGCTTTGTTGCCCTTCTCTGGGCACATTCAAGTGTCCAGAACTGGACCCAGGACTCAAGGGGTGGCCTAACCAGTGCTGAGTCCAGGGGCACAATGACTTCTCTGCTCCTGCTGGCCACACTATTCCTGATGCAGGCCAGGATGCCACTGGCCTCCTTGGCTGCCTGGGCACACTGCTGGCTCATGTTCAGCATGCAATCAGCCAGTACCCCCAGGTCCCTTTCTGTTTGGCTGCTCTCCAACCACCCTGTCCCCAGCCTGTGGCACTGCATGAGGTTTATATTTTATTTAGTTTAGTTTATGCTGTGCAACAAAACTGGCCAAACCAATAGCTAAAATAATTAACCCCAAGGAGCTGAACTGCATACAGAAGACAGAAGAGAGCTAACTGTATGAAAGACAGTTGTGCCTCATTGATCTGCTGTTATTCCTTGCACAACTCAGCAAGTAAAGACAGATGTCCTGGTTTTGGCTTGGATACTTGTGAATGAACAGCACAGCAAAAAAGAATGAAAAAAGCCATAGAAGGAAGTGAGGTAACAAAAATTGCTCATTATGCTTTGCTTCCAGATGAGTGAAGGTTGTAGGGAATTATGCAGACACTTAAGGGCTCATAGTCACCAAAGCAGCTGTGTGAAGTCCCCAGATGCCAAAGGCAGCCTGATGTGTGCTGAGAGGAGTATCACACATGCACAGGCATACCCCACATGAAACAATACCGGTCTGAAAATAAAAGCCAAGAGGCTTTCCTACTTTTCCTCCATGCTGCCTCAAAGCTTCCCATCAGCCACACAGCTGCCTCCTGCAAACCATTCCTGAAGATGCCTATATATTAGTACAATAGTTTAGGAAAGATGTTGAGCTGCTGGAAGGTGTCCAGAGAAGGGCAACAAAGCTGGGGAGGGGTTTGGAACACAGCCCTGTGAGGAGAGGCTGAGGGAGCTGGGGTTGCTTAGCCTGCAGAAGAGGAGGCTCAGGGGAGACCTTCTTGCTGTCTACAACTGCCTGAAGGAAGGATTTAGCCAGGTGGGGGTTGGTCTCTTCTCCCAGGCAACCAGCACCAGAACAAGAGGACATAGTCTCAAGCTGCACCACAGGAGGTTCAGGCTGGATGTTAGGAAGAAGTTCTTCCCAGAAAGAGAGACTGGCCATTGGAATGTGCTGCCCAGGGAGGTGGTGGAGTCACCATCACTGGGAGTGTTTAGGAAGAGACTGGATGAGGCACTTGGTGCCATGGTTTAGTTGATTAGATAGTGATGGGTGATAGGTTGGACTCAATGATCTCAAAGGTTTCTTCCAACCTGGTTTATTCTATTCTATTTTAAATGATCCCACTAAGGGTTGGACTTGAAGTTCTCTGAGGTCTCTTTCCACCTGGTTAATTCTTTTCTGTTCTATTGGGACCTGTTACACAGCAGCAACATTCCCAGGGAAATCCTGGCGTTGCAGCAGAGCCGCATCTGGAGCGGGCAAGAGACCAGCAGCCACGGCTGGGTATTTGCTCCTGAGCTCCCATCTCTTTCCAACCTCTCTGAAGTCCAGTTCTGGAGCCCCTATTACAGGAGGGATGTGGACGTGCTGGAGCATGTCCAGAGAAGGGCCACGAGGATGATCAGAGGGCTGGAGCACCTCTCCTATGAGGACAGACTGAAGGAGTTGGGGCTGTTCAGTCTGGAGAAGAGAAGGCTCCCAGGTGACCTCATTGTGGCCTTCCAGTATCTGAAGGGAGCTACAGGACGGCTGGGGAGGGACTTCTCAGGATCTCAGGTAGTGATAGGGCTAGGGGGAACGGAATGAAGCTGGAAATGGGGAGATTCAGGCTAGATGTGAGGAAGAAGTTCTTCCCCATGAGAGTGGTGAAGCCCTGGAATGGGTTTTCCAGGGAGGTGTTGGGGCCCCATCCCTGGAGGTGTTTAAGCCCAGGCTGGACGAGGCTCTGGCCAGCATGATCTAGTGTAGGGTGTCCCTGCCCATGGCAGGGGGTTGGAACTAGATGATCCTTGTGGTCCCTTCCAACCCTGACTGATTCTATGATTCTATGATAAGCAGAGGGGTGAAAAACCTTCGCTGGGATGCTGGATGCACCGGAGGACTGGCAGGCATCATCTGGAGCACGGCACAGTCCCAGCCTGCGGATCGCATGTGACCCCCCCAGCAGCCTCGGCATCTCCTGCCAGCTGCCTCCCCGGGCAGAAGTGAGAATGTTAATAAACACCCAAATGAAAGGAAGTTGTTGGGCTGTAATTAACATATGCCATTAGTATCTGTCGCTTGGGCCAGCCGCATCAGACAGCCCGAACCCATACATACAAATGAGTGTCTGCCTGAACCGCGGGGAGGGGAGGGAGGGATGATTTCATTGTGAGCGTCTGGTGCTGTCAGCAGCTTTAAATCACACGGGTACTTACTAACAAAAACAGTAACGACCATTGTGTCCTGGAACAACAATAAGGCTTTTAAACCCCTGGTTTATTCAATAAACAGTTCTAAATGTTTGCTCACCCTCTGCTTTCCACCAGAGCTGCATAATTTAAATGATGTTCCAAGAGAGGGGGAAAAAAGAAAAGATCTGGCTCACCAAAAGTATTTTCAGTGTGGTTCAACTGCACCTACAGCCCTGTCCTAGGTGGCAGTGCTTTGGGAATCACATCAATCCATTTGGTTTTGGAGCGCAGGCCCTATGAGGAGAGGCTGAGGGAGCTGGGGTTGCTTAGCCTGGAGAAGAGGAGGCTCAGAGGAGACCTTCTTGCTGTCTACAACGCCCTGAAGGGAGGCTGTAGCCAGGAGGGCGTTGGTCTCTTCTGCCAGGCAACCAGCACCAGAACATGAGAACACAGTCTCAGGCTGTGCCAGGGGAGGTTCAGGCTGGATGTTAGGAGGAAATTCTTCCCAGAGAGAGTGATTACCCAGTGGAATGTGCTGCCCAGGAGGTGGTGGGGTCACCATCACTGGAGGTGTTTAGGAAGAGGCTGGATGAGGCACTTGGCGCCATGGCTTAGTTGATGAGATGGTGTTGGGTGCTAGGTTGGACTCAATGATCTCAAAGGTCTCTTCCAACCTGGTTTATTCTATTCTATTCCAATTGATCCCACTAAGGATTTCTGGGAGGTTGATAACAAGCCCAGAGCCACTCACACAGGCAAGGATAGTTTTGATCATAGTATCAGTCAGGGTTGGAAGGGACCACAAGGATCAGCTAGTTCCAACCCCCCTGCCATGGGCAGGGACACCCCACACTACGTCAGGCTGGCCACAGCCTCATCCAGCCTGGGCTTAAACACCTCCAGGGACGGGACCTCAACCACCTCCCTGGACAACCCATTCCAGGGCTTCACCACTCTCATGGGGAAGAACTTCCTCCTCACCTCCAGCCTGAATCTCCCCACCTCCAGCTTCATTCCATTCCCCCTAGACCTATCACTACCTGAGATCCTGAGAAGTCCCTCCCCAGCCTTCCTGTAGCCCCCTTCAGATACTGGAAGGCCACAATGAGGTCACCTTGAAGCCTTCTCTTCTCCAGACTGAACAGCCCCAACTCCTTCAGTCTGTCCTCATAGGAGAGGTGCTCCAGCCCTCTGCTCATCCTTGTGGCCCTTCTCTAGACACCTTCCAGCACCTCCAGATCCCTCTTGGAATAGGGGCTCCAGAACTGGAGGCAGTACTCCAGGTGGGGTCTCACCAGAGCTGAGTAGAGGGGGAGAATCATGATGCATCAGAACTAGTACTATTCTGTTTTCATCACCAACTATTACCTTTTCAGGGCTGTGAACTGTCTACCTCACCAAATCTTCTATTTATCTGAGCTGGAAGATTAAAATGCACAGACAAGCTCAGTCCCATTGGCACCGAGGAGACCTCCCTGTGAATTGCTATTGCTCTCTCCTCACACCAAAGAGATGTGTCAGGAACTGAAGGCTTAGCAGGTTTTATCCTCTCTAAAAATAAGGCCTCTATGGATTCAAATCTAATGATAATTTGTAACACACACACCCCCCCAAACACATGGCTGGAAGTCAATAGTAATTCTTTTTTCACAGCCATCTTAGTCACAGTATCACAGTACCACTAGGGTTGGAAGAGACCTCAAAGATCATCAAGTCCAACCTGTCACCACAGACCTCATCACTAGACCATGGCACCAATTGCCACATCCAGTCCCCTCTTGAACACCTCCAGAGATGGTGACTCCACCACCTCCCTGGGCAGCACATTCCAATGATGAACGACTCTTGGTGAAGAACTTTCTCCTCACCTCGAGCCTAAACTTCCCCTGGCTCAGCTTGAGACTGTCCCCCCTTGTTCTGGTGCTGGTTGCTAGAGAGAAAAGATCAAACCCTTCCTGACTACAACCTCCCTTCAGGGAGTTGTAGAGAGCAATGAGGTCTCCCCTGAGCCTCCTCTTCTCCAGGCTAAGCAACCCCAGCTCCCTCAGCCTCTCCTCATAGGGCTTGTGCTCAAGGCCTCTCCCCAGCCTTGTTGCCCTTCTCTGGACACGTTCAAGTGTCTCAATGTCCTTCTTAAATTGAAGGACCCAGAACTGGACACAGGACTCAAGGTGTGGCCTGACCAGTGCCGAGTCCAGGGGCACAATGACTTCCCTGCTCCTGCTGGCCACGCTATCGCTAATGCAGGCCAGGATGCCATTGGCCCTCTTGGCCACCTGGGCACACTGCTGGCTCCTCTTTAGGCGGCTATCAACCAGCACCCCCAGCTCCCTCTCTGTTAATGCCAAAGAGAGTCCTCCTCTAAGTTTTAAAACGTTTATTTACATAAGTGATTAGTTCAAGTATCATCACTACCCAAACCCAGTAGATCTAGGACTGCAAACACGATTCTGCTGAAACCAACAAAGTCAGAAATGCCTGGGCTGTGCTCCAGGACTCGGGATTTATACCATCACATTCTGCATCTTGCTCCAGTCTGACAATTTCCCCGCTTTCTGTATCAAAAGAGCTTCAAAGGGCCTCTGCAGGAGCTTCTTCTTTGGAGGCATTTGAGGTGGCAGATGATAATTAGACGTTGCTATACCGCAGAAGTTATTTGCTTTGCGTTTCGCCCGTTCTGAAGCAGAGCCGTGATCAGCAGCGCTGCTTGGCTCAGCCTCTCATCTGCCTGCTTTCAAAGCCCCACAATCCTCCTCTTTATTGACATTTAAAAATAAAATTCCTTACTGCCTCTGAACAAAAAATAAAATTATATATATATATATATATATAAAAAAAAAATCCTGCTCCTTGCTTCCAGCTTTCTGCAGCAAAGCTGCTGCTGTCTCCAGCGAAAGTGGTGTCCGAGGAGGCACTGCAGCGAACCTGTAGGATTTATCCCCCAACAGCAGGTCCAGGATGGATTTCAGCCAGTACTCCCTGGAATCAGCTGGGAAAAGTCATGGGACCGTTCCCCTTTTCATCTGGCCCAACTCCAGGAGAAAAGCCAAAGGCCAGTCCAAGGAGGCACTGCAGCAAACCTGCAGGGTTTATCCCCCATCAGCAGGTCCAGGATGGATTCAGCCAGCACTCCCTGGGATCGCCTGGGAAAAGTCGTGGGACCAACTCCAGGAGAAAAGCCAAAGGCCAGCTGGAGGAGAGAGCTGGCAAAGGAGTTATTTGAGTTGATAGCTTTCCCAAACATCATCATAAAACCCTTAGAGGTGGTTGTGGCAATACACCCTCCCCTGTGCACAGGGATGGACCAGCCGGCGTGGAGGCGCTCAGCGTCCCTGCATGCACAGCAGGGCTGCGAAGTAGGAGGCCTGGTTTGCCAGACCTTACACCTTCCATTCCAGCCCTGATGTAATTCCCCCATTTTCATGCTTTCCATCACAGAATCATAGAACCAATAAGGTTGGAAAAGACCTCAAAGATCATGAAGTCCAACCTATCACCCAAGACCTCAGGGCTACTAAACCATGGCTTCAAGTGCCATGGCCAATCCCTTTGTGAACACCTCCAGGGATGGCGACTCCACCACCTAACCATGGCATGCTCAGGAAGCTAGTGCAGTCACCCTGCATCATTGAGACCATGCTGTGGTTGTCCTGACTGTGCTTCATCTTGCCCTCTGCTGGAAAGAGGACCCCAGGCTGCCACCGTGGTTTCTCCAAACACTATCACCAGCTTCTGGGCCTCCTGGGGCTAGAGGGAGCTGTGAGGAGGGCTACACCCCACCAAAAGAGGATCTGAAGGCTGCAACCTGTATGATCAGTCTTGCTTTGGTGTGGCTGCTCTACACTGCAAGATGGCCATTGGAATGTGCTGCCCAGGGAGGTGGTGGAGTCACCATCACTGCAGGTGCTTAGGAAGAGACTGGATGGGGCACTAGGTGCCATGGTTTAGTTGATTAGATGGTGTTGGGTGATAAGGTTGGAATCGATGATCTCAAAGGGCTCTTCCAACCTGGTTAATTCTATTCTATGGCACTGGAAGGATGTCTTCAGAGAGGGACCTCAATATGCTGTCAAATTTTAGGATAGAGAAATATCCCTCTCATGCCATGTCATGAAGCTGCTGCTTCTTGCCAAAAGACTGCAACAATATTTATTCAGCCTTCAAGACAGAGGCAAAGAAGTGCTGGATTGGGTACTAACAGCTAGAGCCCAACACTTCTGAAGCTGTCAGCCAGTCTGGGAAGAGATTTCAGAAGGCTTTTTAACAGCAAGAGAAAGGGAATGGACTTGTGCTGTGTTTTCCTCCTTCGGGAAGTCCCACCACCAGTAACAGGATTACCAAGGAGGAAATTAATCTGCTCTAAACTAAATTCCCAGATCAAGACCCACATATGAGGGAGCTTCATGGAAGCTGGTTTTATTTGTTTGATGCACAAAAGCTGTTTGCTGGGCGTTGCAAGTTTTCTCCAGTCTTTTGACGCTGCTCTTCTGACTAGGGAAGCTGTTCCACCCAGAAGGGGTTGTTCAGCTACACGAAGTTCAAAGGCATCAAAAGGAAAGGCTGCCAGTGAAAAGGTCCATTAGAAAGCAGATTTAATCTTAAAATGTTTGTATTCATCATTGCTTAGTGCATTTAGTGCAATGCCCAGGGCAAAATATTATATGAAGTGGGGGTACAGCTCCAGCCACTACCTGAGAGCAACATCCGTCAGCCTGAGCTGTCCTGCTAGCCATTGCATTCCCATGCTCCCATGTCCTCCCTGGGCCAGCACTGACACATGCCTGGCCCCATGATGTGCAACTTTAGACCTTTCACAACTAAGAAACATCCCCTGCAAAGATGGGCAGAGACCAAGAGCATGAGATTGAACACATCTAAGTGCTGGAATCTACACCTTGGGCACAACAACCCCATGCAGTGCCACAGGCTGGGGGCAGAGTGGCTGGAGAGCAGCCAGGCAGAAGGGGACCTGGGGGGACTGGTTGAGAGTAGGCTGAACATGAGCCTGCAGTGTGCCCAATGGCACACTGGCCTGCATCAGGATTAGTGTGGCCAGCAGGAGCAGGGAAATCATTCTGCCCCTGGACTCAGCACTGATTAGGTCACATCTTGAGTCCTGTGTCCAGTTCTGGGCCCCTCAGTTTAGGAAAGATGTTGAGTTGCTGGAAGGTGTCCAGAGAAGGACAACAAAGCTGGGGAGGGGTTTGGAGCACAGACCTGTGAGGAGAGGCTGAGGGAGCTGGGGTTGCTTAGCCTGGAGAAGAGGAGGCTCAGGGGAGACCTTCTTGCTGTTTACAACTCCCTGAAGGGAGGTTGTAGCCAGGTGGGGGTTGGTCTCTTCTTGCAGGCAACCAGCACCAGAACAAGAGGACACAGTCTCAAGCTGTGCCAGGGGAGGTTTAGGCTGGATGCTAGGAAGAAATTCTTCCCGGAAGAGAGATTGGCCATTGGAATGTGCTGCCCAGGGAGCTGGTAGGGTCAAAGTCCCTGGAGGTGTTTAAGAAAAGACTGGATGGGGCACTTAGTGCTATGGTCTAGTTGATTAGTTAGGGTTGGGTGATCAATTGGACTCGATGATCTTAGAGGTCTCTTCCAACCTGTGATTCTGTGACTCCATAATGTTGTCTGCTGATATGGCTCAGTGGCTCATCCTATCCCCATACTGCTGATGGAGCAGGGACCAAACTGCTGTGAATCTGGACCCTGGGCTTCATATAGGGCTCCTGTGGAATTTTCTCATGTTCCAAGTTAAGCAATCCTGCACATCACATTTGCAGGGTCAGTCTTTATGTTTCCAGCCAGTGGTTTCAATGTGTTCTGGTTTCATGTGGTTTTCCAGGTTCCTAGGGAGGAGTTTGACCACGTTGAATGGAGCACCAGGGAGCAAGCAGCTCAAATAGCCTCAGAAAGGCTTCAGTGTTTGCTCTTCCTTTGTTTCACACATTTTAAAGTATCTTATTGTGTTTCTCCAGCCACATTTTTTTTGCCACATCTGAAAATATACATTTATAATCCCTAAGATAATGAGTGATAAGCCTTAACATACTGGAAATGAAAACAGTCATGTTTTTCCTTGGTATCAGCCATCTGCTAGAAACAGACAACAAGCAGGCACTGCCAGCTTTCTTGAACTGCTGCACCTGCACGAGAAAATGCCCAGGGAGAACCATTTGCTAATGGGGAGACTGAAACTTCATCTCTTGTCTTTGACACATTTGTGACAACAAAGCATGAAGCTCCACAACTGTGACCTGTGCTGCTTAATATTTTTATCCATGACATCAACACTGGGATCAAGTGCACCACCACAAGCCCTGTGAGGAGAAGCTGAGGGAGCTGGGGTTGCTTAGCCTGGAGAAGAGGAGGCTCAGGGGAGACCTTCTTGCTGTCTACAACTCCCTGAAGGGAGGTCGTAGCCATGTGGGGGTTGGTCTCTTCTTGCAGGCAACCAGAACAAGAGGACACAGTCTCAAGCTGCGCCAGGGGAGGTTTAGGCTGGATGTGAGGAAGAAGCTCTTCCCAGAAAGAGAGATTGGCCATTGGAATGTGCTGCCCAGGGAGGTGGTGGAGTCACCATCACTGCAGGTGCTTAGGAAGAGACTGGATGGGGCACTTGGTGCCATGGTTTAGTTGATTAGATGGTGTTGGGTGATAAGGTTGGAATCGATGATCTCAAAGGGCTCTTCCAACCTGGTTAATTCTATTCTATGGCACTGGAAGGATGTCTTCAGAGAGGGACCTCAATATGCTGTCAAATTTTAGGATAGAGAAATATCCCTCTCATGCCATGTCATGAAGCTGCTGCTTCTTGCCAAAAGACTGCAACAATATTTATTCAGCCTTCAAGACAGAGGCAAAGAAGTGCTGGATTGGGTACTAACAGCTAGAGCCCAACACTTCTGAAGCTGTCAGCCAGTCTGGGAAGAGATTTCAGAAGGCTTTTTAACAGCAAGAGAAAGGGAATGGACTTGTGCTGTGTTTTCCTCCTTCGGGAAGTCCCACCACCAGTAACAGGATTACCAAGGAGGAAATCAATCTGCTCTAAACTAAATTCCCAGATCAAGACCCAAATATGGGTCTTGATGGGGCGCTTGGTGCCATGGTTTAGTTGATTAGATGGTGTTGGGTGATAGGCTGGGCTTGATGATCTCAAAGGTCTTTCCCAACCTGGTTAATTCTATTCTATTTGTAATTTTGCAAATGACACCAAGCTGAGTGGTGCTGATGATACACCAGAGGGACAGGACGTCATCCAGGGGGACCTGGACAAGCTGCAGAAGTGGGCTCAGGTAAACCTCATGAGGTTCAACAAGAGCAAGTGCAGGGTTCTACACCTTGGGTGGAACAATCCTCACTATCAATACAGACTGGGGGAGGAGGTGATAGAAAGCAGCCCTGAGAGAAGAGACTTGGGGTGCTGATGGATGAGAAGCTGGACATGAGCAGGCAGTGTGAGCTTGCAGCCCAGAAGGTCAATCACATCCTAGCCTGCACCAAAAGATGCATTGCCAGCAGGTCCAGAGAGGTGATTCTGCCACTTTGCTCCGGTGAGACCTCACCTGGATTACTCCATTTGCTTCCTACTGAGCTGGTCTGGCAGAGTCAATGTTGGGGAGAAATTTCAACCCACCTTCAACCAGCCAAGATACCACCCAGAGGAGCTCAGCCCCAGCCAGCACCCGTGGATGATATTGGAGTAGTCATCAAGCCTGTCCCTAACAACCGGGGGCCACCAGGCCCCCGGCCTTTGTTGTCACCACCACCATCACCCAGTGTGCACCAGGGGCACTCACCAGCGATGAGAGGAGGATCCTCAGCCCAGATGGGCTCAGCTTGGGGCTTCTGCCTTTCCTGGGGGGCATTAAATAGGGGAGTGGGTTGGGAGGGCCAAGTGGCCACACCTGAGGTGGGAGGAGACTCCAACAGAGCCCAGGTGCTGTGGGATTTGAGGGGAAAAGGAGGGAAAATGAGGTGGGTAGGGTGGAAAAGGGGCAGACTGTGAAACCTGTGTTGTTGAGAAAGAATGGAGATGAAAATAATACTCAAATAGGAGTTATTGACTTTTAGTGATTGCTAGATGCTTAATGTGTCTCCTTTCAGGATGTTCCACTCCTCTTGGATGCTAGATAATTTGTTGGCAAACCCAAACATGATGTTGATAGGCCAGGATTAAGTGCAATAAACAAAAAACCTCCACATACCTTCTGCTAAGGTAATTGCACAGTGTTACCATCCCAGCAAACTCTTGATCTCAGCCCAGAGGGGTTTTCTGGGGGTTGTTTTCCCACCTATCTGGGGGAGGGCAGGGATCTTGCCTCTGAGAGCAGGCTGTGTGAAGCCAGGACACTGCTGGGCTGAAGAGGAGCCAAGGGGTTTAGCTGGCAGAGTTGAACTCTCCTACAGCTAAACAGGAACAGTCCATGCCACAATGAGCCCTGTGGGCTCTCCTGTGTGAGTATGGAGACAACATGAGTATGAGATGGAAACCCTTTGTTCTCCAGGCACAAGTGCATGAGCTACAAAGAACAGTAAAGAGAGGAGAGAGTTCTGCCAGCAGGAGAGCTGCACTGCTCTGCCATGAGTGGTTCTCTGGTCCTAGCACATGGCCAGCAGATCCAAACTTGAGTAGGGGAAGATCTGGATGAGGCACTTGGTGCCACGGTTTAGTTGATCAGATGGTGTTGGGTGATAGGTTGGACTTGATGATCTCAAAGGTCTTTTCCAACCTTGATTCTGTGGAAATACTGCAACCAGTTCTGGAGCCCTCAATATGGGAAGAATGTGGCCCTGATGGAGAGGGTCCAGAGGAGGATCATGAAAATGATCAGAGGGTTGGAGCACCTCTGCTCTGAGGACAGGCTGAGGAAGCTGGGGTTGTTCAGCCTGGAGAAGAGAAGGCTCCAGGGAGACCTAATAGCAGCCTTCCAATAAAATAGGATAGAATTAACCATGCTGGAAGAGACCTTTGAGATCATCAATTCCAACTGATCACCCAACACCATCTAATCAACTAAACCATGGCAGCTTGAGGCTGTGTCCTCTTGTTCTGGTGCTGGTTGCCTGGGAGAAGAGACCAACCCCCACCTGCCTACAACCTCCCTTCAGGTAATTGTAGACAGCAAGGTCTCCCCTGAGCCTCCTCTTCTCCAGGCTAAGCAACCCCAGCTCCCTCAGCCTCTTCTCACAGGGCTGTGCTCCAAACCCCTCCCCAGCTTTGTTGCCCTTCCCTGGACACCTTCCAGCAACTCAACATCTTTCCTAAACCGAGGGGCCCAGAACTGGACACAGGACTCAAGGTGTGGCCTAACCAGTGCTGAGTCCAGGGGCAGAATGTCTTCCCTGCTCCTGCTGGCCACACTATTCTTGATCCAGGCCAGGATGCCATTGGCATTCTTGTCCACCTGGGCACCCTGCTGGCTCATGTTCAGTCAGCTGTCAACCAGCACCCCCAGGTCCTTTCTGCCTGGCTGCTCTCCAGCCACTCTGACCCCAGCCTGTAGCACTGCATGGGGTGGTTGTGGCCGATGTGTAGAACCTGGCATGAACTTAGGTGTTTTGTCTCTTCTGCTGAGGACATGGTTGTATGGGAATAGAGTGTGGGAGGATGGCTCTCACCTGGGAAGGCAGGGAACCAGCCACAGAGCTCACACTTTTTTGCAGCATGTCTCAGCTGTCAGTGCTACAGCTTTTTAAACTGCTGAGGAGAAATTCTTTGGGCTTCAAATTCTTTGTGATTTCTGCAGTGCCCTTCAAGAGATTACAATGTAAATATCACCTGGTCGTTTTTCTTACATGGACCTTTCCAAGGTCTTAGCCTATGAATGAATTTGGTTTCATGCTGGGAAACATGCAGCTCCTGCATCAGACTGCGTATTGAGCAGAAATACTGCCCTGGGAGGAGCAGGTTTTCTGTCCACCCAGTTATTTATTCCAAGGGATCCTTCACTGGATGAGGTTAGCTGGGGATGTAGCTCAGTGGTAGAGCGCACGCTTTGCGCGTGTGAGGTCCCGGGTTCAATCCCCGGCATCTCCAGACGCTTTCATTTCTGGTGGTGTTCAAAAGGGGGGGGTGGATGTGGCTCTTGGTGCCATGGTTTAGCCATGAGGTCTGTGGTGACAGGTTGGACTTGATGATCTTTGAGGTCTCTTCCAACCTTGGTGATTCTGTGAGAAGGATCTGTGAGAAGGTTTTGAATGGGGATTTTTGAGGAAGCAACTGACCTGCATGCAGCCAGCCCATGCCAGTGATGGTAGCAAAATCAATCACCACAGCATCACAGCACGTTAGAGGTTGGAAGGGACCTCCGGAGATCATCGAGTCCAACTCCCCTGCCAAAGCAGGATCACTTAGGCTAGTCCACACAAGAATGCATCCAGGCAGGTTTTGAAAGTCTCCAGAGAAGGAAACTCCACAACCTCTCTGGGCAGTCTGCTCCAATGCTCTGTCACCCTCACTGCAAAGAAGCTTCTCCTCATGCTGAGGTGAAATCTTCTGTGTTCAAGCTTGAACCTGGTGTTTCTTATCATTATTGCGCACCACTGAAGCGAGCTTGGCCCCCTCCACTTGACACCCACCTCTCAGATATATATAGACATTGATAGAGTAGAGTAGAGTAGAGTAGAGTAGAGTAGAGTAGAGTAGAGTAGAGTAGAGTAGAATAGAGTAGAGTAGAGCAGAGCAGAGTAGAGCAGAGTAGAGTAGAATAGGGTAAAATAGGGTAGAATAGAAAGAATAGAATAGAATAGAATAGAATAGAATAGAATAGAATAGAATAGAATAGAATAGAATAGAATAGAATAGAATAGAATTAACCAGGTTGGAAAAGACCTTTGAGATCATTGAGTCCAACCTATCACCCAACACCATCTAATCAACTAAACCATGGCACCAAGCACCCCATTCAGTCTCTTCCTAAACACCTCCAATGATGCTGACTCCACCACCTCCCTGGGCAGCACATTCCAATGGCCACTCACTCTTTCTGGGAAGAACTTCTTCCTAACCTCCAGTCTAAACCTCCCCTGGCTCAGCTTGAGACTGTGTCCTCTTGTTTTGGTGAGATCCCCTCTCAGTCTTCTAAAGACTAAACAGCCCCAGGTCTCTCAGTCTCTCTTCACAGGGCAGATGTTCAAGTTCCCTAATCATCCTCGTGGCTCTCTGTTGGATTCTCTCCAGCAGGTCTCTGTCTCTCTTGAACTGGAGAGCCCAAAACTGGATGCAGTATTCTGGGTGCAGTCTCACCAGGGCAGAGTAGAGGGGGAGAAGAACCTCCCTAGACCTGCTGGACAGTCATCTTCATAGAATCATAGAATCAATAAAGTTGGAAAAGAACTCAGAGATCATCAAGTCCAACCCAGCACCCAGCACCTCAGGACTACTAAACCATGGCTTCAAGTGCCACATCCAATCCTCTTTTGAACACCTCCAGGAATGCTGACTCCACCACCTCCCTGGGCAGCATTGCCATTTGCCATTTTCCAATGGCAAATTACTCTTTCTGGGAAGAACTTTCTCCTCACCTCGAGCCTGAACTTCCCCTGGTGCAGCTTGAGACTGTGTCCTCTTGTTCTGGTGCTGCTTGCCTGGGAGAAGAGACCAACCCCCACCTGGCTACAACCTCCCTTCAGGGAGTTGGAGACAGCAAGAAGGTCTCCCTGAGCCTCCTCTTCTCCAGGCTAAGCAACCCCAGCTCCCTCAGCCTCTCCTCATAGGGCTTGTGCTCAAGGCCTCTCCCCAGCTTTGTTGCCCTTCTCTGGACACGTTCAAGTGTCTCAATGTCCTTCTTAAATTGAAGGACCCAGAACTGGACACAGGACTCAAGGTGTGGCCTAACCAGTGCAGAGTACAGGGGCACAATGACTTCCCTGTTCCTGCTGGCCACACTATTCTTGATGCAGGCCAGGATGCCATTGGCCCTCTTGGCTGCCTGGGTACACTGCTGCCTCATGTTCAGCCTACTATCAACCAGTACCCCCAGGTCCCTCTCTGCCTGGCTGCTCTCCAGCCGCTCTGACCCCAGCCTGTAACTCTGCATGGGGTTGCTGTGGCCAAAGTGCAGCACCCGGCACTTGGACTTGTTGAATGCCATCCTGTTGGACTCTGTCCAGCCTGTCAAGGTCCCTCTGCAGAGCTCTCCTACCCTCTACCAGATCAACTCCTGCTCCCAGCTTGGTGTTGTCTGCCAACTTACGAATGGTGGACTCAATGCCCTTTTCCAGATCCTCAATCAGGATATTGAACAGGATGGGGCCCAGCACTGATCCCTGGGGCACACCACTAGTGCCTGGCTGCCAGCTGGATGTGGCACCATTCACCACTACTCTCTGGGCTCAGCCCTCCAGCCAGTTCCTAACCCAGCACAGAGTGCTGCTGTCCAAGCCAGGGGCTGCCAGCTTGGCCAGGAGTTTGCTGTGGGGGACGGTATCTTATGTCTCCACCACTGGTGAGCTGCAAGGTTCAAACTTCTGCTGGGGCTCCAGAGAGCAACAACACAAACTGCCCGGGAAAAGGAGCACTTTGAATTTCAGACAGCCTTTTGCATGTCAGTGCTGTGCAAGTCTCCACTGAGAGACACATCCATTCATGCTGGTGTGCCAGTCAGGGCTGCAGCCAAGTGGATTTGAGAGCAGGAACAGCTGGATTGCAAAAAGCCATCTTTGTGGACCCACTCACATACCACAGACCGCTGGAGAGGATCCTCTGCATAATTACAATACAGTACAATACACCAGGTTGAAAGAGACCTTCAAGATCATCGCGTCCAACCCATCAACCAATCCAACCCACCTAAACAACTAACCCATGGCACCAAGCACCCCATCAAGTCTCCTCCTGAACACCTCCAATGAAGGTGACTCCACCACCTCCACGGGCAGCCCATTCCAATGGGCAATCACTCTCTCTGTATAGAACTTTTTCCTAATTACAAGGATCACAGATCTTGCACTTCCCCTACCAATGAACATTTTCCTCCTGGGTACAGCATGTTCCTGCAGATTCCAACGATAAACTGTTGTGATGGTCTTTGCAGGCCTCTGATTTAGCTGCAGAAAAATGCCCCAGTGCTGAGCTGGAAAAGCAGCTCCCCACCACATGAGTCTGCATGGGAACAGGGCGTGTGCAGCACGTTCCACCCCTGGATAAGCTAATCCTTTCTGCAGATAAATCTGCCTGCAAAATGTAGCCTGAAACAGCAGTGACTGAGGTTGGTTGTTTTTATTCAGAGTGATAAAGTGATTGG
Source organism: Picus viridis (assembly GCA_033816785.1). Taxonomy (NCBI): domain Eukaryota; kingdom Metazoa; phylum Chordata; class Aves; order Piciformes; family Picidae; genus Picus; species Picus viridis. The sequence continues at coordinate 88,551,479 of CM066566.1, read as the reverse complement.
AATGGAATGGAGTGGAGTGGAGTGGAATGGAATGGAATGGAATGGAATGGGATGGGATGGGATGGGATGGGATGGGATGGGATGGGATGGGATGGGATGGGATGGGATGGGATGGGAGAGAAGAGAAGAGAAGAGAAGAGAAGAGAAGAGAAGAGAAGAGAAGAGAAGAGAAGAGAAGAGAAGAGAAGAGAAGAGAAGAGAAGAGAAGAGAAGAGAAGAGAAGAGAAGAGAAGAGAAGAGAAGAGAAGAGAAGAGAAGAGAAGAGAAGAGACTTTCAAGATCACAGCATCCAACCCACCATCCAACACCATCTAATCAACTTAACCATGCAACCAGGCATCCCATCAAGTCTCCTCCTAAACACCTCCAATGATGGTGACTCCACCTCTTCCCTGGGCAGCACATTCCAATGGGCAATCATTCTCTCTATGAAGAATTTCTTCCTAACCTCCAGCCTAAAGCTCCCCTGGTGCAGCGTGAGACTGTGTCCTCTTGTTCTGGTGCTGGTTGCCTGGGAGAAGAGACCAACCCCCACCTGGCTACAACCTCCCTTCAGGTAGCTGTAGAGAGCAATGAGGTCGCCCCTGAGCCTCCTCTTCTCCAGGCTAAGCAACCCCAGCTCCCTCAGCCTCTCCTCCCAGGGCTGTGCTCCAAACCCCTCCCCAGCTTTGTTGCCCTTCTCTGGACACCTTCCAGCAACTCAACATCCTTCCTAAACTGAGGGGCCCAGAACTGGACACAGGACTCAAGGTGTGGCCTAACCAGTGCTGAGTCCAGGGGCAGAATGTCTTCCCTGCTCCTGCTGGCCACACTATTCTTGATCCAGGCCAGGATGCCATTGGCTTTCTTGGCCACCTGGGCACACTGCAGGCTCATGTTCAGCCTCCCATCAACCAGTACCCCCAGGTCCCTCTCTGCCTGGCTGCTCTGCAGCCACTCTGACCCCAGCCTGTAGCACTGCCTGGGGTTGCTGTGGCCAATGTGCAGAACCCGGCACTTGGATGTGTTCCATCTCCTGCCCTTGGCCTCTGCCCATCTGTCCAGCCTGTCAAGGTCCCTCTGCAAAGCCTCTCTACCCTCCAGCAGATCAACTCCTGCCCCCACCTTGGTGTCATCTGCAAATTTACTGCTGAAGGACTCAATGCTCTCATCCAGACCATCAACAGATATTGAAGAGCATGGGGCCCAGCACAGACATGTACGTACTTTTGTAAGGTTTCATCTTTCCTTTGCTGAACTTCTTGCCTGGGTTTTGTTTGTTTGTTTGTTTTTGTGGAGGTTTGTTAACTCCTAAGAGGAATGAGATAGGGCAGAGATGGCCCTGATCTGAGTGGGGTGATGTGCAGCCACAAGACTGTGTTTTGTGACACTGGAACACGTGCCATGCCAGCTGGAGCTAACGTGCACGGAGGGGGAACGACTAACACCCCATGGCCCCTCCAGTAAATGTCTCATTGTGCTGGTAAATGTCTCATTGTGTTAATTCACAGGAGCCCTGCAGACAACCACAATGAAAATTGTTGTGTGGTAGCAATGCTCAGGCTGTGTCCATGGCTTGGATCATGTTGGTGGGCTGCACCTCACAGGGATGGAGGCAGTGAGAGGTGAGGACAGGACACCACATGCACTTTGAGTCCAATTCTGGAACCCTCAGTTTAAGGACATTGAGACACTTGAAGGTGTCCAGAGAAGGGCAATGAGGCTGGGGAGAGATCTGGAGCACAGCCCTATGAGGAGAGGCTGAGGGAGCTGGGGTTGCCTAGCCTGGAGAAGAGGAGGCTCAGGAGAGACCTTCTTGCTCTCTGCAACTGCCTGAAGGGTGGCTGTAGCCAGGAGGGAGTTGGTCTCTTGTCTCTAGCAACCAGCACCAGAACAAGAGGACACAGTCTCAAGCTGCACCAGGGGAAGTTTAGGCTGGAGGTGAGGAGAAAGCTCTTCACTGAGAGAGTCGTTCACCATTGGAATGTGCTGCCCAGGGAGGTGGTGGAGTCACCATCTCTGGAGGTGTTCAAGAGGGGATTGGATGTGGCACTTGGTGCCACGGTTTAGTCGTGAGGTCTGTGGTGACAGGTTGGACTTGCTGATCTTTGAGGTCTCTTCCAACCTTGGTGATTCTGTGATTCTGGGTGATTCTGTGGTGGCCAGCTCAAAGCTTCAGACTTGGGTACAGAGCTAAAGAGTTATTTTTCCATGAGGGCTGAGATTCTTTCATTCATCACATATATAACTTCAGGCAGAACACCAAGCAGAACAAGATTTTCTCTAAAGCCACCAAAAGCTGGCAGAGTTGGAGAACTGCTGCAAATTGAATTGTTTTTTTTTTCAAAGGCACATAATTACTTCAGTCAGGGTGAGAGCCAAGGCCTGGAAAACTCCACAGAGTGAAAATATCAAAGCCACTGGAAAAAAAAAAAAGTAAAGGGTTCATCCCTGTGTTCAGTGGTGGCCTGGACTCTGTGGGGTATTCCCTCCCCCTGCTGTGCAATGTAGGATGGCTTCTGGAGAGGGGATATGCATACAGGAGGATTTAGTCTGATGCTACAGAAACCAGTCAAGTACCACAGGGTCAGGCAGGGAGTCCAGTGCCACTAGGCTTGTGTTTGCCCCCAGGATATGAGAGACCACTTCCTCAGGCTGTCATTCTGCTTAGAACAGAACAGAACAGAACACAACAGAGTAGAGTAGAGTAGAGTAGAGTAGAATAGAATAGAATAGAATAGAATAGAATAGAATAGAATAGAATAGAATAGAATAGAATAGAATAGAATAGAATAGAATAGAATAAACAAGGTTGGAAAAGACCTTTGAGATCATCGAGTCCAACCTATCACCCAACCCTAACTAATCAACTAGACCATGGCACCAAGTGCCCCATCCAGTCTCTTCCTAAACACTTCCAGTGATGGTGACTCCACCACCTCCCTGGGCAGCACATTCCAATGGCCAATCTCTTTTCTGGGAAGAACTTCTTCCTAAGATCCAGCCTAAACCTCCCCTGGTGCAGCTTGACACTGTGCCCTCTTGTTCTGGTCACAGGCTGCCTGGGAGAAGAGACCAACCCCCACCTAGCTACAACCTCCCTTCAGGGAGTTGTAGAGAGCAAGAAGGTCTCCCCTGAGCGTCTTCTTCTCCAGGCTAAGCAACCCCAGCTCCCTCAGCCTCTCCTCACAGGGCTGTGCTCCAGACCCCTCCCCAGCTTTGTTGCCCTTCTCTGGACACCTTCCAGCAACTCAGCATCTTTCCTAAACTGAGGGGTCCAGAACTGGACACAGGACTCAAGGTGTGGCCTAACCAGTGCAGTGTAAAGGAGTGCAACGACTTCCCTGCTCCTGCTGGCCACACTATTCTTGATGCAGGCCAGGATGCCATTGGCCTTCTTGGCCACCTGGGCACACTGCTGGCTCATCTTCAGCCTACTATCAGCCAGTACCCCCAGGTCCCTTTCTGCCTGGCCACTTTCCAGCCACTCTGACCCCAGCCTGCAGCCCTGCATGGGGTTGTTGTGGCCAATGTGCAGAACCCGGCACTTCGATGTGCTGGGTTCTACATGTTGGCCACAATAACTCCATGCAGTGCTGCAGGTAAAGAGCTCTTTATTTTAACTGGTAAAGAGCAAAGGGAAGGTGAACTTTCTTGCTGGGCTGGCTGACCTATGCTGCAGGCCGCAGCACCTGAGGACATCACATCAGACGTGTGTGGCCATCAAACTTCTCACAGCTGATTTGATGGGTGCTGTCTTTCAGTGGGCATTTTAAGTAACCACGAGGCAGAAGGGCAAGACAGAAGAAGAGGAGGATGTTCAGCTCCTAAACAACTTCCTTGAGGGAACAATGATTCACCACATTTGCTCTAGAAGGGAGTTTGTAGGTTTATTTGGCAGAAATGAGCCTGTGAACACAAGTTTGTATCATAGCTTGGCACAGATTGAAGGGAGGACAATAGGAGAAAAAGAAAACTAATGCATTCTCTACCCTTCCATATTAACCACCAGATATCAGCATTTATCCCTGTTCTCCACTCAAGCAAAAGTAGCAGCCATGTTCTATCATAGTATCATAGTATCAGTCAGGGTTGGAAGGGACCACAAGGATCATCTAGTTCCAACCCCCCTGCCATGGGCAGGGACACCCCACACTAGATCAGGCTGGCCACAGCCTCATCCAGCCTGGGCTTAAACACCTCCAGGGACGGGACCTCAACCACCTCCCTGGACAACCCATTCCAGGGCTTCACCACTCTCATGGGGAAGAACTTCCTCCTCACCTCCAGCCTGAATCTCCCCACCTCCAGCTTCATTCCATTCCCTCTAGTCCTATCACTACCTGAGATCCTGGGAAGTCCCTCCCCAGCCTTCCTGTAGGCCCCCTTCAGATACTGGAAGGCTTCTATGCTCTATGCTTCTATGCTCTATGCTTCTATGCTATGTTCTATTCTCCCTCCCATCCCCTTCAGAAAACTTCAAGCTGCTTATGTCTATTTTGAGGTTGTCTGCCAGCCCATGTCCTGGTACTCCCAAACATCCAGTAAGCACAGGAGTATGCAGACCTAAAAGGCAAAAAGGTACATGAAAATTTGGTGAAGAAGCTCAATTGCAGCAACAGACACTGAACCTCATTCAGTGGAGATGTCATTTAGGCTAGTTTTCCACCAGTGTAACTCCACTGCTGTAAACTATGACTAATTCACATAGGCAAAAGTCCTACCTGGAGCTGGGTCTGCTGCTGGAAGATAGAGAAAGGGGCAGCACCTCCAGAAGCTGAGCAAATGGCATGTTTCCTGGAGAAATCTTCAACAGAGAAGGAGAATCAAACATAGCTAGAGCTAAAGTAAATAGAAATGCAAACATGTCCAGACAGGATCTGATCTGAAACCAAAGGAGAAAATCCAAGTGCACTGCTTGGGGCTCCTGGAGGGCCAGGTGATAGGCACTGACCTTGTATCCCACAGAGAGAACAGCAAAGCCATTCCTGAAAAACAAGGATTATTCTTGGAGTAGAATGGAATGGAATGGAATGGAATGGAATGGAATGGAATGGAATGGAATGGAATGGAATGGAATGGAATGGAATGGAATGGGTAGAATCGGATAGGATAGGATAGGATAGGATAGGATAGGATAGGATAGGATAGGATAGGGTAGGGTAGGATAGGATAGAATAGAATAGAATAGAATAGAATAGAATAGAATAGAATAGAATAGAATAGAATAGAATAGAATAAACTAGGTTGGAAAAGACCTTTGAGATCATTGAGTCCAACCTATCACCCAACACCATCTAATCAACTAAACCATGGCAGCAAGTGTCCCATCCAGACTCCTCCTAAACACCTCCAGTGATGGTGACTCCTCCACCTCCCTGGGCAGCACATTCCAATGGCCAATCACTCTCTCTATGAAGAATTTCTTCCTAACATCCAGCCTAAACCTCTCCTGGCACAGCTTGAGACTGTGTCCTCTTGTTCTGGTGCTGGTTGCCTGGGAGAACAGACCATCCCAAGCATGGATACAACGTCCCTTCAGGGAGCTGTTGACAGCAAGAAGGTCTCCCCTGAGCCTCCTCTTCTCCAGGCTAAGCAACCCCAGCTCCCTCAGCCTCTCCTCACAGGGCTGTGCTCCAAACCCCTCCCCAGCTTTGTTGCCCTTCTCTGGACACCTTCCAGCAACTCAACATCTTTCCTAAACTGAGGGGCCCAGAACTGGTCACAGGACTCAAGGTGTGGCCTAACCAGCGATGAGTCCAGGGCCAGAATGTCTTCCCTGCTCCTGCTGGCCACACTATTCCTGATATGGGCCATGATGCCATCAGTCCTGGAGACAAAGAGCAACAAGGATTGCATGTCAGAGACCTAATGATATTTTGGAATGCAGCCAGCTCTTGCCCACAGCCATCCCTTCTTTTCAAGCTGTAATTTTCATAGGTGATTTTGCAACAGAGAGATCTGTAACCTTGCTCAGCAGCAGCAGCAACTTCACACAGCTGTATTTGTGCTGACACTTGAACGTGTCCAGAGAAGGGCAACAAAGCTGGGGAGGGGTTTGGAGCACAGCCCTGTGAGGAGAGGCTGAGGGAGCTGGGGTTGCTTAGCCTGGAGAAGAGGAGGCTCAGGGGAGACTTTCTTGCTCTCTACAACTCCCTGAAGGGAGGTTGTAGCCAGGTGGGGGTTGGTCTCTTCTCCCAGGCAACCAGCACCAGAACAAGAGGACACAGTCTCAAGCTGTGCCAGGAGAGGTTTAGGCTGGATGTTAGGAAGAAATTCTTCATAGAGAGAGTGGTTGGCTATTGGAATATGCTGCCCAGGGAGGTGGTGGAGTCACCATCACTGGAACTGTTTAAGAAGAAACTGGATGAGTCACTCAGTGCCAGGTTGATTAGATGGTGTTGTGTGATAGGTTGGAGTCGGTGATCTCAGAGGTCTTTTCCAACCTGGTCTATTCTATTCTATTCTATTCTATTCTATTCTATTCTATTCTATTCTATTCTATTCTATTCTATTCTATTCTATTCCATTCCATTCCATTCCATTCCATTCCATTCCATTCCATTCCATCCCATTCCAGGGATGCTAGACCAGAGATCCTGCCTCTGGTTGCACAGTGTAATTATATATAGACTACCCAATATTCCTCTTCTTGTACCCTTTCCTGGCTCACATCTTTAGGCCATCAGTGTTACAAGAGAATCACTGCTGTTATTGCCTTTGTGTGGAGCCAATTGCCTGCCATCATCCTGCCAGGCATTTACACCTAGTTCTCCTAGTGTAATTTATATTAAGCCAATTTATGTTACACAACGAGTGCCTGATGGAGAAGTTACCTACAGGAGGCTTATCTGCTTTCTGCTGTCAATGGTATTTAGCTGATCTACTAACAAGTATTGCCTCTCCCCATAGGCTTTGCATCAGCTACATTCCCAGGCATTCAAAGCTGCAGCAGCACATTTACTCACATATTTACATTTAGGCCACACCTTGAGTCCTGTGTCCAGTTCTGGGCTCCTCAGTTTAGGAAAGATGTTGAGTTGCTGGAAGGTGTCCAGAGAAGGGCAACAAAGCTGGGGAGGGGTTTGGAGCACAGCCCTGTGAGGAGAGGCTGAGGGAGCTGGGGTTGCTTAGCCTGGAGAAGAGGAGGCTCAGGGAGACCTTCTTGCTCTCTCCAACTCCCTGAAGGGAGGTTGTATCCATGTTTGGGTTGGTCTCTTCTCCCAGGCAACCAGCACCAGAACAAGAGGACACAGTCTCAAGCTGTGCCAGGGGAGGTTTATGCTGGATGTTAGGAAGAAATACTTCACAGAAAGAGAGACTGGCCACTGGAATGTGCTGCCCAGGGAGGTGGTGGAGTCACCATCACTGGAGGTGTTTAAGAAGAGGCTGTATGAGGCACTTGGTGCCATGGTTTAGTTGATTAGATGGTGTTGGGTGATAGATTGGACTCGATGATCTTGAAGGTCTTTTCCAACCTGGTTAACTCGTATTGTATTGCATTGCATTGCATTGCATTGCATTCTATTCTATTCTATTCTATTCTATTCTATTCTATTCTATTCTAGTCTAGTCTAGTCTAGTCTAGTCTAGTCTAGTCTAGTCTAGTTTAGTCTAGTCTGTTCTGTTCTTTTTAAATGATTCCATGATAACCCAAGGATGCCAGCAGAGTTGAGCGACCCTGCCTGCAGGAACTGCAACACTATTCAAGCAAAGATGTGGAGCTTTGCCTATCAAATAGCTCCTAACCTGCTTGCAGCGAGTGAGACCTGTCTTGTTCGAGCTCCTAAAGAGCTAATGAGCTCTTTCCCCTCAGGTAAAGCAAAGCAAAGACAGGAAGAAATACTTTAAATTGCTGTTGAATTAGATAGCCTGCCTCTGGCAGTGGGCAGTCTCAGCAGAGGAAACCCAAGGAAATTTCAGTTGCCCTGTGGGATTTGCATGTCAGCAACTTGAAGCCATTGAACACAGAGCTTTCTTTCCAGCTTTATCCTTCCTAAAGGCAAAAGGAAGCCTCAGCCCCAGGCAGAAGCCGACAGCACTGCCATGCCTCTCAGTGTAAATGACCATGAGGAGCAGTATCACAAAGTATTTTTGCAGGTGAAGAGTAGAGCAGCTTGCAGGTAAAAAATCAAGTCATAAACAAGAACCAAGCAAACGCCTGAGAAATCAAACAAGCAAAGCTACAAACAAGTCCCGCTCACCCCCGTTTGGATGTGGTACTTGGGGATGTGGTTTAGGGGTGAAACTTGTAGAGTGGGGTTGTGGGTTGGGCTTGGTGTTCCTGAGGGTCTTTTCCAACCTGGATGTTTCTGTGATTCTGTGATTCATGACCCACTGCCAGCATCCTGTCTAGGTGCTCCGATTTGGTGCTATGGGAGATGGACTCTTCCTTAGGCTTTGAGGACCCAAATGCCAGAAGCTAAGCGAGTAGTAATTACCATCAGTAAAAGGTCTGCTCCTCGGTACTCCTTGAGTCCTGTGTCCAGTTCTGGGCCCCTCAGTTTAGGAAAGATGTTGAGTTGCTGGAAGGTGTCCAGGGAAGGCCAACAAAGCTGGGGAGGGGTTTGGAGCACAGCCCTGTGAGGAGAGGCTGAGGGAGCTGGGGTTGCTTAGCCTGCAGAAGAGGAGGCCCAGGGGAGACCTCGTTGCTCTCTCCAACTCCCTGAAGGCAGGTTGTAGCCAGGTGGGGGTTGGTCTCTTCTCCCAGGCAACCAGCACCAGAACAAGAGGACACAGTCTCCAGCTGCACCAGGGGAGGTTTAGGCTGGAAGTTAGGAAGAAGTTCTTCCCAGCAAGAGAGATTGGCCATTGGAATGTGTTGCCCAGGGAGGTGGTGCTGGTCACCATCACTGGAGGTGTTTAAAGGTTGTTTGGATGTGGCGCTTAGGGATATGGTTTAAGGGTGAACTTTGTAGGGCAGGGTTATTGGTTGGACTTGGTGATCCTGAGGGTCTTTTCCAACCTGAACGTTTCTGTGATTTCTTTGATCTATGTTTACACAATAGTCAGTCAGACCAGACTGAAGAACTTGGATTTGTGACTGAGTGGCCAGCTTCTGGAGGAGTACACAAGCAGGATACAGCCGCAGAGAGAGCAGCTGCAGAGCTTCCCATGCCATCTTGTGACACCACTCATGTGCTGGATGGTGTTAATGGACAGGAATGGCAAAGGCCCACTTAATCCCCACCAGTAAATCTGCTCCTGTAATGTTGCCAAGTCAAAATCTCAGGCCAAGCATTTCCTTCAGCAGTTCTGCCTCGTGCAGAAAAGCCCTCAGTGAGGTCACAGCCCAGACTGACCTGCAAGCCCTCGCTTCTCCATGGCATCTCCAGAAAGGTGGGAAAGGCTTCATTGCCTTGCAGTGCTTGATAGAGATATCAAAATCCCCAGCACTACTGTCAGACCAAGAGATTTCCAAATAGCATAGAATAGCATAGAATAGCATAGAATAGAAAAGGAATAGAATAGAATAGAATAGGAATAGAAAAGGAATAGAATAGGAATAGAAAAGGAATAGAATAGAATAGAATAGAATAGAATAGAATAGAATAGAATGGAATGGAATGGAATGGAATGGAATGGAATGGAATGGAATGGAATAGAAATAGAATAGAATAGAATAGAATAGAATAGAATAGAATAGAATAGAATAGAATAGAATAGAATAGAATAGACCATGCTGGAAAAGACCTTTGAGATCATCAAGTCCAACCTATCACCCAACACCATCTAATCAACTAAACCATGGCACCAAGCACCCCATCCAGTCTCTTCCTAAACACTTCCAGTGATGGTGACTCCACCACCTCCCTGGGCAGCACATTCCAATGGCCAATCACTCTTTCTATGAAGTATTTCTTCCTAACATCCAACCTAAACCTCCCCTGGCACATCTTGAGACTGTGTCCTCTTGTTCTGGTGCTGGTTGCCTGGGAGAAGAGACCAACCCCCACCTGGCTACAACCTCCCTTCAGGGAGTTGTAGAGAGCAAGAAGGTCTCCCTGAGCCTCCTCTTCTCCAGGCTAAGCAACCCCAGCTCCCTCAGCCTCTCCTCACAGGGCTGTGCTCCAAACCCCTCCCCAGCTTTGTTGCCCTTCTCTGGACACCTTCCAGCAACTCAACATCTTTCCTAAACTTAGGGGCTCCTAGAAACCCCTCCAGGCACTTTATTGCATGCCATTAGCAGAAGCATGGCAGAGCTTGCAGAAACCCACCACCACAGCAAGCCAACACCACACACGAAGCACATTTGACATGGTAACCTAACTCCCCCACCCACATTTAAACAAGAGATGCTCTGAACTTCAATGAGCCTCAGAGCCCCACTCAGTAGCCTTTTGCCTGTGACAGACAAAAAGGAGGAGGTATTGGGCTGTCAGGCTTGGCAATCTGCAAACAGCTTTCATTATGGGGGAGCAAAGAGTGAAGAAGCACTGTGAGAGAAGCAAAATGTGGTGCTCACCAAAAGGATACAGGAAGTGATGGAACTAATCTGCAGAGGGACCTCGACCGACTGGACAGATGGCAGCCAGGCACTAGTGGTGTCCCCCAGGGATCAGTGCTGGACCCCATCCTGCTCAACATCTTTATTGATGATCTGGAAAAGGGCATTGAGTCCACCATTCATATGTTGGCAGACAACACCAAGCTGGGAGCAGGTGTTGATCTGTTAGAGGATAGGAGAGCTCTGCAGAGGGACCTTGACAGGCTGGACAGATGGGCAGAGTCCAACATGATGGCATTCAACAAGTCCAAGTGCTGGGTGCTGCACTTTGGCCACAACAACCCCATGCAGAGCTACAGGCTGGGGTCAGAGTGGCTGGAGAGTGGCCAGGCAGAGAGGGACCTGGGGGTGCTGGTTGATAGTAGGCTGAACATGAGCCAGCAGTGTGCCCAGGTGGCCAAGAAGGCCAATGGCATCCTGGCCTGCATCAGGTATAGTGTGGCAAGCAGGAGCAGGGAGGTCATTGTGCCCCTGGACTCAGCACTGGTTAGGCCACACCTTGAGTCCTGTGTCCAGTTCTGGGCCCCTCAGTTTAAGAAGGACATTGAGACACTTGAATGTGTCCAGAGAAGGGCAACGAGGCTGGGGGGAGGCCTCAAGCACAAGCCCTATGAGGAGAGGCTGAGGGAGCTGGGGTTGCTCAACCTGGAGAAGAGGAGGCTCAGGGAGACCTTCTTGCTGTCTCCAACTCCCTGAAGGGAGGTTGTAGCCAGGTGGGGGTTGGTCTCTTCTCCCAGGCAACCAGCACCAGAACAAGAGGACACAGTCTCAAGCTGCACCAGGGGAAGTTTAGGCTGGAGGTGAGGAGAAAGTTCTTCACTGAGAGTCATTTGTCATTGGAATGTGCTGCCCAGGGAGGTGGTGGAGTCACCATTCCTGGAGGTGTTCAAGAGGGGACTGGACGTGGCACTTGGTGCCATGGTTTAGTCATGAAGTGTTGGGTGACAGGTTGGATTTGATGATCTTTGAGGTCTCTTCCAACCTTGGTGATTCCGTGTGTGATTCTGTGTGTAATGGAACAACTGATGCACCTGAAAATCACTGGATGAGAGCATAATTCCAAGACAAACAATTAATTTTGAGCAGCACCTGGTGCACAAAAGATGCACACAGCATTTGAAGCTAAATCATGGGCTGAAAAAACCAGCCCACAAACCAGCCCAGTGGAAGATAAGAGCAGTTATAAATAACACCAGTGCCAAGAGGACCATATCAAACAGGATTTTGATTGTGCGGAGTGCAGCAGCAGTTGGATGAACATCTGAAAGGCACTAAAAGGCCAAAGACTGATGCTCCATGTCAAGGACTTGCTAGGGGAACAAGGAGAAGTGCTATCTTTGGGGATTTGAGCAATGACTTCATTACAGAATACAGAATTAACCAGGTTGGAAAAGACCTTTGAGACCATTGAGTCCAACCTGTCACCCAACAACATCTAATCAACTAAACCATGGCACCAAGTGCCTCATCCAGTCTCTTCCTAAACACCTCCAGGGATGGTGACTCCACCACTTCCCTGGGCAGCACATTCCAATGGCCAATCTCTCTTTCTGGGAAGAACTTTCTCCTCACCTCTAGCCTAAACCTCCCCTGGTGCAGCTTGAGACTGTGTCCTCTTGTTCTGGTGCTGGTTGCCTGGGAGAAGAGACCAACCTCCACCTGGCTACAGCCTCCCTTCAGGGAGTTGTAGACAGCAAGAAGGTCTCCCCTGAGCCTCCTCTTCTCCAGGCTCAGCAACCCCAGCTCCCTCAGCCTCTCCTCACAGGGCTGTGCTCCAGACCTCTCCCCAGCCTTGTTGCCCTTCTCTGGCCACATTCAAGTGTCTCAGTATCCTTCTTCACTGATCCTTCCTAACTGATCTGGATCCCAGCTGCTTATACTCCCTTTTTTCTTTGGTTGGTTGGGTTTTTTTGCTTGTTTGTGGGGTTTTTGGTGGTTTGGTTGGTCGGTTTGTTAATGCTTTTTGTTTCTAGCCAGTGAAAGGCGTGATGTGGTTGGAATAAAACGCTCTGGATTTCCTCCTGCCTGTGATGCTCTCAGAGTGGTGGCTTTCCCTGCCAGAGGAAGCAGTCTGGCAAACCTCACAACAGGGCATTACAGTAATCTAATCAGAAGGAGATAAGAGCCTGGATGAGCTTTGCAATGTCTGATATGGATAAACACCAGAGCAAAGCTCGTCGGCATTCGTGAGAGAATAAACCGAAGCCTTTAGATAGCAGCAAAACTGGTCATGAAAACGATGAGAACTCTCAAAAGGAGAGATAGCTGACCACTTAGGGTGCAAAAGCAAACCCAAACTCATTTCAGCCTCGTCTCCAGGCTTAACCACTCTCTTTTTTTGGCAACAGAAAAGAAGCTGTAGCTTGATTATCTGACTTGACTGCGCGCAGCTTGGGGCGGAGAGGACACTTCCCAGGGACTCATTTATTCCACAACTATAACATATTTTTCTGCTCACTGCATGCCCACAAACACATTGCAGCTTCCTGACATATCTTTGATTTCTTTTTTTTTGGCACATTCTCATGAATTGTTTGTGAGTTCACTGCTTGCCTGTATTGAATGCCTGGAATCCAAGTGTTTGGTTACTGTCACGTACATCACATGCTTGTCCCTGGCTGAGGCTGTCCTTCATTTGGTCTGATTCAATGCCCTTTGATGTCAATGAGAGTCTCTCTCTTTGACTTCAGAGCACTTGGGTCCAGGCCTTTGTTAGGGAAGGAACTGGGCTTTCAGTCCCTCAAGTTTGACTCAGATTTATATGAAAACTTAACAAACATCCATTCTTTCCCACACAGGCCTTGTGCAGCTCTGCTCCCAAGACAAACTCCACTTTTCAAACATCTGTTGCAGCCAGCATTTTGTATCCTTGCAACTTGTATGGCTGTTCAGAGCAGTGGAAAATGAACATAAAATGGTGCCCTGGAGAATAAGTCTCAGGAAGAGCGACTGAGGGAGCTGGGGGCTGTTTAGTTTGGAGAAGAGGAGGCTGAGGGAAGACCTCATTGCTCTCTACAACTACCTGAAAGGACATGGTAGAGAGGCTGGTGCTGCTCTCTTCTCACAGGTGATGAGACGAGACGAGACGAGACGAGACGAGACGAGACGAGACGAGACGAGACGAGACGAGACTAGAATAGAATAGAACTAGAATAGAATAGAATAGAATAGAATAGAATAGAATAGAATAGAATAGAATAGAATAGAATTAACCACGTTGGAAAAGACCTTCGAGATCATCAAGTCCAACCTATCACCCAACACCATCTAATCAACTAAACCATGGCACCAAGTGCCTCATCCAGTCTCTTCTTAAACACCTCCAGTGATGGTGACTCCACCACCTCCCTGCTGGTGCACCTCCCTGGGCAGCACATTCTAATAGCAAATCACTCTTTCTGGGAAGAATTTCTTCCTAACAGCCAGCTTAAATCTCCCCTGGCACAGCTTGTGACTGTGTCCTCTTGTTCTGGTGCTGGTTGCCTGGGAGAAGAGACCAACCCCCACCTGGCTACAACCTCCCTTCAGGGAGTTGTAGAGAGCAAGAAGGTCTCCCCTGAGCCTCCTCTTCTCCAGGCTAAGCAACCCCAGCTCCCTCAGCCTCTCCTCACAGGGCTGTGCTCCAGACCTCTCCCCAGCCTTGTTGCCCTTCTCTGGACACCTTCAAGTGTCTCAATGTCCTTCTTAAATTGTGGGCCCCAGAACTGGACACAGGACTCAAGGTGTGGCCTAACCAGTGCAGTGTACAGGGGCACAATGACTTCCCTGCTCCTGCTGGCCACACTATTCCCTGATGCAGCCCAGGATGCCATTGGCCCTCTTGGCCACCTGGGCACACTGCAGGCTCATGTTCAGCCTAGTATCAACCAGTACCCCCAGGTTCCTTTCTGTCTGGCTGCTTTCAGCCACTCTGACCCCAGCCTGGAGCACTGCATGGGGTTGTTGTGGCCAATGTGTAGAACCTAGCACTTAAATGTTTTCAATCTCATGCCCTTGGACTCTGCCCATGTGTTCAGCCTGGCAAGGTCTCTCTGCAGAGCTCTCCTACCCTCTAACAGATCAACATCTGCCCCCAACTTGGTGTCATCTGCAAACTTAGTGATGATGCACTCAATCCCCTCATCCAGATCATAGTGACAGAACAAGAGGGAACAACCTCAAGCTACAACTGGGTAGGTTTAGAATGGACATTAGGAAAAAATGTTTCACAGTAAGAGTGTTCAGGCATTGGAATGTGCTGCCCAGGGAGGTGATCCTGAGAGTCTTTTCCAACCTGAATGTTTCTGTGCTTCTATGATTCACACTCTGCATGGTGCATACAGGGAAAGATGAAGCTCATCACTTGGACATAGAGTTTCGCTTCAGTGTGATTTCAGCAGTGTTACAATGAAAGCCTTACCTGGACCTCACCCTATGGAAGTCCACAATGTAAAACCTCAAAGCCTTTCATTCTCACCAGGAGGCACTACCCCACTCCCCCAAACACCTTAATTTCTCCTTGTCCATTTCCCATGGTGTATGGGCATCTACCTCCAGGCACCTCCACACTCATGTCCTAACAACGTCAGGCAATGAGCTGCTGCAGGAGGGCTGTGGGGAGAAGCTGACAGGCCTGTGCAAGCTGAAGTGCCTGTTTTGATCTCTAAAGCTTGTGGTGCCATGAGGCAGCAAAAGAACCAGAAGGACTGATACAGAGAATTTTTTTTCCCCTGCTCCTCTAGGGCAGTGCTGGCTGCTCATTTAACTTTAAGACTGTCTGCATGAGGAAATACAAATTGTCTTCTCTTCAATATCTGGTTTAAAAATAGCTCTATTTGAGGAGTATATAAATAAGTAATCATTTGGAACACAATGCTAGAGCTCCCTTCTTTAATTAAATGGTTGCCTGATGCATTTCAAAGCTCTGTTCTGACTCAATCTTCCTGCACCTCCATATTTTTCCTGTTATGAGCAAGCCTCAGCTAACTGCACCAGGAATTTTAGAGCAAACTGCATGGCACAGAGCAATGGGACTATTAATACCCTAATTGCTGAGCTGCACTTGGAACTAGCCCATTCTTGTGCAGAGAGAGGAAGAAATAATGTCTCAGGCACGCTGTTAAGCAGGACTGGCTCCAGTGGCCATCACTGCCTCCATTTGACACCTGGCTCACAGGGGAACACAGAGGAAATATTCTGAGACTAGACTAGAATAGAATAGAATAGAATAGAATAGAATAGAATAGAATAGAATAGAATAGAATAGAATAGAATAGAATAGAATAGAATAGAATAGAATAGAATAGAATAGAATTAACCACGTTGGAAAAGACCTTTGAGATCATCAAGTCCAACCTATCACCCAACACCATCTAATCAACTAAACCATGGCACCAAGTGCCTCATCCAGTCTCTTCTTAAACACCTCCAGTGATGGTGACTCCACCACCTCCCTGCTGGTGCACCTCCCTGGGCAGCACATTCTAATAGCAAATCACTCTTTCTGGGAAGAATTTCTTCCTAACAGCCAGCTTAAATCTCCCCTGGCACAGCTTGTGACTGTGTCCTCTTGTTCTGGTGCTGGTTGCCTGGGAGAAGAGACCAACCCCCACCTGCCTACAACCTCCCTTCAGGGAGTTGTAGAGAGCAATGAGGTCTCCCTGAGCCTCCCCTTCTCCAGGCTCAGCAACCCCAGCTCCCTCAGCCTCTCCTCACAGGGCTGTGCTCCAAATCCCTCCCCAGCTTTGTTGCTGAGATGCTGTTAGAAAGCTCTTTGACTCTGCTGTGATTTGCTTGTAGTCCCAGTGGGCTCCAGCCCCTGCAGGGATGGAAACAGAAGTCGCAGAAGTCAGTGCCTGGCAGGAACCATTTCCCTCTTCTTTTTGCTTCAGGGCATTGCTGCCTCTTTCAGCAGATCCCTCTTCCCAAGGCAGGTGTTGCCCCATGCTTGGGCAGAGGAAATCAGCCAGGTTTGTGTGAGCTAGCTGGGAACCGTGGAGATGAATCTGCACGGAGTGTGGATCTGACAGTTCCTATCACAGAGTACTCCTTTGCAAGACGCTGGAATGCCCAATGGGCCAGGCAGAAATGCATCACCTGGCTGGGATTGCTAGTCTCTATGAATTAAGACAAAACCAAAGCAGATCCTCTGTATCCCAGAACTCATCTTTTGGGGTTGCTTAGCCTGCAGAAGAGGAGGCTCAGGGGAGACCTTATTGCTCTCTACAACTACCTGAAGGGAGGTTATAGCCAGATGGGGGTTCCCTATCTGGTAACAGTTATCTCAATGCCTCTTAGGCCTGGCTAGGCCTAATGCCAGGAGGAGATAGGGGAGAGGCAATCTCAGATCTGGCCAGCTGAGATTAGCCTAAGAGTGGAGAGGGGGAAGAAAGACCCCTGGGGGTTTTGGGTACACCCTCAGGTGGGGAGAAGGGAAATGCTGGGAGGCTTTTGGGTGTGCTGTAAGGGACTATGTATGCTTTGGGTTTCTTTTGTCACTATGCTTGTAGCTTCTGTACCACACTGATTGCTTTTCCATTTAATTTTTCCATCACTTCTGCAATCCATTTGTGTGAGTCTCATTCTTTTGCCCCTCTCAGGGGGCAGGAGAGCATCTGCCTAGCCTCAAACTGGGACAGTATCTTAATAAAAGCTCCCTGATTTCAAGCTCTACAGCTTCCCTTTCTTAAATTCTCCCAACTGCTCATGCTGTCCACTTAAAGGACATCAAATGCTCTCCTTGGATTTTTGGGTGACCACTGGTGAGGTTTTAGCTCCTCTGAGCATATTCAGCAGTTCTTTTTTTGCTTGCCGGACCTTGCCACACTGGGAGTCAGATTTCCCCAGCACATCACTCTTCACTTCTTATGCAGACTTGCAAGCAGCTGCCAAACAACCAGAAACAGAGCACTTCATTATTCTTTCCGCCCCCCCCCCTTTCTCCTGAATGGCATGAGGAAAATGACAGGAGGTTCTAGTTAGAAGAATGCAGGGAAAATCACAGCCTTTACATCTGGCTGGTTTGCTCACAGGCTTGTTTTATGGGAGAGAGAAAAAGAGAACAATTTATGTCCAAAGATGGACTTTTTTCATCTGACATGAATGGAGAATAAATCTCCAACCCATAACACAGAGCAACTGAGGGAGCTGGGGCTGTTTAGCTTGAAGAAGGGGAGGGGAGACCTCATTGCTCTCTACAGCTACCTGAAAGGATGTTGTGGAGAGGTTAGTGCTGGTCTCTTCTCATAGGTGATTAGTGATAGAGCAAGAGGGAACAGTCTTGAGCTGTGACTGGGTAGGTTTAGACAGGACATCAGGGGAAAAAAACTCACAGAAAGAATGGCCAGACACTGGAATAGGCTGCCCAGGGAGGTGGTGGACTCACCAACCCTGGGTGTGTTCGAAGGTAGTTTAGATACGGTGCTTAGGGATATGGTTTAAGGGTGAACATTGTAGAGAAGGGTTATCATAGAATCATAGAATCAATAAGGTAGGAAAAGACTAAGTGAAGACCTTATTGTTCTCTACAACAGGCTGAAAGGAGGTTGTGGTGAGGATGTTGCTCCCTTCTCCCTGGTAGGAGACTTGAGGAGAGGAGAGGGGAGGAGAGAGGAGGAGGGAGGAGGAGGAGAGGAGGAGAGTGAGAGGAGAGGAGGAGAGGAGAGGAGAGGAGAGGAGAGGGAGAGTTCGAGGAGAGGGGAGTTTAGAGGAGAGGTGCTTAGGGATATGGAGAGGAGAGGAGAGGAGAGGAGAGGAGAGGAGAGGAGAGGAGAGGAGAGAGGGAGAGAGAGGAGAGGAGAGGAGAGGAGAGGAGAGGAGAGGAGAGGAGAGGAGAGGAGAGGAGAGGAGAGGAGAGGAGAGGAGAGGAGAGGAGGAGAGAGAGGAGAGGAGAGGAGAGGAGAGGAGAGAGGAGAGGAGAGGAGAGGAGAGGAGAGGAGAGGAGAGGAGAGGAGAGGAGAGGAGAGGAGAGGAGAGGAGAGGAGAGGAGAGAGGAGAGGAGAGGAGAGGAGAGGAGAGGAGAGGAGAGGAGAGGAGAGGAGAGGAGAGGAGAGGAGAGGAGAGGAGAGGAGAGGAGAGGAGAGGAGAGGAGAGGAGAGGAGAGGAGAGGAGAGGAGAGGAGAGGAGAAAGTAGAATAGAATAGAATAGAATAGAATAGAATAGAATAGAATAGAATAGAATAGAATAGAATAGAATAGAATAGAATAGAATAGAATTAACCAGGTTGTAAAATACCTTCAAGATGATCAAGTCCAACCTATCACCCAACACCATCTAATCAACTAAACCATGGCACCAAGTGCCTCATCCAGCCTCTTCCTAAACACCTCCAGTGATGGTGACCCCACCACCTCCCTGGGCAGCACATTCCAATGGCAAATTACTCTTTCTGGGAAGAATTTCTTCCTAACATCCAGCCTAAACTTCCCCTGGTGCAGCTTAAGACTGTGTCCTCTTGTTCTGGTGCTGGTTGCCTGGGAGAGGAGACCAACCCCCACCTGGCTACAACCTCCCTTCAGGTAGCTGTAGACAGCAAGAAGGTCTCCCCTGAGTCTCCTCTTCTCCAGGCTAAGCAACCCCAGCTATCAGTTGGACTTGATGATCCCAAGGCTCTTTTCCAACCTGAATGACACTGTGATTCTGTGAGCTAAGACTTTCCTGGTGTCTTTCCCCAAAAGGCAACTCAAACTGTCTGCAATATGATCTTGTGTCCATGCAGAGGTGTAAAAGGCAGGTTTGGTGTTTAGAGCAGCCCTAGGATGACATGGATAGTTACAGGATGGAGCTGGAAAGAAGATGAAGGATGCTTCATGGGAGTTGGTGAGTCTTGGAAGCTCCTGAAAAGCCAAGTTTGTAAGGTTAGTGTTAAGATTTGCTCAGGCACCCCACAGAGAAGAGCTGCTTTTAAATCCTGCTTGAATTCCCACTAAATGTTCAGATGCCTAATTCAAGTTGCCAGGCACCTTCTTTTAGTCCTGGAAGACCTCTGCATAAGGATGATGCTCACGCATCAACAAGCGAGCTGCTCCTTTTTCCATGTTTTCTTCTGACTTTTTCTAAACATGCAGCAATGGTGAACACAAGAGCTGATGTCCAGAGCAAATATGGGTGCACATTTCTAACTACACCTCATTAAACTAGTTTGAGTCCTTTGTAAGCCCAGCCAATTTACTTGGCTGCTTTTGCTGTTATGGACATGGATGTGAAGGAACAGGGATTGCTCAGTCAGGAGGAGGCTAAGTGAAGACCTTATTGCTCTCTACAACTGGCTGAAAGGAGGTTGTGGTGAGGTGGATATTGCTCCCTTCTCCCTGGTATGAGAATAGGAGGATAGGATAGGATAGGATAGGATAGGATAGGATAGGATAGGATAGGATAAGATAGAATAGAATAGAATAGAATAGAATAGAATAGAATAGAATAGAATAGAATAGAATAGAATAGAATAGAATAGAATAGAATAGAATGGAATGGAATGGAATGGAATGGAATGGAATGGAATGGAATAGAATAGAATAGAATAGAATAGAATAGAATAGAATAGAATAGAATAGAATAGAATAGAATGGAATGGAATGGAATGGAATGGAATGGAATGGAATGGAATGGAATGGAATAGAATAGAATAGAATAGAATTGAATTGAATTGAATTGAATTGAATTGAATTGAATTGAATTGAATTGAATTGAATTGAATTGAATTGAATTAACCAGGTTGGAAAAGACCTTTGAGATCATTGAGTCCAACCTATCACCTAACACCATCTAACCAACTAAACCATGGCTCCAAGTGCCTCATCCAGTCTCTTCTTAAACACTTCCAGTGATGGTGACTCCACCACCTCCCTGGGCAGCACATTCCAATGGGCTTTCTGTGAAGAATTTCTTCCCTAACCTCCAGCCTAAACCTCCCCTGGTGCAGCTTGAGACTGTGTCCTCTTGTTCTGGTGCTGCTTGCCTGGGAGAAGAGACCAACCCCACCTGGCTACAACCTCCCTTCAGGGAGTTGTAGAGAGCAAGAAGGTCTCCCCTGAGCCTCCTCTTCTCCAGGCTAAGCAACCCCAGCTCCCTCAGCCTCTCCTCACAGGGCTTGTGCTTGAGGCCATGTAGCATCAAAGCACAACATGGGGCTGTGGCAAGGGCTGGGCTGGAGCTCAGGCACAGAAGGTGTGTAGCTTGGGAAAGGTGATTTTCAGTGCCAAAATGAGATGGAATAATCTAAAAACTTTGGGTTTGTTTGATTGTTCGTTTGTTTTCAGTTAAAAAGCAGCAGCAGAGCTATCACCCCACTCACTTCCATCCTGATTTTTTAAGCGCTGGGAGTGGAGTAACTTCACAGGAATGTTTTCCGCATCCAGAAGTGATTCTTCTGAATTACAGAGGGCCTTCTGTTCAGTTGCTTGAGGCTTGTGTGGCAACAGCATTATTCCAAAGCACAGTGGCCCGTCTTCTATCAATTAGGAGAACAATGGCAGAGTCATCTTTCAGTAATCCCTAATCCTCCCCACAACCGCTTGAGATCCCCATTCACAGAGCCTTTGTTTAATTTGCATGTTTGTTGGGGCGGCAGCTGTGGACTTAGATCAAATGTCTTTTGGACTCTGAGACATTTTGAGCCTAATAATGTGAGGAAATGACTTCAAAAAGAAACGTTTAAGGAATAGTGGAAGGAAAGCTCTGCTTTGTGGTGGGTTGAAGTTTCCCCCCAAGCATTAACTTCAGCTGGACTAACTCAGAAGCACATGAAGTTGTGTTTGCAAGCAAAAACTACACTCTACAATGGAATGCAATTAAGATGCACAAGATATATACAATATTTACAATAGAGAATAGAGTAGAGTAGAGTAGAGTAGAGTAGAGTAGAGTAGAGTAGAGTAGAGTAGAATAGAGTAGAATAGAATAGAATAGAATAGAATAGAATAGAATAGAATAGAATAGAATAGAATAGAATAGAATAGAATAGAATAGAATAGAATTAACCAGGTTGGAAAAGACCTCTAAGATCATCGAGTCCAACCTAGCACCCACCACCATCTAATCAACTAAACCATGGCACCAAGTGCCCCATCCATTCTCTTCTTAAACACCTCCAGTGCTGGTGACTCCACCACCTCCCTGGGCAGCACATTCCAATGGCCAATCACTCTTTCTGGGAAGAATTTCTTCCTAACATCCTGCCTGAACCTCCCCTGGCACAGCTTGAGACTGTGTCCTCCTGTTGGAGGTTGCCTGGGAGAAGAGACCAACCCCCACCTGGCTACAACCTCCCTTCAGGCAGTTGTAGACAGCAAGAAGGTCTCCCCTGAGCCTCCTTTCCTCCAGACTAAGCAACCCCAGCTCCCTCAGCCTCTCCTCATAGATCTGTGCTCCAGACCCCTCCCCAGCTTTGTTGCCCTTCTCTGGACACCTTCCAACAACTCAACAGCTTTCCTAAACTGAGGGGCCCAGAGCTGATACTGACTGAGCCATCTTCATGAGGCAATATAGCCTTGTTTTGACACCAAGCTGGGGGCAGCAGTTGATCTGCTGGAGGGCAGAGAGGCTTTGCAGAGGGACCTCGACAGGCTGGACAGATGGGCAGAGTCCAAGGGCAGGAGATTGAACACATCCAAGTGCCGGGTTCTGCACATTGGCCACAGCAACCCCATGCAGTGCTCCAGGCTGGGGTCAGAGTGGCTGGACAGCAGCCAGGCAGAAAGGGACCTGGGGTACTGGTTGATTGTAGGCTGAACATGAGCCTGCAGTGTGCCCAGGCAGCCAAGAAGGCCAATGGCATCCTGGGCTGCATCAGGAACAGTGTGGCCAACAGGAGCAGGGAGGTCATTGTGCCCCTGTACACTGCACTGGTTAGGCCACACCTTGAGTCCTGTGTCCAGTTCTGGGCCCCTCAGTTTAGGAAGGATGTTGACTTGCTGGAACGTGTCCAGAGAAGGGCAACAAAGTTGGTGAGGGGTTTGGAACACAAGCCCTGTGAGGAGGGGCTGAGGGAGCTGGGGTTGCTTAGCCTGGAGAAGAGGAGACTGAGGGGTGACCTTATTGCTCTCTACAACTACCTGAAGGGAGGTTGTAGCCAGGCAGAGGTTGGCCTCTTCTTCCAGGCAGCCAGCACCAGAACAAGAGGACACAGTCTCAGGCTGCGCCAGGGCAGGTTTAGGCTTGAGGTTAGGAAGAAGTTCTATACAGAGAGAGTGATTGTCCATTGGAATGTGCTGCCCAGGAAGAGGTGGAGTCACCATCATTGGAGGTGTTCAGGAGGCGACTTGATGGGGTGCTTGGTGCCATGGTTTAGTTGTTTAGGTGGGTTGGATTGGTTGATGGGTTGGACTGGATGATCTTGAAGGTCTCTTTCAACCTGGTGTATTGTATTTTATTGTATTACTGTATTGTATTGCTTTGCAGAGCTTGTTTTGTCTAAAAGCTCTGCTCCTGCAGCAGAAGAAAACGTGCTGAAGTCACTTTGTTAGTACAGAGAGTCACCAAATGAAGGATGGGCAAGCAGTAAAGCCGCTTGGGCGCTTGCTGCAAGTGCTGTGGGAATGGAGTCCCCACATGGATAAATGCTGTGATACGCACCAGACAGTGAAGGCAAAAGACTTCAAGTGCAGGCATTAGGGGCTGCAGAAGGGAGTCATAGCCCAGGGCTGGGGGAAAACCAAAGCAGACTCATTTTTAACAAGCAGTGTTATTTCTATATTGCACAAGAGCTGCACAAGTCATGCTGAGCCCTCCGTGATTGGTATGCTTACGTTCAGACTCGTGTTTCAGAAGAGGGCAAGAGAGAGTCCCAAGGCTGTGGGAGCCCTTCTACTTATAGCTATGAATTAATTCTAATTAGCCCTGGAAATGAGTCTCTCTGGCTCTTTGTTCTCTGAAATTGTGCCTTTCAGATGCAGGCTTCTCAATTAGCAGCTAATTATGATGGTCTTGCCTCCTTGTGGCTAGAGGGGGCATAAAAAAACCACAGCCCCTGAGAGCTGTTGGAGATTTGCCTTCAGCTGGAGCAGCAGAATTATTGATATTGATTTCAAGGGGCTTTGGCTCTTGTCATTAAATCCCTCACAGACCTGAAATAATATTATTTGTGATGCTGCTGAGAATTATTTGATGCTGTGAGTGCTGGAAAATACATCACATTTCCAACCCTCACCGAACACAGTGAAAGCAAAAATAAACAGGCTGCATGTCTGGAATTCATTTCTGGACTTTAGCAAGGCCTTTGACAACTTTGAGAAAGCCAAGTAGCTGGGTGCTGAGCATTAAGCATTGAAGGACAGTTAAAATTTAGCTGAGGCTGGGAAGGACGCGAGTGATAACCGAGGTTGAGAGCTTAGACCCGATCTGAAGAGATGGACAGCGCCATGGCGCCGCCTGATGGCTTAGTAAGACTGAAGTAAGGTCCCCTGGGCGGACCTGAGCGAGAGCGACGCCCACCCAATCCTCCTAAAAGCAGCCTCACCAGAGTGACGTCTGCATTTAGCTGAGAGCAGGAGACAGTCAGCAATTTGGCAGATGACAACACAGTTTGGCAGGAAGAATTTTTTCGTATGCTGGCAGGTTCCTGAGATGAGTGATCTTGACTGATCTTGACAGATGGGCAAGAGTTCAACCCAGACAAGAGACTGATCAGCCCTGAGTGAGAGTGGGCTGAGTACTCTGACTAATTGAAGGACCTTCTGAGAAGATACGCTTTGACGATATGGTTTTGAGGAGCACATATTTGTCATCACAGACATGATCCTAAAGATGTACACTACGTCGTTCATGATACTATATGGTGCTCCAGCACACGTTTAAATAAAGACCTTAGCCCATTGAGAATAAGAGTAAAATGCATACAGTACGCTTCAAAGCCTGTGATTTGCTATTGATAGTGGTCATCACCTTGTCCGAGTCTGTTCTTAAATTTTCCAATGGTGAATGACATTGACATTAACTTTTTGATAATCATATTCCAGCGAGCAGCGCATCACGGCTCATATTACGCCCTATTACTAAACGTGAGGTGTAGAGGTACTATGGCCGGCAGAGCAACTAAAGATAGAAGAGATGGTCTGAGGTAGAGACTCAATGCTCTTATTGTAATCCACTCTGAATATGATGAGTACTATGAATGAGTGTTGCGCCACCAAACAACCCAAAGGCACTTCATGAGCTGTTGAGAATTAGTATCGCCCAGCCAGCGTCGAGGCAAAGTTCAGAATGATGCTATGATACGCTTCCAGCGTTGAGCGGAATTTCGGCCATCGCAGATGCGCCGCCTGAGGTGAATACGGCAGTGATCACCATCATCAGAAGGCGGCACAAGAGGCAGATCACTGCATTGAATAGCAGCCAGCTTTCAGTCCTTCATAATCTGATTCAGAGATATGCCACATTAGAGAGCACGAATATCCTGTTAGAAATTTTAAGGCACAACGCAGGCGCGCCAAAATATCAAACGAGTTTCGCGGATTATTAGTCATTGATAACCGCTGCGAAAGTGGATTAATGATGCCCTGCGTTGCGAGAATCGCAACATAAGGATGAGATGATGAAATGGTAGGTCAGGGTGATGATGAGCGCACAGCCAGCGGAGCAACGACAATGTCGACACGAGCGATCCCTGAGCGACACATTGTGTTGCGCTGCGCCTGAGCCCGCATTAGTTTTACGATGATATCGGCCAATTTCATATGATGAAAACCAATGCTGGCGAGATAAAAGATGCCAGCAGATATGGCGACGCCTCGATGCTTTATTAAAGGGCATGATTGATGTCTCTCAGAAGAGCTTTCCAGCCTTTGAGCTAACAATGCTGCAGAACTGACACACCGATGAATCCCGCACATCCACTTTCGGTGGCGTAGATCGTGATTTCGCATGATGGCGCTGAGCCAGCTTTCCTGAGATTTGAGGCTACCCAAGTTTCCAAAAGCGTGCAGAGAACCAGGTGCGACAGATAGTCGCGAAACCCACAGCGAACCGCGCTGCCCAGATAACGTTTTCAGAATCATCTTTGAGGGAATCTATTAATTTTGTTCGCCTTCGCGCAGAACTTTCAGTACTTCAGCGAAAGCTTTGAATGCCGACGATAGTGCGCTTCACCTTCCAGCCCACTGGCTATCATCAATCAGCTTCAGCCACCGCAGGCTGCTTGTCACGCCGTGGCGGTTTCTCCGATGGCCGGAAATTTCATCTGGTCCCCTGAAGCCAGGCGACCGTTACCTTTGCAATATTATTGGCGCGAGGCGGTCACTTTGAGAGTCCCTTATAATATAATTTTCTGGCACTTTCCAATACCGTCAGGTCGCACCTACAATCACATTGATCAGCTGGCTGTTCCACGCAACAGCGCATTTCCCATCTCTTTTAGCGAGTCACGCATTATGTGAGAGACGCTTTGCCGTCTCACATCAGGTGCCGCATGAGATTGTGTCATTGATTCGTGAGGCGTCTTTTTCAACCCGATTGATTTTGTGATTTATGCGTGATGATTCCGCAGATTTTAACTTGATCCAAGATCTGCATATTTATTTTCTGTCACGCATCAATATCAGCTGGTTTTTCGAGGTAGGTTGTACTGAGGTGACCGTTTGTTAGCAAAATAGTAAAGTTATTAACTGTAAGGTAGATTTTGTTTAGAAACATAAGAATAAAGATTTATTAGAATAAATCAAAGAACTGCTTGGGTAATGAGTTTAGTTGTATGTACTTCAAAGGTCATTTAGTTCCAACCCTTTCCAGTACGCTGGTGGACATCCACAGCAGATTAGCTTAAATGAGCTCCCCTATATTCTTACTGAATTGGTTTTCGCGGATGGTGGCTTTGTTTCACTGATCGCCTCATTACTAGACTTCATCAGGTCTATGTTCATCTTCACCTTGATAGCTCAGGATTCCGACGTGGCATTTCCGCAGGCCCTCACCAAGAGCAGTGGCAGCAAATCCTCTTGAATCCCATCTGGCGAGACGCAAAGCTCATAAGAGCATTGAGGTATGTTACAGGACACATCCACGGTCACTTTTGTCCGATATCTCGTGTTCATTGATAATGTTGATCAGTGGTATTGCATATAGTGATTCTGATGAGTATATCTTCTTCATCTTTTATATTTGGCAGAGATCTTATGTTTAGTATGATTTGATCTTATTGTTCTTGAGATGTTAACTGATAGATCCCTAGATTCAGATGGTTTCCTGATGAAAATCCAATCCTAGCCTCACTGGCTACCTTTGCAGAAATTAATAGTTTTTATTCTGAAATTATATTATTATTTTGTAGTTCAGACTCATTGGCCCACCACTGCCCTGGTAAGCTGAGCTAAGAGCAAAGGAATGATGAAGGGAAGGGCTAGGGAAGGGCGGAAGGGAAGGGAAGGGGAAGGGAAGGAAGGAAGGGAAGGGAAGGAAGGGAAGGGAAGGGAAGGGAAGGGAAGGGAAGGAAGGGAAGGGAAGGAAGGAAGGAAGGGAAGGGAAGGAAGGAAGGAAGGAAGGGAAGGGAAGGGAAGGGAAGGGAAGGGAAGGGAAGGGAAGGGAAGGGAAGGGAAGGTTTGGGAAGGAAGGAAGGTTTGGGAAGGAAGGAAGGTTTGGGAAGGGAAGGGAAGGAAGGTTTGGGAATAGGGAAGGGAAGGAAGGTTTGGGAAGGAAGGAAGGTTTGGGAAGGGAAGGGAAGGTTTGGGAAGGGAAGGTTTGGGAAGGGAAGGTTTGGGAAGGTTTGGGAAGGTTTGGGAATACTGAGGTTTAAATGTCGTAATGAGAGCCCATGGATGAATGAATAAATGAGATGAAAATGGCATTTAGTGATAAGAATGTGAATGTAATGCATTTTAATAATATGAATGATTTAGACTGCAATAATGTAATAAGAGGCTGCAACATTATTTACATAATGCATATGTTTATACTATACTTTTTACACGCATATCTTACATGGTATCACGCGAGAGAGCTGCGACTGTGAACAGATATTTTTAATTACACCGCATCGACATACTTTAGTCACAAGATGTCGATCATATAACGCCATGATCGCGCAATCCGGTAATATACCGCAATGTATCCGTAATATTTTTAAAGAATGCATCAAATTCCAAAGAATGAAAATTAATGCAATGATAATAATATATAATGCATCTGTAATAATACCTTAGTATACTTTATATAATATTACAGAATATGAAATGCAATGCAATGGTAGCAATATCAATGGCACAGATAATGATGGAACATTAGTAGATTGCAATGCACTGCGATTATTTGATAAGAAGATACTACCAGATTACTAAGATTGTATAAGGTCAATGTCAAAATAGCTCGAGAATGATATAATGTGAATACACAAGAAGGTGAATGTGGTTTAATATGATATGACATCAGATATTGTAGATCGTAAATGTGATTTATAATATAATGAATAATATTTAATAATTTTTTTTTTTTATCTTTTACTTTGCTTTAATTATGACATGATACAGAATCTTTAATCGCGTTGATTTAAGATATTACTGTGATCACAAGAATGCAGATTGAGGATTAGATGATTGCATCTTGAGATATCGCTAATAATGAGGTTCGATATAAACGCACGAATAGTTTCACCTAGATATCTGAGATGATAATCGCGTGAATTTGATGAATAATTGATAATCGTCTGCACGATATTACACGCGAACTGACAATAATGCTGCAGAGATCTGAATCATGACACTACATTTTTTACAGATTACGAGACGCTGCCATCTTTATTTAGATGATATTATAGATTTTCACCCGCACCTACTGCAGAATGTGAATGCAACATATTTTAACGCACAATGGGGAATATTTAGAATGAGAATCAATGATAATATTTTTATATGTCTTTTCTTTTACGTTATTGACGAACGCTGATAGGGAATAATCGCGAGGTAATTGTTTTATAACACACTGCATAAGGCTTTACATTTATATAATAAAAATTCATCCTGTATTATAAACGCGTATATCAAAAGACTCGCTACACCATTAAATGTGAAATAATTTGTGTATTTATAATTAACAAATTTACATATACACCCGCATAGAGAGATCTTTGTTCTATTATAATGAGGATAAGATAATGTGATAATAGTTCTTCCATAATGCGTGAATGAATGAATAATGCAATGATATATAATAATGCACACCTTTGTATCTTTAAAACGTGAATTTAATTTAATAATAAAAATAAACAATAATGACATTTTATAAATAATATAATTATATGTAAATGAATTTTTTTTCACCAATATGATGATTATGATATATATGATATTCGTAACATAATTTTAAACACTGATGATTTTTGTCTTTGATTATACACTTTTTCGATTATAATGGATGATAAATTATTTAATACTTATCAGCAATAAATAATGCAATACACGCATATAATAAAATATATAAAATTTATGACGCTTGAGGCTTATTCATCCTATAGATATAACATTTATAAAATTATATCTGATAGAAATTTTAATAATAAAAGAATAATGCAACATTCATATCATTTAGAACATCTAGAAATTATAATGTATAATAATGTGAATGCAATGAATATCTAGGGAATAATGCAATAAATGAAAAATGTTCAATAAATGAATATCCGCATTTTAATTATAAATTAATTGTTTAATACAACACCAAATTTTAGATAAATAAATAATATTAAATCATTTTATCATGATAAATTAAACTATAATAATATATTTAATATTTATAGAGAGATATAGAATGCAACGCATCATTTAGAATAGATAGTATTATCTTAGATAATACCCTGTATACGAGTGGCTGCGCCGTAAAATTTTTATCAAATGATGTTGACAGAGAATAAAGAAGAAGGCGCGATAGTTTGAGTGTTTTAAAGTGATATCAATATAGCGTACACTTTGTATCGTTTTAATAAATATATTAATATAAATAATATACTGTTATAATGCCAACATATTTAGATGCAATTTTACTAGAGAATAAAGTGAAGCGTATATTTGGTAGCTGTGGTATTAAAGTAAATGTAGATATACGTTTAAAGCAGTCATTTTAGAAATATTAATATAAAGATAAATGATAAATATAAAGAACATACATACAATTGATAAAATTAATAAATATAAATATAAGAGTGAAGAGAAGAGTAAATATAGAAGAGTAAGAGCAACAGAACAGAATGATAAGATAAACAGTCATTAAAGCATTGATATGAATATATGATAAACATTGTTAAAATATATAGAGAAACATGCAAGATAAAATATTAGTATGAGAAGACAAATATAAATATAAAGAGAAATATAAAGAGAATATAATATAGTTATTATAAAGAAGAGAAATAGAAGAGAAGATAATATAAATATGATAGTATCACTTTAGGCGTAAGTTGATATTTTAGATTATCCAACCTATCGACTTAACACCATCTTGGAGTTCAACATATAGAATGTATGAAACGTTGCTTGCTTATACGCGTTACGGTTGCATGTTATTATAGAACAGAACAGAAATAGAACAGAACATAGATAATGAATATAAGTCACAAATTAATGAATAGAATGCAACAAGTAAAATCTCGAACCAACTAATCGAATCAACCATGTGTTGGAAACATCTTGACATCACTTCAATACAATTAGAGTTATTATCATTATTTAATTGATCTAATCATATGATGATTATACTCGCATCTGAGTTTCTTTCTTCTAATGTTAATAATGTGAATTGAACCAACTCTGGAGCCTCCTCTTCTCCAGGCTGAACAACCCCAGCTCCCTCAGACTGTCCCTGTAGTAGAGGTGCTCCAATCCCCTGATCCTTTTCGTGGCCTTCCTCTGAGCCCTGTCCATCAGCTGGGATTCCCCCAGCAGGTAATGACAAGCATGAGATATTGACAGGGGCATGGACAGCACATCTAATAAAGCACACTGAAATGAACACCTGCTTTTTGGCAAGGGTTTTATGTAAATAAACTAAAAAGTGGTTATTTCTGATTTCTGTGCAGTTGTTGTCAGGTTTAGTTGTTGGGTGGGTTGGATTGGTTGATGGGTTGGACGTGATGATCTTGAAGGTCTCTTCCAAACCTGGTGTATTGTATTGTATTGTATTGTATTGTATTGTATTGTATTGTATTGCATTGCATTGTATTGTATTGTATTGTATTGTATTGTATTGTATTGTATTGTATTGCATTGTATTGTATTGTATTGTATTGTATTGCATTGCATTGTATTGTATTGTATTGTATTGTATTGTATTGTATTGTATTGTATTGTATTGTATTGTATTCCAACCTGGTTTATTCTATTGTCATTTCTTTCACTTACAACAACTGAGAAGGTGATTGCAGAGGGAAGAGCTCATTTCCAATACCATGGCTGAAACGCTGCAGCAATAGCAGAAATGGTTTTCCTGTCTTCTTAAATTCTCAGGTTAGAACTTGCTGTTTGCTCAAAAGTCCAATGCAAATCCATGCAGAGCTGCAGGCTGGGGTCAGAGTGGATGGAGAGCAGCCAGGCAGAAAGGGACCTGGGGGTGCTGATTGACAGCCACCTAAACATGAGCCAGCAGTGTGCCCAGGTAGCCAAGAAGGCCAATGGCATCCTGGCCTGCATTAGGAACAGTGTGGCCAGCAGCAGCAGGGAGGTCATTGTGCCCCTGGACTCAGCACTGGTTAGGCCACACCTTGAGTCCTGTGTCCAGTTCTGGGCCCCTCAATTTAAGAAGGACATTGAGACTCTTGAACATGTCCAGAGAAGGGCAACAAAGCTGGGGAGGGGTTTGGAGCACAGCCCTGTGAGGAGAGGCTGAGGGAGCTGAGGTTGCTTAGCCTGCAGAAGAGGAGGCTCAGGGGAGACCTTCTTGCTGTCTACAACTCCCTGAAGGGAGGCTGCAGGCAGGTGGGGGTTGGTCTCTTGTCCCAGACAACCAGCACCAGAACAAGAGGACACAGTCTCAAGCTGTGCCAGGGGAGGTTTAAGCTTGAGGTAAGGAGAAAGTTCTTCCCAGAAAGAGAAATTGGCCGTTGAGGGAGGTGGTGGAGTCACCGTCCCTGGAGGTGTTCAAGAGGGGATTGGATGTGGCACTTGGTGCCATGATTTAGCTAGTCCTGAGGTGTTGGGTGACAGGTTGGACTTGATGATCTTTGAGATCTTTTCCAACCTTATTGATTCTATGACTCTATGAATTTATGCCTCCCAAAACTATTGTACAGCCCAGTCTTCACTTTTCGTTAACTCATGTCTCAACTTCCTTTTTCTTTTTTTTTTTCTTTATTTTTTGTTTTGTTTTTGTTTTTGTCCCCCAGACAAAACTGGAAAAATTGATTAAACACATGAGACCCATGAGACACAAAATAGATTCAGCTTCTGCCTGATCAAGGAGCTGCTTTGCAATTTCCAGGCCTTTTATCATGTCATTCACATACTCTGTAGAAGTGCCTACCTAGGATAGGATAGGATAGGATAGGATAGGATAGGATAGGATAGGATAGGATAGGATAGGATAGGATAGGATAGGATAGGATAGGATTAGGGTAGGATAGGATAGGATAGGGTAGGGTAGGGTAGGGTAGGGTAGGGTAGGGTAGGGTAGGGTAGGGTAGGGTAGGATAGAATGGAATACAATACAATAGAATTAACCAGGTTGGAAAAGACCTTTGAGATCATCAAGTCCAACCTATCACCCAACACCATCTAATCAACTAAACTATGGCACTAAGTGCCCCATCCAGTCTCTTCTTAAACACTTCCAGTGACAGTGACTGCACCACCTCCCTGGGCAGCACATTCCAATGGCAATTCACTCTTTCTGGGAAGAACTTCTTCCTAACATGCAGCCTAAACCTTCCCTGGTGCAGCTTGAGACTGTGTCCTCATGTTCTGGTGCTGGTTGCCTGGGAGTAGAGACCAACTCCCACCTGGCTATAACCTCCCTTCAGTTAGTTGTAGACAGCAATAAGGCCTCTCCTGAGCCTCCTCTTCTCCAGGCTAAGCAACCCCAGCTCCCTCAGCCTCTCCTCACAGGGCTTGTGCTCCAAACCCCTCACCAGCTTAAGAGACCAGGAGCCAATGGCTGTTAAAAGTAGAGTTATACCTCTGAAAATAAATTAGTTGTTGAGCTATTGGCCAACACACACACACACACAAACATACACACACACAGACACACAGACACAGACACACAGACACACACACACACAGAGACACAGAGGTGAGATTACTTTGAATGTTCAAAAGGAATATATGCTACTTCCCTCAGAGTGACAGAATAGAATAGAATAGAATAGAATAGAATAGAATAGAATAGAATAGAATAGAATAGAATAGAATAGAATAGCATAGCATTAACCAGGTTGGAAAAGACCTTTGAGATCATCGAGTCCAACCTATCACCCAACACCATCTAATCAATTAAACCATGGCACCAAGCACCCCATCAAGTCTCTTCCTAAAGACCTCCAGTGATGGTGACTCCACCACCTCCCTGGGCAGCCATTCCAATGACCAATCTGCACAAACTGAAAGCACCTATTTCTGTGTGAGAATACAATACAATACAATACACCAGGTTGGAAGAGACCTTCAAGATCATCGTGTCCAACCCATCAAACAATCCAACCCACCCAACAACTAGACCATACAGCCAAGCACCCCATCAAGTCTTCTCCTGAACACCTCCAGTGAAGGTGACTCCACCACCTCCACGGGTAGCCGATTCCAATGGGCAATCACTCTCTCCGTGTAGAACTTCTTCCTAACATCCAGCCTAAACCTGCCCTGGCGCAGCCTGAGACTGTGTCCTCTTGTTCTGGTGCTGGATGCCTGGGAGAAGAGGCCAACCTCTGCCTGGCTACAACCTCCCTTCAGGTAGTTGTAGAGAGCAATAAGGTCACCCCTCAGTCTCCTCTTCTCCAGGCTAAGCAACCCCAGCTCCCTCAGCCTTTCCTCATAGGGCTTGTGTTCCAAACCCCTCACCAGCTTTGTTGCCCTTCTCTGGACACGTTCCAGCAACTCAACATCTTTCCTAAACTGAGGGGCCCAGAACTGGACACAGTACTCAAGGTGTGGCCTAACCAGTGCAGTGTACAGGGGCACAATGA
Organism: Picus viridis; assembly: GCA_033816785.1. Classification (NCBI taxonomy): domain Eukaryota; kingdom Metazoa; phylum Chordata; class Aves; order Piciformes; family Picidae; genus Picus; species Picus viridis. The sequence goes on along the minus strand of CM066566.1, from coordinate 88,517,927 downwards.
CCTCCCTGCTCCTGCTGGCCACACTGTTCCTGATGCAAGCCAGGATGCCATTGGCCTTCCTGGCTGCCTGGGCACACTGCAGGCTCATGTTCAGCTTCCCATCAACCAGTACCCCCAGGTCCCTCTCTGCCTGGCCACTCTCCAGCCACTCTGACCCCAGCCTGTAGCACTGCCTGGGGTTGTTGTGGCCAATGTGCAGAATCCGGCACTTGGATGTGTTCAATCTCCTGCCCTTGGACTCTGCCCATCTGTCCAGCCTGTCGAGGTCCCTCTGCAAAGCCTCTCTGCCCTCCAGCAAATCAACTGCTGCCCCCAGCTTGGTGTCATCTGCAAATTTACTGATGATGGACTCAATGCCCTCATCCAGATCATCAATAAAGATGTTGAAGAGCATGGGGCCCAGTACTGATCCCTGGGGCACACCACTAGTGACAGGCCGCCAGCTGGATGTGGTGCCATTCACCATTACTCTCTGGGCTCGGCCCTCCAGCCAGTTCCTAACCCAACGCAGTGTGCTCCTGTCCAAGCCACGGGCTGCCAGCTTGGCCAGGAGTTTGCTGTGGGAACGGTGTCAAAGGCCTTGCTGAGGTCCAGGTAGACCACATCCACAGGCCTCCCCACATCCACCAGGCGGGTCACCTGATCATAGAAGGAGATCAGGTTGGTCAGGCAGGACCTGCCCCTCCCTAAATCCATGCTGGCTAGGCCTGAGCCCCTGGCCATCCTGTAAGTGCTGTGTGATCGCACTCGAGATGAGCCGTTCCATAATCTTGCCTGGCACTGAGGTCAGGCTGACAGGCCTATAATTCCCTGGCTCATCCAACCGGCCCTTCTTGTGGATGGGCACCACGTTAGCCAGCTTCCAGTCTTCTGGGACCTCTCCAGTGAGCCAGGACTGCTGAAAAATGATGGAAAGTGGCTTGGACAGCTCATCTGTCAGCAATCTCAGCACCCTAGGATGGATCCCATCCGGTCCCATGGCCTTGTGGGGGTCCAAGCGGCTCAGTAGATCTCTAACTTCCTCTTGGAGCAGTGGGAAACTATGCAGCTCTCTGGCTCCTTCTGCCAGCTCTGCAGGCCAGCTGTCTGGAAGACGTTCTGCCCTGCTAGTGAAGACTGAGGCAAAGAAGGTGTTAAGTACCTCTGCCTTTTCCTCATCCTTTGTTACAACGTTCCCCTCCGTGTCAACCAAGGAGTGGAGGTTGTCCTTGCCCTTCTTCTTGCTATTGATGTATTTATAGAAGGACTTTTTGTTGTCCTTCACAGCAGAGGCCAGTCTAAGTTCTAAATGGGCTTTTGCCTCCCTAATTTTCTTCCTGCACAACCTAGCAACATCCCTAAACATTCTGTAGGTTGCCTCCCCTTTCTTCCAAAGATGATACACCCTCTTTTTTTCCCTAAGTTCTATTAAAAGTTCATTGCCCATCCAGGCTGGCCGTCTGCCCCGGCGGCTCATCTTCCGGCACACCGGCACAGCCTGTTCCTGCACCTTCAATAGTTCTTCCTTGAAGTAGGTCCAGCTCTCCTGGACCCCTTTGTTTTTAAGGGCTGATTCCCAAGGAACCTTCTGAATTAGTTCCTTGAGTAGCCTGAAGTCTGCCCTCCAGAAGTCCAGAGTGGAGGTCTTCTTGCTCCCCCTCTTGGCTTGGCTGCATACTGAAAACTCTATTATGTCGTGGTCACTGGTGCCTAAACACCCTCCGACCACCACATCACCCACCAGCCCTTCCCTGTTGGTGAAGAGGAGGTCAAGCATAGCCTTACCCCTGGTAGGCTCACGCAGCACCTGGGATAAGAAGCTGTCCTCCATGCACTCTAAGAACCTCCTAGACTGCCTCCTCTCTGCTGTGTTGAGATCCCAACAGATATCAGGCAGGTTGAAGTCACCCATGAGAATGAGGTCAGGTGATCTTGAGACAGCCTTAAGCTGCCTATAGAATGCCTCATCGACATCCTCCTCCTGGTTGGGTGGTCTATAACAGACGCCAACCAGGATGTCTGCCCTGTTGGTCTTCCCTCTAATTCTCACCCACAAGCACTCAACCCGATCATCCCTGATCTCCATCTCAACAGCATCCAGTGCCTCCCTGACGTACAGGGCCACCCCTCCACCCCTTCTTCCTTGCCTGTCTCTCCTGAAGAGCCTGTAGCCGTCAATTGCAGCGCTCCAGTCATGCGAGTCGTCCCACCACGTCTCTGTGATGGCAACTACATCATAACTTTCTTGCTGCAACAAGGCTTCCAGCTCCTCTTGTTTGTTACCCATGCTTCGTGCATTAGTGTACATGCACTGCATCTGGGCTGCTGGTTTCACCTCTAGGTCTAGCTTATCACCTCCAGACTCCTGCCTGAGGGCACTGGTTTCCGACCCTCCCCCTTCGAAGCTAGTTTAAAGCCCTGTCAATGAGACTTGCTAATTCCCTTCCCAGAATCTTTTTACCTTTGCACTAACTGCAAGCAGTGAACCTTTATGGAAGTGAGATTGAGCAGTTCTTAAAGCCATGCAGGATAGGACCTAGTAACACCATGTGGTCTTGGTTAAAATGATTTTTTTTTGTTGCAGCAAAAGCAAAAACCATCCCACTGAAAGCAGATCTTGGACCAGGTATCTGAGAGTGCTGCTGAGGGAGTGAGAAAGCTGAATTTGCTTTCCTGACCCACCATAGTGCGAGTCACTTTGCTGAGATACCTTATCTGTGCACTTTAATAGCTTTGAGAATTTGGGCTTCCATTTATTCATCTGTGAAATGATCATGTTGGCAATAACACCTCTGTGCCAGTGAACTACTTGGAACCAGTAGTAATCCTATCAATAATATCATTAAATAGAAGTGGAATTGCTTTACTGAAGACTGATTTATCCTGATGTAAATGAACCCCTTAAGATCAATAGCTAAGTTTTCTCATTTTTCATGGACAATTTCCTATCATAGTATCAGTCAGGGTTGGAAGGGACCACAAGGATCATTGAGATCCAACCCCTGCCATGGGCAGGGACACCCCACACTACATCAGCCTGGCCAGAGCCTCATCCAGCCTGGTCTTAAACACCTCCAGGGACAGGGCCTCAAACACCTCCCTGGATAACCCATTCCAGGGCTTCACCACTCTCATGGGGAAGAACTTCCTCCTCACATCCAGCCTGAATCTCCCCATTTCCAGCTTCATTCCGTTCCCCCTAGTCCTATCACTACCTGAGATCCTGAGAAGTCCCTCCCCAGCCTTCTTGTAGCCCCCTTCAGATACTGGAAGGCCACAATGAGGTCACCTGGGAGCCTTCTCTTCTCCAGACTGAACAGCCCCAACTCCTTCAGTCTGTCCTCATAGGAGAGGTGCTCCAGCCCTCTGATCATCCTCGTGGCCCTTCTCTGGACACGCTCCAGCACGTCCACATCCCTCCTGTAATAGGGGCTCCAGAACTGGAGGCAGTACTCCAGGTGGGGTCTCACCAGGGCTGAGTAGAGGGGAAGAAGCACCTCCCTTGACCTGCTGGCCACACTTCTCCTGATGCAGCCCAGGATCTGATTGGCTTTCCGGGCTGCAAGTGCACACTGAGAGCTCATGTTGAGCTTCTCGTCCACCAGCACCCCCAAGTCTCTCTCCTCAGGGCTGCTCTCCAGCCAGTCCCTGCCCAGCCTGGATTTGTGCTTGGGATTGCCTCGACCCAGCTGCAGGACCCTGCACTTGGTCTTGTTGAAGCTCATGAGGTTGGCTTGTGCCCACCTCTCCAGCCTGTCCAGGTCCCTCTGGATGGCATCCCTTCCCTCCAGCGTGTCCACTGCACCACACAGCTTGGTGTCATCAGCAACCTTGCTGAGGGTGCACTCGATGCCACTGTCCATGGCACCCACAAAGATGTTGAACAAGACAGGTCCCAGGACTGATCCCTGAGGGACTCCACTTGTCCCTGGCCTCCACTGGGACATGGACCCGTTGACAGCCACTCTTTGGATGCGGCCATCAAGCCAGTTCCTTATCCATCTAGTGGTCCACCCATCAAACCCATGTGTCGCCAGCTTGGAGACCAGGAGGTGGTGCGGGACAGTGTCGAAGGCTTTGCTCAAGTCCAGGTAAACGACATCAGTTGCTATCCTGTAGTTGGGTTTTGCCTTCTTCCAGTAAATACTGCCAGAAGGGTCATACTTGAGAATCAGCTTCTTTAATTCTGAGAAAAACAGGACATGGAATGGAATGGAATGGAATGGAATGGAATGGAATGGAATGGAATGGAATGGAATGGAACAGGGTAGAATAAAACAGAACAGAACAGACAACATAGAATAGAATAGAATAGAATAGAATAGAATAGAATAGAATAGAGCAGAGCAGAGCAGAATAGAATAGAATAGAATAGAATAGAATAGAATAGAATAGAATAGAATAGAATAGAATAGAATAGAATAGAATAGAATAGAATAGAATAGAATAGACCAGGTTGGAAGAGACCTTTGAGATCATCGAGTCCAACCTATCACCCAACACCATCTAATCAACTAAACCATGGCACCTAACTCGCCATCAGTTCTGTTCTTAAACACCTCCAGGGAAGACACTGTGCCCCTGGATTCAGCACTGGTTAGGCCACACCTTGAGTCCTGTGTCCAGTTCTGAGCCCCTCAGATTAGGAAAGATGTTGATGGAAGGTGTCCAGAGAAGGGCAACAAAACTGGGGAGGGGTTTGGAGCACAGCCCTGTGAGGAGAGGCTGAGGGACCTGGGGTTGCTTAGCCTGGAGAAGAGGAGGCTCAGGGGAGACCTTCTTGCTCTCTAAAACCACCTGAAGGGAGGTTGTAGCCAGGTGGGGGTTGGTCTCTTCTCCCAGGCAACCAGCACCAGAACAAGAGGACACAGTCTCAAGCTGTGCCAGGGGAGCTAAGACTCGAGGTGAGGAGAAAGTTCTGCACAGAGGGAGTTGTTGGCCATTGGAATGTGCTGTCCAGGGAGGTGGTGCAGTCACCATCCCTGGATTTGTTCAAAAAGGGATTGGCTGTGGCAATGGTGTGGCCATGGTTTAGTAATAATGAGGTCTTGGGTGATAGGTTGGGCTTGATGATCTCTGGGATCTTTTCCAACCTTATTGATTCTTCTATGATTGTAAGATACCTCCTGGAGTGTGATTTGTGACCAAAGTTCAAACACTGCTTGATTAGACTAGTTGCAGAGTTATTTCTGTGATAAGATAGGGCTTCAGAAACCACTCCCAAACTTGAATGCATTCCTAATAAGGGGCTCTGTGCTTCTGAGTGAAGCACACCAAGATTAATAAAGCATTATAAAGTCTATTTGTTATTCTCAGTCATTACTTCAGAGTAAACAGATTGCAGTGCTTTGCATGGGGAGGAGTGTGAGCTTCAAGAGCTGCTGAGCCATCAGAGATGATAATTGGAGTTTCTGGCTGTGGCTAGAGACACACACACACAAATCTCCACTGCAAACAGAGTGCAGCCTGAGCTGCAAATCGGAATGTCGTTGCTCTGTGCTCATTTTCCTTTCAAGCCAGTAAAATAATTCACTATGTCAATAGTACACGGGAGGCCTGGATGCTAATTTTCATTCCTCTGTAAAGGCTTTCAGATGATTGTACTGCCCCCACAGCCAATCCTATGCTAATGGGAACCCTCTGATACCGAAGCACCGCCAGGATTAATGCTCGTGGACTCTGCACCAGGGTAAATGACCTGTGGCATAGCTTTAATTAAGGAAGGCAGCCACATAATTAGAATAACAACAGCTTACTATCAATTTCGGCGGCAAGCCTCAGCCCCCGGCTGCTACGTCACTGATGTGCACCGCCTGCGTGGGGGTGGGCTGCTGCATGAAAGGCCCAGAGAGGAGAGCTTGTCATTTCTAAATGGGTATTACATAAACTGCACCCTTTGCAGAATCCTTGAAGCAGCAGTTGCAGCTTATTACTGCAAGAAGAGGAACAGAAACCTGCGTTGCACAACACAGACCTGAGCACAAGCACTACGAGGAGAGGCTGAGGGAGCTGGGGTTGTTTAGCCTGGAGAATAGAATACAACAGAACAGGATAGAATAGACTAGACTAGACTAGACTAGAATAGACTAGAATAGAATAGAATAGAATAGAATAGAATAGAATAGAATAGAATAGAATAGAATAGAATAGGATAGGATAGGATAGGATAGGATAGGATAGGATAGGATAGGATAGGATAGGATAGGATAGACCAGGTTGCATGGGGCTGTTGGGCAGAATCCAAGGACATGAGATTGAACACATCCAAGTGCTGGGTTCTGCACATTGGCCACAGCAACCCCAAGCAGTGCTCCAGGCTGGGGTCAGAGTGGCTGGAGAGCAGCCAGGCAGAGAGGGACCTGGGGGTACTGGTTGATGGTAGGCTGAACATGAGCCTGCAGTGTGCCCAGGCAGCCAAGAAGGCCAGTGGCATCCTGGCCTACATCAGGAACAGTGTGGCCAGCAGGAGCAGGGAGGTCATTGTGCCCCTGTACACTGCACTGGTTAGGCCACACCTTGAGTCCTGTGTCCAGTTCTGGGCCCCTCAGTTTAGGAAGGAGGTTGACCTGCTGGAACGTGTCCAGAGAAGGGCAATGAAGTTGGGGAGGGGTTTGGAACACAAGTCCTATGTGGAGAGGCTGAGGGAGCTGGGGTTGCTTAGCCTGGAGAAGAGGGGACTCAGGTGTGACTTTATTGCTCTCTACAGCTACCTGAAGGGAGGTTGTGGACAGGTGGAGGTTGGTCTCTTCTCCCAGGCAGCCAGCACCAGAACAAGAGGACACAGTCTCAGGCTGCACCAGGGGAGGTTTAGGCTGGATGTTAGGAAGAAGTTCTATACAGAGAGAGTGATTGCCCATTGGAATGGGCTGCCTGGGGAGGGTGGTGGAGTCACCATCATTGGAGGTGTTCAGGAGGAGACTTGATGGGGTGCTTGGTGCCATGGTTTAGTTGTTTTAGGTGGGTTGGATTGGTTGATGGGTTGGAAGCGATGATCTTGAAGGTCTCTTCCAACCTGGTTTATTGTATCGTATTGTATTGTATTATTGTTGTGGCCAATGTGTAGAGCCCAGCACTTAGATGTGTCAAATCTCATGCCCTTGGACTCTGCCCATCTGTCCAGCCTGTCAAGGTCCCTCTGGCAGAGCTCTCCTACCCTCTAACTGATCAACACCTGTAAAGGACCACAGGAGCTATCATAGGACTAGCTTTGGGGCTTCGGTAGGTTCTCCAATGCAGGTTTAATGACCTTATGTTGTAAAAGAGTTTGAGTCCACAGGTTATGTTTGAAAAGCAGGCCTTTATCTGACTGCAGTGTGGTGCAAACACAATGGGAAGCTAGTGACTGACAGAGATGGGTCCACATCCAATTTCTTCAGTTGCAGGCTGCTGAGAGCCAATCACCTTCACCTAAAGCTTTATCTGGCAAGCACAATGGTTAATGGATAATGGTGGATTATTTTTCACATCAGCTCCCTGCTCACACATGACTTTTTGTAGTTGGCAATGAAAACTAAAATACCCAAGGTAGGCTCTGTCACTGCAAAACATGCCATACAAAAAGTGAGGGAGGGAAGTGTGGCCAGACACCCAGACGTGCTACCTGCTTTCCAAAGAGCTGTCAGCTTCTGTGATGAAACATCTCCAAATCTTTTACTACATCAGCAAAAAGAGTCAGGCCACAACAGCACAGATCTGTTCCTAGAATCATAGAATTAATAAGGTTGGAAAAGACCTCAAAGATCATCAAGTCCAACCTGTCACTCAACACCTCAGGACTAACCAAACCATGGCTTCAAGTGCCACATCCAATCCCTTTTTGAAGACCTCCAGGGATGGTGACTCCACCACCTCCCTGGGCAGCACATTCCAATGGCCAATCTCTCTTTCTGGGAAGAACTTTCTTCTCACATTCAGCTTAAACCTCCCCTGGCACAGCTTGAGACTGTGTCCTCTTGTTCTGGTGCAGGTTACCTGGGAGAAGAGACCAACCCCCACCTGGCTACAACCTCCCTTCAGGTACTAATAGACAGCACTAAGGTCTCCCCTGAGCCTCCTCTTTCACCTTGAGTCCTGTGTCCAGTTCTGGGCTCCTCAGTTTAGGAATGTTGACTTGCTGGAACATGTCCAGAGAAGGCCAACGGAGTTGGTGAGGGGTTTGGAGCACAAGCCCTGTGAGGAGAGGCTGAGGGAGATGGGGTTATCTGCAGTGTTCCTAGAAAGTCTAATCCACTGCTTCATTGTCTGTGTAGTTAGGAAGTTCTTTCTTCACATTTCAATGAAATCTTGGTTACTGCAGGTTAAATCTTGTCCTGCGTAACACGAGTACTGGAAGGAAGATTAATTCCTTTCCTGTTTGCATCAATCTTTCATGTGCCTTAAAACTGTTGCCACATGTTGGAAGTTTGGTCAGTGTTTTCCTTGATGCTTCTACATCACTGTAACTTTGGTGTATTTTCCAAAGTGGAGCCTGTCTCCTTTTGTTACTTTTGACTTCAGCTTCAAGTTCCCCTGGATCTTAGAACATTTTTAATTGTGTTTGGTGTTTCTGTCTATGCATACAGGAGCTTGTAAACCCTACAGAATTGAATGAAAAATGCTGGTATAATTATAGCATACAAGAGTTATATGAGCAAAAATTGCTATAGCAACATCTTGGAATGGAATGGAATGGAATGGAATGGAATGGAATGGAATGGAATGGAATGGAATGGAATGGAATGGAATGGAATAGAATAGAATAGAATAGAATAGAATAGAATAGAATAGAATAGAATAGAATAGAACAGAATAGAACAGAACAGACCAGGTTGGAAAAGACCTTTGAGATCATGGAGTCCAACCTATCACCCAACACCATCTAATCAGCTAAACCATGGCATCAAGCATCCCAAATAAATAGAATAATCTTTAGAGTAGAATTAACCAGGTTGGAAAAGACCTTCCATCCAGACTCTTCTTAAACACCTCCAGGGATGGTGACTCCACCACCTCCCTGGGCAGCACATTCCAATGGGCAATCACTCTTTCTGGGAAGAACTTCTTCCTAACATCCAGCCTAAACCTCCCCTGGTGCAGCTTGAGACTGTGTCCTCTTGTTCTGGTGCTGGTTGCCTGGGAGAAGAGACCAACCCCCACCTGGCAACAACCTCCCTTCAGGTAGTTGCAGACAGCAAGAAGGTCTCCCCTGAGCCTCCTCTTCTCCAGGCTAAGCAACCCCAGCTCCCTCAGCCTCTCCTCATAGGGCTGTGCTCCAAACCCCTCCCCAGCTTTGTTGCCCTTCTCTGTACTCCTTCCAGCAACTCAACATCTTTTCTAAACCCTTAGCTGCATGATGACATTTCAGTGAACGTGGCAGCACAGGGATGAATGAAAGCAGTCAGACCTCTTGTATGATATCCAGACAAGTTGCCTCACTGTCAGCCTTTGAATCTTCTGAAAAAGAAATAACATTTCAGAGATCTGCTTACAACATGACACAAGACTGACTGATGTTCTAATTAGTCTGGTGGACAACAGACTTGTTCCTACAGAACAGGAAGCTAATTATTTTTCCTATAATAAACTCTTCAGAATTCACTATTGACATCTGCTCTTTGCCATTGGCACCAGCACAATACACAGGCAATGAATAATTATGTTAACACCCCAAAGTCTACCAGAAGCAGGGTTTACTCTACAGTAAGACTCCATTAGTCAATGCTGTAATAAAGAACAGAGTGAAGTGCAGCAAACTCACTTATGAGTTGTGCAACTGTGATTGCTTCATACAGAAATTCAGAGAGCTGTAGTTGGTTTTTCTGGTCCTCTGTGACTGGGGCAGTGTCTCTTAGTGGGTAGGACAGGTCATAACTGCCGAGCTAACCCAAACTCTCAATCTCTTCTTGGCTTGCCTGTCCATCTAGAGTGTAGACAGCAAAACTTTGCTACAATAAAGCAATACAGACTGACTGTGGTGAACGGTGCCACATCCAGCTGGCAGCCAGTCATTAGTGGTACCCCCCAGGGATCAGTGCTAGGCCCCATCCTGTTCAATATCTTTACTGATGATCTGGATGAGGGGATTGAGTCCAACATCAGGGAATTTGCAGATGAAACCAAGTTAGGGGCAGGTGTTGATCTCTTGGAGAGTAGGAGGGCCCTGCAGAGTAGCCTGACAGGCTGGACAGGCTGGACAGAGGCCAATGGGATGAGATTTAATAAGGCCAAGTGCAGGGTTCTACACCTTGGTCACAACAACTGCAAGCAGTGCCACAGGCTGGGGATGGAGTGGCTGGAGAGCAGCCAGGCAGAGAGGGACCTGGGGGTACTGGTTGAGAGTAGGCTGAACATGAGCCTGCAGTGTGCCCAGGTGGCCAAGAAGGCCAATGGCATCCTGACCTGCATCAGGAATTGTGTGGTCAGCAGGAGCAGGGAAGTCATTCTGCTACTGTACTCAGCACTGGTTAGGCCACACCTTGAGTCCTGTCTTCAGTGCTGGGCTCCTCAGTTTAGGAAAGATGTTGAGTTGCTGGAAGGTGTCCAGAGAAGGACAACAAAGCTGGTGAGGGGTTTGGAGCACAGCCCTATGAGGAGAGGCTGAGGGAGCTGGGGTTGCTTAGCCTGGAGAAGAGGAGGCTCAGGGGAGACCTCATTGCTGTCTACAACTCCCTGAAGGATGTAGCCAGGTGGGGGTTGGTCTCTTCTCCCAGGCAAGCAGCACCAGAACAAGAGGACACAGTCTCAAGCTGCACCAGGGGAAGTTTAGGCTGGATGTTAGGAAGTAATTCTTCCCAGGAAGAGTGATTGGCCCTTGGAATGTGCTGCCCAGGGAGGTGGTGGAGTCACCATCACTGGAGGTGTTTAGGAAGAGACTGGCTGGGGTGCTTGGTGCCATGGTTTAGTTGATTAGACGGTGTTGGATTTTTGGTTGGACTTGATGATCTTGATGGTCTTTTCCAACCTGTTTAATTCTACTCCTATTCTATTCTATTCTATTCTATTCTATTCTATTCTATTCTATTCTATTCTATTCTATTCTATTCTATTCTATTCTATTCTATTCTATTCCATTCCATTCCATTCTATTGAGGCTACCTGAGGGAGGACTATTTGCCACAGCCATGCTCACCTCACTTCAGGCTATAGCAGAAGTGAGCAGCCACTCATCTAGCTAAGTGGGAGATGGAAATGTGTGCACTGCTGATACAGTGGAAAAGGTAAATACACCATTTGTGGATGTTCAGTTGTTTGTGTACTTACAGCAGAGCAAGCTGCCCTTCCCAAAGTGAAGTTTAGGGTGTTCTTTCTTAGGGTGTATGTAGCTGCACCTCCTGTCTCTTTGTAATTCTGAATCTTTCATCTCTGCTTCTTCCTTGCTTTAGGCCATGTGCATGACTAACCTGTCCTTCCAGCTCGAATATGTTAATCACAACTCCTCCCTGAAACAATCAGCTGCACTCCTCAGACCTGCCAGATGCTATATGTTTTAACTTGAAGCTCCCACCTGGCTCTTTACATATTCACCTTTTCTTAATGCATTTGCAATGCAGAGCAGTGATATCTTTCCCATCCCACAATGTGCCATGCAGGTAACAGCTGCTCAGAGGATCCTCTGATATGCTGAAGGATAGAGGAGGTAAGACAGGTCACCCAGGCCCTGTCGTCCTGATGGCACCCTCTTCAAAGGAACCCTCTTAGGGTGCATGTGATCCACCTGGAGCATCTGGAGCTCCACACCATCCTGTGATCCACTGTGCCAGCAGGAAGAGATGGGTTTTGATGTCATCTCAGCTTTCTGAAATTCATATACAAGTCAGACTTGGAGGTGGTGGGTTGTTGGACAAACATCTTCAGCCACTTTGGCAGGCAAAGTTCACTGCCCCTGCAGTGCTTCTGTGCAATAGATAATAATGGGGATGGGGATTTGGGCAGAATACTCAAGTGTAGATCTCATTTATAGACACATGACCCTGCCAGCAGTCACCTCTACTGCTAGTTTGTGGTGCAAGATAGGTTGTATTCAAGAGATTATCTAAGAACTGTTGTTTAGTGAAAGAATTTGTCTAATAAAGTACAAATTACCTTTACTGAGTGTGCCCAGGTGGCCAAGCAGGCCAAGGGAATCCTGGCCTGCATCAGCAATAGTGTGGCCTGTGGCCAGCAGGAGCAGGGAAGTCATTGTGCCCCTGTACTCTGCACTGCTTAGGCCACACCTTGAGTCCTATGTCTGGTTCAAGGCCCCTCAGTTTAGGAAAGATGTTGAGCTGCTGGAAGGTGTCCAGAGAAGGGCAACACAACTGGGGAGGAGTTTGGAGCACAGCCCTGTGAGGAGAGGCTGAGGGAGCTGGGGTTGTTTAGCCTGGAGAAGAGGAGGCTCAGGGGAGACCTTCTTGCTGTCTCCAACTCCCTGAAGGGAGGTTGTAGCCAGGTGGGGGTTGGTCTCTTCTCCCAGGCAACCACCAACAGAACAAGAGGACACAGTCTCAAGCTGCACCAGGGGAGGTTGAGGTTGGATGTTAGGAAGAAGTTCTTCCCAGAAAGAGAGATTGGCCATTGGAATGTGCTGCCCAGGAGGTGGTGGAGTCACCATCCCTGGAGGTGTTTAGGAAGAGACTGGATGGGGCGCTTGGTGCCATGGTTTAGTTGATGAGATGGTGTTGGGTGATGGGTTGGACTGGATGATCAAGTCACTGGATGATGTGGGGAGTGTTTCTCTCTCTGACTTCAGCCTGGGATGGACAATTACCCCGGGGATGGAGGAGGAAATGGAAAGGTCTCTTGGGCTTCTGCACTGCTCTTCAGTCGACTGCCCTCTACCAGAGGAAGAAAACACTGGGCTGCACTCAGTAAGGTGAACTGACTGACTTCTACCACAGTGAGACATCTCCATGTTTCCTGAAACTTGACAGGACTCTGTTTGCTCTGAATCAGGGAAGAATTTTGTCTGAAGTAATTGCTTCACAGGAAGCAGCAGAAGCAGATGAGGATTACAAAGGAGGAGGATACACTATGCCAGTACAGATTGGGTTTGCCCTGATTTCATTGATTCACAACAAGATAAATTGCCTACCACATCAGAAAGAAAATGACTCTCCCTTTCTCTGGAAAAGTTAATCAGATACTATCCTGTATCAGGATCTGTGCTGAGATAGCACTGGAGAGGAATGTTGGACTTTGTGCTCTTTGAATCAGCGTTTGGTTCCTGGTGACCCTTGGTACCTGGTGACATTTGGTACTTGGTGACTTGTTTAAAACAGGTACATTTGAGAAAATACACCTATGCCTGTATTTCCTTCTCCCCCCACACACAGCAATTAACAGACTGGGTGGGAAAAAAACCAACCAAACAAACAAAAAAACCCACCAAAGCCAACTAGAATCATAGAATTGTCAGGGTTGGAAGGGACCTCAAGGATCATCCAGTTCCAACCCCTAAGCCACAGGCAGGGACACCTCACACTAGGTCAGGTTGCTCAGAGACACATCCAGCCTGGCCTTAAAATCCTCCAGGGATGAGGCTTCCACCACCTCCCTGGGCAACCTGCGCCAGTGTCACACCACCCTCATGGGGAACAACTTCTTGTAGTCTACCTGGACTTCAGAAAAGCCCTTGATACCATCTGCCACAACAAACTCCTAGCAAAGCTGGCTTTGCTGGTGGCTTGGACAGATTCACTCTGAAATGGGTCAAGAACGGGCCAGAGGCTCGGGCCCAGAGAGTGGTGGTGAACGGTGCCACATCCAGCTGGCAGCCAGGCACTAGTGGTGTCTCCCAGGGATCAGTGCTGAGCCCCATCCTGTTCAATATCTTTACTGGTGATCTGCAGGAGGGGATTGAGTCCATCATCAGTAAGTTTACAGATGACACCAAGTTAGGAGCAGGTGTTGATCTCTTGGAGAGTAGGAGGGCCCTGCAGAGCAACCTTGACAGGCTGGAGAGATGGGCAGAGTCCAATGGGATGAGATTTAATTAGGCCAAGTGCAGGGTTCTACACCTTGGCCACAACAACCCCAAGCTGCACCATAGGCTGGAGAGCAGAAAGGGTCCTGGAGGTGCTGGTAGATAGTGGGCTGAACATGTGCCAGCAGTGTGCCCAGGTGGCCAAGAAGGCCAATGACATCCTGACCTGAATCAGGAATAGTGTGGCCAGCAGGAGCAGGGAAGTCATTGTGCCCCTGGACTCAGCACTGGTTAGGCCACACCTTGAGTCCTGTCTCCAGTTCTGGGCTCCTCAGTTTAGGAAAGATGTTGAGTTGCTGGAAGGTGTCCAGAGAAGGGCAACAAAGCTGGGGAGGGGTTTGGAGCACAGCCCTGTGAGGAGAGGCTGAGGGAGCTGGGGTTGCTTAGCCTGGAGAAGAGGAGGCTCAGGGGAGACCTTCTTGCTCTCTCCAACTCCTTGAAGGGAGGTTGTAGCCAGGTGGGGGTTGGTCTCTTCTCCCAGGCAAGCAGCACCAGAACAAGAGGACACAGCCACTGTCACTGAAGGTTTTTAAGAGGAGACTGGATGATGCAGTTGGTGCCATGGTTTAGCTGATTAGATGGTGTTGGGTGATAGGTTGGACTTGATGATCTCAAAGGTCTTTTCCAACCTGGTCAATTCAATTCAATTCAATTCAATTCAATTCAATTCAATTCAATTCAATTCAATTCAATTCAATTCTTCATTCTTCAATTCAATTCTATTCTATTCTATTCTATTCTATTCTATTCTATTCTATTCTATTCTACTCTACTCTATTCTATTCTATCTATTCTATTCTATCTATATCTATCTATTCTATTTTATCCTATCCTATCCTATCCTATCCTATCCTATCCTATCCTATCCTATCCTATCCTATCCTATCCTATCCTATCCTATCCTATCCTATCCTATCCCATCCCATTTAATTTCATTCCATTCCATTCCATTCCATTCCATTCCATTCCATTCCATTCCATTCCATTCCATTCCATTCCATTCCATTCCATTCCATTCTATATATAAGCAGCTAGTGTTGATCCTTTTGCCAGTTTGCTGTGACTATTCTGCCATTCCCTGAAGACACAATGCATCAATCCAATCCAGAGAAAACTAGTAGGAAGAGTTTCAGGGTGGGTTTTTTCCCTTTCACAAGGTATGTGCCCAGACTACTTGGAAAGGTAGTTTCAGGTATAAAAGCCACTGCGAAATGGCAACCAGTGTGAGCTGCTTTGAGAACGTGTGGTCTGGCCCTGAGATGAGCCAGACAGAACGTCCTCAGTGGCTTGTTTTCACTCACCTGGGCTGTCAGGGAGATCAGTGGTAAAGCAGGATCAAACTGGAGATAAACTGGCCAGAGGTTTTTCTCAGTTTCTGTTGTTGCCACGCTGTGTAAACACCTTACACCTTTATCACGTCGCACAGTGCAAAGGGCTCTGAAACCAGGGAGGAACTCTGTCAGACCAGAATGATGTTTCTTCACTCTCTCCCCTCTCAAATCTGCAGAGAAACAGGGCAACAACAACCAAAAATAGCAGCCCCACGTTCTAACAATACGATTTTTTCTCCTTTACCTTGCATTGCAACACTGAAAGAGAAACAATTGCTGCAGCCTTTCAGGATGGCAAGAGCGTTTTGTTGCTGTTGGGGGTTTTTTGCCTTCAGTTTAGCACTCTCCTGGTTCTTCTCTTTCATTTGAACAGGATAGAATCATAGAATCATAGAATCAATAAGGTTGGAAAAGACCTCAGAGATCATCAAGTCCAACCTGTCACCCAACACCTCCTGACTGCTAAACCATGGCACCAAGTGCCACTTCAAACCCTTTTTGAACGCTTCCAGAGATGGTGACTCCACCACCTCCCTGGACACCATGTTCCAGTGGCTAACAACTCTCTCTATGAAGAACTTTCCCCTCAGATTGAGCGTAAACCTCCCCTGGTGCAGCTTGAGACTGTGTCCTTTTGCCTGTGTCCTGGTTGCCTGGGAGAAGAGACCAACCCCCACCTGGCTACAACCTCCCTTCAGGGAGTTGTAGACAGCAAGAAAGTCTCCCCTGAGCCTCCTCTTCTCCAGGCTAAGCAACCCCAGCTCCCTCAGCCTCTCCTCACAGGGCTGTGCTCCAGACCCCTCCCCAGCTTCGTTGCCCTTCTCTGGACAGATTACAACAACACAATTACAATACAATACAATACAATACAATACAATACAATACAATACACCAGGTTGGAAGAGACCTTCAAGATCATCGCGTCCAACCCATCAACCAATCCAATCCAACTAAACAACTAAACCATGGCACCAAGCACCCCATCAATCTCCTCCTGAACACCTCCAATGATGGTGACTCCACCACCTCCCTGGGCAGCACATACCAATGGGCAATCACTCTCTCTGTATAGAACTTCTTCCTAACATCCAGCCTGAACCTGCCCTGGTGCAGCTTGAGACTGTGTCCTCTTGTTCTGGTGCTGGTTGCCTGGGAGAAGAGACCAACCTCCACCTGTCCACAACCTGCCTTCAGGGAGCTGTAGAGAGCAATAAGGTCACCTCAGAGTCTCCTCCTCTCCAGGCTAAGCAACCCCAGCTCCCTCACCCTGTCCTCATAGGGCTTGTGTTCCAAACCCTCACCAACTTCATTGCCCTTCTCTGGACACGTTCCAGCAGGTCAACATCCTTCCTAAACTGAGGGGGCCAGAACTGGACACAGGACTCAAGGTGTGGCCTAACCAGTGCAGTGTACAACTCAACATCTTTCCTAAACTGAGGGCCCCATGGTACTCAAGGTGTGGCCTAACCAGTGCTGAGTACAGGGTCCAAGCCAATACAGGGCCAAAGTCAAAGAACAAAGGACAGGATGATCAGCAAGTTATGTTAGGAGTGTTTTTGCTATGCTTTCTCATCCCAGTTCCTGACATCCTCACATGACTCACTCTGCCTTCCTGCTGCGAATGCTACCGGTCCTACATGTGAAATTAAACTCTGGAAAGCATTTCACAGCAAGAGGGGTTTGCTCTTTGACTCCAAGCTCTTCCTTTTGTTTTGAGGCATGCCTTTAGTTTGTGTTTGAAGGCTAACTGGTTTCACTTGCTAAACCTGCTCTTATTTGTAAGAAAAGGAGCTGTTGTGAAATATGAATCATCAAAGCTGAGAGGCTGAAAGGGGAGATGAGGTTACCCACTCCACTCCTTTGTCAGGGCAAGCTTGTACACATCTGTCTATTCTGCATCCAGTGTGTAAACACTTGAAGCAATAGGATATCCAGCACTTCTCTGGGAGACAGTGGCTGAAGAAGCAAATGATAACTTCTGTCACATTTCTCCTATTTTTAGCTTAGTGCTGGGCCCCATGCACTTTAATATCTTTACTGATGATCTGGACGAGAGGATTGAGTCCATCATCAGTAAATTAGAAGATGACAGCAAATGGGGCAGGAGTTGATCTGTTAGAGGGTAGAAGAGGTCTGCAGAGGGATCTCGACAGGCTGGACAGATGGGCAGAGTCACGTCAAATCCTTTTGTTAGCTCAGAACAGTGACTCACTGTGGCTGGCTCTCTGTGAACTTCTCCTCCAGCCTCCGCTTCCTTTGTTAGTTTGAGATGTGTCTCTTTATTCGACCAGTTTAGGAAGAAGACCAACCCCACCTGGCTTTCAGGCAGCTGTAGGACAATAGGTCTATCCCAAAGTGGCAGCAGGCCAGGATGTAGGGTTGTCTGGAGAACAGCTCCGGGAGAAGAGCAGAGTTCTACGAGACAACAGTGTGCCCTTGTGACCAAAGCCAACACCCTAGTATCATCCAGAAAAAGTGTGGCCAGCAGGGCTAAGCTATTTCTCCTTCCCCTCACCTTGCTGAGACCATACCTGCAATATTACACTCTCCCAGTTTGGGATACAGTTCAGGAGACAGAAACTACTGGAAAAAGTCAGGAGGCAGGAGGATGTTCAGAGAGATTTGTCCCCTGTGAGGAGCTGAAGCCCTGGGGCCTGTTCAGTAATCTGGAGAAGAAGGCTGAGAGGATCTGATCAATGTCCCATCAGCCTGGTGGGATTAGCTCAGTGGAGGGCGTGGCTGCACAGTGTGATGATCTTATTCACAGTGTGCTGGGTCTGCTCACTCGTAGCAAGCCAGGGAAGATTTTCGTCTTGTGAAACTGTCAGTTTGTTCTTTGCTCTATTTGCTGGAGGCTAGAGATCAAGGCCTTGTAGAGAATACTGGGGCTTATGCTTTATTTCCAGCCCAAGCACCGAGGGTCCATTACAGCAATTGATGCAGGCGGTGCCTAACTGAGATGGAAGTGGTCTTTTCTCCATCACTGCATCATTGCTTAGGCAAAATACTAAGGTAATGTCACCTGTGCTGGTGTGTTGATGGCTGTTGAGTACTGTTTACATGAAAATGCTGAGTACAGTTGGGATCCTTCCATTGCAGTGAGCAAACTGGAAAGATTGGGAGAAGAACGGCCGCAGCCTCTTAGAGAATGATTTTCAACTTACAGCCTTTTAACTCTCTGTCACAAATTGTAGAAGCAGAAGAAAATAGAATTTCCCCATGTGAATGGCCAAGAGCTGCTTCAGTTTCAGGCAAGCATAAATGAATCATTTGCAAGTAAATGGAACTCTGTGGTGGGGGTAGAACCCCAGTGCCTGCCATGCTAGGGTGAAAAATTGAAATGTGCAGAGTCCACTTGGGTGCAGCAGAACTTCCTGGTGGAGGGAGGAAAATGTCACTGGTTTAGTGGGGTAATGCAGAATGTATTTAAGAGAACATGAAGAAAACCTAATGGCTTAACAGCTGTGATTAAGGGAAGGATCACTGCTGTTATAAAACTGTGCTCGTACACAGCCAAACCACTGAAGTCACCCTGCAGAATGTCCTCCTCCTAAATAAGCTAAGTAGAGAGTCCCTGGGAATGTCATACAGCCAGAATCACAGCATCCGAGACTGTTAGGGCCAGGCTGGATCGCAAAGATCATCCAGACCAACCCCCCCTGCCAGGGCAGGAGCACCTCAGAGCAGGTCACCGCAGGAACACATCCAGGCAGGTCGTGGACATCTCCAGAGAGGGAGACTCCACAGTCCCCCCTGGGCAGCCTGTTCCAGTCCTCTGTCACCCTCGCAGGAGAGAAAATTCCTCGTGTTTCCATGGAGCTTCCTATGCCTCGGCTTCCACCGCTGTCTCCTTGAGCTGCAGCTGGGCATCACTTGAGCAGGGCCTGGCCCCCATCCTCTGGGCACTTACCCTTGCATCTGTCTATATCAGCATGAAGGAGGTCGAGCCGTTAGTCTCCTCCTCTCCAAACTAAAGAGCCCTCAGCTCCCGCAGTCTCTCCTCATAAGGAGAAGAGAGTGTTCACATTACAAAATCAGGCAGAGGTGACTGTAATCCCTGTTTTGCGCCTTTGCTGTTAAGACTGGGACTCTCTGGTTGCTCAGCTCATGCTAAGCACCTAGGCTGAGGCTAGACAACACAGACTCCAACCCTTTGCCATGATTTTTTTCTTTGGAGTGCTCCCATTAGTACTCTTTTATTGGCAGGCTTTGCAATGACTTTTGAGTCTTTTGTTTTGAGTCACGGGAGTACTAAAGGTACTAACCTTGTCAGCACAAAGTGACATGTTGCTGATCACTGATCCCTGCCAAGTGTGGCTGGGATATCAACCATGAGGGGCTGGTGTGATGCACAAATGACTAGCTCCAGTTACTTAAAGGGGACATTGAGTTAGCCTTCAGTTATTGCATTTCTTTTAAGAAAACAGACATCTTTGGACTAATAAATAAGACGAAATACAAACCTACTGAAGGAGAGAGAAGGATCTGATGAGATCCTTTTAGTGGCCTCCTGTGCAGCCTATCAGGGGCCTACAAAGGCAGCGGGGTCAGGTAGTGATAGAATTTGGGGGAATGGGCAAACCCAGAAAATGCAAGAGATTCAGGTGGATGTTAGGAAGAAGTTCTGCACCATGAAGTGGCGGAGACACTGGCACATAGGCTCAGGAGGCATGTGGAAGCCTCATCCCTGAGGTTTTGAAGGCCAGGCTGGATGTGGCTGTGAGCAACCTGATGTAGTGTGAGGTGGCTGGAACTGCTAGGCAGGTTGATCCGCTGGGGTCCCTTCCAACCCCGACGAGTTCTGATTCTATGAAATGGCTCCAAAGCAGGTCTCATTTCAATAGGTACAGCCTCCTGTCAGAAACTGCTCCCACAGGGAGATGTGGATGATGCGAATAGTGTCATATACTGAGCCCCAGCACAAATGGTCTGATCCTTCAAAACAAACCCACATTTTTCATTCTTCTCATCCCAGTAGTGTGTCTGTCTGAAAAGAAGCGTGCTTGGGCTTCTAGCACTGAGATCTGAAAGAGATGAATGTGAGCACCTGAGATGTCTCAGAAGCAACTGCGTTGATTTCTGGTTTTTAATCTATGATCAGTAGTCACTTTTTGTCTCAGAAAGCTACAAGCTGGAGTCTCCAGATGCGCACGAGCAGGCTCGCCCGTAGTATCTCCTGAAACAGAGAGGCCCAACACACTCTTTCTGCAAAGTACCTCTCCGCCTCCTGCTGGGCCGGGATCAATGCTCCTCAAATCCATCTTAGTGAGACTAATGAATTCCTTTGATCCGTGGGAAAGCTCATGCTAAATGTGTATACCTTTTAGAATAGAATGGGAATAGAATAGAATGGGAAATAGAATAGAATAGAATAGAATAGAACAGAATAGAATAGAATAAACCAGGTTGGAAGAGACCTTTGAGATCACCGAGCCTAACAGCTCTGTCATCCAACACCATCTAAGCAATGAAACCATGGCACCAAGCGCACCCAGCTGCTCTTCCTCTAAACACCCTCAGTGATGGTGACGATCACTGCCTCCTAAAGGCAGCATTCCAAGTGTTGCGGGAGTCACTCTTTCTATGAAGAGCTTCTCTTCCGAACATCCAGCTTAAAGGACTAGGAGGACACAGTTCAAGCTGAAGCAGGAGTGTTTAGGCTGAGGTAGAGTGAGAGGAGAGTTGTTAGGTTGTTGGAAGGCAGGTGAGGAGAGAGTTGTTAGGTATTGGAATGGGCTGCCCAGGAGGTGGGGAGTCGCCATCCCTGGAGGTGTTGAGGTAGGGGACTTGAGACGATGCTCTGGTGCCATGGTTTTACCTAGTAGTGCCCAGTGTGGCAGGAGTGACTTGACTGATCTTTGAGGTCTCCTTCACACAGGTGGTAATAGTCATGATTCTATACTTCGCTGGTGCAGCTGAGACAATCAGGTTCGTGTTCTGGTGTGCACTTGGCTGTTGCCTGGGAGGAGAGTCTGACCCCCCACCCTGGCCACAACCTGCAATCTCTGACTGTTCACCCACCCACAGCTGAAGTTCAGCAACATGAGAGGACACATAAAGAGGCTGCAAAAGAATTTGTATAGCTGATCCATCAAGAAAAAGATACTCCTTGGCGAGTGCAAATCCAGGACATCAATTTAGCAGCTCTCAGGTTTAGTAATAAACATAGGATTTGTATCTGCAGATGTCATCAGTGGAGTGACAGTGGGGAGGGGAAAAAGAACCCACGCACAGGCCAGATTTTTTTCCATCCCCTAAAATATCTTGTAAAGATCCAGTTGAGTGGCATTTAAATAGAAAACTTATTATGCTAGGCCAGAAAAACGAGATTTTACTTTCTTTGTAATATTTCTTGGGACTGCAGCGACAGTGGTTGCTCGAAAGATGTTTGCGTGTGAAAATAGGTCATGCGGGGGGTTGCTATGTGTGCCCCCACCCCCCCAGATGGTCATGTTGGAACTTGTGGTCACTCACTACATGTAAATAAACAAATAGATAGATAGATGATAAGAACGAAGTTTGGGAGAAGCTTCTGCTTCTTACACTGACACAGATGGCTGAAGGTCAATTAGTGGACGGCATGCACAGACTGGTTCGCTTTGAGCTGAAATGGAGTGTTTATGTTGCATGTTAGAAGAAGCTTTCTTCGCTAGAGATGGGTCGTCAAGCGCTGGGCAGTTTGCCCAAGGAGGTGGTTGAATCCCCATCCCTGAAGGTGTTTTCGCAGAGGCAGAGGAGTGGTGGTGAGGGGCATGGTTTAGCGCTTGGTAGCATTCAATGATGGCTGGTCTTGATGATCTTAAAGGTCTTTCTTCCAGCTGAAGTCCCAGAATCCCAGAATCCCAGAATGTTAGGGGCTGGAAGGGACCTTGGCAGCTCATCCAGTCCAACCCCCCCAGCTAGAGCAGGATCACCGAGAGCAGATCACACAGAAGCCCATCCAGCAGGCCTGTGAATATACAAGCCAGAGGGAGGTCAGTGTCTTCACTAATGTCTTTCTGAACATTGCGTCTAAACAGATGAGAGAAATGCACTGGCGTTGTTACCTCTCTCACTTCAGGGTTGAAGGCTGCCACTTGGGAGAGGTAGCAGAAAGAGAGAGGCAGGACTCAGAGTGATTCCAATTCCTTTGGACTGTATTGAGGACCAGGGAGGAAGAGAGATGGAGGTGTTCAAGAGGGGGACTGGACATGGCACTTGGTGCCATGGTCTAGTAGTCACAGAGGTCTTGGGTGTCTAGGTTGACTTGAAGGGTCACAACTGCCTGCGAGGTGGTTGTAGCCAGGAAGGGCTGGCCTTTCTCCGGGCAACCAGCACCAGAACAAGAGGACACAGTCTCAAGCTGAGTAGCCAGGGGAAGTCAGGGCTGGAGGTGAGGAGAAGGTTCTTTCCGTGAGAGTGGGATCCACCACGGCAATGCGCTGCGGAGGTAGTGGGTCACTGTCCCTGGAGGAATGTTCCACAAGAGGGCTGGATGTGGCACTTGGTGCCATGTGACTCAAGTCATGTGGGTTTGTGGTGACGGAGTTGGACATTTGAGTGATCTTTGACGTCTCTTCCCAACCTTGGTGATACTGTGATACTGTGTGATAAATCTTTGAGGTCTTTTCTCCAACCTTGTTGATTCTATGATTCTATGATTCTGTGACATGGTTGGTCTGTTATCACTACGCGACCTTTTCAGAAATGGCGAGAGGTAAAAACCTCCCTCCCACTTCAGCTTTTTCTACTCGTATTTGTGTTTCCTCCTTGACATCCGTGAGTGGAAGGCGTGCAATGCTGATGTCTTCTTTCACAGAATCACAGAATGTTAGGGGCTGGAAGGACCTTGGAAGATCCCGCCGGTCCGGCCCCCTGCCAGAGGCAGGAGCACCTAGAGCAGATCACTGGGGATGCATCCTGCGTGTTTCGAACGTCTCCAGAGAGAGGGCCTACTGGCCCCCTAAGGGCCTCTTTCCAGGGTTCTGTCACCTCATAGGGAAAACATTTTTTCCTCATGCTATTCCATGGAACTTCCAGTGCCCTTCACCACCGTTGCCCCCTTGTGCTACTCGTGGCACGCCACCCGGCAGAGCCTGGCTCCAGCCTCTTGGCCCTACACTTACATGTCTATAGACATTGATGAGAGGGTCAGCACTTCCTGTCCCTTCTCTAAGCTAAAGAGCCCTCAGCTCCCTCCTGGCTCTCCTCAAAAGGAAGGTGTTCCATTCCCCTTAATCATCCTCACGGCTCTGTGCTAGACACTTTACAGTTGAGGAACCTGGCACTGGGAATCCCAGTGGGGCTACTTCATCAATCTTGAGAACTCTGAGTGGTGATGTCTTGCCTTTGAGAGAAGTTGAGACAACTGTCTATGGTGACTCTAGCATAAGGGAAAGAAATCAAACTAACATCTAAGAAGTTTTGGGAGCTTTCGAGAACAGCTTGTCATCATTCATGGCATGTTTCTTGCTAATCTCATTTCTCTTGGATCCCTTTCGCATACACACACACACACAACACTTTCAGACTGCTGCTGCTAGAGCTACAAGCCAAGAGAGAGCTAGAAGAGTGTAATAAATCTAGCACAAATTTGTAATAATATAGTAGAGGTACTCCCAAAGAAGGCGAAAGAGCAACTTGGGTTTGATTCACGCTTTCCTGAAACCCATGAATGTGACTGATGGTATTTTTTTTTATGGAATGACTAGTCCTGGATTGCTGAATGAGGCATTCAGATGTTGGGAAGATGCGAGGGGTGGAATTGTGCTCGCTCATATATCCTCTACCATATACAAGACTGAGGAAATCAGTCCGGAATGTAAAAGGCAGTGTGTGATTAAGACTGCTTCCACCAGGCCCAAGTTATACCTGAACAGTGGGGCTTCCAGTCTGGAATATTCTTTCTTCCTCAGGACTTGAATAGGTGAATCAGGGACAGTGCTGAGGAAAAGCAGGGAGTTGCTTTGTATATGTCGAGTACGGCAAGACCTCTATGTTCCTTAATACATCACTTGCGGGGCTAAGCTGGGAGCCGTACTTTCAGAGCTTACAGCTTACCCTAAACTTCGGCTGGACTAACTGCTGCAATGGCCAGAGGAGGATGAGATCTTTTGGTTTAGGAATTCAGGTATGTGTTCCTGAGCCATGTGAATTTGGTGACGCGCTGACCTGGCTGCCTGCTGCCCTGCCCTCCCAGGGGGGGGGCAGCCGTGTCGCTAGCATTTAGGTGGTGTGTTGCCGCATGGCAGCGAGCACCTGGAGGTTTTCTGAGGAAGTCCCTGTGCAATTATTTCTTTGGCATGGCAGCTAAATTTTACCTGAAGAGCACAAGAAAACAAAAGGTTAACAGCAACTTTCAACAAACCTGTAACTCCAATAGCTTTTCATTCCATGAAGTGAAAGTAAGGTCTTTATCATGGGAGCATGGAATCACAGAATCATAAAGCCATAGAATCGTGGGGATTGGCAGGGCTGGAGGGCCCCAAGACTCGTCTATCTCTTGTGACCTGCTGGCCATACTTCTTCTTGATGCAGGCCAGCTCTAACAGTCTTTCTGGGCACGCTAAGTGCACACTGCTGGCTTTCCCTGTTGAGTTTCTCATCCATCAGCACCCCCAAGTCCTTTTCTTCAGGGCTGCTCTCTGCTGCAGTCCCTGCCCGGCCCATATCAGTGCTTGGGATTACCCGACCCCGACGCAGGACTTGGTCTTGTTGAGGCGCAATGAGGTTCTCATGGGCTCACCTCTGCAGCCTTTCCGAAGCCCATTTCTGGATGGATCTTCTTCCTCCAGCCTGTCAGCTGCACCGCACAGTTCTGGTGAGTCGTGGGATTATTGAGCACTAGCTGAGGGAGCACTCACGTGCTACTGGCCATGTAACCAGCAAAGATGTTGAGCAAGACTGTTCCAGTACTGATCCCTGTGGGACTCCATTGTCAGTGGCCTCCACTGACATGGACCCATTGGACAGCCTCCCCTTTGGGTTGTGGCCATCAAGCCGGTTCTTTATCCACTGAGGCTAGTTCCACATCCATCAAAAACCAGGATGTCATGCAGGGCGGCGTCAAAGGCTTTGCTCGAGGTCCAAGTAAAGATGTTACTGTCCTAGTCCCACATTTTGCTATGTTTTCCACTTGCTTTCAAAATCACCAGCTGGGGAAGAGAAAATAACAAATTCAGAGGTAAACCTGTGGAGTCAGAGGGGGAAAAAAAGCACCCTAACTGATGTTTAGGGGACTGTGTAGCTCCTTTCTCCTGTTAAAATGATGGTTCAACTTCTCTTTCAGAAGAGTGGGAATACTTGCTAGAATTCCGATGAGTCTTGTCTGTGCCTGAAACAAAGTGCAGCTGTACAGGTGCTTCAGTGCTGATGAGCCCTATTTGCACCAGCTGAGAACTGAGAGTTCAGAGGGGTGATCCATGGAAGGCCGGCGCTTCCGAGGCTGCTGGCACCTGCAGCAGGCTGACCCAGACTGGCTGACTCAGCCCATAGTCAGCACAGTACAATCGTACTAGCCCAGGAGAAATGCTACATAGAGGTAGAAATAAAGAGTCCCTGCTACCACGGAATGCAGAATTGTAGAGGTGAAGTCAGCATATGGTTTAGTCTCTGAATCCTTTCTCTGACCTGTACTTTTGGCAGGATAAATCCTGCTTAATTTGGAGAGAGGAAACTCCCACACTTCCTCTGTGGAATTTCAATGAGTGTTGCAGAAGGAGATGAAGAGGACATTGAGACATGTTGAGACAATTCCATGCCATGACCGTCAGCACGTGGCCTGCTTCCCACACTATGGCGCTGCTGCCCCTGATCCAAACAGGGAAGATGCAGCAGGAAGTCCGCAGGCAGTGGGACCTCACCTACACTGAGTCATGAGTTGTGTGGAGGAGATGAAAAGGGAATCAGTCATCTGTAGGCTGCACGAAGAAGGGACGTGGGAAGGATGCTCTCAGGTGACTGCTTCAAGAAAGCAACAGCAGTATGCTCTCCAAGCAGTACAGATGTCTACTGCTGTATATGCACTAAGTAACAAGGGATAGGACAAGAGGAAATGTTGTGCCGCCCGGCCCGGAGGAGGTTGAGGTTGGACGTTAGCCTGGAGAAGAGGAGCCTGAGTCAGGAGACCTCATTGCCCCCTACAACTGCCTGAAAGGGTGGTTGTAGCCAGGTGGGGGTTGGTCTCTTCTCCCCAGGCTGGCTCCGCACCGGGACAAGAGGACACAGTCTCAAGCTGCGCCAGGGGAGGTTTAGGCTGGAGGTGAGGAGAGAGTGCTTCACAGAGAGAGTCGTTCGCCGGTGAGATGTGCTGCGGGAAGGTGGTGGGCCATCAATTGTTCCAGAGGGTGGACGGCACTTGGTCTGTATTTGTCAAGTGAGGTCCTGTGAAGTATTAGGTTGGAACTCGACTGAGTCTGTAGTCTGGTATTCTGTGATTAGGAGAAATATCTTCCTGAAAGTTGCCAAACCTTGAAATGGGCTGCCCAAGGGAAGTGGCAGTCACCTCTGGAGGATTTAAAAGCTGTGGAGACGTGGTGAGGTTTCACAGTGGTGGCCACAGCGGTGCTGGGTTACAATGGTTAGAACCTGATGATCTTGAGTCTTTTCCAAGCACAACAGTATCTACGTTTCTCTGGTTCTGTTTATGGTTCAGAAAACGTGAAGGTGTTGTGCTTGGAAAAAGACCTTTAGATCCCAGGAGTTGCTGGAGTCACCATCCCTGGAGGGGTTCAAGAGGGGACTGGATGTGGCACTTGGTACCATGGTCTAGTCATGAGGTCTGTGGTGACAGGTTGGACTCGATGATCTTTGAGGTCTCTTCCAACCTTGGTGATACTGTGATTTGCATCACTGGCTTTATCAACATTGCACCCACTCTCTGTTCCAGCTCAGTGGATGTGCATGTGAACTCTAATGTCCTTTTCTCTTAAAGATCCCCTTTGAGTAATTGGTGTGCCTGCATATGTGATTGCTGTTGCTGTCTAATGTGAGACGCGTCAAGTCATGCTGCAGATGAGTCACCCTCTTAATCAGTTCAACTTTCAGACTTTTTAATTCAGATTTTATTTACATAAAACAAGTGACAATATGCTGGATGGTAGTTGGGCCTTACTCTGAAAGGCAGCCTCTTTCCACAGGGCCAAAAATAAGGGTTGCTCTCTCATGGGACTGTTTTGTAGTAGCTGCTGTTCCAAGTCTGATCTATAGATAGACGATCATGCCAAAGTAACTATTTCGGCTCGGGGAATGACATTTAACCAAAATAGTCACACTGGTGTGTCCTGCTCTGCAAGTGCAGTTTGATACAGAAATGAGTGTATGGCTTCATGGTGCAGCTTTTATTCTTATTCAGCTCTGGAATAAGCTGCAGTGATGTACAAGGGCAGCAAAGGGCGACAAAGCTGGGGAGGGGTTTGGAGCACAAGCCCTGTGAGGAGAGGCTGAGGGAGCTGAGGTTGCTTAGCCTGGAGAAGAGGAGGCTCAGGGGAGACCTTCTTCCTCTCTACAACTCCCTGAAGGGAGGTTGTAGGCGGGAGGGGTTGGTCTCTTCTCCCAGGCAACCAGCACCAGAACAAGAGGACACAGTCTCAAGCTGCGCCAGGGGAGGTTTAGGCTGGAGGTGAGGAGAAAGTTCTTCCCAGAAAGAGTGATTGGCCATTGGAATGTGCTGCCCAGGGAGGTGGTGGAGTCACCATCACTGGAAGTGTTTAAGAAGAGACTGGATGAGGCACTTGGTGCCATGGTTTAGTTGATTAGATGGTGTTGGGTGACAGGTTGGACTCGGTGATCTCAAAGGTATTTTCCAACCTGGTTAATTCTATTCTCTTCTAGTCTAGTCTAGTCTAGTCTAGTCTAGTCTATCCTATACTGTCCTGTCCTATCCTATCCTATCCTATCCTATCCTATCCTATCCTATCCTATCCTATTCTATTCTATTCTATTCTATTCTATTCTATTCTATTCTATTCTATTCTATTCTATTCTATTCTATTCTATTCTATTCTTAGGGGGATTCTCTGCCATTTTTCTGACACTAGCAGAATTGCCTCGATGTGAACTTCAACCTGGGGACCACCTTTGAATCTTTATTCCAGTTGCAGACTGCTGTTGTCATAGAATCATAGAATCATATAATCATAGAATCATAGAATCAGTCAGGGTTGGAAGGGACCACAAGGATCATCTAGTTCCAACCCCTGTTAGAGAAGTGCAAACTTGATATAAGATTCAGGGGGAATAACCAGGATGTAACCATACTTGGTGCTGTGCTTCTTAAAAGCTCTGATGCTCTTGTGCCCAAAATTGGAATGCTTTTCATTGGTCCCATAAGTGTCCATGCTAATGGAAATCCGTTGGCAGTGTGTTTACTTTTCATGCCTACCTTGAAGGTGTTCTGCTGGGGAAAATCTCGTAGGACATGCTTGTACTTGAGTCACTCTTGGCCTTGACTTAGCTCTGAAGGCCCAGGCACAACTATTTTCTGAGACATCTTTCTTTTCCTTAAGTCTTTTATTAAGAATCATAGAATCATAAAATCAATAAGGTTGGAAAAGACCTCAGAGATCATCAAGTCCAACCTGGCACCCAACACCTCAGGACTAACTAACCATGGCTTAAAGTGCCACGTCGAATCCCCTCTTGAACACCTCCAGGGACAGTGACTCCACCTCCTCCCTGAGCAGCACATTCCAATGGCCAATCACTCTCTCTGGGGAGAGCTTTCTCCTCACCTTGAGCCTAAACTTCCCCTGGTGCAGCTTGAGACTGTGTCCTCTTGTTCTGGTGCTGGTTGCCTGGGAGAAGAGACCACCCCCACCTGGCTACAACCTCCCTTCAGGGAGTTGGAGAGAGCAAGAAGCTCTTCCCTGAGCCTCCTCTTCTCCAGGCTAAGCAACCCCAGCTCCCTCAGCCTCTCCTCATAGGGCTGTGCTCCAGACCTCTCCCCAGCCTCATTGCCCTTGAGGTTAGATGGCTGAAGGGACTACAGCTGGGAGAACAAGTCCATGAACTTTAGCAACCACTTGGTTACATTTTTCTGCTGTTTATAAGCAGCCCTTGCTTGCTGCACTGCTTGTAATTATGTGACAGCCCTGTTAGGGACAAGGCTTGTCACAAGAAAGAAGAGAATGTACAAATGACTGTACATGCTGATACATTCAGTCATCTTCTGGGGAGTTTCTGTGCAAAGAATATTTACTGAAGGACAAAGAAATGGTTTAGCATTTCTTAAAGGAAGAGAAGACAGACTATTAAATGTGGCTTAAATGTGGGCGCTTCACATTGCCATAAATACGTGTACAAGAAGAAGGAGGAGGGAAATAAATTACATGAGCATGGGAAGTAGCAATAGCTTGGTTGAATACAAGAATGGGACAAGTGATGCTCTTTTTCAAGAAATTATGTTAAATCTACCTTTTTAATGGAAGAAATTGCAATTCCATTACAATCTATGCCAGGACCATGACTTAGGTTTTCTTCTTAGAATCATAGTATCACAGAATCAGTCAGGGTTGGAAGGGACCACAAGGATCATCTAGTTCCAACCCCCTGCTATGGGCAGGGACACCCCACACTAGATCAGGCTGGCCAGAGCCTCGTCCAGCCTGGGCTTAAACACCTCCAGGGATGGGGCCTCAACCACTTCCCTGGACAACCCATTCCAGGGCTTCACCACTCTCATGGGGAAGAACTTCCTCCTCACCTCCAGCCTGAATCTCCCCACCTCCAGCTTCATTCCATTCCCCCTAGTCCTATCACTAGCTGAGATCCTGACAAGTCCCTCCCCAGCCTTCTTGTAGGCCCCCCTCAAATACTGGAAGGCCACAATGAGGTCACCTGGGAGCCTTCTCTTCTCCAGACTGAACAGCCCCAACTCCTTCAGTCTGTCATAGAATCATAGAATGGGTTGGGTTGGAAGGGACCTTTAAAGGTCATCTAGTCCAAACCCACCTGCAGTCAGCAGGGATATCTGCAACTACAGCAGGTTGCTCAGAGCCCCAAACAATACAATACAATACAATACAATAAACCAGGTTGGAAGAGACCTTCAAGATCATCGCGTCCAACCCATCAAACAACTAGATCATGTCACCAAGCACCCCATCAAGTCTCCTCCTGAACACCTCCAATGACGGTGACTCCACCACCTCCCCAGGCAGCCCATTCCAATGGGCAATCACTCTCTCTGTATAGAACTTCCTCCTAATGTCCAGTCTAAACCTGCCCTGGTGCAGCTTGAGACTGTGTCCTCTTGTTCTGGTGCTGGCTGCCTGGGAGAAGAGACCAACCTCTGCCTGTCTACAACCTCCCTTCAGGTAGTTGTAGACAGCAATAAGGTCACCCCTCAGTCTCCTCTTCTCCAGGCTAAGCAACCCCAGCTCCCTCAGCCTCTCTTCATAGGGCTTGTGTTCCAAACCCCTCACCAACCTTGTTGCCCTTCTCTGGACACGTTCCAGCAAGTCAACATCCTTCCTAAACTGAGGGGCCCAGAATTGGACACAGTACTCAAGGTGCGGCCTAACCAGTGCAGTGTACAGTGCAGTGTCCTCACAGGAGAGGGGCTCCAGCCCTCTGCTCAGCCTCGTGGCCCTTCTCTGGACACCTTCCAGCACCTCCACATCCCTCTTGGAATAGGGGCTCCAGAACTGGAGGCAGTACTCCAGGTGGGGTCTCACCAGAGCTGAGTAGAGAGGGAGAATCCACTCCCTTGCCCTGCTGGCCACACTTCTCCTGATGCAGCCCAGGATCTGATTGGCTTTCCGGGCTGCAAGTGCACACTGAGAGCTCCTGTTGAGCTTCTCCTCCCCCAGCACCCCCAAGTCCCTCTCCTCAGGGCTGCTCTCCAGCCAGTCCCTGCCCAGGCTGGATTTGTGCCTGGGATTGCCTCGACCCAGCTGCAGGAGCCTGCACTTGGTCTTGTTGAAGCTCATGAGGTTGGCTTGTGCCCACCTCTCCAGCCTGTCCAGGTCCCTCTGGATGGCATCCCTTCCCTCCAGCGTGTCTGCTGCACCACACAGCTTGGTGTCATCAGCAAACTCCCTGAGGGTGCACTCGATGCCACTGTCCATGTCACCCACAAAGATGTTGACCAAGCCTGGTCCCAGGATTGATCCCTGAGGGACTCTGCTTGTCCCACTGTCTGCTTGGCCACCACTGGGACATGGATCCATTGACAGCCACTCTTTGGGTGTGGCCATCAAGCCAGTTCTGTATCCATCTAGTGGTCCACTTCAGGAAAGTGACCTTCATTTTCTGTAGGTCTGTAAATATTATGTGTTTACAAGTTTGCAGTGTTGATATTCTTGCAGCTGGAAGCTTTCTGTGATGTAATTGTTTTTCATAATACAGCAGAAAAGTTTTCTAATGGTCCTGGTTACCCTTTGGAGACTTCCTAGTGGTCTCCCCTCTTCCCACTCTCCCATACTTTAGAGGTTGGTACCTGTGCTCCAGGGGATGGGAAAACCTGAAAGAATTGTTTCAGACATCTTCAGATGAAACTTTAGGTTTAGTCTCACTTCTCTATCACCTTTGTATTAGCTGTCTACCAAAGCACTGCAAAGATCAGCTTCAGAAGGTTAATCATAGAATCAGTAAGGCTGGAAAAGACCTCAGAGATCATCAAGTCCAACCTAGCACCCAACACCTCAGGCACCAAGTGCCACATCCATTGCCCTCTTGAACATCTCCAGGGAGCGTGACTCCACCACGTCCCTGGGCAGCACATTCCAATGGCAAATCACTCTTTCTGGGAAGAACTTTCTCTTCACCTCCAGCCTAAACCTCCCCTGGTGCAGCTTGAGACTGTGTCCTCTTGTTCTGGTGCTGGTTGCCTGGGAGAAGAGACCAAGCCCCACCTGGCTACAACCTCCCTTCAGGTAGTTGTAGGGAGCAAGAAGGTCTGCCCTGTTGAGATATGTTTGCATACAGTTTCTTTGTTCCTTGTGCAGGAACCCTCACTTTTACAGTGAGCAGTTTGTTTCTCATCATGGGGAGAGTTGCAGTTAGTTGCTAGCTAAGCACATTTTCACTGTGGGTCATTAGAAGAAGTGAAAACAGTACCATGGATTTTTTTGTTGTTACTGTTCTCAGAGATTGCCTTGAGAATCCCAGTAGCTTTCTCTATTACATCCATGTCACTTACCCATTATTCCCATTGCTCAGGTGCATATAGAAGGAACAACCTCAGTGCTTTGCTCTTGTTCCTGATGCTTAAAGAAACCCAAAGCCCAGAAAAGTAGATCAATTTCTTCCATCACTTCAGCTTGACCTTCCACCTGAGGAGACTGCAGCTTGTTTATGTTTCTCATTCCTTTTAGTTTTGTTGTTTGGGGAAGTACAAAACTGCAGAAGGGCTGTTAAGAACAGGCTGCTGCTGCGGCAGAGTGCTGCAGTGTGTTACTGGCTGTCCTTGTCTTTCACACTGCATCTTTCAGCTCCTGTATTTTCTGAGACAGAGAAATGTTGCTAACTTAAGTGTCTTTGCACTGAAAAGTGACCCCAGATGCATGTTGGAACTAAATGATCTTTAAGATCCCTTCCAACTCAAACTATTCTGTGAATCCAGGCAAGCATTGCCAAGAGTGATGCCTTCATCTCTCCTACCATCTTCTGAACTTGGCCTCCGAAGTGTTGGATGCTATTCTGGCAACAAATTACAGCTGGGTAAAATCCATCTCCTCCTCGTGTAAAATGTTCATGTGTGCACATATTCAAAACAGTTTTAATTCCCAGTTCTCATGCCCCATAAGCTGCTGTCTCAAATGGAAGAGGGCTTTGCTGAAAATCCAGCAGAGTATTGTTTACTGCTGTCAGACCTGACCAGCAGTGGAAAAAGTGGAAGATTGATTCTGTGAATCCCTAAGTCAAAAGAGGCAGAATGGAATGGAATGGAATGGAATGGAATGGAATGGAATGGAATGGAATGGAATGGAATAGAATAGAATAGAATAGAATAGAATAGAATAGAATAGAATAGAATAGAATAGAATAGAAATTAACCAGTTTGGAAAAGACCTCAGAGATCATCAAGTCCAACCTATCAGCCAACACCATCTAATCAACTAAACCATGGCACCAGGCACCCCATCCAATCTCTTCCTAAACACCTCTAGTGATGGTGACTCCACCACTACCCCGGGCAGCACATTCCAATGGCCAATCTCTCTTTCTGAGATGAATTTCTTCCTAACATCCAGCCTAAACCTCCCCTGGCACAGCTTGAGACTGTGTCCTCTTGTTCTGGTGCTGGTTGCCTGGGAGAAGAGACCAATCCCCACCTGGCTACAACCTCCCTTCAGGGAGTTGTACACAGCAAGAAGGTCTCCCCTGAGCCTCCTCTTCTCCAGGCTAAGCAACCCCAGCTCCCTCAGCCTCTCCTCACAGGGCTGTGCTTCTAACCCCTCCCCAGCTTCGTTGCCCTTCTCTGGACACCTTCTAGCAAGTCTTTCCTAAACTGAGGGGCCCAGAACTGGACACAGGACTCAAGGTGTGGCCTAACCACTGCTGAGTCCAGGGGCACAATGACTTCCCTAATCCTGCTGGCCACACTCTTCCTGATGCAGGCCAGGATGCCATTGGCCTTCTTGGCCACCTGGGCACACTGCTGGCTCATGTTCCATCAGCTGTCAACCAGCACCCCCAGGTCCCTCTCTGCCTGGCCGCTCTCCAGGCACTCTGACCCCAGCCTGTAGCGCTGCATGGGGTTGTTGTGGCCAATGTGTAGAACCCAGCACTTAGATGCATTCATTCTCATCTTAGTCATTTGTTTGCTTGAAGCACTGTCAGTCTCATTATGTATGTGACAGTGGGTTTTCCCTTTGACTTTCCCCAGCTTACAAATCAGAGTAGTTTTTAAATGCAAATTATATTAGAAGCTGGAGACTAAAATTGTTCTTGTAGATGGAAATGAGGCTTCCAAAATACACAGTGCAACAGGGAGCCTGATCAAAACAAGTGTTTTTCAGTGATAGCTTGCAGTGTCAGCTTGAGAGTGAGATGTGACAGGTTTGTGCATTTTTTAAGACTGAAAGGACAGGTTTCATACTAAGAAAAACAAAGAATCAACTGCATGTCTTAGACCCTGCATACTTCATTGTCCTCAGGATGCACCCATGTCCTTGCAGCAGGTCCCTACAGCATGCTGCTGACTTAGAACATGACTGCAGCGGTAGATGATTGCTCTGATAGGAGAAATGTCAACTGCTCATCATATACCTTAGGAACTTCTGCTTTAAGCCAGGTGTGAAGAAATAACCACATTTTTAATGTTGAACACTGCCTGGTGTTAGATCAGTTTAACATCAGATGCAAAGGCTTTTTGGGCAAACAGCTGATGTAGTGGATTGCTTATAGAATAGAATTAACCAGGTTGGAAAAGACCTTCGAGATCATCGAGTCCAACCTATCACCCAACACCATCTAATCAACTAAACCATGGCACCAAGCACCCCATCCAGTCTCTTCCTAAACACCTCCAGTGATGGTGACTCTACCACCTCCCTGGGCAGCACATTCCAATGGCCAATCTCTCTTTCTGGGAAGAATTTCTTCCTAACATCCAGCCTGAACCTCCCCTGCCACAACTTGAGACTGTGTCCTCTTGTTCTGGTGCTGCTTGCCTGGGAGAAGAGCTCAAACCCCCACCTGGCTGCAACCTCCCTTCAGAGAGTTGTAGAGAGCAAGAAGGTCTCCCTGAGCCTCCTCTTCTCCAGGCTAAGCAACCCCAGCTCCTTCAGCCTCTCCTGACAGGGCTGTGCTCCAGACCCCTCCCCATCTTTGTTACCCTTCTCTGGACACCTTCCAGCAACTCAACATCTTTCCTAAACTGAGGGGCCCAGAACTGGACACAGTTATCTTACAGGAAGCACTTTCACAACTCTCATACTTCACTCCTACTTCCCACTGTTGGTATCATTTCTCTTGGTGCTTCATACAGAAACCTTCAGTCGAATACCAGAGCATGGGTAGGGCTGGGGGTCATAATAGACATTTAGATAAATATAGAATAGAATAGAATAGAATAGAATAGAATAGAATAGAATAGAATAGAAAATATACAAGAATAGAATAGGAATAGAATAGAATAGAATAGAATAGAATAGAATAGAATAGAATAGAATAGAAATAGACAAGAATAGAATAGGAATAGACTAGACTAGACTAGACTAGACTAGACTAGACTAGAATAGAATAGAATAGAATAGAATAGAATAGAATAGAATAGAATAGAATATAGACCAGGTTGGAAAGACCTTTGAGATCATTGAGTCCAACCATGACACCAAGCACCCCTTCAAGTCTCTTAGATTTGTCCAGTTTCTCTAATACCTGTATGACTATGTGAACATGCCCAGAGAACTGGACAGCTGCTTTGTTGGTGGAGTTGTGGCCAACAGAGACAGGGAACACCTCAGTGCACCCTGGCCATGCTGCTTGGTAAAGAATTTGGCTTATGTCATGGAATCACAGAATGTTGTGGTTTGGAAGAGACAGGGAGCAGGAGCAGGGAGGTTAATCTGCCCCTGTACTCAGTACTGGTTAGGCCACACCTTGAGTCCTGTGTCCAGTTCTGGGCCCCTCAGTTTAAGAAGGACATTTTGATATTTGAATGTGTCCAGAGAAGGACATTGAGGCTGGTGAGAGGTCTGGAGCACAAGCCCTATGAGGAGAGGCTGAGGGAGCTGGGGTTGCTTAGCCCAGAGAAGAGGAGGCTCAGGGGAGACCTTCTTGCTCTCTGCAACTACCTGAAGGAAGGGAGATTGTAGCCAGGATGGGGTTGGTCTCTTCTCCCAGGTAACCAGCACCAGAACAAGGGGACACAGTTTCAAGCTGTGGCAGGGGAGGTTTAGGCTGGATGTTAGGAAGAAGTTCTTCCCAGCAAGAGAGATTGGCCATTGGGATGTGCTGCCCAGGGAGGTGGGGGAGTCACCCTCCCTGGAGGTGTTCAAGAGCGGATTGGATGTGGCCCTTGAAGCCATGGTTTAGTTAGTCCTGAGGTGTTGGGTGCTAGGTTGGACTTGATGAACTCTGAGGTCTTTTCCAACCTTATTGATTCTATGATTCTATGAAGTTTTTGGTTGCCCAAGCCTATCTTAGGCTTTAAGCAGAAGCAACAGACTTCAAGCTACAGGTGGGGAACCATTGCTCTGCATTCAATGTAATGATATACATCTGTTCCAGGATTTGAAAATAAGTTAGCTGGCCAGAGACTTGTGAACAAGGATGAAGGTGGTAATAGTCTTTAGCCACTTTGGGACAGATGCCAAGAGACTATTTTCACTCAGGGAGTAGGAGGGAGGTAGCTGTCAAGAAAACATATGAAATATTAAATGGTGCCATAAAAGTAATCTCTCTCCTTAAACCCAAGAGCTTTAGAATCCAGTAGAAGTGTGAATTTTCATTTCTAGACTTCTTTTCTGAAGGTCTTCCTTTTGAGGGTCAGATATGAGACATCAGAGGCAGAACAACTCCCATACAAAATTATCCCACTGGCAGCCAGGCATGAGTCTCTTTTTCATCTCGTGGGTCTCTTCTGCTGTACGTTGTGCCACTTCAGATCTACCCACACAGTTTGCCTGAAATCACTTGATAATTACATGAATTATGTTACCTTCTGGGTCACCTTTGTTGTTTCCAAGTAGCTTGATGATTTTTCTGTTACTAAGGGTTCTACTGGGGGTGGACGAGGTGATATGCTGCTAGAAATGGATGCTGCTACGGTTCTAGCCTGGAGAAGAGGAGGCTCAGGGGAGACCTTCTTGCTGTCTACAACTCCCTGAAGGGAGGTTGTAGCCAGGAGGGGGTTGGTCTCTTCTCCCAGGCAACCAGCACCAGAACAAGAGGACACAGTCTCAGGCTGTGCCAGGGGAAGTTTAGGCTGGAGATGAAGAGAAAGTTCTTCCCAGAAAGAGTGATTTGCCATTGGAATGTGCTGCCCAGGGAGGTGGTGGAGTCACCCTCCCTGGAGGTGTTCAAGAGGGATTGGACGTGCCACTTGAAGCCATGGTTTAGTTAGTCCTGAGGTGTTGGGTGCTAGGTTGGACTTGGTGATCTCTGAGGTCTTTTCCAAACTTATTGGTTGTGTGATTCTGTGTTGTGGTTGGTGCTCTGCAGTGATTGGGATTTGTTAGGGGTATGCTTTCCTGTGAAAATCTTGATTCTATAATTCTATGTTGGTCTTTGGATTTTCCCAAGTATGGGCAGTTTGTAGGTTGTTTGATATTTATCATTATACTTCAGAAGCTGATACCAGCAGAGGTGGAGTGAAAATGCCATCTCCATTTGGATTTCTTTGCTAATATGAATTCTTTCTCCAGGTTTGGGCACACCATGCAGACTCTGTTTCTGGGGTTTTTTACTGACTGAGACAGAGATATATGAGTAGAGTAGAGAGGCTTTGCAGAGGGACCTCGACAGGCTGGACAGATGGGCAGAGTCCAAGGGCAGGAGACTGAACACATCCAAGTGCCGGGTTCTGCACATTGGCCACAACAACCCCAGGCAGTGCTACAGGCTGGGGTCAGAGTGGCTGGAGAGCAGCCAGGCAGAGAGGGACCTGGGGGTGCTGGTTGATGGGAGGCTGAACATGAGCCTGCAGTGTGCCCAGGCAGCCAAGAAGGCCAATGGCATCCTGGCCTGCATCAGGAAGAGTGTGGCCAGCAGGAGCAGGGAGGTCATTGTGCCCCTGTACTTAGCACTGGTTAGGCCACACCTTGAGTCCTGTGTCCAGTTCTGGGCCCCTCAGTTTAGGAAGGATATTGAGTTGCTGGAAGGTGTCCAGAGAAGGGCAACAAAGCTGGGGAGGGGTTTGGAACACAAGCCCTGTGAGGAGAGGCTGAGGGAGCTGGGGTTGCTTGGCCTGGAGAAGAGGAGGCTCAGGGGAGACCTTCTTGCTCTCTTCAACTCCCTGAAGCGAGGTTGTAGCCAGGTGGGGGTTGGTCTCTTCTCCCAGGAAGCCAGTACCAGAACAAGAGGACACAGTCTCAGGCTGTGCCAGAGGAGGTTTAGGCTGGATGTTAGGAAGAAGTTCTACACAGAGAGAGTGATTGGCCATTGGAATGGGCTGCCTGGGGAGGTGGTGGAGTCACCATCATTGGAGGTGTTCAGGAGGCGACTTGATGGGGTGCTTGGTGCCATGGGTTAGTTGTTTGGGTGGGTTGGATTGGTTGATGGGTTGGACGCGATGATCTTGAAGGTCTCTTCCAACCTGGTGTATTCTATTCTATGCTATGCTATGCTATGCTATAGAATCATAGAGTCACTCAGGGTTGGAAGGGACCACAAGGATCATCTAGTTCCAGCCCCCCTGCCATGGGCAGGGACACCCCACACTAGATCACGCTGGCCAGAGCTTCATCCAGCCTGGTCTTAAACACCTCCAGGGACGGGGCCTCAACCACCTCCCTGGACAACCCATTCCAGTTCTTCACCACTCTCATGGGGAAGAACTTCTTCCTCACATCCAGCCTGAATCTCCCTATCTCCAGCTTCATTCCATTCCCCCTAGTCCTATCACTACCTGAGATCCTGACAAGTCCCTCCCCAGACTTCCTGTAGGCCCCCTTCAGATACTGGAAGGCCACAATGAGGTCACCTGGGAGCCTTCTCTTCTCCAGACTAAACAGCCCCAACTCCTTCAGTCTGTCCTCATAGGAGAGGTGCTCCAGCCCTCTGCTCATCCTCGTGGCCCTTCTCTGGACACGCTCCAGCACGTCCACATCCCTCCAAATGCTATGCTATGCTATGCTATGCTATGCTATGCTATGCTATGCTATGCTATGCTATGCTATGCTATGCTATGCTATGCTATGCTAAGCTATGCTATGCTATGCTGTTCTGTCCTATATATCTGAAAAGCTTATTGTGCTGAGGACAAATGCTTAGTTTATGTTCCTAAAAGGACATTTGAGTGCTGAAAAGAAAATTTTCCAGAGGAAAAGCTCTGAGTCATTGAACAATGTTTTATGAAATGGAAGAGGGTTTTATGTCTTAATGTTCAGCACTGAGAATTATGCAGCATTACTTGCTAATGCCTTGAAAATATGTTTTGTATCTGATAGATTGAGTACGAGAGGAAGAAGAAAGAAGATGGGAAACGGGCTCGAGCTGACAAGCAGCAAGTGTTGGACATGCTTTTCTCAGCCTTTGAGAAACATCAGTATTACAACATTAAAGACCTGGTGGACATAACCAAGCAGCCAGTGGTATGTACAAGCTGTCTTGT
The DNA here is from genome assembly GCA_033816785.1 of Picus viridis. Taxonomy (NCBI): domain Eukaryota; kingdom Metazoa; phylum Chordata; class Aves; order Piciformes; family Picidae; genus Picus; species Picus viridis. The sequence continues at coordinate 88,478,479 of CM066566.1, read as the reverse complement.
AATATAACCAGTTTCAGTAGTTGTGTATGTTTGCCACACAGTGTTTGCTCTATGCCTTTGAAATAGCTCTTTAAACGTGTTTTACAGCAAAGAGAAATCCTCAGGGCTGTTTTAGGATGGTGAAGGATGCCAAGCATTGCAATGAGTATGCTTTTGTTCCTGACAGAGGTGCCTGAAGTAACCTAAATGGTCTCTTTCTTATTTAGGTGTGCTATAAACTAGCAACAAAATTCTGTAGTGCTCTGACATCTCCCGTGCTACTCCTGTCCTCTCTGAAGTAACAGCCTAGTTTGGTTGCTGTTGGCAGTATTCTAGTTGGAATGGAACGGAATGGAATGGAATGGAATGGAATGGAATGGAATGGAATGGAATGGAATGGAATGGAATGGAATGGAATTGAAGTAACCAGGTTGGAAAAGACCTTCGAGATCATGGAGTCCAACCTATCACCCAACACCATCTAATCAGCTAAACCATGGCACCAAGTGCCTCATCCAGCCCCTTCCTAAACACTTCCAGTGATGGTAACTCCACCACCTCCCTGGGCAGCCCATACCAATGGCCAATCTCTCTTTCTGGGAAGAACTTCTTCCTAACATCCAGCCTAAACCTCCCCTGGCACAGCTTGAGACTGTGTCCTCTTGTTCTGGTGCTGGTTGCCTGGGAGAAGAGACCAACCCCCACCTGGCTACAACCTCCCTTCAGGGAGTTGTAGAGAGCAAGAAGGTCTCCCCTGAGCCTCCTCTTCTCCAGGCTAAGCAACCCCAGCTCCCTCAGCCTCTCCTCACAGGGCTGTGCTCCAGACCCCTCCCCAGCTTTGTTGCCCTTCTCTGGACACCTTCCAGCAACTCAACATCTTTCCTAGACTGAGGGGCCCAGAAGTGGACACAGGACTCAAGGTGTGGCCTAACCAGTTCTGAGTATCCCTGGAAATATCCAAGGTCAGGCTCAACAAGGCTCTGAACAACCTGATCTAGTGAAGGATGTCCATGCTCACTGTAGGGTTGTTGGACTGGATGACCTTTGGAGGTCCCTTCCAACCCAAACTATTCTATGATCTATGACTGTTACTTGAGTCTCTCTCTACTGATGGCTAAAAATCTGTAGGGCCCTTGAGATTCAATCCAACTATGAAACCCTTTTCCCTTGAGTGAGCTGCTGTGGTCTCAGCTTTGAGCTGTGTGCCACGAGCCTCATGGAGTTTTCCCAGCCAGGGTTTTGCCCTAGCTGTTTCTTCCTGGATATTCTGAGAAAATAAATGCCCCAAATCTTCCTACTGATGCCTTTCTTCATTTACTAGGTAGCCAGTATGGTGATGAATTCAAAACTATCTCTCAATGTGTCATCTACCTCTCATCTAAAGCCATCCTAATTTCCCACCTGACTTCCCGTCATAAGCTTCTGCAGGAATTGCTAACAGTATCCATTTCCATTCAAAAGCACTATCCCTTGGTTCCTGCTGTTCAGCCAGTGTTTACTCCCTGTGTGAGCATCCCCAGTGCTGCAGACTTCAATCCCTGATCTGCAGCTTTTGCTTTTTTCCCCCTTCCCTGAAACTTAAGTATGCCCACTGTGACTTTGTTGTTCGCAGAGCAGCTATACCTGACAAGAGAAAGTCAAACGCCAACAGGTGGAGAGGTGTGCTCTCCCCAGGCTGGACAGAGGTTGAATGCTAATGAATCTCTGCTGGGTGCTCACTGCTTTATTTTCTGTCATAGTGTCTAAGACTGCCTGGGTATGTAATTTCTCCCCTCCAGTTTCTAAATGTTGAGGTTATTTTCAGACATGAGGAAAATGTGCTGCTGCTGCTGCTGCCTCCTCGCCTCACGTTGAAGTGAAGTTCTAGGTGCTTGTAGCACTGGCTGATACTCTGTAGAACAGGTTTGCCTAAGGGAATTAGCATCTTTGTTAGTGAGATAACAAATGAATAGGGGTATTTTTGGAATGGAATGGAATGGAATGGAATGGAATGGAATGGAATGGAATGGAATGGAATGGAATGGAATAGAATAGAATGGAATGGAATGGAATAAACCAGGTTGGAAAAGACCTCAGAGATCATCGAGTCCAACCTATCACCCAACACCATCTAATCAACTGAACCAAGGCACCAAGCTAAATATGTTCTTTTTACCACAAAGAAAAGCTTTCCTGCTAAACTGGAATGAATAGACTAGACTAGACTAGACTAGACTAGACTAGACTAGACTAGACTAGAATAGAATAGAATAGAATAGAATAGAATAGACCAGGTTGTAAAAGACCTTTGAGCTCATCAAGTCCAACCTATCACCCAACACCATCTAATCAATTAAACCATGGCACCAAGCACCCCATCCAGTCTCTTCCTAAACACCCCCAGTGATGGTGACTCCACCACCTCCCTGGGCAGCACATTCCAATGGCAAATCACTCTTTCTGGGAAGAATTTCTTCCTGACATCCAGGCTAAAGCTCCCCTGGCACAGCTTGAGACTGTGTCCTCTTGTTCTGATGCTGGTTGCCTGGGGGAAGAGACCAACCCCCACCTGGCTACAGCCTCCCTTCAGATGGCAATAAGGTCTGCCCTGAGCCTCCTCTTCTCCAGGCTAAGCAACCCCAGCTCCCTCAGCCTCTCCTCACAGGCCTGTGCTCCAAACCTCTCCCCAGCCTTGTTGCCCTTCTCTGGACACATTCAATTGTCTCAATATCCTTCCTAAACTGAGGAGCCCAGAACTGGGCACAGGACTCCTGGTGTGGCCTAAGCAGTGCTGAGTCCCGGGGCAGAAAATGTAACTAGTAAATTATACCCTTGCTATGGAATATGATGGGAAATTGGTGCCATCTTTCTTCTGCAATTGTGAAATCACAAAGCAATTCTGTTCTGAAAGCAAACTACTGTGATATTATGGAAAGCTAGGCTCATTTGTTTTCCTTTTTAATGAAAAACAAGAATTTGCAGTAGCAGACAAATCCTTGGCCACCTACCTGATGTAAATACTGAGTGCTCTCTGGAAATGCTGCAGTAATTCTAGATTTGAGCTTCATGGCTGGGAACATCATATGCTTTTTATGTGAACAACCACATATTTGTGAAAGAATGGAACCAGTGCCCCATGTGAAGGGAGGTTGTAGCCAGGTGGGAGTTGGTCTCTTCCCCCAGGCAACCAGCACCAGAACAAGAGGACACAGTCTCAAGCTGCACCAGAGGAGGTTCAGGCTGGATGTCCTTCTTAAACTGAGTGGCCCAGAACTGGACACAGGACTCAAGGTGCGGCCTAACCAAAGCAGAGTACAGGGGCACAATGACCTCCCTGCTCCTGCTGGCCACACTATTCCTAATGCAGGCCAGGATGCGGTTGGACTTCTTGGCCACCTGGGCACACTGCTGGCTCATGTTCAGGCAGCTGTTGATCAGCACCCCCAGGTCCCTCTGTTTGGGAGCTCTCCAGCCACTCTGACCCCAGCCTGTAGCTCTGCATGGGGTTGCTGTGGCCAAAGTGCAGCACCTGGCACTTGGACTTGCTGAATTCCATCCCATTGGACTCCGCCCATCTGTCCAGCTGGTAACTTTCTATGGCTCCTGAGAAAGCTGGCATGAGGTTCCTGTCTGAAGCCAAAACAATCTGAGCATTTACCCTCTGTTCTCAAAATAAACCAACTGCCACTACCGCCCCGAATACAGCATTCTGCAACACAAATCACAAACCACTATGGCATTTATAACCTATTCTATTCTATTCTATTCTATTCTATTCTATTCTATTCTATTCTATTCTATTCTATTCTATTCTATTCTATTCTATTCTATTCCATTCCATTCCATTCCATTCCATTCCATTCCATTCCATTCCATTCCAAATGAACGGGGCCCTACAAGAAGGATGGAGAGGGACTGTTTACAAAGGCCTGCAGTGACAGGACAAGGGACGATGGCTTCAAACTAGAGAAGAGCAGATTTAGATTGGATGTTAGGTAGCAGTTCTTTACTATGAGGGTGGTGGAACACTCAAAGAGGTTGCCCAGGGAGGTAGTTGAGGCCCTATCCCTGGAGATCTTCAAAGTGAGGCTTGGCAGGGCTCTGGGCAGCTTGATCTAGTTGAGGATGCTCTTGATGACTGCAGAGGGGCTTGGATTGGATGACCTTCAGAGATCCCTTCCAGCCCAGGTCATTCTGTGATTCTATTGTATGAAACACACAAGCACATTATCTACAGATTGGCTTCTGTGTTAGAATTGTATCTGTGTAAACATATTTAATCTTTTTCTGAGAGGATGCTGTGGGCCCTAGATCAGCACTCCCCAGGCTCTAAAATTCAGTATTTGGCATCCCTGGGGGAAGTGGGGGCCTTCTCTTGGTGATACAGTGTCACACTAAGCATGCTTCAAGATGTGTAGGCCAACCTGACACAATGCAGACCCCAGGTGGAGGGTCTTGGAAGGGATTCTGGAAGGAGAGGTGATCCTGCAGGAAAAAAACCCCACATCTCCTGAACTCATCTCATCAAGCCACTTCCTCTCAGATATGGTACAGTACAGGAGACTTATTCCCTGCTTTGTAGTTGTCTAAAAACTCCAACAGCTCAGTGCTGTCTGTGCACACAGAGTGATTTTTGGGAGTTAATGTTCTCAGCTGCCCTCCCTCAAAGCACTGCTGCTTGTTTCCCCTTGCAGTGGAGAGGGCAAATGGGAATATGTTGCAGATCCTCAGTTGCTGCAGTTGAAAGTCCCAGCCTGAGGTGTCCTTACTATGGCACAGACATTACCTCAGTCTTCGGCTCAGGGTGGTTTGGTTTTGTTTTGTTTTGTTATGCTGCTGAATACAAACTCTTGGAAGCAGAACTGCCTGGGGAACTGAGCCTGAAAACTAGATGAAATTAAAAGTATTCAGTGTGTGACTGGGGGAGTTAGTGAGAACTGCCTTGTGCAAGATGACACCCAGAGATACTGCCACGGCAGAGCAGCGAGCCGCTGGGAGCTGTGGACCATCCAGCCATAGCCGGTTTGTTCTGCCAGAGCCCTGCCGCACTGTCATGCCTCGTGACCTGGCTTCCCAGGCACAGAGAGAATCATAGGATCATAGAATCTGTAAGGTTGGAAAAGACCTCAGAGATCATCAACTCCAACCTATCACCCAACACCTCAGGCACCAAGTGCCACATCCACTAACCTCTTGAACACCTCCAGGGATGGTGACTGCACCACCTCCCTGGGCAGCACATTCCAATGGCCAGTCGCTCTTTCTGGGAAGAACTTTCTCCTCACCTTGAGCCTAAAGTACCCCTGGTGCAGCTTGAGACTGTGTCCTCTTGTTCTGCTGCTGGTTGCCTGGTAGAAGACACCAACCCCCTCCTGGCTACAACCTCCCTTCAGGTAGTTCTAGAGAGCAAGAAGGTCTCCCCTGAGCCTCCTCTTCTGCAGGCTAAACAACCCCAGCTCCCTCAGCCTCTCCTCATAGGGCTTCTGCTCCACACCTCTCACGAGCCTCATTGCCCTTCTCTGGACACCTTCCAGCAGCTCAACATCTTTCCTAAACTGAGGGGTCCAGAACTGGACACAGCACTCAAGGTGTGGCCTAACCAGTGCTGAGTCCAGGGGCACAATGGCTTCCCTGATCATGCTGGCCACACTATTACTGATCCAGGCCAGCATGCCATTGGCCTTCTTGGCCACCTGGGCACACTGCAGGCTCATGTTCAGCCTACTATCAGTCAGTACCCCCAGGTCCCTCTCTGCCTGGCTGCTCTCCAGCCACTCTGCCCCCAGCCTGTAGCACTGCATGGGATTCTTGTGACCAAAGTGCAGCACCTGGCACTTGGACTTGCTGGATGCCATCCTGTTGGACTCTGCCCATCTGTCCAGCCCGTCAAGGTCCCTCTGCCTAGCCCTTCTACCCTCCAACAGATCAAGTCCTGCTTCCAAATTGGTGTCATCTGCAAATTTACTGATGATGGACTCAGGACTCAATCCCCTTGTCCAGATCATCAATAAAGATATTGAACAGGATGGGGCCCAGCACTGAGCCCTAGGGGACACCACTGGTGCCTGGCTGCCAGCTGGATGCACCACCATTCACCACCACTCTCTGGGTTCAGCCAGATGAGGTCTCTCAGCCTGGGAACTGCCTGTGGATGTACTTTGTGGAACTAAGTGCAATTGTATTTCATTTCCTTTCCAATTCTCATTAATCTGTCCCTGTGGTGGAGAGCAGAATTTAACCTTGAGTCTGAGTGTTTCTGCCACCCACGCTGCCGTCTTCTGAAGTGCCTGTCAGTGACACTACTGAAAGCTACCCAGCATGAGTGCACAGGGATTGCCAAGCAAGCTGTGGCTGTGCAGGTGCAAACATCTGCCCCAGTGCAAACTGCCCTTTCACCTGCCCTCACCACCTATTCAAAACACACATTGTGCAGCAGCAGAAGCGTTGTCAGACTAATTGCTGTTAGACTAGACTAGTCTAGGCTAGTCTAGGCTAGGCTAGTCTAGGCTAGGCTAGGCTAGAATAGAATGGAATAGAATGGCATAGAATGGCATAGAATGGAATGGAATGGAATGGAATGGAATGGAATGGAATGGAATGGAATAGAATAGAATAGAATAGAATAGAATAGAATAGAATAGAATAGAATAGAATAGAATAGAATAGAATAGAATAGAATAGAATAGAATAGACCAGGTTGGAAGAGACCTTTGAGATCATCGAGTCCAACCTATCACCCAACACTACCTAATCAACTGAACCATGGCACCAAGCACCCCATCAATTCTCTTCCTAAACACCTGTTCTGAGCCCCTCAGTTTAGGAAAGATGTGGACTTGCTGGAAAGTGTCCAGAGAAGGGCAACAAAGTTGGGGAGAGGTCTGGGGCACAGCCCTATGAGGAGAGGCTGAGGGAGCTGGGGTTGCGTAGCCTGGAGAAGAGGAGGCTCAGGGGAGACCTTCTTGCTGTGTACAACTCCCTGAAGGGAGGTTGTAGCCAGGTGGGGGTTGGTCTCTCCTCCCAGGCAGCCAGCACCAGAACAAGAGGACACAGTCTCAAGCTGTGCCAGGGGAAATTTAGGCTTGAGGTGAGGAGAAAGTTCTTCCCAGAAAGAGAGATTGGCCATTGGAATGTGCTGCCCAGGGAGGTGGTGGAGTCACCGACCCTGGAGGTGTTCAAGAGGGCATTTGATGTGGCACTCGGTGCCATGGTTTAGTTAGTCCTGAGGTGTTGGGTGCTAGGTTGGACTTGGTGATCTCTGAGGTCTTTTCCAACCTTATTGATTCTGTGATTCACATTTCTCTTCCATTCCCATTCTCTCCTTCCTTCTGATCTTGACTATTCTGCTTTTGGCTATTCTGCTTTTCTTAGGAGAAGATAACATTTCTGGCCTGGCCTAGAGATAAGCCTAACACTGCTTCTGGGGGAGGGGGCAGTGGAGCAGCTTCCCTGGTCTTTTGGACCAGGGGGTTTTCCTTGTTATTTACTGATTGTAAATACCTGTATAATGTTGTAAATCCTGTCTATTTTGTACCTATTCATTGCATGCCATTGCAGAGTGTAGTTTTTGCTGGTAACTACAGCTTCATTTGCTTCTGAGTTAGTCTGGCTAGAGTTAATGCTGGGGGGAAAGGTCAACCCACCACAGGTATCTGACCCTGCAATAGTGACAGCATGACTGCAATAGAGGAAGGAGACTTGGAAAGGTGTGCCCAGAGATGTACATTGATCTCCTGCTGCCACCTGCTGGGGTTTGCATCGTGCACCCTGGAAAAGCCATTTCCACTGTACAGAATGAACCTCAAAGCAAAGACCCTAAGAAACAAGCTTGTGCATGCAATCTCTTACGTGGTGCTCTTTCTTCCCTGCTGGACAAACATCCCTCCTTGCAGGGAGATAGGCTTTAAGAGTAATTTTGCTACAGAAGACCAAATATTAGGCTGGATGTTTGGAAGGAGTTCTTCACAGAAAGAGAGATTGGCCATTGGAATGTGCTGCCCAGGGAGGTGGTGGAGTCACCATCACTGGAGGGGTTTAGGAAGAGACTGGATGGGCTGCTTGGTGCCATGGTTTAGTTGATTAGATGGTGTTGGGTAATAGGTTGGAATCAATGATCTCAAAGATCTTTTCCATCCTGGCTTATTCTAGTCCATTCCATTCCATTCCATTCCATTCCATTCCATTCCATTCCATTCCATCCCATACTATACTATTCTATTCTATTCTAATTGAAGTGTTGGTAATTAGTGTGGGATCTGATTTTTTTATTTCTTTTCTGCTGTGGAAATGTTGTGTGTACCTGAATATAATCACAGAGACATAGAATCAATAAAGTTGGAAAAGACCTCAGAGATCATCAAGTCCAACCTAGCACCCAATAACTAAACCATGGCTTCAAGTGCCACATCCAGTGCCCTCGAACACTTCCAGTGATGGTGACTCCACCACCTCCCTGGGCAGCACATTCCAGTGGCCAATCTCTCTTTCTGGGAAGAACTTCTTCCTCACCTCAAGCCCAAACCTTCCCTGGTGCAGCTTGAGGCTGTGTCCTCTTGTGTTGGTTGCCTGGGAGAGGAGACCAACCCTCACCTGGCTACAACCATCAGTGGAAGTCACCATCACTGGAGGTGTTTAGGAAGAGACTGGATGAGGCACTTGGTGCCATGGTTTAGTTGATTAGATGGTGTTGGGTGATAGGTTGGACTTGATGATCTCTGAGGTCTTTTCCAACCTGGTTAATGCTATTCTATTCTATTCTATTCTATTCTATTCTATTCTATTCTATTCTATTCTATTCCATTCCATTCCATTCCATTCCATTCCATTCCATTCCATTCTACTCCTATTCTAATTCCTGTTTCTATTTCTATTCTATTCCATTCTATTCTATTCTACTCTACTCTATTCTATTCTACTCTATGCTATTCTATTCTACTCTATTCTACTCCTATTCTATTCTAATTCCTGCTTCTATTTCTATTCTATTCCATTCTATTCTATTCTACTCCTATTCTGTTCTAATTCCTGGTTCTATTTCTATTCTATTCTATTCTATTCTATTCTATTCTATTCTATTCTATTCTATTCTATTCTATTCTACTCTATTCCATTCTATTCTATTCTACTCCTGTTCTAATTCCTGGTTCTATTTCTATTTTGTTCTGTTCTGTTCTATTCTATTCTATTCTATTCTACTCTATTCTATTCTACTCCTATTCTGTTCTAATTCCTGGTTCTATTTCTATTCTATTCTATTCTATTCTATTCTATTCTATTCTATTCTATTCTATTCTATTCTATTCTCCCCCTGTTTGAACTTTCCTTGAGCAGGCCAGGCAGAAGCAGGAGGAGGCAGTGGCACGTGGCATATTCTTGCTGCTGTTGCTGGTGTTTTGCTCTGTAAGAGAGACAGTTTTTTACAGCCTGAGAGCACACTTTTTATTTCTTTTCAGCTTTTCCACTTAGCAGCAAAATTGGGAAGAGTGAAAGGAAGAGAGAGGGAAGTTAGCTTTTCTTCTTTTCCTATCATATCAACAAATAAGAGATGTGCACTCAGTGGAACTACAGATAACAGAAAATCCAAGGGTTCCAGTGACCCTGGTGTTCCAGCTTAATGTATGCACTCAGAAAGGATTAAATTGCTCAGGCTAAAGCTGATATGAATTTAATGTGGGGATTCTTAAACTGTGGTCTGCTGTTGCCATGGCAATCCTCTTGAGTCAGCCCTGATTAGTATTTAAACAAACAAGCAGGCAAATGGCTCTTTAAAAAAGGAGACAAATGACTGTAGCTTGTTATAAAGGGTAAAGGAGGGTGGTATTAGTGAGCTGTCTTGTGTCAAAGGTCATCCTGCTGGTATCATAGCTTGCTGGGTTTTTAATTTCTCTTCCTCACCTTAATATTTAATTGTATTAGAAATTCTTCTGGCACCTATTCAGTTCTCCTCTGAAAATTAAGGCCATTATGGAATGCTCAAGGCATTGCAAAAAGGCATGCAAACCAACAGCTCAGGGCTTTGGTAGTGTCAGAATAAGACAGGGAGTTTCACAACAATCCCAAGCCAAGCAAGATGAAAAGCCCAAGAGCTTTTAGCTCAGGTGGAGGAATTCCAGCAGGAGGAAGTTGTGTGCTATAACCTTAGCATCACTGTAATAGGATAGGATAGGATAGGATAGGATAGGATAGGATAGGATAGGATAGGATAGGATAGGATAGGATAGGATAGGATAGGGTAGGGTAGGGTAGGGTAGGGTAGGGTAGGGTAGGATAGGATAGGATAGGATAGGATAGGATAGGATAGGATAGGATAGGATAGGATAGGATAGGGTAGGGTAGGATAGGATAGGATAGGATAGGATAGGATAGGATAGGATAGGATAGGATAGGATAGGATAGGATGGAATGGAATGGAATGGAATGGAATGGAATGGAATGGAATGGAATGGAATGGAATGGAATGGAATGGAATGGAATAAACCAGGTTGGAAAAGACCTTCAAGATCATCAAGTCCAACCTATCACTCAATACCATCTAATCAACTAAGCCATGGCACTTAAGTGCCTCATCCAATCTCTTCTTAAACACCTCCAGTGATGGTGACTCCACCACCTCCCTGGGCAGCACATTCCAATGGCCAGTCTCTCTTTCTGGGAAGAATTTCTTCCTAACACCCAGCCTAAACCTCCCCTGGCACAGCTTGAGAAATGCTGGGAGCTTTGTTTTGGCAGCCCATATCTATGTAGCCAGTACCTGCCTCTCCACACTCCAGCAGGGCTGGGGTTTGAGTGCTGCCTGCTGCATCCCTGGGCCTTGCTTGCACTGGGCATTACACCCAGGTTCCTCTAATCCATGTGGTGCCTGGGGGTTGGAGTCTATAGAATGGAATGGAATGGAATGGAATGGAATGGAATAGAATAGAATAGAATAGAATAGAATAGAATAGAATAGAATAGAATAGAATAGAATAGAATAGAATAGAATAGACCAGGTTGGAAGAGACCTTTGAGATCATCGAGTCCAACCTATCACCCAACACTACCTAATCAATTGAACCATGGCACCAAGCACCCCATCAAGTCTCTTCCTAAACACCTGTTCTGGGCCTCTATGAGAGTCATTACTGTGCAAATCTGTGCCAATCAACCAACCCTGCTGCCCACACCAAGTGTTGTTTGTGAAGCAGGTCGATGTGCTTGAGCAGATGAAGTGGTGTCATGCAGGAACTGCCAGTGGCCTGCTTGTGTGATTTGAATTCTTGTTTCCTTTCAGATATACTTGAAAGAAATTTTAAGAGAAATAGGCATTTACAACGTGAAGGGGACCCACAAAAACACATGGGAGCTGAAGCCAGAATACAGACACTACCAAGGAGAAGAGAAGAGTGATTAACAAAGGTGTTTATGAAGAGAGAATTAGTGATTGGACTGAGAGAACTGTGGTGAGTTTACAAACAGGACTGAGTGCAACACAATTCTGCCAGGTTCAATTGAGAGCAGCTGGTCCATTGCAATTTTCCACAGCTGCTTCTTCCCCCCCCAGGAATATTTCTTGTATGTTTCTCTTAAGTGTTTTTTGTCTTTTAAAGGAAGAAAAGATGAAACCTATTTATAGAATGAGCTTGTATTAGATTTACCTTCATTAGGAATCTTTTTGAGTTATGCTCTTACTTTTTCTTGATAGCTGTGTGGCTTTTCCAAGCCCTAGTGAGTTTGAAGGAGAACATGTCCTGGAGGAACCTGCAGCTTTGTGGCTTTGCATCCCAGCAGAGCTGGTTTAATACCCCCACTTCTGCTGGGATCTGTCAAGGCTTTCTCTGGAAAGTTGAAAAGATGCACAGCTCTTGGTGCAGAGTTTTGGTGGAATGGGCATGATGCTTCTTTTGGCAGAAGGCTTTGGAAAACACAGCCACAAATGGTGCTCATCAGTCCTTAGGCTTCATGGGAACAAACCAATAAGTGAAAACACCCCTCAAGCAAGGCCTGTTTGGTTCACAGGTCAGTGGGAAGATGACAATCCCCTCCAGGTAGTCACTGAGGGGGAGAGGGAAAAAAAAAGATGAAATGTCTGTCTATTGGGTAAAACAAGGCGTAGATTTCTCTTCTGGGTTGTTGTTTGGCTTGGGTCTGGTTGGCTTTTTTATGATGATACCTATGGATTAAGTGCATCAATAAACCCCTTACTTTCATTTGTACCACACAATGTTCTGCATTCTTGACTGAACACAGGCTGTGATGTAGCTGGCACAAGTACCAAGTAGTTTTTCAAACCATGTGTTTATTGCTGCCCTTGCAACTGGGTTTCCATGTGGTGTGTGTTCTGGGGAAGATTGTTTCATCCATGTCTCTGTTCCCCATGTCTCTGTTTGGGGAAGATTGTTTCATCCATGTCTCTGTTTGGGGAAGATTGTTTCATCCATGTCTCTGTTCTTCATGTCTCTGTTCTGGGGAAGATTGTTTCATCCATGTCTCTGTTCCCCATGACTCTGTTTGGGGAAGATTGTTTCATCCATGTCTCTGTTTGGGGAAGATTGTTTCATCCATGTCTCTGTTCTTCATGTCTCTGTTTGGGGAAGATTGTTTCATCCATGTCTCTGTTCCCTGTGTCTCTGTTTTGGGGAAGATTGTTTCATCCATGTCTCTGTTCCCTGTGTCTCTGTTTTGGGGAAGATTGTTTCATCCATGTCTCTGTTCTTCATGTCTCTGTTCTGGGGAAGATTGTTTCATCCATGTCTCTGTTTCCTGTGTCTCTGTTTTGGGGAAGATTGTTTCATCCATGTCTCTGTTCCCCATGTCTCTGTTTGGGGAAGATTGTTTCATCCATGTCTCTGTTCTTCATGTCTCTGTTTGAGGAAGATTGTTTCATCCATGTCTCTGTTCTTCATGTCTCTGTTTTGGGGAAGATTGTTTCATCCATGTCTCTGTTCCCTGTGTCTCTGTTTTGGGGAAGATTGTTTCATCCATGTCTCTGTTCCCCATGTCTCTGTTTGGGGAAGATTGTTTCATCCATGTCTCTGTTCCCCGTGTCTCTGTTTTGGGGAAGATTGTTTCATCCATGTCTCTGTTCTTCATGTCTCTGTTTGAGGAAGATTGTTTCATCCATGTCTCTATTTCCTGTGTCTCTGTTTTGGGGAAGATTGTTTCATCCATGTCTCTGTTCCCCATGTCTCTGTTTGGGGAAGATTGTTTCATCCATGTCTCTGCTCCCCATGTCTCTGTTTTGGGGAAGGTTGTTTCATCCATGTCTCTGCTCCCCATGTCTCTGTTTTGGGGAAGGTTGTTTCATCCATGTCTCTGTTCCCCATGTCTCTGTTCTGGGGAAGATTGTTTCATCCATGTCTCTGTTTGGGGAAGATTGTTTCATCCATGTCTCTGTTTCCTGTGTCTCTGTTCTGGGGAAGATTGTTTCATCCATGTCTCTGTTCTTCATGTCTCTGTTTGGGGAAGATTGTTTCATCCATGTCTCTGTTCCCCATGTCTCTGTTTGGGGAAGATTGTTTCATCCATGTCTCTGTTCCCCATGTCTCTGTTTGGGGAAGATTGTTTCATCCATGTCTCTGTTCCCTGTGTCTCTGTTTTGGGGAAGATTGTTTCATCCATGTCTCTGTTCCCCATGTCTCTGTTTGGGGAAGATTGTTTCATCCATGTCTCTGTTCCCCGTGTCTCTGTTTTGGGGAAGATTGTTTCATCCATGTCTCTGTTCCCCATGTCTCTGTTTGGGGAAGATTGTTTCATCCATGTCTCTGTTCCCTGTGTCTCTGTTTTGGGGAAGATTGTTTCATCCATGTCTCTGTTCCCCGTGTCTCTGTTTTGGGGAAGATTGTTTCATCCATACAATACAATACAATACAATACAATACAATACAATACACCAGGTTGGAAGAGACCTTCAAGATCATCGCGTCCAACCCATCAAACAATCCAACCCACCCAACAACTAGACCATACAGCCAAGCACCCCATCAAGTCTTCTCCTGAACACCTCCTGTGAAGGTGACTCCACCACCTCCACGGGTAGCCGATTCCAATGGGCAATCACTCTCTCCGTGTAGAACTTCTTCCTAACATCCAGCCTAAACCTGCCCTGGCGCAGCCTGAGACTGTGTCCTCTTGTTCTGGTGCTGGCTGCCTGGGAGAAGAGGCCAACCTCTGCCTGTCTCTGTTCCCCATGTCTCTGTTTGGGGAGGATTGTTTCATCCATGTCTCTGTTCCCCGTGTCTCTGTTCTGGGTAAAATTGTTTTTCCGTAGAATCATAGAATCAGTAAGGTTGGAAAAGACCTCAGAGGTCATCAAGTCCAACCTGTGACCCAGCACCTCACGACTAAATAAACCATGGATTCAAGTGCCACATCCAATCCTCTTTTGAACACCTCCAGGTGTCTCTGTTCCCTGTGTCTCTGTTCTGGGAAGATTGCATCCTGGCCAGCATCAGGAACAGTGTAGCCAGCAGGAGCAGGGAAGTCATTGTGCCCCTGGACGCAGCACTGGTTAGGCCACACCTTGAGTCTTGTGTCCAGTTCTGGGCCCCTCAACTTAGGAAGGACATTGAGACACTTGAATGTGTCCAGAGAAGGGCAACGAGGCTGGGGAAAGGTCTGGAGCACAGCCCTGTGAGGAGAGGCTGAGGGAGCTGGGCTTGCTTAGCCTGGAGAAGAGGAGGCCCAAGGGAGACCTTCTTGCTGTCTCCAACTCCCTGAAGGGAGGTTGTAGCCAGGTGGGGGTTGGTCTCTTCTGCCAGGCAACCAGCACCAGAACAAGAGGACACAGTCTCAAGCTGTGCCAGGGGAAGTTTAGGCTGGAGGTGAGGAGAAAGTTCTTCCCAGAGAGAGTTGTTAGCCATTGGAATGTGCTGCCCAGGGAGGTGGTGGAGTCACCCTCACTGGAGGTAATCAAGAGGGGATTGGACGTGGCACTTGAAGCCATGGTTTAGTTAGTCCTGAGGTGCTGGGTGATAGGTTGGACTTGATGATCTCTGAGGTCTTTTCCAACCTTACTGATTCTATGATTCTATAATCCATGTGTTTGTTCCTCATGTCTCTGTTCTGGGGGAAGATTGTTTATCCCTCTCTCTGTTCCCTATGTCTCTGTGTGGGGTAAGTTGTGTTATCCATCTCTCTGTTCCCTAGGTCTCTGTTTGGGGAAGATTGTTTATCCATGTCTCTGTTCCACTGTGCATTTCTGAACTGCATGGTGCAAGAGTTGTCTCTTCAGCATCCTTTTGTGGGGGCAGCAGGGGAGGAAAATGGGAGGACAATTTAATTGTATTCTCAAAGCATTTCTGTTAACACAACAGCAAAGAAAACAGTGTGTGTGGGGGGAATCCTTGGTATATTTGTAAATAAAGCAGGAGGTGAGGGTTTATAGCACAACTTTCACATGCCCTCAGGTCTTTCAGATGTGTGCATCACTTCTGCAAATAGTATAATGCAATGAGAGTGCATGAAAACCAAACATTCCACTTAGAAGCAACAAAAGGTTTGGGGAGGGGGAGGGAGAGGTAGCCAATGCCTTGGGAGGTTTGACAAACAATTCTGACCCCTTATGCATAAGCCACACATTCTGATTTTGTTCAGAGCATTTTTTCTAGAGCTGTTTCAAGTCTCTCTCTACAGATGGGCTTCCTGATGGTGCTCAGCTTTCCAGAGCATGGAGTGTCCAGTTCCTAAAAGGTGGAGTGCTGAGGCTGTTTGAAAAGCCAAGTTGTGTTCCAGGGACACGTGCTTGCATAAATGCCACCACTGACTCCTGCCTCTTCAGGCTCTACCAGCAGGACCCAGCTTGTGGACAGCTGCAGGAGATATCTGAGGATGCTGACAGGAAACCAGGAAGTCAGCCTTCATGTCTGGCCACGGTACAATATGTGCTCCCCCAAACCAGCCAGACCCTGCACACATGCTGTTCAAGTCCTCTGGAGACTTGCATCCACAAGTGTGTAGGATGATAGCTATTGCTTGTCAAGAGCTGGGCTCCTCTGCTGCATTCTGGTGCTGTTTGACCAGCTAAGGGACCTGGAGAGTTTAGGTCAACTTCTGCTTTCATAGAATCATAGAATCAATAAGGTTGGAAAAGACCTCAGAGATCATCAAGTCCAACCCAGCACCCAGCACCTCAGGACTACTAAACCATGGCTTCAAGTGCCACATCCAATCCCCTCTTGAACACCGCCAGGGATGGTGACTCCACCACCTCCTGGGCAGCACATTCCAATGGCCAATCTCTCTTGCTGGGAAGAACTTTTTCCTCACCTTGAGCCTAAACCTCCCCTGGTGCAGCTTGAGACTGTGTCCTCTTGTTCTGGTGCTGGGTGCCTGGGAGAAGAGACAGTATCACAGTATCACCAAGGCTGGAAGAGACCTCAAAGATCATCAAGTCCAACCTGTCACCACAGACCCCATGACTAGACCATGGCACCAAGTGCTACATCCAATCCCCTCTTAAACACCTCCAGGGACGGTGACTCCACCACCTCCCTGGGCAGCACATTCCAATGGCGAATGACTCTCAGTGAAGAACTTTCTCCTCACCTCCAGCCTAGACTTCCCCTGATGCAGTTTGAGACTGTGTCCTCTTGTTCTGGTGCTGGTTGCCTGGGAGAAGAGACCAACCCCCACCTGGCTACAACCACCCTTCAGGGAGTTGTAGAGAGCAAGGAGGTCTCCCCTGAGCCTCCTCTTCTCCAGGCTAAGCAACCCCAGCTCCCTCAGCTTCTCCTCGTAGGGCTTGTGCTCGAGGCCTCTCCCCAGCCTCGCTGCCCTTCTCTGGACACCTTCAAGTGTCTCAATATCCTTCTTAAACTGAGGGGCCCAGAACCGGACACAGGACTCAAGGAAGACTTTGTATTGCTCCTCAGGTGATCTTGTAAAACCATGCAGAATGCCATGCAGTCCTGGTTTAACACTGTTGTAATTCAGCACCACAAGTCCAAGTGACTGTGCCATTTTGGAGGGAAAATGTTAGCTCTGATGGGATGCTCAGCAGGATTAGCTTACAGGAAGGTATTTTGGATCTGCTTCTGGTTTTGGTGTCACTTGAGTATACTGCTTCACAGATTGTCCTAAGTTGAGCCAGCATAAATGCCAGGTAACCCAAGTAATTTACTGATCTGCAGAGTGCCTTTGGATGGGGTGAATAGCCTCTGCTTAGGATTAATGGAAGGTGTACCAAGCACACCATTTTATAGGGGGATTATATTCTTTACCAATAATTGGGTCAGAGGAAACCTTCTTGCTCTCTACAGCTACCTGAATGGAGGTTGTAGCCAGGAGGGGGTTAATCTCTTCTCCCAGGAAACCAGCACCAGAACAAGAGGGCACAGTCTCAAGATGCACCAGGGGAGGTTTAGGCTGGATGTTAGGAAGTTCTTCATAGAAAGAGAGACTGGCCATTGGAATGTGCTGCCCAGGGAGGTGGTGGAGTCACCATCCCTGGAGGTGTGCAAGAGGGGATTGGACATGGCCCCTCAGTTTAGGAAAGATGTTGAGTTGCTGGAAGGTGTCCAGAGAAGGGTAACAAAGATGGGGAGGGGTCTGGAGCACAGCCCTGTGAGGAGAGGCTGAAGGAGCTGGGGTTGCTTAGCCTGGAGAAGAGGAGGCTCAGGGGAGACCTTCTTGCTCTCTACAACTCTCTGAAGGGAGGTTGTAGCCAGGTGGGGGTTTGAGCTCTTCTCCCAGGCAAGCAGCACCAGAACAAGAGGACACAGTCTCAAGTTGTGGCAGGGGAGGTTCAGGCTGGATGTTAGGAAGAAATTCTTCCCAGAGAGATTGGCCATTGGAATGTGCTGCCCAGGGAGGTGGTGGAGTCACCATCACTGGAGGTGTTTAGGAAGAGACTGGATGGGGTGCTTGGTGCCATGGTTTAGTTGATTAGATGGTGTTGGGTGATAGGTTGGCCTTGATGATCTCAAAGGTCTTTTCCAACATGGTCTATTCTATTCTATTCTATTCTATTCTATTCTATTCTATTCTATTCTATTCTATTCTATTCTATTCTATTCTATTCTATTCTATTCTATTCCCATGTCTGCGGTGGGAGAGCTGACAGCACTGAGGGAGGGAAATGAGACCAACCTGCCCTGGCCTTCACACATCTAATTTAAGGTGGGTTTTTTATTCCAGAGAGGCTCACATAAACCCAGCATAAACTCCTGAAAAGCCTTCCTCCACCCAGCCAAGCCCAGCCTTATGAAGAGGCTATTTATACCCCAGTGATGGGAGAGGCTCCAAGCAGCAAGGGCTGCTTTTGTGCAGGGTCCACCAGACCGGACACCCCAGCTATGAGGTTTTCCTCCTGCATGTCCTTTCCAAAGCTTCCTAGTCCACAGTAAGCAAGGTGGCCATGAACATGAAACCCTTGAACCTGTGGACAGCTGCTCTCTTGCCCCTTTGGCTTAAAATTTGGGGTGGTTTTACAGAGGTCAAAGCACTCTTGGCCCCACCATGAGTGAGCATGTTGCCAGGAGGTGGCTGCCAGGCCAGGGCAGGTGAAACTGTTGGGTGAAGGTCTGTGCTTATGCCCTCAAATGCCATTTTGCTGGCAGCTTTACCAAGCAGCAGCAGCTGAAGGCAATTTTATGGCTGCAGGCTGCAGCCCTGCTTTGACTGGAGAGGCTGAGGGTGCCTGACTCAGGTACAGACCAAAGCTGGGGAGGGGTTTGGAGCACAAGCCCTATGAGGAGAGGCTGAGGGAGCTGGGGTTGCCTAGCCTGGAGGAGAGGAGGCTCAGGGGAGACATTCTTGCTGTCTACAACTACCTGAAGGGAGGGCAACCAGCCCAAGAACAAGAGGACACAGTCTCAAACTGTGCCAGGGGAAGTTTAGACTCAAGGTGAGGAGAAAGTTCTTCACAGAGAGACTTGCTAGCCATTGGAATGTGCTGCCCAGGGAGGTGGTGGAGTCACCATCCCTGGAGGTGTTTAAGAGGGGATTGGACGTGGCACTTGGTGCCATGGTTTAGTCATGAGGTCTGTGGTGACAGGTTGGACTTGATCTTTGAGGTCTCTTCCAACCTTGGTGATTCTGTGGTTTAGCTGATTAGATGGTGTTGGACGATAGGTTGGACTTGATGCTCTCAAAGGTCTTTCCCAACCTGGTCCAGTCTATTCTATTCAGACAGAGCTGTAGGTAAAGATGAACCCCAGCCCCTGAGCCAGACCATTCTAGTAGCAGCAGTGGGGTTTTGCTAGCTGAGCATCCACAGTGCACAGGGAGGGAGCACTCAGCTTTACATGGCCTTTTCTTGACTATTCTACTGCAAAGGCTTTGGGAGGCTCATCCTTGAATCCCAATCTCATTTTTTGGACAGTCCCTCTGAAGATCAGACAGCTGCATTGCTTTGGCAGGGCTCCCAGCATGCCCACTCCCTGCTGAGGATCACAGGGAAAGGGGGCTGCTCTCTGAAATGCCAGCAATGCTTCCTTCCACCACTTCTGGGCACAGAGAGGGAGGAGAATCCCAGCTGTTGGCTTCCAGGAGAGCTGCAGAGAAACAATAGTTCATCCTTTTTCTCACCACATTCAGCCTCCTGGGCAGGGTTGGTATCACACACCAAAAGAGTCTAAAAGGGCCTCCTAGGGTGTTTGGCTTCTTTCTGCCAGAAGTGGAAGGTTACAAATGCAGCTCTGATGTCTCAAACACCCAGCAGTTACACACATCAACATCCTGACACACTCCTGCAGAAGGCACTTCAGGGTTGCCAGCATTTGCTAGCACTCAAAAAAGGTCCCTCCAGGCTCCCAGTCCTGACCACAGCTACTTGGCTGGGATCTGTGCAGCTGGAAGCTGTTGTGCAGCTTCAACCAAAAGGCAGCCAAGGCAGAGAGACCACAAACCAGAACGTTTGCACCCCAGCAATGGCTCTGGGGCTGTTTGTGGCAAAGACTTTCAGGCTTGGGTAGGTTTTTCCTCCTACTGAGACATTCATATCCAAGCTAAGCGACCGTGGCATTTAACTGCTAGTCTCCCACTGTAGGCTAGTAGCAAGATAGTTACTTGCTGGCTAGTGGAGGGTAGAACAGCCCAGTTTACAACAGCTTCATCCAGGGGAAGTGACTGCAGAGCAGCAGTGCAGCTGGTGATCCACAGGAGCAGAGGGAGGCTCCTGCTCCAAGCCAGCAGCTGCACCTGAGAAAGCAGAGCTTCCCTCATAAAGATACTAGTGCTGTTTCCTAACAACATCCTCCCTAGATAGCTGCCACTGAAACCTGCCAGGGCTGCAGCAGGCTGGCCTGAGCCAGCTCAACAGTCAAGATTTGCTAAGGGAAGGAAACAAGGTGCAGCTGCCTTTTCTCTAGATAGTGTTTGTTTGAATGAATAAACCCCAATTTTACTTCTGTGACAGTGACCATGTCCTAAGCTTAGGAGTCCAGCCTGGCCTTGAGCTAAGCCACCTGAAAAAAACATCAAAATAAACCAAATCCCATTCCTTATATCCCTTAATTTACATTTTTCCCTTTGCAGCTTCTCCTCCTGCCCAAGCTGAGTGATGCACAAGGCTCCAGGACTGCCATCATAGAATCAATAAGGTTGGAAAGGACCTCGGAGCTCAAGTCCAACCTAGAACCCAACACCTCAGGACTAACTAAACCATGGCTTCAAGTGCCACATCCAATCCCTTTTTGATCACCTCCAGGGATGGTGACTCCACCACCTCCCTGGGCAGCACATTCCAATGGCAAATCTCTCTTGCTGGGAAGAACTTTCTCCTCACCTTGAGCCTAAACTTCCCCTGGTGCAGCTTGAGACTGTGTCCTCTTGTTCTGGTGCTGGTTGCCTGGGAGAAGAGACCAACCCCCACCTGGCTACAACCTCCTTCAGGTAGTTGTAGACATCAAGAAGGTCTCCCCTGAGCCTCCTCTTCTCCAGGCTAAGCAACCCCAGTTTAATCTCTTCTCCCTGACACCTGGCTTGATGCTACAACAACCCCAGGCAGTGCTACAGGCTGGGGTCAGAGTGGCTGGAGAGCGGCCAGGCAGAGAGAGACCTGGGGGTGCTGGTTGATGGTAGGCTGAAGATGAGCCTGCAGTGTGCCCAGGCAGCCAAGAAGGCCAATGGCATCCTGGCCTGCATCAGGAACAGTGTGGCCAGTAGGAGCAGGGAGGTCATTGTGCCCCTGTACACTGCACTGGTTAGGCCACACCTTGAGTCCTGTGTCCAGTTCTGGGCCCCTCAGTTTAGGAAGGATGTTGTATTGCTGGAGCATGTCCAGAGGAGGGCAACGAAGCTGGTGAGGGGTTTGGAACACAAGCCCTGTGAGGAGAGGCTGAGGGAGCTGGGGTTGCTTAGCCTGGAGGAGACTGAGGGGTGACCTTCTTGCTCTCTACAACTACCTGAAGGAGGTTGTAGCCAGGCAGAGGTTGGTCCCAGGCAGCCAGCACCAGAACAAGAGGACACAGTCTGAGGCTGCTCCAGGGAGGTTTAGGCTGGATGTTAGGAAGAAGTTCTATACAGAGTGATTGCCCACTGGAATGGGCTGCCCATGGAGGTGGTGGAGTCACCTTCATTGGAGGTGTTCAGGAGGAGACTTGATGGGGTGCTTGGCTGCATGGTTTAGTTGTTTGGGTGGGTTGGATTGTTTGATGGGTTGGACGCGATGATCTTGAAGGTCTCTTCCAACCTGGTGTATTGTATTGTACAGAGCAGCAAGACTTGTCCCTTTCCCTATGACACTGAAGGCAGCAATGCATTTCTTGGGAAGCACAGTGCAGCCAGAAGCAAAAAACCAAACACTTCTAGGGGGGAAAAATCCTGCATCTCAAGAGCCTTGGAACTGACACTGATGCTACAACAGGCTTGAGGGAGACTTCCCATCAAAAGCTCTGCCATGCAGAAAAGCATTCAAGACTGATAGGAGCATGTAACCCACTAGTTAGGCATGTTTGCACACACCAATTAAATGTCACAGACAGGGTAGCATGCAGTTTGCCAGGAGCCATTCAACCCCCAGCAAGGATGTTTTCATCATCACAGGATAATAGAGGTTGGAAGCTACCTCCAGAGATCAAGTCCACCCCACCTGCCAAAAGCAGGACCACCTAGGGCAGTCTGCACAGGAATGCATCCAGGTGGGTTTTGAAAGTCTCCAGAGGAGACTCCACAGCACCCCCAGGCAGCCTGTTCCAGGGCTCTGTCACCCTCCCTGTAAAGAAGTTTCTCTTCATGTTGAGGTGAAACCTTCTGTGTTCAAGTTTGTGTCCATTGTTCCTTGTCATATGGTTTAGTTGATGAGGTGGTGTTGGGTGATAGGTTGGACTTGATGATCTCAAAGGTCTTTTCCAACGTGGTTAATTCTATTCTAATTCCTGTGCCCCACCAAAGAGATTGGCCCCATCCCCTTGACACCCACCCCTGGGCATATTTATGGACATGCTCTTAAGCACCTCCTTTTCAAAGCAGCACCTCGGTTGTAGGCAGCTGCCACACAGCAATTTGCTCCAGGCTTGTGCCCAGCAGCCCCAGCCTCAGGAGCCAGGCAGGGGGAGGAGCTGTCCTCACTCCCACACCTGCTCTGATCAGTTTTAAACACTGACTCACTGCAAGTGGGAGGCTGGGGTATTGGGGGGTACACGGCCATATCAGCACTCTGATAGCAAATGCTCTGCCCTTCTTTGAAGGCCAGCTTTAAGTGACCACAGGAAGGGTAAAACAACTGCTTCACATGGCCCAGTTAAACCCTCCGCAAGGAAAGCAGACTTGGCTCCCAGGGAAGGCAGAGGAGCATTAATTTACATTGCTCAGATTACATCCAAATTGTCCCTCATCCAGCAGCACAGCTGGCACAAGATTCCCTAGTGGGAAAGCTGAGGAAGTTATGTAAATGAAGAACCCACAGAACTAAAATAGGGTCTGTTTAGACCAGACAGGAACCTCTGAGATAACTGGAGCATGCTGTGCTCCCACCTCCACAGACAGTATCTCACTCCTCCCAGCCTGCTGCAGCATCTATCTCCGCTCCACAGACACCTACCTCCACCTCAGGCCTTCGGCACTGGGGCCAAAAACGACAGCAAAGACGCCAAAACTTCGTGGAGGCCCAAGGCCTCACAGATCAACAACTGGCAAGTGGGTCACACCCTCCCCTCTCAAGTACCTGAACCCCCTATAGCTCTGCCATCACCACAGTAGGAACCAAGTTAATGAGTTGCAGTCCAAGGCAACACAGTTACACACAATCCTGTTGGCAGCAGCAAGAGCTGGGGCTCTGGGAGGGTGTTTGTGTTCCTTCCTTCAATCCGGACTGCCACAAGGTCAGGCAGGCAGAAAGCGCAAGGAACCTGTTACTGTTGCATCTCAGCAAGAACCCAGGAAGCAAAGGCCGTTTGCTCCAGGGCTGTCAAACAGATGCATTTCCTGACAACCCAGAGGGAACAGAAATCTCACCCCTAGACACGTACCTGCTTTGTAATAAGCCTTGGACAGGGTTAGGCCATTCTGACACTTTCTCTCCAAGCACAGAAAACCTCCAAATAATCCAGCAGCTTCAGCAAGCTCTCACCTCCTGAAGAGCTGTCAAATACAAAGGAGCTAGTGCCACAGCCAGGCTGTGTGGGAATCAGAGACTCAATGAGGTTGGAAAAGACCTCAGAAATCATCACATCCAACCCAGCACCCAACACCTCAGGACTAACTAAATCATGGCTTCAAGTGCCACATCAGATCACCTCTTGAACACTTCCAGGGTCGGCGACTCCACCACCTCCCTGGGCAGCACATTCCAATAGCCAATTACTCTTTCTGGGAAGAACTTTCTCCTAACCTCCAGCCTAAACTTTCCCTGGCACAGCTTGAGACTGTATCCTCATGTTCTGGTGCTGGTTGCCTGGGAGAAGAGACCAACCCCCACCTGGCTACAACCTCCTTCAGGTAGCTGTAGAGAGCAAGAAAGTCTCCCTTGAGCCTCCTCTTCTCCAGGCTAAGCAACCCCAGCTCCCTCAGGCTGTCCTCATAAGGCTTGCTTGTGCTTGACTCCCCAGCCTCATTGCCCTTCTCTGGACACATTCAAGTACCTCAATGTCCTTCTTAAATTGGGGGGCCCAGAAAGCCTAGTCACTTCACCCTCCCCACAATCCTCCCAGTACCCAGGCTCAGAGTGATGATGTTCCAGCACTCACATAACACATTGCAAGTTGTGTGGATTTTATCTTTGGAAGAGATACCAAAGGTAATTAAGGGAGTCTGGTCAATCACAGGAGGTGAAGGTGGTCCACTCCATTATGACAATGTTGCTGGGGCTCTGCCTTACTGACCTCAGCCTGCTTTTGTGCTCCATGGCTATAGGTGGAAACTGCATGACATACCTGGAGATAGTCAAGCTGCAGTGTGCTAGGGACAGTTACCAAAACCTTGGACAAACCTTGCTGCAACCCCTCCTGCAAGTCACCCGAAGAAACACACCAGGCCAAAAGGCATCTCCTAGAATGGGTTTAAATGAGTTTTATTTTAGACAACCTACATGACAGATGGGTTTTTGTTTTCCTTTCAAATAATGCCTCCACTCCAAATCAGGGTCAAAAATAAGTGAATAAAGCTCAAGATGACATCAGTCCAGTTGTTAAACGTTGCCGATTCCTGGTGTTGTGCCGATGAAGAAGAAACAGCAGCCAGCTATGAAGACAAGGGATCCAAAACCATAGTGCTTGATTTGTTACTGAAACAAGAGGAGCAAGTGTTAGTTCAAGATCAGCACAACTCACAGCACATCCCTATCCCCCCCCCCCCCCCCCAGCTTATCTGTGTATTCCCTAATTCAATCTGAGCTGCCACTGGCAGGCAGGCAGAAAGCGCAAGGAAGTTACTTTCGCATCTCAGTGCAAACCAGAGAGCAACAGAAGAGTGCCCCTGGTCTATCAGAGGATGCTGACCCCTTTCACCATCATACAGAGCAACTGCCACCAGCTGCTGAGCAAGCCAGGCAGGATTCTCAAACTCCTTTTTGGCCACTACACCACATTTCCTATTCCCCCTCAAATAAAAGCCTGTCCTAAACCAGGTACTACAGCTTACAACGATGTACGTGCTGTCTCTTGTTAAAGCTCTCCCAAGAAGCTGGAACATCTTTTTTGCCCACTGGGATGCCCTGCTGTTCTTTCACTCCACTTTGAAGCAGCTGTAGTTACCCAAATTGCACAGCAAAGAAGTCACTCAAGTAGAGATGCACACAAGCTTCTGCTCTGAAGAGGTAACTTCCAGCTGAGTGCCTGTTCCAGGGCCCATGACAGACACCACCCTTCAGTCAAGCTGCAGGAGGTGCTTGTTTTGGCTCAGGGGAGACCTTACTGCTCTCTACAACTCCCTGAAGGGAGGTTGCAGCCAGGTGGGGGTTGGTCTCTTCTCCCAGGCAACCAGCACCAGAACAAGAGGACACAGTCTCAAACTGCGCCAGGGGAGGTTTAGGCTGGATGCTAGGAAGAAGTTCTTCCCAGAAAAGAGATTGCCCATTGGAATGTGCTGCCCAGGGAAGTGGTGGAGTCACCATCACTGGAGGTGTTTAGGAAGAGACTGGATGGGGTGCTTGGTGCCATGGTTTAGTTGATTAGATGGTGTTGGGTGATAGGTTGGCCTTGATGATCTCAAAGGTCTTTTGCAACCTGGTCTGGTCTATTCTATTCTATTCCCATGTCTGCAGTGGGAGAGCTGACAGCACTGAGGAAGGGAAATGAGACCAACCTTGATGACCTCAAAAGTCATTTCCAACCTGGTTAATTCTATTCTATTCAATACCAGTGTTCCTTTTGTTGGGCTACCGCTCCACACCAGAACTTGGCTCATCTTTACATGACTTGCATACCAGAAAGCCTGTAAGAGGCTTTACAGATAAATTTAGGTGTCTATAAGCAGGATTCATAAGTCCAGTGACTGGGCAGAGCAAACTAGTGATCCCATGCTGCTCATCTGCAGTGAATTCCACAGCTCTCCAAATAATTCAAGTGCTGGGATTCAAATACTGTTTCCTTGCAACCAAATTCCAACAGAGTAGTTAAAGCAGACCCCAGGAGTTGTCTGAGCTCAGGCAGTTGGAATTTCCAGGCAGCATAAGGTTCAGCACTCTGTGTTCACAAATTTAGGGCAGTATTTAAACATGAAAATCATGGGACTAAGACAAAGACAACAGAACGTGGCTGTGTAAGGGAATTCAGAATCAACCCCCACGAGAGGGATGGCAAAGAGGAAGTGCTCCATTGCAGTGGACATGGTCTTTAATAGTTTAGAAACATGACCAACTACTGAGGCCTCACCAAAGCAATTCTGCCTGCATTTCTCAGCCATGAAGTCAGCATGAATCACTGCAGTGCTATGCCATCCCCTTTTGCTGTGCGTATTATACAAGGGCAGTCTCGGCCACGCTGTGCAATACAAAGCAGCACTTAGGCTGCACTTGCATCACCTTTTGAGTTTTCCAACTGACAGCTACTTTCAGCTTTTACCAGGGACAGGACAGAACAAGTGCTGCACAGGAAGTGCCGTGGCACAGCTGGTGCCTCCGCCTGGCTGGGGTCAGTACTTACACACTTCTCGATTTCCAAGCCGTCCTTAAAGAAAATCATATAGGGAGTGACACCATCCTCACGGAAATCCAGGAGAGCCACCATGCCATCTGGATTCATGTTCTCTCCTACAAAGAACTTCAGAGACACATGTGACAGACATTTAGTGAGCTATTAGCAGAAGAAAATCACAGAATCAGTAACGCTGGAAAAGACCTCAGAGATCATCAAGTCCGACCTGTCACCCAACACCTCGGGACTAACTAAACCATGGCTTCAAGGGTCTCAACCCAGCCCCTCTTGAACACCTCCAGGGACGGTGACTCTATCACCTCCCTGGGCAGCACACTCCAATGGCCAATCTCTCTTTCTGGGAAGAATTTCTTCCTAGCATCCAGCCTAAACCTCCCCTGGCACAGCTTGACACTGTGTCCTCTTGTTCTGGTGCTGCTTGCCTGGGAGAAGAGACCAACCCCCACCTGGCTGCAACCTCCCTTCAGGGAGCTGAAGAGAACAAGAAGGTCTCCCCTGAGCCTCCTCTTCTCCAGGCTAAGCAACCCCAGCTCCCTCAGCCCTACTCCTCATAGGGCTTGTGCTTTAAATAGGAAGTGCCTTTCTATTTAAAAAAGCCGAAACATCTTCAACTTCCATTTAAAAAGTCTCCCTGACCAGCTGCCAGGATTTTGCTTTCTGCAACTTGGCTATTTTAGTACCATATAACTTCACCACACTGCTACAAACAGTAGAGTAAGGCAGAGCAGGGACCAGAGTGAGCTGCCTTTTGAGTCCTGAACTCCATGGCTCCTGAACAGTGATAACTTCAAATGAAGTTAACTACAAGACCCACAAGCTGAAGTGCAATCCCTGGACACTGAAGAGTACTTTGCTATTCCTCCTCCCTGACTCTCAGAGCCTGTAATACCCTGAGAGGACAAGTTAAATGTCCTCACAAATAGAGCCCTCCAAATTCTCCACAAGCTAGTTCAGCAGATGAAGCAATTGCAGCTTGTACCACTGCAACACTGCTCTAAGGTGATGGGAGTTTCATTACCTGGTAGTTTTTGAAGTTAGCAAGGATGTGTTTGATTTGTTCTGCAGCCCCTGTCATGAAAGGCTTTACTCTCTCTGGCTTGTGTTCCTCAAGTCGTGCTTTGATTCTGGAAGGAGAAAAACCACTCTCAAAACACATTCTAGTTTAGTAACTTCACTCTACAGCATCCTATTGTGGCTGGAAGTTACTTGCAAGCTCTTTGATTTTGCTGCCTTCCCCTCCCCTCAAAGCTCCCAGACGTCAACTTCATTTTCTTAATGAATTAACACAGTAGCACCTGGCACTCAAATTCATTTTTAGGTACAGGCTAGTGGTGGACAAAAATTGGCCAGCCACCTTCACAGCACTGAGAGTACTCTCAGCATCACAAAGCCTTTTCACCTTTAGTGCTAACTGTATTGTTGGCAACAGAAATGATACCTTGAACTAGCAACAAAGAAAAATCCATTCACACACATTTTTGGACATCTAAACTGTCAAGTTAGAGGAGCTTCAAGCTCCCCACCCCCTTCCACATGAAGGTTTGGCACAGAGGAATTCCAAAGAAAACCACAAGGTTGCAGCACATGATCAGGTTCTACACCTCAGCCAAGATAAACTTCAGCTATTCCAGTATCCGTTCTTTAGAGGCCCAGTTTTGCCAAGTATTAAGGCATTACAGAAGTTCACAGCCAGTTTGGCACCTGTATCAGAACTAACACTGATCAGAACCAAAGATCAACACAGCTTTCAAAGTGCCAGTGACCTAAACATTGTACAGGCCCCACGTAAGAGAAGAAAGCCTACCAACACTTACGCCTTCATGTAGTCCTTGATGTACTTCTTGTAGGACTCTTTTGTAAAGCTGGTTTCTTGGAGGTGGTGGTTTATTACTATATCAACACCAGTTATGACCGTGGCTTCTGTTCCATCTCCCTCAGGACCTTCAGCAGAGGCATTGCCACCAATTAGAGAGTCATCAATTTGACCCTCTGTCCTGGTGACCATCTAGATTTAGAGACATCAAAAAACTTAACGGCTCTGCAAAAAATCTTAATGCTAACGCTCTCACACATCTATGACCTGACAGCAGGGCATGACTTCAGAGCCACAGTTTAAGTGCAAGGAACCTGACTGCAGGCCAAACACAGATTTCTTAAGCCAAGTTCCTCTCCCGGTGCCTGACCAAAGCTTCGTTTACAGCGTCGGCACTCCAGCTTGGCTGCCCCGGGCCCTCTCATGTCCTACTTAGCAGCAGCCGGCCCTGCCACAGCCATAGGCCGTGGAGGGTCCTTTCCTCTCAGGCCCCTCGCAGAGGAGCCAGCCCCCTCTCCCCAAACCCTGTCCGCTCCGCCACCGACCCGGCATGCCGGCTCCACGCAGCGGCCGCGCTCTGAGTCACAGCTGCGAGGCCTGCCTCCCCCCGCCCTCCCTCGGGGCAAGCGCGCCACTCACCTTCCCCTCCACTTCCAGGCACAGGCCGTTCGCCACCTCCCGGATCTTGTAGATGTCCGAGAACATCTCGTCCTCTGCGGGGGAACAGACACACACACACAGGCGGTCGCCGCCGCGTTAGCCTCCGCCTCCCCGCGTCCAGGCCCGCCGGCGGCCCGCATCCCCTCATCGCCCTTCTCGGCTATGCTCCGCTCTGCCTTCCCGTCGACCCTACCTCCGGGCCCAGCGCTCCAGAGCGGGTCCCGCAGGCTGGGCCCGGGCACTGCGGTCCTCGCCCGTTCCCCTCTCCCCCCTCCCCCGCCCTGCCACCAGCACTGCACATGCGCGACAGCGCCAGGCCCAGCAGCAGGGCCCAGGCCGCAGCCAGCCGCTTTCCCCCACCCTACCGACCCAGCAGTCGCCCTCCCAGCCTTCTCTCCCCTCCTCCGTGTCGCCCCGCCACCCTTACGGCTAATGCAGTCCCGGTAGATGATCATGGTGGCGGCGGGGAGCGGCGGCGGCGCGGGTCTCTGCGCAGCGACCCAAGAGCGGACGGGAGCGAGGCGGAAAAGGCCGAGTCAGCGCCCGCCCGAGCTCATATAGCGGGCACGTCCCGGCGCGTCATCGCGCACGCGCGCCCCCTCCCCCGCCCCCTGCCCCCGCCCCGCCCCCTGCGGCGCCCCCGCGCGGCCGTCGGGCGGGAGGCGGCGGACATCTGCCGGGGTGAGCCGCTGGCGCCCGCCTGCTGAGGCGAGAGGTGTTCGGCGGCGCAAACCGCTTCCCCGCACGGCCCTGTCGGAGGGAGGGCGGCTGTGCGCGGCTTCCCTCTGCCCCGGTAAGGCAGGGGGAGCGGCAGTCGAAGAGCAGTCCTCTCTGCCCTCAGCTGAGGGCCGGAGATGAGGAGGGAGCTGCGGCTGTGGCGGGCTTTGCTCTGCCGTGACTGGCAGATCGTTTAGCGGCTTGCGGTGTTCCCTCTCCTGGTGTTTTTTATGCGCCGATATGGGCGTGAACCTTACTCTTCCGCTCTGGCACAACATCCGTCTGTAAGGGGAAGCGCTCCCAGCCGTTCGCAGGCAGCTGTGGGCTGCGCTGCTCCGTGCCTCGCACCGCGGTGGGGGCTGCCGGCGTGTCGTTTGCTGTGCTCGCTCCGGCAGCAGCTGCTCCGGTGGGCACCGGCTGGCCTGGCCGCCCCCAGCCGCGGCGAACGGCTCGCTGCGACCTCCGCCTCTGTCATGACTGCGGCCGCGGGGGCTGCTGAGCCGCAACTCGCACCTTGTAAGGGCTGTGACACGCATTCCCTGCCCCGAGTGCTGCGCCTTCTCCTGAGAAAGGAGTTTTCCCGTTGATATTTATTTATTTGGTTTTATTATAGTGGAGAAACTGCTACGAAGCCGATAGACTCTCTTGTTAATAAATCCCTCGGAGAATAGAATAGAATTAACCAGGTTGGAAAAGACCTTCGAGATCATCGAGTCCAACCTATCACCCAACACCGTCTAATCGACTAAACCATGGCACCAAGCACCCCATCCAGTCTCTTCCTCAACACCTCCAGCGATGGTGACTCCACCACCTCCCTGGGCAGAGAAAGCGACTTGAGTTATGTTCAGAGAAACTACTTCTGTGCTTGCAAAAGGACTGTGTCGGGGCAGGTGTGCTTTTCTTACTTCTTGTCACAGTGAGATAAAGCCCAGCCGTCAGGGTCGAGATGAAAGGCAGAAGGACGGTGATACCCGGCTTTCTTTTCCTCCTTGGCACGTACTTTTCTTCAGCAGCCTCCTCGCAGTTGAAATAAAAGCTGACTTCCCTTGAACCCTGGTTCTTAAGGGACATTGACAAAATGCTTTCAAAGACCTCACGGGATCTTAAAACGCTTAACGCTGCTAACGATCCCGGTCTTGACAGAGACATCTGGGCACAGGATACAATTACCTGTCCCTCACCCTCCTCAGGCAGTAAATTACTCATTACTCTCGCTGTGTGCGCCAAAGGAGCTCCCGTTTTATCTCCTCCTCCCCTGCTATCCCTTCCTTTGCGGCAGATAGCAGCACCTTTTTTGTTTTAATCAGATATTCCTGCTGCCTACATAATCTAATCAGATTAATAAATCATCTGCTGGTTTTCACCTTCAAGACTACTCCTGCTATTTCAAAGCTGAAGAAGGGGCTTCTGCCCAAAACCTCATCTGTTTTACGTCTCGGTGGCAGCAGGCGTGACAAAAGCCCCTCTTTCTTACCAACTGCAGGAGAAGAAGAGCAACTTACATCTTCAGCAGTGGGCTGAGTGATGAGAGAACATTTGGCTCCTTCTTCATACTGTAATCTGCAGCTAAAAACATCCAGTTAGTAGGTGTGCTTCCATTTGGGTTTACTGTGAAGAGATTGTGCTAGAAAAGTGAGTATTTCTGTGGCACTATTGAAACCTCTGACAAATCCAGCTATGGACTTGATTTGCTGGTGTCAGGGTAGGGGGATCAGTGTTGGGCCCCATCCTGTTCAACATCTTTATTGATGATCTGGATGAGGGGATTGAGGCCATCATCACTAAATTTGCAGACCACACCAAGCTGGGGGCTGCAGTTAATTTGTTAGAGGGTAGGAGAGCTCTGCAGAGGGACCTTGCCAGGCTGGACAGATGGGCAGAGTCCAAGGGTATGAGATTTAACACGTCTAAGTGCCGGGTTCTGCACATTGGCTACAACAACCCCATGCAGTGCTACAGGCTGGGGTCAGAGTGGCTGGAGAGCACCCAGGCAGAGAGGGAGCTGGGGGTGCTGGTTGATGGTAGGCTGAACATGAGTCAGCAGTGTGCCCAGGTGGCCAAGAAGGCCAATGGCATCCTGGCCTATATCAGGAACAGTGTGGGCAGCAGGAGCAGGGAAGTCATTGTGACCTTGTACTCAGCACTGGTTAGGCCACACCTTGAGTTCTGTGTCCAGTTCTGGGCCCCTCAATTTAAGAAGGATATTGAGACACTTGAACATGTCCAGAGAAGGGCAACGAGGCTGGGGAGAGGTCTGGAGCACAGCCCTGTGAGGAGTGGCTGAGGGAGCTGGGGTTGCTTAGCCTGGAGAAGAGGAGGCTCAGGGGAGACCTTCTTGCTGTCTCCAACTCCCTGAAGGGAGGTTGTAGCCAGGTGGGGGTTGGTCTCTTCTCCCAGGCAACCAGCACCAGAACAAGAGGACACAGTCTCAAACTGCACCAGGGGATGTTTAGGGTGCATGTTAGGAAGAAATTCTTCCCAGAAAGAGAGATTGGGCATTGGAATGTGCTGCCCAGGGAGGTGGTGGAGTCACCATCACTGGAGGTGTCTAGGGAGAGACTGGATGGGGTGCTTGGTTCCATGGTTTAGTTGATTAGATGGTGTTGGGTGATAGGTTGGACTTGATGATCTCAAAGGTAATTTCCAGCCTCATTAATTCTATTCTATTCTATTCTATTCTATTCTATTCTATTCTATTCTATTCTATTCCCTTTCACACAGCTGCTGAGATAGATGGGCCTTAAGATTGCTTTGCCTGTAGGTCTGCATCCAGAGTTGCAGCTGTGAAATGGGAGATATTTTAAAATGCATCAGTTGAACTGGTCAAGGCTCCTGTGTGAACATCAATTTGATGTGAAGCTAAGCCAGATCACTATCCAGATGAAAAAGATTTAAATGAGGCCAGGAGTGTTGACATGACAAGGTTTTACATCCTTTTAACTTGAGCTGCTTTAAAAACTGATTCAAACCCAGACCACACTGAATAGTTCCCAGGACTAAGGTAGTGATATTTTAATTGGTGTAGGTTTTGCAAGAAGCACTTCATACAATCATAGAATCAATAAGGTTGGAAAAGACCTCAGAGATCATCAAGTCCAACCTATCATGCAACACCTGGGCAGTGACTGGCTGGAGAGCAGCCCTGAGGAGAGAGACTTGGGGGTGCTGGTGGACGAGAAGCTCAACAGGAGCTCTCAGTGTGCATTTGCAGCCCGGAAAGCCAATCAGATCCTGGGCTGCATCAGGAGGAGTGTGGCCAGCAGGTCAAGGGAGGGGATTCTCCCCTCTACTCAGCTCTGGTGAGACCCCACCTGGAGTACTGCCTCCAGTTCTGGAGCCCCTATACAGGAGGAATGTGGATGTGCTGGAAGGTGACCAGAGAAGGGCCACGAGGATAAGCAGAGGGCTGGAGCACCTCTCCTATGAGGACAGACTGAAGGAGTTGGGGCTGTTCAGTCTGGAGAAGAGAAGGCTCCCAGGTGACCTCATTGTGGCCTTCCAGTATCTGAAGGGGGCTACAGGAAGGCTGGGGAGGGACTTCTCAGTATCGCAGGGAGTGATAGGCCTAGGGGGAATGGAATGAAGCTGGAGGTGGGGAGATTCAGGCTGGATGTGAGGAAGAAGTTCTTCCCCATGAGAGTGGTGAAGCCCTGGAATGGGTTGTCCAGGGAGGTGGTTGAGGCCCCGTCCCTAGAGGTGTTTAATCCCAGGCTGGACGAGGCTCTGGCCAGCCTGATCTAGTGCAGGATGTCCCTGCCCATGGCAGGGGTTGGCACTAGATGATCCTTGTGGTCCCTTCCACAAGGGACCCTTCCCTGACTGATACTATGATACCTTAGGACTAACTAAACCATGGCTTCGAGTGCCACGTCTAATCTCCTCCTGAACACCTCCAGGGATGGTGACTCCACCATCTCCCTGGGCAGCACATTCCAATGGCCAATCTCTCTTTCTGGGAAGAACTTTCTCCTCACCTCCAGCCTAAACCTCCCCTGACACAGCTTGAGACTGTGACCTCTTGTTCTGGTGCTGGTTGCCTGGGAGAAGACACCAACCTCCTCCTGGCTACAACCTCCCTTCAGAGAGTTGTAGAGAGCAAGAAGGTCTCCCTGAGCCTCCTCTTCTCCAGGCTAAGCAACCCCAGCTCCCTCAGCCTCTCCTCACAGGGCTGTGCTCCAGACCTCTCCCCAGCTTTGTTGCCCTTCTCTGGACACGTTCAAGTGTCTCAATGTCCTTCTTAAACGGAGGGGCCCAGAACTGGACACAGGACTCAAGGTGTGGCCTAACCAGTGCTGAGTGCAGGGTGCCACGGTGCCAGTGCTGAAGATTTCCTGCAATGCCATATGAAAGGATTATGATGTCATGTGAGGGTACTTTGTGATGAACTAGATCTGAAAATTACTCTTTTTTTATCCCTTTTGTTTTGTTTTTCCCTCCTCAGAAACCAGCATTGTTTGACAAAAGCCTTGGTGTTCCTCACCTTAGTGCTTAGTGCACCTCTGAAGCTCCTCTCACATCCATCCAGGCTTAATACATTCCAGAGTGACAAGTTATAAAGGTGGTCCCTCTGCAGCAGAGTCTTTTTAGGGGCCAGCTGACATCTCAAATTATGTGAGTGGTTTTCCTGGCAGTGCACCTGACCTTTGGGGATGTGTTTTTATAGATGAGGGGTTTAATGCCATTCGAGGAGGATTTTCTTAAGCAGGTTTCTGCAGAGCCTCACAAGAAGCCTTCCTCAAAGAAGGTGCAGCTAGTTGTGAATTACTGCAGTGTTGCTCACTTCCATCAACTATTATCATCTGGATAGGGCTGTGCCAAGCTAATTGTTTCTGTCTTGGTCTAAAATGGTAGATGACAGCTGGTACTTCACCTCTCTAAATAAACAGTCCATTTTCAGCCCATTCTGGCAACTCCCCTTGAGCTGTACAGAAAGGGCCTGCAGCTGTGAGGTGCAATCAGTGCAATCAGGAAATAAATAGGAGGAGAGGCTGGAGGGAGAGGCCTGAGGATGGACTATGATGTAGGAGGTGGTATCCACACATTCTTCTAACCTTTGTGAAAGGCTGTGAAAGTCACATAGTAGTGGTGATATTTCACACTGTTTGCTGGATGCAGGGGAGAATGTCCTAGAAACTGGAAAACTGGAAACTATATGACTGGCCACAGCAACCCCATGCAGTGCTGGGGTCAGTGGCTGGAGAGCAGCCAGGCAGAGAGGGACCTGGGGGTGCTGATTGACAGCTGGCTGAACATGAGCCAACAGTGTGCTCGGGGGCCAAGAAGGCCAATGGCATCCTGGCCTGGATCAGGAATAGTGTGGCCAGCAGGAGAAGAGAAGTCATTGTGCCCCTGGACTCAGCACTGGTCAGGCCACACCTTGAGTCCTGTGTCCAGTTCTGGGCCTCTCAATTTAAGAAGGATGTTGAGACACTTGAACGTGTTCAGAGAAGGGCAACAAAGCTGGGGAGGGGTTTGGAGCACAGCCCTGTGAGGAGAGGCTGAGGGAGCTGGGGTTGCTTAGCCTGGAGAAGAGGAGGCTCAGGGGAGACCTTCTTGCTCTCTACCACTCCCTGAAGGGAGGTTGTAGCCAGGTGGGGGTTGGTCTCTTCTCCCAGGCAGCCAGCACCAGAACAAGAGGACACAGTTTCAAGCTGCACCAGGGGAGGTTTAGGCTGGAGGTGAGGAGAAAGTTCTTCCCAGAGAGAGTTGTTAAGCCATTGGAATGTGCTGCCCAGGGAGGTGGTGGAGTCCCTGCCCCTGGAGGTGTTCAAGAGGGGATTGGACGTGGCACTTGGTGCCATGGTTTAGTAGTCCTGAGGTGTTGGGTGACAGGTTGGACTTGATGATTTTGAGGTCTCTTCCTACCTTATTGATTCCATAATTCTATGGGCAAGACCTGGTGCTGCAGAGAAGCCTAGCAAGGCAGTTTGTGTCCAGTCCTCCCTTCCCCAGCATGTCTCCTGGCACACACAAGGGCTCTTGGACTGGGAGAGAGCATGCCTGACAAGCCTGTTAGCTTCCAAGCCTTCATAACTCTAGATGGAATTCAGGAGTGAAAAGGGAGCTGTGACTTTGTAACCCCTCATTACACCCACCCAGGTGGAAACTGTATCTCTGACTGGTTTTGTTCACTTTTCTCCAGGGTGCCTCAAAGCAATAAAGATTTGATCTCTAGGTGTTA
Source organism: Picus viridis (assembly GCA_033816785.1). Classification (NCBI taxonomy): domain Eukaryota; kingdom Metazoa; phylum Chordata; class Aves; order Piciformes; family Picidae; genus Picus; species Picus viridis. The sequence goes on along the minus strand of CM066566.1, from coordinate 88,442,640 downwards.
AACCTTGTTATTAACTGGTGATTGACCTCAGAAAGCCAGGCCATAGCTTGACTCTTAAGCAATAAAGGCAGCCTTTCAGGCCCTGGCAATCCTTGGAGCCTTTTGGATCTTGAGCCAACATTTGTAGTTTGGACCAATATTGTCAGTGTGCTAAGCCAGAATCCCAGATCCCAAGACTGGTACTTGAAAGCATTGGTGTTTTGATCATTAGTCTAGCTCACTGGGTCTGACCTATTCACAAGTAACAGAATATGTTAGACAGGATTAGACAGATGAAGGTATTGCAGACAAAGGCATTGCTTTTTGGAATGCAAGAAAGCTCTTCTGGTCAGCACCAGCAATCAGAAGGAATGTAGGTGTTGCAGAGGAGGCTCAGGGGAGACCTTTTTGCTGTCTGCAACTCCCTGAAAGGAGGTTGTAGCCAGGTGGGGGTTGGTCTCCTCTCCCAGGCAACCAGCACCACAACAAGAGGACACAGTCTCAAGCTGTGCCAGGGGAGGTTTAGGCTGGATGTTAGGAAGAAGTTCTTGACAGAAAGAGAGATTGGCCATTGGAATGTGCTGCCCAGGGAGGTGGTGGAGTCACCATCACTGGAGGTGTTTATGAAGGGACTGGATGGGGTGCTTGGTGCCTTGGTTTAGTTGATTAGATGGTGTTGGGTGATAGGTTGGACTCAGTGATCTCAAAGATCTTTTCCAACCTGGTTATTCTATTCTATTCTATTCTATTCTATTCTATTCTATTCTATTCTATTCTATTCTATTCTATTCTATTCTATTCTAATGTTTACCATATCTGCAGCTCTCCCAGTTGCAGCTGGGTCCCCAAAAATCCTCTGCATCCTCCTTAGCTGTCCTCCCACAGCTCTGTTTCCCTTTATTGCTGGCTGTGCTTCTTCAAAGAGACAGAGAGGTCACTGCACAGCAGCAAAATGCCTTTGTCTGTGCCATTACATCCATGGGTTCAGCTCACCTAACCCCCTGCCAGTAGGGATGTGTGTGTTAGGCTGCACTGCAATGAAAGTGTTCACAGGAAAAACAGAATACAGAATTAACCAGGTTGGAAAAGACCTTCGAGATCATCGAGTCCAACCTATCACCCAACACCATCTCATCAACTAAACCATGGCACCAAGTGCCTCAGCCAGTCTCTTCCTAAACACCTCCAGTGATGGTGACTCCACCACCTCCCTGGGCAGCACATTCCAATGGCCAACCACTCTTTCTGGGAAGAACTTCTTCCTAACATCCAGGCTAAACCTCCCCTGGCGCAGCTTGAGACTGTGTCCTCTTGTTCTGGTGCTGGTTGCCTGGGAGAAGAGACCAACCCCCACCTGGCTGCAACCTCCCTTCAGGGAGTTGTAGACATCAAGAAGGTCTCCCTTCAGCCACCTCTTCTCCAGGCTAAGCAACCCCAGCTCCCTCAGCCTCTCCTCACAGGGCTGTGCTCCAAACCCCTCCCCGGCTTTGTTGCCCTTCTCTGGACACCTTCCAGCATCTCAACCTCTTTCCTAAACTGAGGGGCCCAGATCTGGACACAGGACTCAAGGTGTGGAGCTGCCAAGATAAGAATTTTGAAGCAAGGTACTGCTCTAAGCTACAGCCACATTTTAGACATAGCAATCCTATAAACATCTATATGGCTGAAAGAACTCTGGTCGTGGGTCTTCTGCCATTCAGCATTTCATGATGTGCTGAGTGCTGGAGTGGAGCGTTCAGTCGTTAATGTTGCAGACCTTAGGTTGGAAAGAACCACAAGTGAATTGAGTCTGGAGGTTAGAATTAAAAAGCTATCCTGACACATTGGACAAATGGCCTGGATCAATAGAGGGCATTTGGACAAGGCCAATAGGTCACTGAGGAGTCAAACAAACTTACTAAATGAAAATCTGTCAAAGGCTTTTAAACACAAAGGTGCAGCATGAGGGTCAGGCAACCTGAGCCTGTGCTGCCCAGGGAGGTGGTGGAGTCAGTGTCCCTGAAGGTGTTCAAGAGGGGCTTGGACGTGGCACTTGAAGCCATGGTTTAGTAGTCCTGAGGTCTTGGGTGCTAGGTTGGACTTGATGATCTCTGAGGGCTTTTCCAACCTTATGGATTCTCTGATTCTGTGATTTCTTTATTTTTCCTGAGGCAACCTAACGTCTCTGCCTAATTTTTCTCCCCGAAGACACTGAGCTGAACTGTATCGCCGGTAAACTTAGCGATCCCCACACAGAAAGCTCAAAGAAGGATCCCTGCGAGATCTCCGCGTTTGCCCTCCAGCGGTGCGGTCTTTCTCCTCCCCCGTGCGCCGGTGCTACGCCGGGTCAGGACGCTAGGTGGCGCGGCAGGAGCCGCCGCAGGGCAAGCAGGGCTCGACTCCCCTTGGTAGGACGCCAGAGCTTTTTCCACTGGTGTCGTTCCCGTATCACACGGAATGTCCCCGGGACCAGCACAGGGAAAAAATCGATCTTGGGCCTGTAACTGATGCAATCTCTATGGGCTCCTGGCCAGTTGGATGCTGCACACAAATACCATTCTCTCCAGATAATTAGCATTGCCATGTGATGGGCTTGGGTGAGTTTTTAACCATTAGAGGGACTAATCTTGGTGCACTAAACTCACTCCAGCAGGCTTATCATAGAGTGAACAAGGTTGGAAAAGGTCTCAGAGATCAAGTCCAACCTGTCACCCAACACCTCAGCACTAACTAAACCATGGCTTCAAGTGCCATGTCCAATCCCTTTTTGAACACCTCCAGGGACAGGGACTCCACCACCTCCCTGGGCAGCACATTCCAATGGCTAACAACTCCCTCTGTGAAGAGCTTTCTCCTCACCTCCAGCCTATATACCTCCCCTGGTGCAACTTGAGTCTGTGTCCTCTTTTTCTGTTGGTGGTTGTAGCCCGGAGAGGGTTGGTCTCTTCTCTGAAGCAACCAGCACCAGAACAAGAGGACAGAGTCTCAAGCTCTGCCACGGTAAGTTTAGACTCAAGGTGAGGAGAAAGTTCTTCACTGAGAGAGTTGTTAGCCATTGGAATGTGCTGCCCAGGGAGGTGGTGGAGTCACTGTCCCTGGAGGTGTTCAAGAGGGGATTGGATGTGGCACTTGGTGCCATGGTTTAGTCATGAGGTCTGTGGTGACAGGTTGGACTTGCTGATCTTTGAGGTCTCTTCCAACCTTGGTGATTCTGTGATTCTGTGGTTGCCTGGGAGAGGAGACCAACCCCCTCTCATTTGCCGTTTTCAAGCTGGCTTTTGACTTGCAAATCTTTTGAAGCCTGAAATTGAGTTCTGACATCTTAATCTATTGCTGCATGCTTTGTAGTTCATTGTTGTGCCCTGTGAGCTCTCAGTCTTGTTAAAAGGGGAATAATCATCAGAGCACGTTGGCATGTCAGTGGTGTTGTTCCCAAAGACTTGATTTACCAGCAGATAATACGGGAGGAACACACTCAGTTACGTTTGTAAAGCCAGCCTTGCTGCAGGTGCTCCAGGAGAATGGCAGGATTAAAGGTGACAAGGAAATGGGTAGATCAAACTTTTGGTCTCCCAGTTGGGCAAAGCATCACTTTAAAATACTGCAGAGGAAAGCAGGCAAGACTCAAAGGCCGAATTTTGGCAAGCAGCTTCCTAAATGGCAGTCCAGTGACTTGAGTTCATCACAACTGTCAGCTACAAACATGAACCTGCTGTTGTTTTCAAAGGCCCCAGGAAGATTTTGTCATTGTCTTCTGATGAGATTTTTGCATCTATTACATTTCCCTGCAAGGGACTTGAGCAACAAAGGATATATTAGAGGGTTAGGAAGTATCACCCTGCTTCTGGTGATTTTGAAATGGAGTGGAATTGAATGGAGTGGAATGGAATGGAATGGAATGGAATAGAATAGAATAGAATAGAATAGAATAGAATAGAATAGAATAGAATAGAATAGAATAGAATAGAATAGAATAATTGAATTGAATTGAATTAATTGAATTGACCAGGTTGGAAAAGACCTCAGAGATCATCGAGTCCAACCTGTCTCCCAACACCATCTAATCAACTAAACCATGGCACCAAGCACCCCATCCAGTCTCTTCCTAAGCACCTCCAGTGTTGGTGACTCCACCACCTCCCTGGGCAGCACATTGCAATGGCCAATCTCTCTCTCTGGGAAGAATTTCTTCCAAGCATCCAGCCTAAACTTCCCCTGGCACAGCTTGAGACTGTGTCCTCTTGTTCTGGTGCTGGTTATGTGGGAGAAGAGACCAACCCTCACCTGGCTACAACCTCCCTTAAGGTAGTTGTAGACAGCAAGAAGGTCTCCCCTGTGCCTCCTCCTCTCCAGGCTAAGCAACACCAGCTCCCTCAGCCTCTCCTCACAGGGCTGTGCTCCAGACCCCTCCCCAGCTTTGTTGCCCTTCTCTGGACAAGTTCTGCTCTGGTTTATATTGTTTCAACAAGACCCAGCAGTACTTCAGGAGCCATTAGGTAGCAGGCAGTTTTAATGTAAGGATGGGAGAAGCAGCTCTTTGCAAGCTGTGCCCCACAAATGTGCTCTGAGAAAAATAAGGTCTTATCTGTGAGATGGCTGATAATCTTAGGGACTTTAAGACTGGGGTAGGAAAGGACCTTGAGAAGTCCCTCAGCCAATCTTCTTGCATCAGGGGGATTAGTTAGACATGTTTCACTGTGGGGAGATGTTTATCTACCTTGTTTTTCAGATCTCCTTGTGATGGAGATTTCTCTGCAGAACAAACATTTACTGAACAAGGAGCTGGGGGGGCTGGGCTCTCCTGTTCCCCTTTGAGGGGGATGCACCATAACCTGTATAAAACCCGATTTAGGGGTCTCTGTGGCTCAGCTGATGATGGAGCTCAGTGTGCCTCATTCTGCACGGACACTTGGCTGCACAGTTCCCAGATTTATCCCCTAAATTCAGTATTATTTATCAATACTTTCACACAGGATGAAGCAGAATGCTCCTCCCAGTTTAGCTGCTTCTCTGGGCTGCTGGGCACATGGAAGGCTGTCTGCAGGGCTGCACTGCTGTAGGTGGAGAGGAGAAATGTGGGAACCAGGCAGGCCATCTCATGCATCCTTTTACCAAGAAGCTTTGCATATAAGACCCTTTATGTCTTATCTAATGAATGCAGTTCAAGGCAGAGCTGCCTGCAGTGAGGATAGATGCTTCTGTGAAAAACATGAGAGCAGTTCTCAGTGCTGATCAGAAGGCTAAACTGTTAATGATATTTTAAGGAAGAAATAGACAATAAACCCACGAACATAGTATCGTAGTATCAGTCAGGGTTGGAAGGGACCACAAGGATCATCCAGTTCCAACCCCCCTGCCATGGGCAGGGACACCCCACACTACATCAGCCTGGCCACAGCCTCATCCAGCCTGGGCTTAAACACCTCCAGGGATGGGGCCTCAACCGCCTCCCTGGACAACCCATTCCAGGGCTTCACCACTCTCATGGGGAAGAACTTCCTCCTCACCTCCAGCCTGAATCTCCCCACCTCCAGCTTCATTCCATTCCCCCTAGTCCTATCACTACCTGAGATCCTGAGAAGTCCCTCCCCAGCCTTCTTCTAGCCCCCTTCAGATACTGGAAGGCCACAATGAGGTCACCTGGGAACATTCTCTTCTCCAGACTGAACAGCCCCAACTCCTTCAGTCTGTCCTCATAGGAGAGGTGCTCCAGCCCTCTGATCATCCTCGTGGCCCTGCTCTGGACACCTTCCAGCACCTCCAGATCCCTCTTGGAATAGGGGCTCCAGAACTGGAGGCAGTACTCCAGGTGGGGTCTCACCAGAGCTGAGTAGAGGGGGAGAATCCCCTCCCTTGACCTGCTGGCCACACTTCTCCTGATGCAGCCCAGGATATGATTGGCTTTCCGGGCTGCAAGTGCACATTGAGAGCTCCTGTTGAGCTTCTCCTCCCCCAGCACCCCCAAGTCTCTCTCCTCAGGGCTGCTCTCCAGCCAGTCCCTGCCCAGCCTGGATTTGTGCCTGGGATTGCCTCGACCCAGATGCAAGACCCTGCCCTTGGTCTTGTTGAAGCTCATGAGTTTGGCTTGTGCCCACCTCTCCAGCCTGTCCAGGTCCCTCTGGATGGATCCCTTCCCTCCAGCGTGTCTGCTGCACCACACAGCTTGGTGTCATCAGCAAACTTGCTGAGGGTGCACTCGATGCCACTGTCCATGGCCCCCACAAAGATGTTGAACAAGCCTGGTCCCAGGCCTGATCCCTGAGGGACTCTGCTTGTACCTGGCCTCCACTGGGACATGGACCCATTGACAGCCACATCCCTGCCATATATAGTCCTGTATGCACAGTGAGAGAGTGAATACATATATGTATTACTGATGTCGTTTACCTGGACTTGAGCAAAGCCTTCGACACTGTCCCGCACCACCTCCTGGTCTCCAAGCTGGTGACACATGGGTTTGATGGATGGACCACTAGATGGATACAGAACTGGCTTGATGGCCGCACCCAAAGAGTGGCTGTCAACGGGTCCATGTCCCAATGGAGGCCAGGGACAAGTGGAGTCCCTCAGGGATCAGTCCTGGGACCTGTCTTGTTCAACATCTTTGTGGGTGCCATGGACAGTGGCATCGAGTGCACCCTCAGCAAGGTTGCTGATGACACCAAGCTGTGTGGTGCAGCGGACACGCTGGAGGGAAGGGATCCATCCAGAGGGACCTGGACAGGCTGGAGAGGTGGGCACAAGCCAACCTCAGGAGCTTCAACAAGACCAAGGGCAGGGTCCTGCAGCTGGGTTGAGGCAATCCCAGGCACAAATCCAGGCTGGGCAGGGACTGGCTGGAGAGCAGCCCTGAGGAGAGAGACTTGGGGGTGCTGGTGGACGAGAAGCTCGACATGAGCTCTCAGTGTGCACTTGCAGCCCGGAAAGCCAATCAGATCCTGGGCTGCATCAGGAGAAGTGTGGCCAGCAGGTCAAGGGAGGGGATTCTTCCCCTCTACTCAGGCTCTGGTGAGACCCCACCTGGAGTACTGCCTCCAGTTCTGGAGCCCATATTACAGGAGGGATGTGGACGTGCTGGAGCGTGTCCAGACAAGGGCCACGAGGCTGAGCAGAGGGCTGGAGCACCTCTCCTAATAGGACAGACTGAAGGAGTTGGGGCTGTTCAGTCTGGAGAAGAGAAGGCTCCGAGGTGACCTCATTGTGGCCTTCCAGTATCTGAAGGGGGCTACAAGAAGGGTGGGGAGGGACTTCTCAGGATCTCAGGTAGTGATAGGACTAGGGGGAATGGAATGAAGCTGGAAATGGGGAGATTCAGGCTAGATGTGAGGAAGAATTTCTTCACCATGAGAGTGGTGAAGCCCTGGAATGGGTTGTCCAGGGAGGTGGTTGAGGTCCCGTCCCTGGAGGTGTTTAAGCCCAGACTGGACAAGGCTCTGGCCAGCGTGATCTAGTGTGGGGTGTCCCTGCCCATGGCAGGGGGGTTGGAACTAGATGATCCTTGTGGTCCCTTCCAACCCTGACTGATTCTATGATTCTATGATTCTATGTGTGTACACACACACATTTGATATAGAACTGCTGTGTGCTCAAGTGTTAAATGCCATATGCAGTTCTGGCCTCTCAGTGGCAAATGGGTATGATAAAAGTAGTAACAGTACCAAAAAGAGAGGCAAGGAGCAAGATAATAAGCTGGAATAGGGCTCACCAGCTCTTTTGTTCTGGGGTGGTGGCTATGATGGTGGTCTCTGAAATTAATAGCAACACTGAGAAATTGAAAAAGAACATTAATTATTCACTGCCTCTCAATGTACAAGAACTATGGGGACAGCAAGAAGGTGATGAGTTGACAGGTTCAGGAAAGAATGGAATGGAATGGAATGGAGTGGAGTGGAGTGGAGTGGAATGGAATGGAATGGAATGGAATGGAATGGAATGGAATGGAATGGAGTGGAGTGGAATGGAATGGAGTGGAGTGGAGTGGAGTGGAGTGGAGTGGAGTGGAGGGTGGAGTGGAGTGGAGTGGAATAGAATAGAATAGAATAGAATAGAATAGAATAGAATAGAATAGAATAGAATAGAATAGAATAGAATTAACCAGGTTGGAAAAGACCTCAGAGATCATCAAGTCCAACCTATTACCCAGCACCATCTAATCAACTAAACCATGGCACCAAGTGCCTCATCCAGTCTCTCCCTAAACACCTCCAGTGATGGTGACTCCACCACCTCCCTGGGCAGCACATTCCAATGGCCAATCTCTCTTTCTGGGAAGAATTTCTTCCTAATATCCAGCCTAAACCTCCCCTGGTGCAGCCTGAGACTGTGTCCTCTTGATCTGGTGCTGGTTGCCTGGGAGAAGAGACCAACCCCCACCTGGCTACAACCTCCCTTCAGGGAGTTGTAGACAGCAAGAAGGTCTCCCCTGAGCCTCCTCTTCTCCAGGCTAAGCAACCCCAGCTCCCTCAGCCTCTCCTCACAGGGCTGTGCTCCAAACCCCTCCCCAGCTTTGTTGCCCTTCTCTGGACACCTTCCAGCAACTCAGCATCTTTCCTAAGCTGAGACAAGAGAAGGCTCCTTTTAACACCCTGTGTATAGTTCCATTGTGGTAGTTATTACTGCTCAAGGTTGCTGTGGGTGCCAGCAGTTTAGATTATTGTAAAAGCAATTAGGAGGAGTCATGGAAAAAATGCAGGGAGGGCTGTTAAGCACTTCTGGCTCAGGAAGAAGCCCTTTGGCCAAGAGCTGCTGGAGGCTGGGAAATTTCACACTAAAATGTTGCTTTCCTCTGCATATGTTTGTAGGTTTTGTGGTAGAAAGGATTTGTCAGCTATCTCCTGTGTCCTTGAATCCCCTATGTTCACCCATTAATCATGCTCAGATTCAGGGTGGGACATTTCCAGGAAGGAAGAAGGAGCAAGAAGGTTACAAGGGGGCTCAGGCAGTCATCTCTGGCAGTTTCTCTGGCCTGAAATAACCTTTGGCAAGCTGTGGGGCCATGCTGAGGTGAGGGATGATCACTGCCCACTCTGCCTCACCAGCTCCCAGCTATGCTAATTGCATTAGCTGATGCCTTGAGGATTTTTCCTCCTCTAATTTTGCTGTCTCAGGTCTGACCTGATTCTGACATTTGAAAGATCAAGTAAACCTCTGATATGTGTCAGGTGGTTTAGCTGCCATCAGATTCCTTACTGTTTAATGACTGTGCCCAAATGGCCAGCCAAGGTGGCATTCAATATCCCTGAGTAAGGGAAGGATTACAGAGGTGCTGTGAGGTCAGGGTGCTGTGCTTCAGCCATGCCAAGGAATCACAATCCACCCTCTGCAGTCTTCTGAGCAGTCACAGGCCCCCTCTACCTCCTTTATGTATGAGTTGTTCTGGAATGTGGTCCAGTCCTGTGTTCCTCTACCTGTGACTCACTGGGCCTTGAATGACAGGAGACATCCCATGTGGGACATCCTGGCTTCTCTGCACACCTCAACTCACTTTTACATGTGTACAAGCAAGCAAACAATGGGGCCAGAGTGGCTGGAGAGCAGCCAAGCAGAAAGGGACCTGGGGGTACTGGTGGATAGTAGGCTGAATATGAGCCAGCAGTGTGCCCAGGGGGCCAAGAAGGCCAATGGCATCCTGGTCTGCATCAGGAATAGTGTGGCCTGCAGGAGCCGGGAAGTCATTGTGCCCCTGTACACTGCACTGGTTAGGCCACAACTTGAGTCCTGTGTCCAGTTCTGGACCCCTCTGTTTAGGAAAGATGTTGAGTTGCTGGAAGGTGTCCAGAGAAGGGCAACAAAGCTGGGGAGGGGTTTGGAGCACAGCCCTGTGAAGAGAGGCTGAGGAAGCTGGGGTTGCTTAGCCTGGAGAAGAGGAGGCTCAGGGGAGACCTTCTTGCTCTCTACAGCTACCTGAAGGGAGGTTGTAGCCAGGTGGGGGTTGGTCTCTTCTCCCAGGCAGCCAGCACCAGAACAGGAGGACACAGTCTCAAGCTGTGCCAGGGGAAATTTAGGCTGGATGTTGGGAAGAAGTTCTTGACAGAGAGACTGGCCATTGGAATGTGCTGCCCAGGGAGGTGGTGGAGTCACCATCACTGGAGGTGTTTAGGAAGAGACTGGATGGGGTGCTTGGTGCCATGGTTTAGTTGATTAGATGGTGTTGGGTGATAGGTTGGACTCGATGGTTTCAAAGGTCTTTTCCAACATGGTTTATTCTCTTCTCTTCTCTTCTCTTCTCTTCTCTTCTCTTCTCTTCTCTTCTCTTCTCTTCTCTTCTCTTCTCTTCTCTTCTCTTCTCTTCTCTTCTCTTCTCTTCTCTTCTCTTCTCTTCTCTTCTCTTCTCTTTCTTCTCTTTCTCTTCTCTTCTCTTCTCTTCTCTTCTCTTCTCTTCTCTTCTCTTCTCTCCATCAGGAGATACAAAAGGCATAAATGCACATGCAAAGCTGAGCATGCATGGTTTTCTGTTGTAAATGAAAACTCCTGTGGCCACGATGCACACAGTGCCTGAGAGCCTTGGGGTTTGTTAGTGCTTTTTCTGTGAAAGTTATGCTGTGCTTCAAGTTTGAAAAGCTGAGCAGCGTGGGCAGGAGCACAGCATGCACTTAGGAGGCAACAGAGAAATTGCTGTGTGCCAAGACTGGTGTTTATAGCCACTCTTCCCTGTGACAGCAGGCCATACAGAACTCTCTTGTCTCATACTCTCCGTGCATTAAATGAGGCTAGTAATGTTTCTCCACATACTGTGAGGCTTGAAAGAACAAATCATTATTACTCTGTAGGGACAGGAAACCAGGAAGAAATCCCATTGAAGTAATTAATATATACAGGAGCAATGTGCCCAGGTGGCCAAGAAGGCCAATGGCATCCTGGCTTGCATCAGAAACAGTGTGGCCAGCAGGAGCAGGGAAGTCATTGTGCCCCTGTACTCTGCACTGGTTAGGCCACACCTTGAGTCCTGAGTCCAATTCTGGGCCCCTCAGTTTAGGAAAGATGTTGAGTTGCTGGAAGGTGTCCAGAGAAAGGCAACAAAGCTGGGGAGGGGTCTGGAGCACAGCCCTGTGAGGAGAGGCTGAGGGAGCTGGGGTTGCTTAGCCTGGAGAAGAGGAGGCTCAGGGGAGACCTTCTTGCTCTCTCCAACTCCCTGAAGGGAGGTTGTAGCCAGGTGGGGGTTGGTCTCTTCTCCCAGGCAACCAGCACCAGAACAAGAGGACACAGTCTCCAGCTGTGCCAGGGGAGGTTTAGGCTGGGTGTTGGGAAGAAGTTCTTGACAGAGAGACTGGCCATTGGAATGTGCTGCCCAGGAGGTGGTGGAGTCACCATCACTGGAGGTGTTTAAGAAGAGACTGGATGTGGCACTTGAAACCATGGTTTAGTAGTCCTGAGGTGTTGGGTGACAGATTGAACTTGGTGACCTTTGAGGTCTTTCCCAACCTTATTGATTCTATGGTTCTATTCTAAGTGAAAGCAGAGAAAAGAAGGAGGCTTGGGGGTGTATGCTCTTGTAGCAAAAAGACCCCCACACAAATTGTTCTCCACTGGGAATAGCATGAATATGGAAATCATGCAAGAGATGCACTATGCTGAGCATCAGAGATATGGAGATCATTCTCCTTGTCTTTTTGCTGTGTTTCCTCACCATTCATGACTGGTTTTGTGCTGAACATCTGACAGATAAGCTGAGGAGCTGGGTGCAGTGGGTGTTGCAGGCACATGGTGAGAGCGTGCAGGGTATGGTGTGCTGCTGCTAAAGAGCAGGGCAGAAATTGGCCTCTGCTGTCAAACTCCTCTGCATCAAGGCTAATGGAATGGATCCCAGACAGGCACTTAAGAGACATGTCACAGAAATGGGGACAGGTTTTACTTCTTTCTATTAATCTGAGTTCATTATGCACTCCTTTGATTTCTGCTGTCAGCTATTGCTATTTAAAGACTTGGCTGTTATCCAAACCCAGCACTCGTGTGCTTCATATAACAATACAGACAGGGGAAAAAAGGCAAATTCTCTATTAGTTCCTTGACAGCTCTGGTGCTGCTGAACACAAAAAGCACTGTTTCACTCTCTACATGCAGTCCTGATTTAGAATCATAGAATCAACAAGGTTGGAAAGGACCTCAGAGATCATGAAGCCCAACCTAGCACCCAGCACCTCAGGACTACTAAACCATGGCTTCAAGTGCCACATCCAATCCCCTCTTGAACAACTCCAGAGATGGCGACCCCACCGCCTCCCTGGGCAGCACATTCCAATGGCCTCTTTCTGGGAAGAACTTTCTCCTCACCTCCAGAGAAGAGAAGAGAAGAGAAGAGAAGAGAAGAGAAGAGAGAAGAGAAGAGAAGAGAAGAGAAGAGAAGAGAAGAGAAGAGAAGAGAAGAGAAGAGAAGAGAAGAGAAGAGAAGAGAAGAGAAGAGAAGAGAAGAGAAGAGAAGAGAAGAGAAGAGAAGAGAAGAGAAGAGGAAGAGAAGAGAAGAGAAGAGAAGAGAAGAGAAGAGAAGAGAAGAGAAGAGAAGAGAAGAGAAGAGAAGAGAAGAGAAGAGAAAAGAGAAGAGAAGAGAGAAGAGAAGAGAAGAGAAGAGAAGAGAAGAGAAGAGAAGAGAAGAGAAGAGAAGAGAAGAGAAGAGAAGAGAAGAGAAGAGAAGAGAAGAGAAGAGAAGAGAAGAGAAGAGAAGAGAAGAGAAGAGAAGAGAAGAGAAGAGAAGAGAGGAGAGGAGAAGAGAGGAGAGGAGAAGAGAGGAGAGGAGAAGAGAGGAGAGGAGAAGAGAGGAGAAGAGAAGAGAGGAGAAGAGAAGAGAGGAGAAGAGAAGAGAGGAGAGGAGAAGAGAGGAGAGGAGAAGAGAGGAGAGAGAGAAGAGAGGAGAAGAGAAGAGAGGAGAAGAGAGGAGAAGAGAAGAGAAGAGAAGAGAAGAGAAGAGAAGAGAAGAGAAGAGAAGAGAAGAGAAGAGAAGAGAAGAGAAGAGAAGAGAAGAGAAGAGAAGAGAAGAGAAGAGAAGAGAAGAGAAGAGAAGAGAAGAGAAGAGAAGAGAAGAGAAGAGAAGAGAAGAGAAGAGAAGAGAAGAGAAGAGAAGAGACCAGGTTGGAAAAGACCTTTGAGATCGAGTCCAACCTATCACCCAACACCATCTAATCAACTAAACCATGGCACCAAGCTCCCATTCCATTCAGTCTCTAAAGTGTAAAGCAGAAAGCAAAAGACTTCCTTGCTCATACACCAGCACAGAATGACCCCACAGTAAGGTCACACTGCTTGCACTGGCTCCTGTCCCTGGTTAGAAGAGGTTTTGGAAGCTGGCACAAGCTCGCTCTGTCATGTGCTCCTCAGGGAAAAGTTCAGACGTTTCAATCTGGGCTCAAAAAAAGAGGCAGCAAAGCTGAGATGCAGTTCTGAGAAAGGAGAGTTATTAGATACTTTTACAGTTCCCATGGAGCTCCTGTCTGTCCCTTTGGCTGTACCTTTTTATGCTCAGGCTTGCAAGCACCTCCTCTTCAAGGATCAAGTCAGGCTGGGAGTGGGGTGGAGAATGGCTGTGGCTGGGTGTGTGCTCTTTCAGTCATGGCAAACATTTCAGTCTGTGTTTGATAAGAGTTTAAAATTGAGACAGCCCTGGTGAGACCCCACCTGGAGTACTGCCTCCAGTTCTGGAGCCCCTATTGCAAGAGGGATCTGGAGGTGCTGGAAGGTGTCCAGAGAAGGGCCACGAGGATGAGCAGAGGGCTGGAGCACCTCTCCTATGAGGACACACTGAAGGAGTTGGGGCTGTTCAGTCTGGAGAAGAGAAGGCTCCCAGGTGACCTCATTGTGGCCTTCCAGTATCTGAAGGGGGCCTACAAGAAGGCTGGGGAGGGACTTCTCAGGCTCTCAGGTAGTGATAGGACTAGGGGGAATGGAATGAAGCTGGAGGTGGGGAGATTCAGGCTGGCTGTGAGGAGGAAGTTCTTCCCCATGAGAGTGGTGAAGCCCTGGAATGGGTTGTCCAGGGAGGTGGTTGAGGCCCCGTCCCTGGAGGTGTTTAATCCCAGGCTGGACGAGGCTCTGGCCAGGCTGATGTAGTGTGGGGTGTCCCTGCCCATGGCAGTGGGGTTGGAACTAGATGGTCCTTGTGGTCCCTTCCAACCCTGACTGATACTATGATACTATGATACATGCAGGAGCAAATCCATTAGTATGAGTAAAATGAGCCAGACTCCATCAAAAATTCCAAGTCACTACCACGGCGCCTTGACAATTTTGACTCCCTCACCCCGACAGCTACAGTCAACTAGAATCTGCAGAGTAAGGCCTGCAGGAGCCCAGGGCAATGTTTGAACAGAGATTTCTGGTTTTGCATTGCAATACTTAATATTGCCCCTCAGTTTAAGAAGGACATTGAGACACTTGAACGTGTCCAGAGAAGGGCAACAAAGTTGGGGAGGGGTTTGGAGCACAGCCCTGTGAGGAGAGGCTGAGGGAGCTGGGGTTGCTTAGCCTGGAGAAGAGGAGGCTCAGGGGAGACCTTCTTGCTCTCTCCAACTCCCTGAAGGGAGGTTGTAGCCAGGTGGGGGTTGGTCTCCTCTCAGCACAGCCCTGTGAGGAGAGGGAGCTGGGGTTGTTTAGCCTGGAGAAGAGGAGGCTCAGGGGACATCCCGTCTTGGTGATGGGAAGTCTCTCTTAAGCCTGTCGTAGCCTACATGTCAGTTCCAAGGCTCTTGAGATGCAGGATTTTTCCCCCTAGAAGTGTTTTATTTTGCTTCTGGCTGCACTGTGCTTCCCAAAAATGCATTGCTGCCTTCAGTGTCATAGGGAATCAAGCCAGGTGTCAGGGAGAGGCTGAGGGAGCTGGGGTTGCTCAGCCTGGAGAAGAGGAGGCTCAGGGGAGACCTTCTTGCTTTCTACAATTACCTGAAGGGAGGTTGTAGCCAGGTGGGGGTTGGTTTCTTCTCCCAGGCAACCAGCACCAGAACAAGAGGACACAGTCTCAAGCTGTGCCAGGGGAGGCTTAGTTTGGATGTTAGGAAGAAGTTCTTCCCAGAAAGAGAGATTGGCCATTGGAATGTGCTGCCCAGGGAGGTGGTGGAGTTATTGTCTCTGGAGGTGTTCAAAAAGGGACCGGACGTGGCACATGAAGCCATGGTTTAGTTAGTCCTGAGGTGTTGGGTGACAGGTTGGACTTGATGATCTCTGAGGTCTTTTCCAACCTTATTGATTCTATTATTCCATGATTTCTGTTACTGTAGACCCACTTCAACTGCAATTCTGCCTTCACAGGATAGCTAAGTGCAAGTATGTGTCTCCTCCAGCAGATGCTTCCTACTGTCCATGGATATTGAGTAGTGCCAAGGGGTGTGCTGAAAGTGACAGAAAATGTACCATATGTACCATGCTCTTTGGAGCCCTTCTGTCCTCTTGAGCCTTCATTCAACACTGAATCACCTCCTCTTGTGGAAAAGGTTAGGCCACAGCTCCCACCACATGCTGCCAGGCTTTCAGCAGGGGATGGAAACGTGTTTGCTCTTCTTTATCTTGCATCTACTAGTGTTCAAATTGGCATAATTTCTCCCAGCTGCTGCTTATTAAGCTGCAGTGCCATGCTGGACAAAAGCCTCTGTGAAGCAATTGTGACTGATCATTATTTGGCAAGCAATCAGAGGACAAGGACCTAGTGCTCAGAATGCCTCTAGAGGCTGGCAAGTCTTGTGCAGTAGTGAGAAGCCTTCTGGAGTACTTTGCTCTCTGAGAATCTTTAACAGCCCTTCATTTTTCTCATTCAAAGGACATGAAATCTCTACACAGGATTTGTTATCTCAGCAGGAAGGCTCAGAAATGAAGATAAATCAATTCCCCAGGACCTGCTGAAGGACTGCAAGGCTTTCAGAACATTATGTCTGGATTGCAGGTTGACTCAAATTACCTTGCTGGGAGCTCTCCCACCCACTCAAAGCCCAGAACTGTCCTCTGTTCCTTCACCCTTTAGGCATGAAAAACAAATAACATGGTCCTTTTATAGCCACACAGCTAGGACTCAATAAAGAACTTTTTTTGCCCAGGGAGGTGGTGGAGTCATCATCACTGGAAGTGTTTAAGATGAGACTGGATGAGGCACTTGGTGCCATGGTTTAGTTGATTAGATGGTGTTGGGTGATAGGTTGGACTTGATGATCTCAAAGGTCTTTTCCAACCTGGTTAATTCAATTCAATTCAATTCAATTCAATTCAATTCAATTCAATTCAATTCAATTCAATTCTATTCTATTCTATTCTATTCTATTCTATTCTATTCTATTCTATTCCATTCCATTCCATTCATTCCATTCCATTCATTCTATTCTATTCTATTCTATTCTATTCTATTCTATTCTATTCTATTCTATTCTATTCTATTCTATTCCATTCCATTCCATTCCATTCCATCCTACCCTACCCTATCCTATCCTATCCTATCCTATCCTATCCTATCCTATCCTATCCTATCCTATCCTATCCTATGATAAGAGAAAAGGGAAGAATTGTCTTTTTCCAGCTATTTACCCAATGGATTCGTTTAGCATAATCTTTTGTTTTCCTTTTTACACCCAGTAGTGATTTTCTTATATTTTTCCACTTTTCTGCTCAAAATCTGTAATTGAAATTTAAAGTCATAACCTAAAACCACCGCAAGTGCAAACACAGAAGATCATAGAATCATAGACTCAATAAGGTTGGAAAAGACCTCAGAGATCATCAAGTCCAACCTGTCAACCAAGAACTCAGGACTAACTAAACCATGGCTTCAAGTGCCATGTCCAATCCCCTTTTGAACACCTCCAGGGATGGTGACTCCACCACCTCCCTGGGCAGCACATTCCAATGGCCAATCTCTCTTGCTGGGAAGAATTTCTTCCAAGCATCCAGCCTAAACTTCCCCTGGCACAACTTGAGACTGTGACCTCTTGTTCTGGTGCTGGTTGCCTGGGAGAAGAGACCAACCCCCACCTGGCTACAACCTCCCTTCAGGTAATTGTAGAGAGCAAGAAGGTCTCCCCTGAGCCTCCTCTTCTCCAGGCTAAGCAACCCCAGCTCCCTCAGCCTCTCCTCACAGAGCTGTGATCAAGACCTCTCCCCAGCCTCGTTGCCCTTCTCTGGACACATCCAAGTGTGTCAGTGTCCTTCTTAAATTGAGGGGCCCAGAACTGGACTCAGGACTCAAGGTGTGGCCTAACCAATGCAGAGTACAGGGGCACAATGACTTCCCTGCTCCTGCTGGCCACACTCTCTCTGATGCAGGCCAGGATGCCATTGGCCTTCCTGGCCACCTGGGCACACTGCTGGCTCACGTTCAGCTGGCTGAGAAGGCTGTGCCAGGGCAGGGAGCAGTTGACTCTGTGTGCCAGACTTGCTTTCGTCACGCATTGAGTTGGACCTGAGCAAAGCAAATGAGTGACGTGGCTAATCATTATGAAAGCTTCCAGGGGGCAATGGAAAGTCACCAAAAGCTGCAACCAGTGAGAAATGACAACATGGTTTGAATAGCCCTCTGGGTTAACTGTTCATTTTAGCAGTAGGACACCAGGCAGAAAGTGCTGTGGTGTCGTTTTAGGCTGTGCCATAGATCTTGAACAGAAAGTGATAGAATGCAGATAAATTACTGTTGGATGTTAAAAGGAAAGTAATGATAAGGTCTAATTAATCCCATTGGTCTGATGTCTAACATGTTGGGTAAAGAAACTCTCTTTTTGGCTTCTTAGCTTTAGCAGACGCTAGCTACTGCTTCTGCTAGCTTGCTGACCTTGGATGCATTTCTTTGTTGTAGCTAAGTATTAACAATGACTCTCTGCTGTTCTCCTTTCTTCTCTTGTCCTGTGTACAGGGAGGGGGAAGCTGTTGGTAACCCCTGCTTTTATCCAGGGGGTTCTTGGGTTGTTTATAAATTGTAAAGACATCTAAATATTGTATATTCTGCATTTATTCATTGCATTCCATAATTCTGGACTGGAGTTGTGCTTCTAAATACAGCTTCATTTGCTTTCAACTGAGCTGGTCTGGCAATTGAGTCTCCGTCCCTGGAGGCGTTCAGGAGGGGACTGGATGTGGCACTTGGTGCCATGGTCTAGTTGTGAGGTTATGGTTACAGGTTGGACTCGATGATCTTCAAGGTCTCTTCCAACCTTGGTAATTCTATTCTATTTTCTATTAATTAGAATAGGATAGGATAGGATAGGATAGGATAGGATAGAATAGAATAGAATAGAATAGAATACAATACAATACAATACAATACAATACAATACAATACAATACACCAGGTTGGAAGAGACCTTCAAGATCATCGCGTCCAACCCATCAAACAATCCAACCCACCCAACAACTAGACCATACAGCCAAGCACCCCATCAAGTCTTCTCCTGAACACCTCCAGTGAAGGTGACTCCACCACCTCCATGGGCAGCCCATTCCAATGGGCAATCACTCTCTCCGTGTAGAACTTCTTCCTAACATCCAGCCTAAACCTGCCCTGGCGCAGCCTGAGACTGTGTCCTCTTGTTCTGGTGCTGGATGCCTGGGAGAAGAGGCCAACCTCTGCCTGGCTACAACCTCCCTTCAGGTAGTTGTAGAGAGCAATAAGGTCACCCCTCAGTCTCCTCTTCTCCAGGCTAAGCAACCCCAGCTCCCTCAGCCTTTCCTCATAGGGCTTGTGTTCCAAACCCCTCAGAATAGAATAGAATAGAATAGAATAGAATAGAATAGAATAGAATAGAATAGAATAGAATAGAATAGAATAGAATAGAATTAACCAGGTTGGAAAAGACCTTTGACATCATCAAGTCCAACCTCTCACCCAACACCATCTAATCAACTAAACCATGGCACCAAGCACCCCATCCAGTCTCTCCCTAAACACCTCCATTGATGGTGACTCCACCACCTCCCTGGGCAGCACATTCCAATGGCAAATCTCTCTTTCTGTCAAAAACTTCTTCCTAACATCCAGCCTAAACCTCCCCTGGCGCAGCTTGAGACTGTGTCCTCTTGTTCTGGTGCTGGTTGCCTGGGAGAAGAGACTAACCCCCACCTGGCTACAACCTCCCTTCAGGGAGTTGTAGAGAGCAAGAAGGTCTCCCCTGAGCCTCCTCTTCTCCAGGCTAAGCAACCCCAGCTCCCTCAGCCTCTCTTCACAGGGCTTTTATGTTGGGGGTAATTTCAACCCACCACAGGGGTCTTCACTACTTTAGAGACCAGAAGAGAAACAATTTGCCATTGTAATGAGCAGTGCAAACAGTGAAACCAGAATGAATGCACAAAGAGCAGAGCTCTGTCTGAGGGTGACACTCTTTGGTTTTACAAAGAGACACAAAAAATATGTGTGAGGGAAGTCAGGAGCAGTAAGGTTAAGGGTCTGGGAACTAATCAATTCAACTGTAGCACAACGCAGCCAGCTGGCTTTTGGACAGAACTGTTGTAACTGCTAGCACACCAGGAGCACATGAAACGTCCAGTGAGCACCAAAGTCAACTGATGTTCCAGCATTGATGTCAGGCTCAGGGCAGCTTGCCAAAAGCAGTCCGTTGGCTATTGATAAAAGCTTTGATTTTCTCGTGCTGGTCCTGTTCAACATCTTCATCAATGGCAGTGATGAGAGGACAGAGTGTCTGCTCAGCAAGTGTGCTGATGACACCAAACTGGGAGGCTTGGCAGAGACACCTGAAGGCTGTGCAGCCATTCAGTGAGACCTGGACAGACTGGAGAGCTGGGCAGGGAGGAACCTCATGAGGTTCAACAAGGATAAATGCAGAGTCCTGCATCTGGGAAGGAATAATAAACTGCACCAGTACAGGTTAGGAGCTGACCTGATAGAGAGCAGCCCTGTGGAGAAGGACCTGGGAGTCCTGGTGGACAAGAAGTTCTCCAGGGGTCAGCAGTGTGCCCTTGTGGCCAAGAATGCCAATGGGATCCTGGAGTGCATTAAGAGGAGTGTCCAGCAGATGGAGGGAGGTTCCTTTCCCCCTCTGCTCTGCCCTCATGAGACCTCGCCTGGAATATTGCATCCAGTTCTGGGCTCCCCAGTTCGAGAGGGACAGGGATCTGCCGGAGAGAGTCCAACAGAGTGCTACCAGGATGATAAAGGGACTGGAGCATGTGCCCTGTGAGGAGAGGCTGAGAGCCCTGGGGCTTTTTAGTCTGGAGAAGAGAAGACTGAGGGGATTTAATAAATCTTTATAAATATCTGAGGGCTGGGGGTCAAGAGGGAGGGGACAGGCTCTGCTCAGTTGTACCCTGTGATAGGACAAGGGGTAATGGATATAGACTACAACACAGGAGGTTTCACCTCAATGTGAGGAGGAACTTCGCTGTGAAGGTCACAGAGCACTGGAACAGTCTCCCCAGAGAGGTTGTGGAGTCTCCTTCTCTGGGGACGTTCAAGACCCATCTGGATGCATTCCTGTGTGGCCTGTGCTGGATTCTATGGTCCTGCTCTGGCAGCGGGGTTGGACTCGATGATCTTTGGAGTTCCCTTCCAACCCTGTGATCCCATCCTGTGATCCTGTGATCTTGTAGTATGAAGTGGGATTAAAATACAAGAAAGGAAGGTCACAAGTAACAAAAGTTAGCCCAAATTCCACTGCATTCAGAAGTCCATGGCTGAGTACTAACAGGTGCTTAAACGTGATCAAGCTGTAATGTTGCAGCCAGAACTGGTTTGTATTGGAGATAACATCTGGCTGCCGGTGGAAGGAGCTGGCTGAACTCCAGGAACAAGTCAAGGTCAAAGTGGAACTACAGTCATTAAAAGGAGACAGAAATTTGGGAAGCTGGGAAAGAGAAGTGCCTGCCCTGCAAAACCCCCCAGCATTTGAACCACTTCAAATGAGCTCTTCGCAACAAGAAGGAAAGGAGCCATGCAAAGTTTACCTCAGAGAAGATTCCTCCCCCTGGAGATGTAAAACCTGGGAAGCACTGCAGGTGACAGCATTAGTAGATGAGGGGTGAGCAACTTATGTCGTTTACCTGGAGCTGAGCAAAGCCTTCGACACTGTCCCGCACCACCTCCTGGTCTCCAAGCTGGTGACACATGGGTTTGATGGATGGACCACTAGATGGATAAAGAACTGGCTTGATGGCTGCACCCAAAGAGTGGCTGTCAATGGTCCATGTCCCAATGGAGGCCAGTGACAAGCAGAGTCCCTCAGGGATCAGTCCTGGGACCTGTCTTGTTCAACATCTCTGTGGGTGCCATGGACAGTGGCATCGAGTGCACCCTCAGCAAGGTTGCTGATGACACCAAGCTGTGTGGTGCAGTGGACACGCTGGAGGGAAGGGATCCATCCAGAGGGACCTGGACAGGCTGGAGAGGTGGGCACAAGCCAACCTCATGAGCTTCAACAAGACCAAGGGCAGGGTCCTGCATCTGGGTTGAGGCAACCCCAGGCACAAATCCAGGCTGGGCAGGGACTGGCTGGAGAGCAGCCCTGAGGAGAGAGACTTGGGGGTGCTGGGGGAGGAGAAGCTCAACAGGAGCTCTCAGTGTGCACTTGCAGCCCGGAAAGCCAATCAGATCCTGGGCTGCATCAAGAGAAGTGTGGCCAGCAGGTCAAGGGAGGTGATTCTCCCCCTCTACTCAGCTCTGGTGAGACCCCACCTGGAGTACTGCGTCCAGTTCTGGAGCCCCTATTACAGGAGGGATGTGGACGTGCTGGAGCGTGTCCAGAGAAGGGCCACGAGGCTGATCAGAGGGCTGGAGCACCTCTCCTGTGAGGACAGACTGAAGGAGTTGGGGCTGTTCAGTCTGGAGGAGAGAAGGCTCCCAGGTGACCTCATTGTGGCCTTCCAGTATCTGAAGGGGGCCTACAAGAAGGCTGGGGAGGAACTTGTCAGGATCTCAGGTAGTGATAGGACTAGGGGGAATGGAATGAAGCTGGAGGTGGGGAGATTCAGGCTGGATGTGAGGAAGAAGTTCTTCCCCATGAGAGTGGTGAAGCCCTGGAATGGGTTATCCAGGGAGGGGGTTGACGCCCCGTCCCTGGAGGTGTTTAATCCCAGGCTGGATGAGGCTCTGGCCAGCCTGATCTAGTGTGAGGTGTCCCTGCCCATGGCAGGGGGCTTGGCACTAGATGATCCTTGTGGTCCCTTCCAACCCTGACTGATTCTATGATTCTATGATTCTACTAGACAGCTACTAGGTGTTTCAGGATGGGGTCTGAGCAGGAGTGCCAGTTCTGAGTACCTACCTTCCCAGAGGCCTGTCTGCAAAGACAGCTTTGCAACACTGCAACTGGATTGTGACCTCTGTGGGCTGCACAAACTGTAACTGGCATGTAAAATTTCTGGGAGGCCTGAGATGGGCTTGGCTGTAGCAAACTATTTGCAGTGCAGGAAGCATTTGCAGCACACTCAGACCCAAATTTTTTAATTCTTTAAATTTTATTGCCAGGTTCATGTGAAGTCACAGCTGGCTTCTTAAGGAGAGCTGAACAGGCATGATCCCTTACCTCCAGCAGCCAGTAAGCTTAAACACTCCCTCAGCTGCCAGCTTTGCCTGAGATTACTGGGCGGAGTGATACCACAGGATGCTTTGGCCTTTCAGGGGTAAGGAGTGCCATGCACTTGAGAGGCAGCAGAGTGACAGCAGCAGCAGGGCTGTACCACAGGGGTACATCCTGCAAGCACATGGGAGTAGATCCTACAAAGAAAGTCTTGGCAGCTCTTCAGTCAGAAAGTGCTGAGTTATCAGAACTGCCCTGAAACAAGGAATGGACTGATCATTGCTACTTCTATAGTGGCTCATACCTGCCCCTTTGGATAGCCCTTGTGTTCCAGGTCTGGGCCCCTCAATATAAGAAGGACATTGAGACACTTGAACGTACACTTGGCACACAGAGTCAACTGCTCCCTGCCCTGGCACAGCCTTCTCAGCCAGCTGACTGTGAGCCAGCAGTGTGCCCAGGTGACCAGGAAGGCCAATGGCATCCTGGCCTGCAACAGGAATAGTGTGGCCAGCAGGAGCAGGGAAGTCATTGTGCCCCTGGACTCTGCATTGGTCAGGCCACACCTTGAGTCCTGAGTCCAGTTCTGGGCCCCTCAATTTAAGAAGGACATCGAGACACTTGAACATGTTCAGAGAAGGGCAACAAGGCTGGGGAGAAGTCTGGAGCACAGCCCTTTGAGGAGAGGCTGAGGGAGCTGGGGTTGCTTAGCTTGGAGAAGAGGAGGCTTAGGGGAGACCTTCTTGCTGTCTACAACTCCCTGAAGGGAGGTTGTAGCCAGGTGGGGGTTGGTCTCTTCTCCCAGGCACCCAGCACCAGAACAAGAGGACACCAGGGGAGGTTTAGGCTGGAGGTGAGGAGAAAGTTCTTCCCAGAGAGAGTGATTGGCCATTGGAATGTGCTGCCCAGGGAGGTGCTGGAGTCACCATCCCTGGAGGTGTCCGAAAAGAGACGGGATGTGGCACCTGAAGCCATGGTTTAGTTAGTCCTGAGGTGCTGGGTGCTAGGTTGGACTTGATGATCTCTGAGGTCTTTTCCAACCTGATTGATTCTACCATTCCTCCTCTGACCAGGCAGCATTATGGTGGCCACAGCTGATGTCCTGCACAGCACACTGTGACTCTTTCTGGAAGGGCACTGGATACACATTTACAAAGCAAGGTAAAGCTTACATTCGGAGCGGGAGATTTCAGCACGGGCAATGCAAAGAAACGTAGTTAGCATTGCACAAAACTGTGTAACAGTAACAAACCCCCTGGGGAACTTTAACGTTTGTCAATTTCAAAGAGCAAAGCAGCTATTTAAACCCACCCTGCCCCTTTCTGTTCCTCCACTTAGACGTTATCTAAGGTTCTCTGAATGTTTTAAGGAGGCTTACACCAGGTACCGGTCCCATGTTGCCAGGCAGCACAGGTGGCTGCACAACTGTGAACCGAGGGACAAAATCCATGTTGTTGTGGTTAATGATGAGTAGAAAGCCTGAGGGGTGAGTGACCTGTTCATTAACCCAGAAGGGCTGAAATAACTGGCATACCAGTTCCAGTCTTCTGGGGTGGGATTGCTCAGTGAAAAACACCACCCTGCCCAGCCAGGGGCAGAAGTCTCCCAAGGCCAGGAGTGGAGGAAGACTTCTGCCTAGGAGGACAGGGCAGTCAGTTTTTCCCCCTCAGTACATTACAGGCTGGCTTGAGGTCTCCCTTGAGACAAACATGCCATCCTATCTGGGATATTTAATTGGTGTGTGCAAACATGCCTAACTAGTGGGTTACATGCTCCTATCAGTCTTGAATGCTTTTCTGCATGGCAGAGCTTTGATGGGAAGTCTCCCTCAAGCCTGTTGTAGCATCAGTGTCAGTTCCAAGGCTCTTGAGATGCAGGATTTTTTCCCCCTAGAAGTGTTTGGGGTTTTGCTTCTGGCTGCACTGTGCTTCCCAAAAATGCATTGCTGCCTTCAGTGTCATAGGGAAAGGGACAAGTCTTGCTGCTCTGTAGCATCAAGCCAGGTGTCAGGGAGAAGAGATTAAACTGTGGTTGTTTAGCCTGGAGAAGAGGAGGCTCAGGGGAGACTTCTTGCTGTCTACCACTACCTGAAGGGAGGTTGTAGCCAGGAGTGGGTTGGTCTCTTCTCCCAGGCAACCAGCACCAGAACAAGAGCACACAGTCTCAAGCTGCTCCAGGGGAGGTTTAGGCTCAAGGTGAGGAGAAAGTTCTTCCCAGAGAGAGTGATTTGCCCTTGGGATGTGCTGCCCAGGGAGATGGTGGAGTCACCATCCCTGGAGGTGTTCAAGAGGGGACTGGATGTGGCACTTGGTGGCATGGTTTAGTTAGTCCTGAGGTGTTGGGTTCTAGGTTGGACTTGATGATCTCTGAGGTCTTTTCCAACCTTATTGATTCTATGATTCTAGGAAACTTCCCCTCACAGCTGCGGCTCCTTTAAATCCACAGACACCCCAGTCCTGACCGGCTCGTCCCCTCCAGTGAGCCAGCCAGCCTGCCTGCGCTCCCCCGTCCCTCTCCCCGCCTCTCTCTCCTTCTCCCCGCCTCTCTCTCCTTCTCCCCGCCTCTCTCTCCTTCTCCCCGCCTCTCTCTTCCCCCGTTTCCCCTCCTCCTCCCCCTCCCTTCTCTCTCCCCTCCCCTCTTTCCCCTTCTCTCCCTCTCCCCTCGCTCGCTTCCTTCCCCCCGCCCCGCCCCGCCCCGCCTTCCCCAGCTGCTGGGGCGGCTGCGGGAGCTGGGCAGGCCTTTATAACTGGCTGGCCGGCGCCGGTCCTGCCAGTCCGTCGGCGGTGGTGGTGCCCAGCGTGGGAGGGTGTAAGCATCGTGGAGGTGAGCGTGTGTGTGTGGGGGTAGCAGGCTGCGACTCCTTAGGTCCGGGGGTGGGGTGTGGGGGTCGTCGGTCGTCTCTTGCTCTGGCGGCTGCGAATGTTTCTGTTGTGACTTCAGCGAGTGCTGCCCTGACGGACGGCGATGCCGTTGTTGGCTCTTTAACAGTTCCATGGTTTAGTCATGAGGTCTGTGGTGACAGGTTGGACTCGATGATCTTTGAGGTCTCTTCCAACCTTGGTGATACTGTGATACAGTCGTAGCTCTGTCGCTGCTCCAAGCTGCTTGACTAGAGGGGTACTGCTGCCGGGGCGAGGGCTGCTGCGGGGAACCCCTTTCGTATCGCGGGGGAGGACTTGCACCAACGTTTATCCTTGTAAGGCAGCTGGGGTTTTTTTTTTTTGCGAGATCTTGCCGCTGAGGCTATTGGCTGCATCTTGAGTCCTGTGTCCAGTTCTGGGCCCCTCCGTTTAGGAAAGATGTTGAGTTGCTGGAAGGTTTCCAGAGAAGGGCAACAAAGCTGGGGAGGGGTTGGGAGCACAGCCCTGTGAGGAGAGGCTGAGGGAGCTGGGGTTGCTTAGCCTGGAGAAAAGGCTCAGGGGAGACCTTGCTGTCTCCAACTCCCTGAAGGGAGGTTGCAGCCAGGTGGGGGTTGGTCTCTTTTCCCAGGCAACCAGCACCAGAATGAGAGGACACAGTCTCAAGCTGCGCCAGGGGAAGTTTAGGCTGGATGTTAGGAAGAAGTTCTTCCCAGAAAGAGAGATTGGCCATTGGAATGTGCTGCCCAGGGAGGAGGTGGAGTCACCATCACTGGAGGTATACGAAAAGGGATTGGACGTGGCACTTGAAGCCATGGTTTAGTTAGTCCTGAGGTGCTGTGTGATAGGCTGGACTTGATGATCTCTGAGGTCATTTCCAGCCTCATTGATTCTATGATTTCTCCTTTGGCCAGGCAGCATTATGGTTGTCACAGGGAGGTGTTTAGGAAGAGACTGGATGGGGTGCTTTGTGCCATGGTTTAGTTGATTAGACAGTGTTGGGTGATAGGTTGGACTCGATGATCTCAAAGGTCTCTTCCAACCTGTTTCATTGTTTTCTGTTCTATTAGCTGTAGCCCTGTGTTTTTGTATTTCTCTTGGGTGATGCTTCACTGCTTGAATGCAAAGCCTGAGCTGTGTATGTGCAATGTAGTACATGCAGTTAGAAGAGATTGATTTAGTCACTATCTTACACATGCTTATAATACAGGTAATAACTTTTTAGGTGTAACAACTCATTTAGCATGAGCCTTCTGTAGCATTCAAGGGTCAAATCCATTTTAAATAGCTGAGCCTATGTAAGCTGGAGTGTACTGTGTGCCTGGTAGACTAGGGATATTATTAACCAATAAGGAATCTGGTATAGAATCAGTAAGGTTGGAAAAGATCTCAGATCATCAAATCCAGCCTGTCACCCCACACCTCAGGACTAACTAAACCATGGCTTCAAGTGCCACATCCAGTCCCTTTTTGAACACCTCCAGGGATGGTGACTCTACCACCTCCTTGGGCAGCCCATGTGACTTTTAAACTCACTTCTCAAACTGCAAAGTACCTAAATATTGATTTTAAGTGATGCTTTCTTTGATGCAACCTGGGCTTTTATTTCAGTCACTGCCAATTAAAAACTGAACTTGCTTCTGATTCTTGTGAGGAGCATGTGGAGAACCTCCCTCGATCTCCTGGATACACTCTCCTTGATGCACTTTAGGATCCCATTGACCTTCTTGGCCACATGGGCACATTGCTGTCCCATGGAGAACTTGTTATCCACCAGGACTCCCAGGTCCTTCTCCACAGGGCTGCTCTCCACCAGATCACCTTCTAACCTGTACTGGTGCAATTTATTATTCCTTCCCAGGTGCAGGACTCTGCATTTATCCTTGTTGAACCTCATGAGGTTCCTCTCTGCTCAGCTCTCCAGTGTGTCCCAAGTCTCACTGAATGGTCACACAGCCTTCAGGTGCATCAGCTAAGCCTTCCAGTTTGGTATCATCAGAGATAGTACTAACAGGGTTTCTATGTGAAGCCTTCACTTTGGGATGTTTCAAAGGAGCAGTGTGCTATAAAATTTCTGCCTTAGGGTATCCTACACAGGATCAACACTTCAGCTGGTATTAGTGAATGTGTACAAGCTGGAAACTCTGTGTATTGGTGCTTGCATACCTCTGCATTGTTTCAGAGTCACAGAATTAACACAGGAAAACTGAGTAGCCTTCCTTGCCTTGGCAGAGTGAAATGCAAAACCAGAGTACAAATACACTTTCATCAGTGTCATGGCTCCTCTAATAGCTGAAAACTTCTTTTAGTGTGTTGAGAGGGGAGGAAGTTAACTACTTTCAACTCAAACACATTTCTCAAAGGCAGAGATTGTGTGTGTGTGTGTGTGTGTGTGTGTGTGTGTTAGTGGGGAAAGATGGGTTTGATTGCATTAATTAAATGACTTGCTGTTAACCATGGCAGGAAAGAAATATGAGGAACTTGGAGCTGGAAGAGGGCTCCTTCTGGTCCAGCACCACACTCATGTGGCTCTGCTGCTTTCATATTGAAGAGCTGGCACAGTCTGTGCCTGTGGTTCCTGATTTCTCTACTGCAGTCTTTGGCAATACAGTGGATGCCCTTACTTGCCTTTTCTTTTGGGGAGTGGTGGTGGTGTGGTGTCTTGGTCCAGAGAGGGAAAGAACAGAACTGAGTATTGTGAAATTAGAGGCAGAAACGAGGCCAAAATATCAACCGTGAGGCTATTTAGCAACAGAATAAAGTGGATGGATCAGAAGGGGAGAGAGAGAGAGAGTGAAGAGGGAGAGAAGTGGAAAGGAATTATATTACCACACCACTCACCTCCCAAGACAGTTTGGGTCTGTGGAGGAAGGCTGCTGCAGCTTTGGCATGGAGGAGAGGTCATCCTTGTTGGCTATGCTGTCCTCCACTGGAGGAGGGGAGGGAGAGACCCCCAAGTCCAAGCCCTTCTCTGAGCAGCCTCTTCAGCTCCATGAGTTGCAGCAGGCAGAACTTAGGACACAGAGAGAGGGTTCCTCCTGGTCTGCTGCCTGCGGGCTACATGGTGATGTCTCTGTCCTTTTCTTTCCTGGTATTTTCTTTGTTCAGAGCAGCATTGCCCAGGTCTTTTCCTTGCCTTGTGTTTTCCTTCTCCCAAGCCAGTAGTTGTTCAGATCTTTTAGACAGTTTTTGAGGTATGCACATTCCAGAGAGTATGGACAGCAGTGGCCTCTGCCCAATATTTCCAGGGGAGCTGCAGTCTGGTGAGCAATCTTTATCCTTGCACATTCCAGAGAGTCCTTATCCAGTGGTGTGTGCCCAGTACACCTCAGCTATTGTCTGGGCAAGCAGCAAAGGTGATTTTCTTTGAGTCACATCAAGAGAGACGAGATTTAGTCTCTCACATGTGGGGTTTTTGGTGTTGTTGGTTTTGTTTGGTTGCCTTTTTGTTGTTGGTTGGAAAGAGTAAGATGGATTTCTGTGGGTTTGGCTGCTGAGTGTTTGAAATTGTGAGCTCCTATGGGGTTTTATTTTATTGAGTGCTGCGCCAGGGGAAGTTTAGGCTGGAGGTGAGGAGAAAGTTCTTCACTGAGAGAGTCGTTAGCCATTGGAATGTGCTGCCCAGGGAGGTGGTGGAGTCACCATTCCTAGAGGTGTTCAAGAGGGATGTGGCACTTGGTGCCAGGGTTTAGTAGGCATGAGGTCTGTGGTGACAGGTCGGATAATCTTTGAGGTCTCTTCCAACCTTGGTGATTCTGTGAAGACTGAAGACCCAGGTAACTCCTTGTGAAATAGAGTGAACAAAAGGAGAAGTAGGGCTGCAGTAACTATTTCTGCATCTTCAGTGTCTGCAACCATTGCTAACTTCATTTGGACAGTGGATCATTGGTATCATAGTATCAGTCAGGGTTGGAAGGGACCACAAGGATCAGCTAGTTCCAACCCCTTGCCAAGGGCAGGGACACCCCACACTAGAACAGGCTGGCCAGAGCCTCATCCAGCCTGGGTTTAAACACCTCCAGGGACAGGGCCTCAACCACCTCCCTGGACAACCCATTCCAGGCCTTCACCACTCTCATGAAGAAGAACTTCCTCCTCACATCCAGCCTGAATCTCCCCACCTCCAGCTTCATTCCATTGCCCCTAGTCCTATCACTACCTGAGATCCTGAGAAGTCCCTCCCCAGCCTTCTTGTAGCCCCCTTCAGATACTGGAAGACTGAAGACCCAGATAACTCCTTGTGAAAGAGAGCTAACAAAAGAGAAGTAGGGCTGCAGTAACTGCTTCTGCATCTTCAGTGTCTGCAACCATTGCTGACTTCATTTGGACACTGGATCATTGGCACTTCTAGAGGAAGTGAACAGAGAAGGTTCATCTTCCCAAGAGATGATGCTTAGTAACTAGTGTATTAGCAATGTTTTCCAGCTGAGCAATATAGGTGAATGAACCAAGTGACAGGGGACAGAAGTGCCAAAGGAAAGAGTTTCAAATGCAATTGTTCCAGGAAGTTAATTAGGAAAAGAGTAACTGGAGAGTGCAGTGGTTAGGAGGATATAATAGAAAATGGGGACAACAACTGTGTTTTTTGTGAGGGAGTGGAAAGATAAGGTGTGGGGGTTTTGGGGGATGGACCATCTTGTATGGGCTGGACAAGTCTAGTTTTGCAGCTCGTTTCTCTTCTGAGATAATTGGATTACTTCAGCATTCTGCAAGGTTTATACCATGGTTCATTATGAATTGTGGACCCTTTCTGCCTCATTAACTGAATTGACTGCTAAGCTGGAGCAGCCTTGTTGTACTGTAAAAGGCTTTATGTGCCTCATCATACTGTTTCCATGTGATGTTCAGAAGAATATTGTGAACACTGGTAGCAGCAGCAATAGGCCTTACTGGAGGCAAAATGGTTTATGTGCCTCTCTTGTGTACTAGCTCATGTTAACATTGGTACCAGGAAGCAAAGAGCACAGGGGTTTGGAGGTGACTGTCTTAAAGTTCCATTTGATTGCATCAGGAACAGTGTGGCCAGCAGGAGCAGGGAAGTCATTCTGCCCCTGTACTCAGCACTGGTCAGGCCACACCTTGAGTCCTGCGTCCAGTTCTGGGTCCCTCAGTTTAAGAAGGATATTGAGACACTTGAATGTGCCCAGAGAAGGGCAATGAGGCTGGGGAGAGGTTTGAAGCACAGCCTGTGAGGAGAGGCTGAGGGAGCTGGGGTTGCTTACCCTGGAGAAGAGGAGGCACAGGGGAGACCTTCTTGCTCTCTACAACTCCCTGAAGGGAGGTTGTAGCCAGGTGGGGGTTGGTCTCTTCTTCAAGCAACCAGCACCAGAACAAGAGCACACAGTGTCAGGCTGTGCCTGGGGAGTTTTAGGCTGGATGTTAGGAAGAAGTTCTTGACAGAAAGGGAGATTGGCCATTTGAATGTGCTGCCCAGGGAGGTGGTGGAGTCACCATCGCTGGAGGTGTTGGAAAAGGGATTGGATGTGGTACTTGAAGCCATGGTTTATTTACTCCTGAGGTGTTGGGTGAAAGGTTGGACTTGATCTCCAAGGTTTTTTTCCAGCCTTATTGATTCTATGATTCATTTTGATAAGCTCCTTAGGCTACCAGCACCAGAACAAGAGGACACAGTCTCAAGCTGCTCCAGGGGACATTTAGGCTGGATGTTAGGAAGAAATTCTTCCCAGCAAGAGAGACTGGCCATTTGAACGTGCTGCCCAGGGAGGTGGTGGAGTCAGCATCACTGGAGGTGTTTAGGAAGAGACTGGATGAGGCGCTTGGTGCCATGGTTTAGT
The DNA here is from genome assembly GCA_033816785.1 of Picus viridis. Taxonomy (NCBI): domain Eukaryota; kingdom Metazoa; phylum Chordata; class Aves; order Piciformes; family Picidae; genus Picus; species Picus viridis. Next base: position 88,411,608 of record CM066566.1, on the reverse strand, counting down.
TGATGAGATGGTGTTGGGTGCTAGGTTGGACTCGATGATCCCAAAGGTCTTTCCTAACCTGGTTAATTCTATTCTATTCTATAAAGCCTGGGAGACAAATTATTTTAACCTTTCACAGGGATGATGGTGGTGGCCCAAACAGAGTCATTGATTTAGAACCCAGGTGCCTTTGTGCAGTGTTACTTCCTTCTGATTGTCCAAAGTATTAAATGTTTTTGCCCACAGTATGCTAGGATGATCCATCCTAAATGGACAAGGCACACCATTTTGTTAAGTATTACTATATATAATGAGCACTTACAGAATCATTAAATCATTGTCTTACTTTACAGAAAGAAGAATCCATCATGTCAGCCCTAAACTGGAAGCCCTTTATCTATGGAGGTTTAGCATCAATCACTGCAGAATGTGGTAAGCTTCCCCTTTAACTGTCTACATGACTTCATTTACTTAGATAATCCCTTTTAGAACAAGTTTGGTTCCGTGCTATCAGTGACAAAAGTATATGGTGGCCTAGAGCACAGGAATTCTTCTGTAATGCTGTCTGGAGGGTTTCTCAGAACTTGTTTACAATGTTTAGGAAAGATGTTCATAGAATCAGTAAGGGTTGGAAGGGACCACAAGGACCATCTAGTTCCAAACCCCTGCCATGGGCAGGGACACCTCACTCTAGATCAGGTTGCTCAGAACCACATCCAGCCTGGGCTTAAAAACCTCCTGTTTTGTGAAAGATTGCCTATGTAACAACCACAGAAGGTATGAATCTACCTGCACTGTATTCTCCTGTACTCTCACCTTACACTAGATCAGGCTGGCCAGAGACTCACCCAGCCTGGTCTTGAACACCTCCAGGGACAGGGCCTCAACCACCTCCCTGGACAACCCATTCCAGGGCTTCACCACTCTCATGGGGAAGAACTTCCTCCTCACAGCCAGCCTGAATCTCCCCACCTCCAGCTTCATTCCATTCCCCCTAGTCCTATCACTTCCTGATGTCCTGACAAGTCCCTCCCCAGCCTTCCTGTAGGCCCCCTTCAGATACTGGAAGGCCACAATGAGGTCACCTGGGAGCCTTCTCTTCTCCAGACTGAACAGCCCCAACTCCTTCAGTCTGTCCTCATAGGAGAGGTGCTCCAGCCCTCTGATCATCCTTGTGCCCCTTCTCTGGACACCTTCTAGTTGAGTTGGTTGGAATGTGTCCAGAGAAGGGCTATAGAGCTGGGGAGGGGTTTGGAGCACAGTCCTGTGAGGAGAGGCTGAGGGAGCTGGGATTGCTTAGCCTGGAGAAGAGGAGGCTCAGGGGAGACCTTCTTGCTCTCTACAGCTACCTGAAGGGAGGTTGTCACCAGGAGGGGGTTGGTCTCTTCTCCCAGGCAACCAGCACCAGAACAAGAGGACACAGTCTCAAGCTGCACCAGGGGAGGTTTAGGCTGGATGTTAGGAAGAAGCTCTTCCCGGAAAGAGAGACTGGCCATTGGAATGTGCTGCCCAGGGAGGTGGTGGAGTCACCGTCCCTGGAGGTGGTCAAAAGGGATTGGACGTGGCACTTGAAGCCATAGTTTAGTTAGTCATGAGGTTTTGAGTGACAGGTTGGACTCAATGATCTCTGAGGCCTTTTCCAACCTTATTGATTCCGTGATTCTATTCTATCGATCAGGCACTTGGTGCCATGATTTCGTTGATCAGATGGTGTTGGGTGATAGGTTGGACTTGCTGATCTCAAAGGTCTTTTCCAACCTGGTTAATTCTATTCTAGTTCTTCTCTTTACTTTACAGAAGTGTTTGACTAATCTTCTCTGGTTTGTCTTTAAGGTACTTTCCCCATTGATCTGACCAAAACACGCCTGCAGGTTCAAGGTCAAGTTAATGATGCCAAGTACAAAGAGATCCGGTACAGGGGGATGGTGCACGCCCTGGTCAGAATATGCAGAGAAGAAGGATTGAAAGCCTTATACTCTGGGTAAAGCTAAGTGACTTGCAGTAACAATTCATGAACAGTATCTTGATAAATCTATAGTGCAGGAATTCTTGTGTCTCAGATTTACAGGGCTAGCCTCAATTAATCTGGAATTTGAAAGCCCCAGCTTAGATGGCTTCAGTCTTTGCAGTCTGCAATAGCAATTAATGCTTGGAAAAAAAAAAAACCACCTACCTTGAAAATAAAATAGCTGAGCAAAGAGATGAGCCAGCAGTATGCCCAGGTGGCCAAAATGCCAAAGGCATCCTGGCCTGCATCAGGAACAGTGTGGCCAGCAGGAGCAGGGAGGTCATTGTGCCCCTGGACTCAGCACTGGTTAGGCCACACCTTGAGTCCTTGTGTCCAGTTCTGGGCCCCTCAGTTTAGGAAAGATGTTGAGTTGCTGGAAGGTGTCCAGAGAAGGGCAACAAAGCTGGGGAGGGGTTTGGAGCACAGCGCTATGAGAGGCTGAGGCAGCTGGGGTTGCTTAGCCTGGAGTTGCTTAGCCCTAGCAACCAGCACCAGAACATGTGGACAGAGTCTCAAGCTGCACCAGGGGAAGTTTAGGCTCGAGGTGAGGAGAAAGTTCTTCACCGAGAGAGTCATTCGCCATTGGAATGTGCTGCCCAGGGAGGTGGTGGAGTCGCCGTCCCTGGAGGTGTTCAAGAGGGGACTGGATATGGAACTTGGTGCCATGGTCTAGTCGTGAGGTCTGTGGTGACAGGTTGGACTCAATCTTTGAGGTCTCATCCAATCTTAGTAATACTGTGATACTGAGAAGAGGAGGCTCAGGGAGACCTTCTTGCTGTCTACAACTCCCTGAAGGGAGGTTGTAGCCAGGTGGGGCTTGGTCTCTTCTCCCAGGCAACCAGCACCAGAACAAGAGGACAAAGTCTCAAGCAGCACCAGGGGAGGTTTAGGCGGGAGGTTAGGAAGAAATTCTTCCCAGAAAGAGAGATTGGCCCTTGGAATGTGCTGCCCAGGGAGGTGGTGGAGTCACCATCACTGGAGGTGTTTAGGAAGAGACTGGATGAGGCACTTGGTGCCATGGTTTAGTTGATTAGATGGTGTTGGGTGATAGGTTGGACTTAATGATGTCAAAGGTCTTTTCCAACCTGGTTAATTCTATTCTAGTCAGTCCTTTGCAACTTTGAGCACAAATGTTATCACTGCATGTTTTTACAGGATTGCTCCTGCAATGCTACGTCAAGCTTCCTATGGAACCATAAAAATAGGCACTTACCAGAGCTTAAAAAGAATGTTTGTTGAGCATCCAGAAGGTGAGTGGGTTTTTTAAAATCTTAATTGAGGACTGTTTTGCTTGAAGTTGGTTGTTTCCATTTGAATCCTAGAATCAATAAGGTTGGAAAAGACCTCAGAGATCATCAAGTCCAACCTAGCACCCAACACCTCAGGACTAACTAAACCATGGCTTCAAGTGCCATGTGCAATCCTCTTTTGAACACCTCCACTGATGGTGACTCCACCACCCCCCGGGCAGCACATTCCAATGGCCAATCTCTCTTTCTGGGAAGAACTTCTTCCTAACATCCAGCCTAAACCTCCCCTGGTGCAGCTTGACACTGTGTGCTCCTGTTCTGGTACTGGTTGCCTGGGGGAAGAGACCAACCCCCACCTGGCTACAACCTCCCTTCAGGGAGTTGGAGACAGCAAGAAGGTCTCCCCTGAGCCTCCTCTTCTCCAGGCTGAGCAACCCCAGCTCCCTCAGCTTCTCCTCACAGGGCTGTGCTCCAGACCTCTCCCCAGCCTCATTGCCCTTCTCTGGACATGTCCAAGAGTCTCAATGTCCTTCTTAAACAGAGGGGCCCAGAACTGGACACGGGACTCAAGGTGTGGCCTAACCAGTGCTGCGTCCAGAGGCAGAATGACTTCCCTACTCCTGCTGGCCACACTATTTCTGATGCAGGCAGGGATTTGGTACCTTGCTGCAGTGGTTTGAAGAAGTCTATTGAGAAGACATTCCTTGTACCAATTTGAGCTAAGTGAGTCAGCATGGGAAACTTGTCAGAGCAGTTTTTATAGCTTCTGTAATTGTCACTCTCTCTGGTTTAAGGAGGGGTTGCATCATCCTTAGGAGGAAGTTCTTCATAGAGTGTTTGGCCATTGGAATGTGCTGCCCAGGGAGGTGGTGGAGTCACCCTCACTTGAGGTGTTTAAGAGGAAGAGACTGGATGGGGCACTTGGTGCCATGGTTTAGTTGATTAGATGCTGTTGGGTGCTAGGTTGGACTCAATGATCTCAAAGGTCTTTTCCAACCTGGTTAATCCTATTCTATCCTGTTGTTACACATTTTAAGCTTTGTACATCTGCAGCTAAACTCTCTCTCTTATGGAATAGATGAGACTCTGATGATAAATGTGCTCTGTGGCATTCTTTCGGGAGTGATCTCTTCCTCTATTGCCAACCCTACAGATGTCTTAAAGGTAATTGTGCTACATAGCTTGTCCCTAGCTTTTTGTCCTTGATTACATGGGGAATCTCCTGAGCAGTATAGGATTTGTTGGCTTGTAACCTGATTTATGCTCATCTCAGCTCTTAAAAATCTGTAGCATCTTAATCTTGGAAATTCCTTCTAGTCCATGCTAATTATTTGGAAGTAGCAGGAAGCTGATGGCTGGGGAGGTAGCTGGATCCATAGAACTCTTTCTGGGGTTGGGGAGAGAATAATTTGACTGACTTTTATGCTATAGTGCTTGTGTGGAAGCCACACTATGTATTTTAACCATGCTTTTTGGTAACACTATTGTATTAGGATGCTTCAAGTGCTAAAAATAGTTGGGGACAATTCAGAGGCAAGAGTACCAGTGCTGCTTCTGCTATATGGTGGCTTAATCCTATGGAATCAGTAAGGTTGGAAAAGACCTGAGACATCATCAAGTCCAACCTGTCACTCAAGACCTCATGACTGCTAAAGCATGGCACCAAGTGCCACGTCCAGTCCCCTCTTGAACACCTCCAGGGATGGGACTCCACCACCTCCCTGGGCAGCACATTCCAATGGCTAACAACTCTGTCTGTGAAGATCTTTCTCCTCACCTCGAGCCTAAACCTCCCTTGACACAGCCTGAGACTGTGTCCTCTTGTTCTGGTGCTGGTTGCCTGGGAAAAGAGACCAACCTCTGCCTGTCTACAACCTCCCTTAAGGTAGTTGTAGTGAGCAAGAAGGTCTCCCCTGAGCCTCCTCTTCTTCAGGCTAAGCAACCCCAGCTCCCTCAGCCTATCCTCACAGGGCTGTGCTCCAGACCTCTCCCCAGCCTTGTTGCCCTTCTCTGGACACGTTCAAGTGTCTTGATGTCCTTCTTAAATTGAGGGGCCCAGAACTGTACAGAGTACTCAAGGTAGAGAAGCTTTGCAATCCAGTTTTCATAGACACAGTGTTCCAGCATGAGCCTTTTAAAGTGAATGGGTGACATGGTCACCTCTTTAACAATCTGTTAGCTTAATGACAGTCCGTGATCTATTTTTATCTTCCTTGAAAGTGTTGATGGTATGTAAATTACAGAACTGTAGCATCTGACCTAGAATCAATAAGGTTGGAAAAGCCCTCAAAGATCAAGTCCAACCTGTCTCCCCAGACCTCATGACTACTAAACCATGGCGCCAAGTGCCTCCTCCAATCCCCTCTTGAACCCCTCCAGGGATGGTGACTCCACCACCTCCCGGGCAGCACATTCCAATGGCCAACAACTCTCTCTGTGAAGAACTTTCTCCTCAGCTTGACTTAAATTGCTGCCTTTAATGGAAAAAAACTCCAGAAAACCTTCTGTTCTTGTAATAGTACTGAAAAACTTAATCCTTCACAGGGCTGGCTTGGCTGTGTAGAGGCTTTGCAAACAAACCTCTCTTTGAAGTGTGGCTCCCGTTCGTTAGTTCCCGAAGTTACGTCAACGGATTTGGTTTTGATCGTTTCCATGGCACGCTCCCAAGGACGTTCTGAGAAATCCACAGGGTCAAAGATCATTGCACTCACTAGCTGAAACCTTGGTCTTTTGAAGGCTTTATTTGACCATGTTCCTGTGAACACTGTAAAGGACATCCTGCAGAATCCAGCTGTCAGTCTAATCTAAATGGAGCAGTGCACACGTACAGAAATAGAAGTGACTTAATGCAGTTAATAACTGCACCCCCACATAGTGGCTCAGAATTAGCAGCTGCCTTTGGATAGCTGAGGCACTTCAAGAGACTGCATTATAGTTAGAATAGAATAGACCAGGTTGGAAGAGGCCTTCAAGATCATCATGTCCAACCTATCGTCCTACGCCACCCAATCAACTAAACCATGCAACCAAGCACCCTGTCAAGTCTCCTCCTGAACAACTCCAGTGATGGTGACTCCACCACCTCCCCGAGCAGCCCATTCCAATGGCCAATCACTCTTGCTGTGAAGGACTTCTTCCTAACATCCAGCCTAAACCTCCCCTGGTGCAGCTTGAGACTGTGTCCTCTTGTTCTGGTGCTGGTTGCCTGGGAGAAGAGACCAACCCCCACCTGGCTACAACCTCCCTTCAGGGAGTTGTAGAGAGCAAGAAGGTCACCCCTCAGTCTCCTCTTCTCCAGGCTAAGCAACCCCAGCTCCCTCAGCCTCTCCTCATAGGGCTTGTGTTCCAAGCCCCTCACCAACTTTGTTGCCCTTCTCTGGACACCTTCCAGCAACTCAACATCTTTCCTAACCTGAGGGGTCCAGAACTGGACACAGGACTCAAGGTGTGGCCTAACCAGTGCAGTGTACAGGGGCAGAATCACCTCCCTGCTCCTGCTGGCCACACTCTTCCTGATCCAGGCCACGATGCCATTGGCCCTCTTGGCCGCCTGGGCACACTGCAGGCTCATGTTCAGCCTACCATCGACCAGTACCTCCAGGTCCCTTTCCTGCCTGGCTGCTCTCCAGCCACTCTGACCCCAGCCTGTAGCACTGCCTGGGGTTGCTGTGGTTAGTGAGTAGAACCTGGCACTTGGATGTGTTCAATCTCATGCCCCTGGACTCTGCCCATCTGTCCAGCCTGTCGAGGTCCCTCTGCAAAGCCTCTCTACCCTCTAACAGATCAACTCCTGCCCCCAGCCTGCTGTCATCTGCAAATTTACTGCTGATGGACTCAATGCCCTCATCCAGATCATCAATAAAGATGTTAAAGAGCATGGGGCCCAGCACTGATCCTTGGGGCACACCACTAGTGCCTGGCTGCCAGCTGGATGTGGCACCATTCACCACCACTCTCTGGGCTCAGCCTCCAGCCAGTTCCTAACCCAACGCAGTGTGCTCCTGTCCAAGCCATGGGCTGCCAGCTTGGCCAGGAGTTTGCTGTGGGGGATGGTGTCAAAGGCCTTGCTGAGGTCCAGGTAGACCACATCCACAGGCCTCCCCACATCCACCAGACAGTCACCTGATCATAGAAGGAGATCAGGTTGGTCAGGCAGGACCTGCCCTTCCTAAATCCATGCTGGCTAGGCCTGAGCCCCTGGCCATGCTGTAAGTGCTGTGGGATTACACTCAAGATGACCTGTTCCATTATCCATAATAAGTTATGGCAACATCAGCTATTAATTTGTGTTCAAAGAGGAGCTGACTTCACCACTTACTGTAACTTAATGGAGTTTTATTAATGTTTTGAGCTGCTAGTGGTTGTGTGTTTGAGATGTATTTGCTTCCTAATTTTATCCTCGCATTAATCTCAGATCAGAATGCAAGCCCAAGGCAGAGTGATTCAAGGAGGAATGATGGGCAACTTCATACAGATCTATCAAAATGAAGGCACTAAAGGCTTATGGAAGGCAAGTGTTTCTTGTGCTGTATCTTACACTTGAAGTGCACTTTCTTGCTCAGCTGAATTTCATGTACTTCTGCAATATTCTCAGACAAAACATGGAGAAGTCAGTAGCTGATATGTCTGTCACTGGTCATGACTGCTTCACTGCTGGCATCTTGGTGCATTTTGACAAAGGGTTACTGCCAGTCTTGAGTCCAAGGATTAGCCACTTATTAAAAGAGGGGAGAGAAATGGCTTAAATTAGGGTGGCTGGCTGTAGGACTAATTCAACCTCCCTTTGCAAGACACCCCTCAAACTGTGTGCTCTGCTCTTTGTATGTCATGTACTAAAGACTATTTGGAAGTAAAGCTACTACTGAGCATCACCCATAGCTCAAATTGGAATAGAATAGAATTAACCAGGTTGGAAAAGGCCTTTGAGATCATCAAGTCCAACCTATCACCCAACACCATCTAATCAACTAAACCATGGCACAAAGTGCCTCATCCAGTCTCTTCTTAAACACTTCCAGTGATGGAGACTCCACCACCTCCCTGGGCAGCCCATTCTGATGGCTTTGTTATTCCAAAAGCTAGGCTTTCCTGATAGTGCACAGAAGTCAATTTCAAATGTCAGCCCTGTTGTTGTTGTTGTTTGTGGACAGGGAGTATCACTGACAGCACAGAGAGCTGCTGTTGTCGTTGGCGTGGAGCTGCCGGTGTACGACATGATGAAGAAGCACATAATTCTGTCTGGATTTATGGGAGACACAGTGTATACCCACTTCCTGTGAGTTTAGCAAACTGCTTGCATCACTCAGCCTCATGGAGAAGGAATCTTGAAGCTTTCTGTCATCAATCTAGTTGTGCCCAGGTGGCTGAAAAGGCCAGTGGCATCCTAGCCTGCATCAGGAAGAGTGTGGCCAGCAGGAGCAGGGAAGTCATTGTGCCCCTGGACTCAGCACTGGTTAGGCCACACCTTGAGGACTGTGTCCAGTTCTGGGCCCCTCAGTTTAGGAAAGATGTTGAGTTGCTGGAAGGTGTCCAGAGAAGGGCAACAAAGCTGGGGAGGGGTTGGGAGCACAGCCCTGTGAGGAGAGGCTGAGGGAGCTGGGGTTGCTTAGCCTGGAGAAGAGGAGGCTCAGGGAGACCTTCTTGCTCTCTCCAACTCCCTGAAGGGAGGTTGTAGCCAGGTGGGGGTTGGTCTCTTCTCCCAGGCAACCAGCACCAGAACAAGAGGACACAGTCTCAAGCTGCGCCAGGGGAGTTTTAGGCTGGATGTCTGGAAGAAGTTCTTCCCAGAAGAGAGACTGGCCATTGGAATGTGCTGCCCAGGGAGGTGGTGGAGTCACCATCACTGGAGGTGTTTAGGAAGAGACTGGATGAGGCACTTACTGCCATGGTTTGGTTGATTAGATGGTGTTGGGTGACTTGATCTTTGAAGTTCTTTTACAGCCTGGTTAATTCTATTCTGTACCCCTGATGTGTCTGCACTTTCTGTGCATCACAGATGACAGCACATAGCATGGAAACTAATTTTGTTTAGGATTTGCATCTAACTTTCTTTTGAATATCGAATTTTATTGAGATGATCTGAATCGCTCAGCTTTGCAAATTGAGGCTAAAGGAAAGTTTCAATTGAATATATGCTGCCCTCAGAGGCACAAACATCTATTCAAGTATACAGAAACCTTATGAGGGCTGTATATCAAATCTTCAAAGTGATCATAGCATCATTAAGGTTGGAAAAGACCTCAGAGATCATGAAGTCCAACCTATCAACCAACATCTCAGGACTAACTAAACCATGGCTCCAAGTGCAATGTCCAATCTGTTTCTGAACACCTCCAGGGACGGTGACTCCACCACCTCCCTGGGCAGCACATTCCAATGGCCAATCTCTCTTTCTGGGAAGAAGTTTCTCCTCACCTCCAGCCTAAACTTACCCTGTTGCAGCTTGAGACTGTGTCCTCTTGTTCTGGTGCTGGGTGCCTGGGAGAAGAGACCAATCCCCACCTGGCTACAACCTCCCTTCAGGGAGTTATAGACAGCAATAAGGTCTCCCTGAGCCTCCTCTTCTCCAGGCTGAGCAACCCCAGCTCCCTCAGCCTCTCCTCACAGGGCTGTGATCAAGGCCTCTCCCCAGCTTTGTTGCCCTTTTCTGGACAGATTCAAGTGTTTGCCCATGGAGGTGGTGGAGTCACCTTCACTGGAGGTGTTCAGGAGAAGACTTGATGGGGTGCTTGGCTGTATGGTCTAGTTGTTGGGTGGGTTGGATTGGTTGATGGGTTGGATGCGATGATCTTGAAGGTCTCTTCCAACCTGGTGTATTGTATTGTATTGTATTGTAATATCCTTCTTATATTGAGGAGGCCAGAACTGCACACAGGACTCAAAGCACTGGCTTGGCCACACCTTATAATGAATCAAAAATAGCTTCCCATCCATTACCTGATGTCTTTTTTAACTACAAGCCTTAAGCTTGTCCTTACTACATGTTACTGGGAAGGGAGGATTCTTGTGCACCTCTAATGAAATCTATCATATTTAAACTCTTCTTCCCCCAGCTCAAGTTTCACCTGTGGGCTAGCTGGAGCCCTTGCATCCAACCCAATTGATGTTGTGAGAACACGCATGATGAATCAGAGAAGCCAACAGCATGGAGGGCACTCGGACTATAAGGGTGCCTTGGATTGCCTGTTACAAGTAAGCAGTTCATGTCTCAACATACGTAGAAAGTGGTGCTGTCAGGCAGTGGTTTTGGTGTGGAAATTCATAGTATCATAGTATCAGTCAGGGTTGGAAGGGACCACAAGGATCACCTAGTTCCAACCCCCTGCCATGGGCAGGGACACCCCACACTACATCAGGGTGGCCAGAGCCTCATCCAGCCTGGGCTTAAACACCTCCAGAGACAGGGCCTCAACCACCTCCCTGGATAACCCATTCCAGGGCTTCACCACTCTCATGGGGAAGAACTTCCTCCTCACATCCAGCCTGAATCTCCCCACCTCCAGCTTCATTCCATTCCCCCTAGGCCTATCACTACCTGAAATCCTGAGAAGTCCCTCCCCAGCCTTCCTGTAGCCCCCTTCAGATACTGGAAGGCCACAATGAGGTCACCTGGGAGCCTTCTCTTCTCCAGACTGAACAGCCCCAACTCCTTCAGTCTGTCCTCACAGGAGAGGTGCTCCAGCGCTCTGCTCATCTTCGTGGCCCTTCTCTGGACACGCTCCAGCACCTCCAGAACTGGAGGCAGTACTCCAGGTGGGGTCTCACCAGAGCTGAGCAGAGGGGGAGAATCCCCTCCCTTGACCTGCTGCCCACACTTCTCCTGATGCAGCCCAGGATCTGATTGGCTTTCTGGGCTGCAAGTGCACATTGAGAGCTCCTGTTGAGCTTCTCGTCCACCAGCACCCCCATGTCTCTCTCCTCAGGGCTGCTCTCCAGCCAGTCACTGCCCAGCCTGGATTTGTGCCTGGGATTGCCTCGACCCAGATGCAGGACCCTGCCTTTGGTCTTGTTGAAGCTCATGAGGTTGACTTGTGCCCACCTCTCCAGCCTGTCCAGGTCCCTCTGGATGGATCCCTTCCCTCCAGCGTGTCTGCTGCACCACACAGCTTGGTGCCCTCAGCAAACTGGCTGAGGGTGCACTCGATGCCACTCTCCATGTCCAACTTGAAGTTGGTTGAAGCTTCTTTAGAAATTAATTTATTGTTTTGGCTTCTTTTCTTGTCTCCCTAAATTGGATGGCATTTTACCCAGAGAAATAGTGGGTGAGGTGGTTTTCGGTGTCCAAACAGAGTGAACAATCCAGTCTGACAGTCCAGGTCACAATGTCCAGAGCAGTTTGTGAAGTCAAATGCAATTTGGACAAATCTGAGATAAGTATTAAGTGTCCTGGACTGCATCTTTACCTGCCAGGTAGTGCTGCAGGCATTACTCATCTTGCTTTTATCTAGTGAAATGTTGCCTTGTCTCATCATACTACATTTAAAACAAGGCTACAGGACTGAGCAATCTCCTTCAGTGGTATGGAAGGTTAGTTGAGATGCTCTTCATAGAATCAGTAAGGTTGGAAAAGACCTCAGAGATCATCAAGCCCAACCTAGCACCCAACACCTCATGGCTAACTAAACCATGGCTTCAAGTGCCACATCCAATCCCCTCTTGAACACCTCAAGGGACAGTGACTCCACCACCTCCCTGGGCAGCACATTCCAATGGCCAACAACTCTCTCTGGTGAAGAACTTTCTCCTCACCAGATTTAACCCTTAAAGAATTGTGTGTTCTTGCTATGTTTGTGGGTTTTGTGTGTGTTTGTTTCCAGACATGGAAGAACGAAGGCTTCATTGCTCTCTATAAAGGATTTTGGCCCAACTGGTTAAGGCTTGGTCCTTGGAATATCATTGTATCCTTTTCAAAGGTGTGCAAAGCTACTGAGCTAGCTATATAACAGCTGATTGATAGTATCATGGAGTGCTCAGTCTAGGAGGTATCATGTCAGCACAAGTATTGCCTTGTTTATGAAGGCAGAGTTGTGCAGCTGACCATTTTTGTACTCACCTGCTGCTGGCTGAAGTGAATTTGTGGTGCTCTTAGTGAATATTAGAATCATAGAATCAGTCAGGGTTGGAAGGGACCACAAGGATCAGCTAGCTCCAACCCCCCTGCCATGGGCAGGGACACCCCACACTAGACCAGGCTGGCCACAGCCTCATCCAGTCTGGGCTTAAACACCTCCAGGGATGGGGCCTCAACCACCTCCCTGGATAACCCATTCCAGGGCTTCACCACTCTCATGGGGAAGAACTTCCTCCTCATATCCAGCCTGAATCTCCCCATTTCCAGCTTCATTCCATTCCCCCTAGTCCTATCACTACCTGAGATCCTGACAAGTCCCTCCCCAGCCTTCCTGTAGGCCCCTTCAGATACTGGAAGGCCACAATGAGGTCACCTGGGAGCCTTCTCTTCTCCAGACTGAACAGCCCCAACTCCTTCAGTCTGTCCTCACAGGAGAGGTGCTCCAGCCCTCTGATCATCCTCGTGGCCCTTCTCTGGACACCTTCCAGCACCTCCAGATCCCTCTTGCAATAGGGGCTCCAGAACTGGAGGCAGTACTCCAGGTGGGGTCTCACCAGAGCTGAGTAGAGGGGGAGAATCCCCTCCCTTGCCCTGCTGGCCACACTTCTCCTGATGCAGCCCAGGATCTGATTGGCTTTCCGGGCTGCAAGTGCACATTGAGAGCTCCTGTTGAGCTTCTCGTCCACCAGCACCCCCAAGTCTCTCTCCTCAGGGCTGCTCTCCAGCCAGTCACTGCCCAGCTTGTGTTTGTGCCTGGGATTGCCTCGACCCAGCTGCAGGACCCTGCACTTGGCACATATTAGAATGTGATCTTGAGAAACACTGTTTTCCCAATGTCATACTTGTCCATTGCCTGAGTTTGGAGTCTAGTGTGAAATAGAATTGACCAGATGAGTTAGGAATGGGGGTTATGTCTAGAACTGGGGGAAATGTGGGCAGTAAGCAATGCAATATTGTTGTATTTATCTTAGTCTCACACAAGTGGGTGTTTGGTTCAAGAGCCAGCTGACTGGAACCCTGGGGAGTGGCTTGGCAATAACATTTATGGTTTTACCATGAGCAAACTTACTCCAGTGCATCACAGCTAAGTGAGTAAAGTCTGAGGGGGTTTGGAGTGGTTTCTTGCCTCCTCAGGCCTGTGTTTAAAAGGCTGAAGAGGCAAGAATCTCCTGCCCTCTCCTGCCCTCTCCCTCCTTTCTGAGGAGCAGGGATGGGACAGCAGTTGGCTTCACCAGCCTTCAAGCTTTTGTGTATGGGAGTGCCCTGAAATAATTGTTCTGCATAACAGAAATGGTCAACCAGCACTGTTAGAAGGAGAGCACCAAGAGAAGAGCCAAGTTCCACAGAAATGCTGTGAAGTGACCATTTTCTGCTGCATGAACAGGAAGCTGTTTTCCTTAATCAGCCCTTCCAGTTCTTTGTGACATATGAACAGCTGAAGAAATTAGACTTGTGACGAGAGGCTGAGCTCTATGCTGCATTCTGTTCATGTCCTGTGAGTTTAGAGCAACCTCTAAGTTACCCTCAGTGTCTGCTCTTTATTGGCTGAGGTACTGGCCAAAGGAAGAGGTGATTACAAGGCCACTGTGAATGAGAACAGCCTGGAAGTGACTTCTGGGCTAAGTGGCTGCCGTGGCAATGGCTTGCTTGTGTGATTCAGTGGATGATGTGCACTTCTTTCTAGCCTGAACCAAACGAGGTGGAATACCTGCTGTCAACTTCAAGTGCTGTTGATGTGAAGGTGTGTAATGCAATGTTGCTGAGGCTTAGATGCACAGTGTAAAGAGGCAGAGAACAATCTTTCTCTACAGGAAGATGGGTGGTACCAAGGAGCTGGGCTTCTCTTGGTTTCAGAAGTGTACAGTTTGACTGCAATAGCTTAGAGTTCCTACTTACCTGGAAGTCAGCAGGAGACATCTATGCAAGCTTTCAGTTCAGCAGAGTAGCCTTCTGCAAGACAAAATCTGCTTCTGGTTTTAGAGCTTTCCTGTGTTCTGAGCCCTTAGATGCCTGCATGCAGAACTTGCTGGGACTTATCCAGCTTCATTTGCAAGTGTGGCTGCTGCACTTGTCAGCTTTGCATATCTCCAGGAAAGGTGGGGTTGTCCCCCACACATCCCTTATGTATCATTCAGCATAAGTGGTTCATCAGCATATTCATATGTACAAACAAGCCTTTGCTCATCTGCCTATCTTGCAGAGAAACTTTACATTCTTCTTCTGTTGCTGGGAAGAACTACTTGTAAGGGCTGCTGGCTGTTTTGTTAGGCAAGTTGTAGACTGAGCAGTTGAGGCTGTGTGGTGTAGGTGTCTGTGTGAGAAGAGCCAAACCCTTCCAGAGGTAACTCTACTATGAAGGCTGCTTTTCTTGTACTCAAAGGCACTCACACCAAAACCTACTGAGCACTTTCATACAGCAAGCAGGCCCAGGTTGTCATTACACACCAGGAAGAACAACTGTGAGCTCAAATGTTACCCTTTTTGGCTTAAATGTGTATCAAACCCTCAAGGCCATCACTAACTGCACAATGATGCCAAAGATCTTACAAATGCTGCTGTTGAATCCCAGGAAAGGAACCCTGTGAGATGCAAGTCCTACAGTGGTCCTTCAGTGCTCATGGAGGGTGGCAAAGCAGGATGCATAGCTTCACAGGTTTTGTGGCATTGTGTTGATCTCTCAAACACTGCTGTTCAGTCCTTAGAATAGAATAGACCAGGTTGGAAAAGACCTTGGAGATCAAGTCCAAACTATCACCCAACACCACCTAATCAACTAAACCATGGCACCAAGTGCCCCATCCGGTCTCTTCCTAAACACATCCAGTGTTGGTGGGGATGGTGACTCCACCACCTCCCTGGGCAGCACATTCCAATGGCCAATCACTTTCTGGGAAGAATTTCTTCCTAACATCCAGCCTAAACCTCCCCTGGCACAGCTTGAGACTGTGTCCTCTTGTTCTGGTTGCCTGGGAGAAGAGACCAACCCCCACCTGGTTACAACCTCCCTTCAGGTAGTAGCAGACAGCAAGAAGGTCTCCTGAGCCTTTTCATCTCCAGACTAAGCAACCCCAGCTCCCTCAGCCTCATTCCACTTCAATTTCATAGGGATTAAATCACTAATTTTGAGGTCACAGATGGCTTTTTTAAATGCACAAGGCACTTTCTTTCCCAAGGAACAATGTTTTTTATACATATATATATTCTATCTGGGTTATGCTTATGTGCAGTGTTTTTTTTTTCCTTCCAGCAGTTTTTGTGTGCTTTGATAGAAATATCTGTCAATATCTTTGGTGCACTACACCAAGGGAGTGTATGCTTTAAATATTTAAACCTAGTAAAAGTTTTGAAACCATTATGTAATGCCTCTGCACTGCTTTTGATTTTGAAGTTTCAGATGGGAGGTGGGTGGGCAGTCACATGCTTCAAGGTGATTAACAAAGGAAAGCTGCTGCTGGCATTGAACTGTATTATGTTACTGGCTACTTAGCTGAGGCAGGCTGAAGTTGCTGTAGTTAAGTAATAAGGCTCATGTAATTGACTGGATGAATAACATGAATTAACCATGTTTTAGAATAGAATTAACCAGGTTGGAAAAGACCTTTGAGATCATCAAGTCCAATCTATCACCCAACACCATCTAATCAACTAAACCATGGCACCAAGCACCCCATCCAGTCTCTTCCTGAACACCTCCAGTGATGGTGACTCCACCACCTCCCTGGGCAGCACATTCCAATGGCCAATCTCTCTTGCTGGGAAGAACTTCTTCCTAACATCCATCCCAAACTTCCCCTGGCACAGCTTGAGACTGTGTCCTCTTGTTGTGGTGCTGGTTGCCTGGGAGAAGAGACCAACCCCCACCTGGATACAACCTCCTTTCAGGGAGTTGCAGACAGCAAGAAGGTCTCCCCTGAGCCTCCTCTTCTCCAGGCTAAGCAACCCCAGCTCCCTCAGCCTCTCCTCACAGGGCTGTGCTCCAGACCCCTCCCCAGCTTTGTTGCCCTTCTCTGGACACCTTCCAGCAACTCAACATCTTTCCTAACCTGAGGGGCCCAGAACTGGACACAGGACTCAAGGTGTGGCCTAACCAGTGCAGTGTACAGGGGCAGAATGACCTCCCTGCTCCTGCTGGCCACACTCTTCCTGATCCAGGCCACGATGCCAGTGGCCCTCTTGGCCGCCTGGGCACACTGCAGGCTCATGTTCAGCCTACCATCGACCAGTACCTCCAGGTCCCTCTCTGCCTGGCTGCTCCCCAGCCACTCTGACCCCAGCCTGTAGCACTGCCTGGGGTTGTTGTGGGTAGTGAGTAGAACCTGGCAATTGGATGTGTTCAATCTCCTGCCCTTGGACTCTGCCCCTCTTTCCAGCCTGTCGAGGTCCCTCTGCAGAGCTCTCCTACCCTCTAACAGATCAACACCTGCCTGTAGCTTGGTGTCATCCACAAATTTCCTGATGATGGACTCAATGCCCTCATCCAGATCATCAATAAAGATGTTAAAGAGCATGGGGCCCAGCACTGATCCTTGGGGCACACCACTGCTGCCTGGCTGCCAGCTGGATGTGGCACCATTCACCACCACTCTCTGGGCTCAGCCTCCAGCCAGTTCCTAACCCAGCTCAGAGTGCTGCTGTCCAAGGCAGGGGCTGCCAGCTTGGCCAGGAGTTTGCTGTGGGGGACGGTGTCAAAGGCCTTGCTGGAGTCCAGGTAGACCACATCCACCAGGCAGTCACCTGATCACCATGGCACCAAGCACCCCATCCAGTCTCTTCCTAAATACCTCCAGCGATGGTGACTCTACCACCTCCCTGGGCAACACATTCCAGTGGCCAAGCTCTCTGGCTGGGAAGAACTTCCTAACATCCCCTGGTGCAGCTTGAGACTGTGTCCTCTTGTTCTGGTGCTGGTTGCCTGGCAGAAGAGACCAACCCCCACCTGTCTGTAACCTCCCTTCAGGTAGTTGTAGAGAGCAAGCAGGTCTCCTCTGAGGCTCCTCTTCTCCAGGCTAAGCAACCCCAGAAATGACACGTACTGCCCCCATGGAGGGCTGCCTCTCAGCGGTTATCAGGGCTGCCCTGGCCCTTGAGGGAGACCCAAAGGGTTAATAGAAAAAGGAGTGATGGGTGCCTGGCCCAGCCTGCTTCAGGGGTAAGTGCTCACCAAGGGGTAGGTGGGGAGACAAGAGCCTTTTCCAGGGGCAGGCACTGGTTTCACAGTGCACCACGGTTGCTGAGATAGAACTCAACCGACTCCGGGCAGAGCAGTCTCCAGAAGCCTGGCTGGCCGCGGTGGGAGGGTGTCCCGCAGCAAAGTGATCTCATCAGGGATGTCCCGCGGGCTCCCTCTCGGGAGAGCGCACGCTAGGGAAGGCAGGGGCGGGCCAGGTGCCGGCCGCCCTCTTCCTCCGAACTGCTCGGCGGTGTCCTTCGGGGAACCGCACAGAAGCCTCGCGAGAGAGCGCGGCGCGGTCGGCTCACGCCGCAGACGCCTCCGCTCCTCCTCGCCGGCAGGGGGCGCCATGGCGTGCGGCCGCCGCTCCCTCGCTCTCTCCCCTCCCTTCCTCCCCTGCCTGACGCACTTCTCGCGGATGACGCTGCTGCCACGCGACGCGGAGCCGGGCGCGCTGTGCCTCCCCGGAAGCGCCGCCGCGCTCCCCAGCGTTCCGCTCCGCTCTTCGGCCCGGGTCGGACGCTGCTCTTCACCGCTGCCGCCAGCATGGCGGAGCCGCCGCCCGCGGAGCCAGCGGGCAGGGAGGTGCGGGACCGCCTGAGCCTGTGGGACCGCCGCCCGCAGCCCTCCGCGCCGCTCAGCGACCGCCAGACGGACTCGGTGCTGGAGCTTAAGACGGCAGCCGAGAACCCACCGGTGCCGCCCGAGGTGAGGTGGCAGCGATGCCCGGTTGGGTGGGAGGGAGGGAGGCAGGGAGAGAGGGTAGGCGGGAGACGCCGCGGTGCCACGTCGCCAGGCGGCCGGGGTTGGTGGTCTGGCTCCTTAAGGCCTGTGGGGCCGCAGCTCTCCTCCGATTTCTTAACGGGGTTCAGCACCGTTTTGCTTTCTGGTGGGGCTTCAGGCCGGCGGGACCCTGAGCCCTCCGCGCTGCGCCCACAACCTCTACCCTAGTCTGTCGCCCGGGTTTGCCTCCCTCGGGAGGGCTCTTCCCTCAGTTTCACCCAGGTGCCCCATGCCGCGGTGCTACCTGCCCGCCCTGCCTTGCAGGGGGCTCGGAGGCAGCGCAGTGACAGTGACAGGCAGAGAGGAACCTGGGGGTACTGGTTGATGGTAGGCTGAACATGAGCCTGCAGTGTGCCCAGGTGGCCAAGAAGGCCAATGGCATCCTGGCCTGCGTCAGGAATAGTGTGGCCAGCAGGAGCAGAGAAGTCATTGTGCCCCTGGACTCATCACTGGTTAGGACACACCTTGAGTCCTGTGTCCAGTTTTGGGCCCCTCAGGTTAGGAAGGATGTTGAGTTGCTGGAAGGTGTCCAGAGAAGGGCAACAAAGCTGGGGAGGGGTTTGGAGCACAGCCCTGTGAGGAGAGGCTGAGGGAGCTGGGGTTGCTTAGCCTGGAGAAGAGGAGGCTCAGGGGAGACCTCATTGCTGTCTGCAACCCCCTGAAGGGAGGTTGTAGCCAGGTGGGGGTTGGTCTCTTTTCCCAGGCAAACAGCACCAGAACAAGAGGACACAGTCTCAGGCTGTGTCAGGGGAGGTTTAGGCTGGATGTTAGGAAGAAGTTCTACATGGAAAGAGTGAATGGCCATTGCAATGTGCTGCCCAGGGAGGTGGTGGAGTCACCATCACTGGAGGTGTTTGAGATTGGATGGGGCACTTGGTGCTGTTTAGTTGATTAGATGGTGTTGGGTGACAGGTTGGACACGATGATCTCGGAGTCTTTTCCAGCCTGGTTAATTCTATTCTATTCTAACATGCTGATGAGCTATACTTTAACTTCCTATTTACCTGGTTCTATACCCAGGAAACTGGACTAGAAAAGCATCTGGGAGCAAGAATTCAGAACACGTACTGAAACCAAATTAAATTCTATATCCATGCCACAGGGCAACACAAGCCCTCAGGAACTGTCAGATTTTTGTCACATATTCAGACAAAATTCAAGATTTAAACACTGCCATAATCTGATCAGGAAGCAGTGGTTCATATCCTTTCAAATGCTTTTCAGTGGAGAAGTCAAGCTAAAAAGAAAGGCTTTTGCAGAAGACAATCCCCCTTCAGCAGAGCTGTTCTTTATAGAATAGAACAGAACAGAATAGAATAAACCAGTTTGGAAGAGACCTTTGAGATCATCGAGTCCAACCTATCACCCAACACCATCTAATCAACTAAACCATGGCACCAAGTGCCTCATCCAGTCTCAAACACCTCCAGTGATGGTGACTCCACCACCTCCCTGGGCAGCACATTCCAATGGGCAGTCACTCTTTCTATGAAGAGCTTCTTCCTATATATCCAGCTTAACTTCCCCTGGTGCAGCTTGAGACTGTGTCCTCTTGTTGTGGTGCTGGTTGCCTGAGAGAAGAGACCAACTCCCACCTGGCTACAACCTCCCTTCAGGTCTTTGTAGAGAGCAAGAAGGTCTCCCCTGAGCCTCCTCTTCTCCAGGCTAAGCAACCCCAGCTCCCTCAGCCTCTCCTCACAGGGCTGTGCTCCAAACCCCTCCCCAGCTTTCTTGCCCTTCTCTGGACACCTTCCAGCAACTCAACATCTTTCCTAACCTGAGGGGCCCAGAACTGGACGCAGGACTCAAGGTGTGGCCTGACCAGTGCTGCCTGCCAATATTTACTTTAGTAGGGTTGCATCCAGCTTAGACAAGAAAGAAACCAGGAAGCACTGAATGAAACAGGTGCATTTCAGGAAGGAATTGCTTTGCCTTCTCCTCTTTGTTATTTTGACCTTTCAGATGCTTGCTGGGAGCCAACTTTATTGATTCTATAGCACTGTATCTTGTGCTACTATCTTGTTCAAACACAAAACCTCTCAGGAGAAGTGCAGTTAAGGAATGCAAACAGCTCATTCTCCTTCCTTTGGTAGGCAAGGGAGCAGTCCTAAGCCTTATCAGAGTTGTACAACCGAGTGGAAGACTATGTGATGAAGCCTTTAACCACTGTTCCTAGCCTTATATGGCTCGCTGAGCCATCTGTGAATGGTACCTGGAGAAAACATTGCTGCCAGAAGCTAGGCGTTGATCGGGAGCACAGAGGACCAGAACTCCATGAATAAAGCTCTCAGTGTCAAGAGGACAAACTGATCAACTAGGGAAGCAGCAAGAGAAGCCTCCATGGATTTTGAGAGGAAAGAATAGAATAGAATAGAATAGAATAGAATAGAATAGAATAGAATAGAATAGAATAGAATAGGTCGGAAGTGACCTTCAAGATCATCAGGTCCAACCCATCACCCAACACCACCTAATCAACTAAACCATGGCACCAAGCACCCTATCAAGTCTCCTCCTAAACACCTCCAGGGATGGTGATTCCACCACCTCCCTGGGCACCACATTCCAATGGCCAATCACTCTCCCTGTGTAGAATTTCTTCTTGACTTGCAGTCTGAACCTCCCCTGGCACAGCTTGAGACTGTGTCCTCTTGTTCTGGTGCTGGTTGCCTGGGAGAAGAGACCAACCCCCACCTGGCTACAACCTCCCTTCAGGGAGTTGTAGAGAAGCAAGAAAGGTCTCCCCTGAGCCTCCTCTTCTCCAGGCTAAGCAACCCCAGCTCCCTCAGCCTTTCCTCACAGGGCTGTGCTCCAGACCTCTCTCTGGCCTCATTGCCCTTCTCCAGACACACTCAAGAGTCTCGATATCCTTCTTAAACTGGGGGGCCCAGAACTGGACATAGGACTCAAGGTGTGGCCTAACCAGTGCTGAGTCCAGGGGCAGAATAACCTCCGTGCTCCTGCTGGCCACACTATTCCTGATGCAGGCCAGGATGCCATTGGCCTTTCTTGGCCACCTGGGCACACTGCAGGCTCATGTTCAGCCAGCTGTCAACCAGTACCCCCAGGTCCCTCTCTGCCTGGCTGCTCTCCAGCCACTCTGACCCCAGCCTGTAGCACTGCCTGGGGTTGTTGTGGCCAATGTGCAGCACCCGGCACTTGGATGTGTTCAGTCTCCTGCCCTTGGACTCTGCCTGGATGTACAGTTTCTCTTACACAAATGCTGTACTGCCATAAAATACTGTGTAATAGTTCTGTAACACAAAATTTCCAGCATGTTTAGGTGTTTCTGAGTGCACAAATCTGGTGGCTGTTGGTGTATTATTGTAGAGCTAAAACGTCTGTTGCACTTGTTTCTTCAAGAGTAGATGCATGTAATTTGCTCAGGTTGATGCCTTGCATTGTGTTACTGTAATTAAGGCAAATGTACTGTTTGTTGGTGCATTTCCTAACTGAAATTTGTGGGGTTCTGTGAGCAGCTTCCCATTGAAGATTTGTGCAGCTTAACCTCCCAGTCACTCACCGTGATGCTGACAGCTGCGGTGCCAGAATCCACAGAGGACGTCCTCCTGAAAGGGTTTTCCCTGCTGGGGATGGAGGATGAAAGAATTGAAACAGCACAGCAGGTAAGTGAGGCTGAGTAACCCCTAAGATGTAAAAATCCTCTCCAGAGAATTCCCTGAGTTCATGTGTCTCTTGCCTCCCTTTTGGTGGGTTTCTTTAATTTTGGGGGAAGAATAGAATAGAATTAACCTGGTTGGAAGAGACCTTTGAGATCATCTTCAGGTAGTAGGTAGACCTTTGAGTCCAGCCTAACATCCAACACCATCTAATCAACTAAACTATGGCACAAAGCACCCCATCCAGTCTCTTCCACAGTATCACCAAGGTTAGAAGAGACCTCAAAGATCATCAAGTCCAACCTGTCAGCACTGATTAGACCGTGGCACCAAGTGCCACATCCAATCCCTTCTTGAACACCTCCAGGGATGGTGACTCCACCACCTCCATGGGCAGCACATTCCAATGGCTAACTACTTTCTCTGGGAAGAACTTTCTGCTCACCTCCAGCCTAAACTTCCCCTGGCACAGCTTGAGCCTGTGTCCTCTTGTTTACAATACAATGCAATACAATACAATACAATACAATACAATACAATACAATACAATACAATACAATACAATACACCACACCAGGTTGGAAGAGACCTTCAAGATCATCGCGTCCAACCCATCAACCAATCCAACCCACCTAAACAACTAAACCATGGCACCAAGCACCCCATCAAGTCTCCTCCTGAACACCTCCAATGAAGGTGACTCCACCACCTCCCTGGGCAGCCCATTCCAATGGGCAATCACTCTCTCTGTGTAGAACTTCCTCCTAACATCCAGCCTAAACCTCCCCTGGCGCAGACTGAGACTGTGTCCTCAGACTGTGTTGTTCTGGTGCTGGTTGCCTGAGAGAAGAGCCCAACTCCCTCCTGGCTACAACCTCCCTTCAGGTAGTTGTAGAGAGCAATGAGGGTCTCCCTGAACCTCCTCTTCTCCAGGCTAAGCAACCCCAGCTCCCTCAGCCTCTCCTCATAGGGCTTGTGCTCAAGTCCTCCCCCAGCCTCGTTGCCCTTCTCTGGACACATTCAAGTGTCTCGATGTTCTTCTTAAACTGAGGGGTGCAGAACTGGACACAGGACTCAAGGTGTGGCTTAACCAGTGCTGAGTCCAGGGTCACAATGACTTCCCTGCTCCTGCTGGCCACGCTTTTCTTGATCCAGGCCAGGATGCCATTGGCCTTCTTGGCCACCTGGTCCCACTGCAGGCTCATGTTCAGCCTACTATCAACCAGCACCCCCAGGTCCCTTTCTGCCTGGCTGCTCTCCAGCCACTCCGACCCCAGCCTGTAGCTCTGCCTGGGGTTGCTGTGGCCAATGTGCAGAACCTGGCACTTGGATTTGTTGAATGCCATCATGTTGGACTCTGCCCTTCTGTCCAGTAGGTTGAGGTCCCTCTGCAGAGCCCTTCTGCCTTCTAACAGACCAACATCTGCTCCCAACTTGGTGTCACCTGCAAATTTGCTGATGACTGACTCAATGCCCTCATCCAGATCATCAGTGAAGATATTAAAGAGGATGGGGCCCAGCACTGATCCCTGGGGATCGCCTTCAGTGATGGTGACTCCACCACCTCCCTGGGCAGCCTGTTCCAATGGGCAGTTGTTAAAGTATTTGCCCTGAACTGACAGATACTTCTCACATATTGAGTGGGGTCTTATGGGAGACTGAGGCACCTTCACTAAGGTGGTGTTGCTCATCATATATGAAAGCATTGTGCCTCATCCCCCTCTTTTCTAATGTGGCACCCTGGTTTTTGTAGAAATGAAACCAGATGAAGTTGAAGCTTCACCATTTTGATTTAGTGGAGTAATAGAATATTTCAGCTGGGAGGGATCTACAGTGAGGAGCCTTTGATTTGTTTTCTTCAGTCATGGTTACATTCTGAAACAGCTCTGTTTTCAACAAGAGCTCATCTTAATTTCATAGTGTGGTGTTTTGAGCCTTAACTGGGATTTGAGAGCTCAGGTGGGGGCCGAGGCTGAGAATCCCTCCCCTGCTCCTTCCTCCTCTTTCCCAGTTGAGAGGGAAAAAAAAAAAAGGAAGGGAAAGAGCAAATCTACCAAGAAATCATTTGGAGTCAGTTTGAAAGTAGAGAGGTAAAATGTTCTTTAAACAATATATCTGTGAACAATGACAGGAAGGGTTCACAAGGGTAAGGAACAAGGATGGATGCGGAAAATACATACACAAAACCAGTCCTTTGGAGAGGTGTGGATGTAGCAGGGAGGAGGACCAGGCCTGACCACGTGGCAGAGAAGCAGGAAGCCAGCAGCAGTCCTCATGTCCAGGCAAGGCAGAAGCCAAGAGAGTGCAAATGGCTGCAGTGTCTTCCTTTTATAGGCTTGCTGGACAGGGAGGGGGAGTGGAATTGACAAACTCACTTTCCAAGGGGGAAAACACCCTCCAGGGAGAGCAATGCTCTCACAAGCCCTCCCCCCTCTGCTTTCAGGATGGGTGTAACCCATCACACATAGCTCTGGTTATTTTTTTTTGTTGATTGTATGTGATACCTGTATTGTTCACACTGTAAAATCTCTTCTAGTTCTTCTCCTGGTTTGCTCAGGTACAAACACAGATGGATCAAGATGAAGGTGCCAAGTACAGGTACGTGTTCTTTCTCAGTTTCTTTCTCTATAAGCATTTTGACCCTTGCAGGACTTTGCCTTGTCCATAGAATAGAATAGAATAGAATAGAATAGAATAGAATAGAATAGAATAGAATAGAATAGAATAGAATAGAATAGAATAGAATTAACCAGGTTGGAAGGGACCT
The DNA here is from genome assembly GCA_033816785.1 of Picus viridis. Classification (NCBI taxonomy): domain Eukaryota; kingdom Metazoa; phylum Chordata; class Aves; order Piciformes; family Picidae; genus Picus; species Picus viridis. The sequence goes on along the minus strand of CM066566.1, from coordinate 88,386,961 downwards.
CTGAGATCATTGAATCCAACCTATCACCCAACACCATCTAATCAACTAAACCATGGCACCAAGCACCCTAACCAGTCTCTCCTTAAACACCTCCAGTGATGGTGACTCCACCACCTCCCTGGACAGCACATTCCAATGGCCAATCTCTCTTTCTGGAAAGAACTTCTTCCTAACATCCAGCCTAAACCTCCCCTGGTGCAGCTTGAGACTGTGTCCTCTTGTTCTGGTGCTCGTTGCCTGCGAGAAGAGACCAACCCCCACCTGGCTACAACGTCCCTTCAGGTCTTTGCAGAGAGCAAGGTCTCCCCTGATCCTCCTCTTCTCCAGGCTAAGCAACCCCAGCTCCCTCAGCCTCTCCTCATAGAGCTTGTGCTCCAGACCTCTCCCCAGCCTCATTGCCCTTCTCTGGACACACTGAAGTGTCTCAATGTCCTTCTTAAACTGAGGGCCCCAGAACTGGACACAGGACTCAAGGTGTGGCCTAAATAGTGCTGATTACAGGGGCAGAATAACATCCCAAATGTCAACTGCTTTAGCATAGTAGAAGTAAATGTAAACTGAAAATAGTGCAGAAGAAGAGACCCCCAGGTAAACAGCCCTGGTGGAAGTGAGTGAGGTAGAATCTGGCTGCTTGTAGCATCCACTCTGTGCTGTGCATTCAGACAGTACCTGTGTGCTCCAGGCTTGCTGTGGTGCGTGCTGCTGCTTTCTGGGTAGGAGTGCCAGGGAAGTGGAGCTACTGCTGTGGCTACTCCAAACCCTATAGCTCTAATATTTCTGTGGGTCACAGAAGATCTGCTAATTGTGCAGTCTTGTTTGATGCAAGTGGTGGTGGAGGAGAAGCTCAACAGGAGCTCTCAATGTGCACTTGCAGCCCGGAAAGCCAATCAGATCCTGGGCTGCATCAGGAGAAGTGTGGCCAGCAGGTCAAGGGAGGTGCTTCTCCCCCTCTACTCAGCCCTGGTGAGACCCCACCTGGAGTACTGCCTCCAGTTCTGGGGCCCCTATTCCAAGAGGGATCTGGAGGTGCTGGAAGGTGTCCAGAGAAGGGCCATGAGGATGAGCAGAGGGCTGGAGCCCCTCTCCTGTGAGGACAGACTGAAGGAGTTGGGGCTGTTCAGTCTGGAGAAGAGAAGGCTCCCAGATGACCTCATTGTGGCCTTCCAGTATCTGAAGGGGGCCTACAGGAAGGCTGGGGGGGACTTCTCAGGCTCTCAGGTAGTGATAGGACTAGGGGGAATGGAATGAAGCTGGAGGTGGGGAGATTCAGGCTGGATGTGAGGAGGAAGTTCTTCCCCATGAGAGTGGTGAAGCCCTGGAATGGGTTGTCCAGGGAGGTGGTTGAGGCCCTGTGCCTGGAGGTGTTTAATCCCAGGCTGGATGAGGCTCTGGCCGGGCTGATGTAGTGGGGGGTGTCCCTGCCCATGGCAGGGGGTTGGAACTGGATGATCCTTGTGGTCCCTTCCAACCCTGACTGATACTATGATACTACTATGGTCTTTCATTCCTAGTGAGGGGAAAGTAGAGTCAGTGTCCCTGCAGGCAGCTGGGTTTGCCAATACAGAAAGCAAAATTTTACTTCTGTTACCTGTTGATTCTCTTTTTCTAGACAGATGAGGGATTACTTGTCTGGCTTTCAGGAGCAGTGTGATGCCATCTTGGATGATGTGAACAGTGCCCTGCAGCACCTGGAGTCACTGCAAAAACAGTACCTGTTTGTGTCCACGAAGACAGGAACGCTGCACGAGGCCTGTGAGCAGCTTCTGAAAGAGCAGGTAATCTTTGCTGGAAGGCTTCTATGATACCACAAAGGAAGGTTTCATTTTCTTCTCATCTGCAAACTTGCTGCTGATGGACTCAATCCCCTCTTCCAGATCATCGATAAAGATATTGAAGAACATGGGGCCCAGCACTGATCCCTGGGGGACACCAAGCTGGGGGCAGGAGTTGATCTGTTAGAGGGTAGGATAGCTCTGACAAGGGACCTTGACAGGCTGGGCAGATGGGCAGAGTCCAAGGGCATGAGATTGAACACATCTAAGTGCCAGGTTCTACACACAGGCCACAGCAACCCCATGCAGTGCTACAGGCTGGGGTCAGAGTGGCTGGAGAGTGGCCAGGCAGAAAGGGACCTGGGGGTAGTAATTGATAGTAGGCTGAAGATGGTGCCCAGGGGACCAAGAAGGCCAGTGGTATCCTGCCTGGATCAGGAACTATGTGGCTGGCAGAAGCAGGGAGATCATTCTTCCCCTGTGCTCAGCAGTGGTTAGGCCACACCTTGAGTCCTGTGTCCAGTTCTGGGCCCCTCAGTTTAGGAAAGATGTTGAGTTGCTGGAAGGTGTCCAGAGAAAGGCAACAAAGCTGGGGAGGGGTTTGGAGCACAGCCCTGTGAGGAGAGGCTGAGGGAGCTGGGGTTGGAGTTAGGCTGGAGAAGAGGGGTTGAGGTTAGCCTGGAGAAGAGGAGGCTCAGGGGAGACCTTCTTGCTGTCTCCAACTCCCTGAAGGGAGGTTGTAGGCAGGTGGGGGTTGGTTTCTTCTCCCAGGCAACCAGAACAAGAGGACACAGTCTTCAGCTGTGCCAGGGGAGGTTTAGGCTGGATTTTAGGAAGAAATTCTTCACAGGTTTAGGGGTGACCTTCTTGCTGTCTCCAACTCCCTGAAGGGAGGTTGTAGGCAGGTGGAATATATATATGAAAAATATATAATTATAATAAATAATAATAACTAACAATAAAATATATAATTATTCATATATATATATAAAAGAATATATTAGTCCAGCTGAATGCTTGAATTGTATTAGTGATAATTTAGTGTTTGTATTGAGTGTTAGACAGACTTGAATTTGTTTCATTTGAGGACCTTGTGATCCTTTTCTATATATATATATACACACTCATATTTATATATATACAAACAAAGATAATTATCACAGTATCACAGCATCACCAAGGTTGGAAGAGACCTCAAAGATCATCAAGTCCAACCTGTCACCACCGACCCCATGACTAAACCATGGCACCAAGTGCCATGTCCAATACCCTCTTGAACACCTCCAGGGACGGTGACTCCACCACCTCCCTGGGCAGCACATTCTAATGGCTAACGACTCTCTCTGTGAAGGACTTTCTCCTCACCTCCAGCCTAAACTTCCCCTGGTGCAGCTTGAGACTGTGTCCTCTTGTTCTGGTGCTGGTTGCCTGGGAGAAGAGACCAACTCCCTTCTGGGTAGAATGATCTTTCAGGTAGTTGTAGAGAGCAATGAGGTCTCCCCTGAGCCTTCTCTTCTTCAGGCTAAACAATCCCAGCTCCCTCAGCCTCTCCTTATGGGGCTGTGCTCAAGGCCTCTCACCAGCCTCATTGCCCTTCTCTGGAAATGTTCAAGTGTCTTGATGTCCTTCCCATTATATATTATATATATTATATATTGATATATACATATATAAAAATATATACACACATATATACCAGAACAAGGGGACACAGTCTCAAGCTGCAACAGGGGAAGTTTAGTCTTGTGGTGAGGAGAAAGTTCTTCACCGAGTGATTTGCCATTGGAATGTGCTGCCCAGGGAGGTGATGGAGTCACCGTCCCTGGAGGTGTTCAAGAGGGGACTGGATGTGGCACTTGGTGCCATGGTCTAGTTGTGAGGTCTGTGGTTACAGGTTGGACTTGATGATCTTCGAGGTCTCTTCCAACCTTTCTAATACTGTGATATAAATATATGGATATATATACATTATATATTTCAAGTGCTTACAAGGTTGCTGATTTTTTCTCTATATTGTTTTTCAATGCAGTCAGAACTTGTTGACCTTGCTGAAAACATCCAGCAGAAGCTCTCTTACTTCAATGAGCTGGAAAACATCAACACAGTGAGTATCATTAATCTCTGCTAATAGTTGCAGGGAACAAAAGTGTGCTGATGTTTTGATCTTTGTCACCCACACTGAGTTGCTTGGGCTCCTCACAGTGTTGCTTTTAGAATAGAACAGAAAGAGAATAGGAATAGAATAGGATGGGATGGAATGGAATGGAATGGAATGGAATGGAATGGAATGGAATGGAATGGAATGGAACGGAACGGAATGGAACGGAACGGAATGGAATGGAATGGAATGGAATGGAATGGAATGGAATGGAATGGAATGGAATGGAACGGAATAGACCAGGTTGGAAGAGACCTTCAAGATCATCACGTCCAACCTATCAACCAATCCAACCCACCTAAACAACTAAACCATGGCACCAAGCACCCCATCAAGTCTCCTCCTGAACACCTCCAGTGATTGTGACTCCACCACCTCTGTAGGCAGCCCATTGCAATGGGCAATCACTCTCTCTGTATAGAACTTCTTCCTAACATCCAGCCTAAACCTCCCCTGGCGCAGCTTGAGACTGTGTCCTCTTGTTCTGGTGCTGGCTGCCTGGGAGAAGAGACCAACCTCTGCCTGGCTACAACCTCCCTTCAGGTGGTTGTAGAGAGCAATAAGGTCACCCCTGAGCCTCCTCTTCTCCAGTCTAAGCAACCCCAGCTCCCTCAGCCTCTCCTCACAGGCCTGTGCTCCAAACCCCTCCCCAGCTTTGTTGCCCTTCTCTGGACACCTTCCAGCAACTCAATATCCTTCCTAAACTGAGGGGCCCAGAACTGGACACAGGACTCAAGGTGTGGCCTAATCAGTGCAGAGTCCAGGGGCAGAATGACCTCCCTGCTCCTGCTGGCCACACTGTTCCTGATGCAGACCAGGATGCCATTGGCCCTCTTGGCTGCCTGGGCCCACTGCAGGCTCACGTTCAGCCTACCATCAACCCCAGCCTGTAGCACTGCATGGGGTTGTTGTGGCCAATGTGCAGAACCCGGCACTTGGATGTGTTCAATCTCCTGCCCTTGGACTCTGCCCATCTGTCCAGCCTGTCGAGGTCCCTCTGCAAAGCCTCTCTGCCCTCCAGCAGATCAACTGCTGCCCCCAGCTTGGTGTCATCTGCAAATTTACTGCTGATGGACTCAATGCCCTCATCCAGATCATCAATAAAGATGTTTTGTCTTGTTTTCCCAAGAAACTGAATTCCCCGACGCTCTCCGTGAACAGTGAAGGATTCATTCCCATGCTGGCTAAGCTTGATGATTGTATTGCATATATTTCATCACATGTAAGTAATTCTGCATTGATTTTTAGTCAAAATCTTAATCATTTCAAAACTACATCCTCATCTGAATGTGTGATTTGTTTTGTTTGGTTGGGGTTTTCCCTCCCCTCCCCCTCGTGTGGTGGGTTAAAGTTTCCCCCAGCATCTAACTCAGTTAGAAGCAACTGAAGCTGTATTTCCAAGCAGAAACTACACTCTACAATGGAATGCAATGATTGTGTACAAAATGGACAGGATTTACAATATTATATAGATAGTAACAATTAGGAAACCACATGAAAATCCCCCTGGTCAAAAAGAGACCAGGGAGGCTGCTCCAGTGCTCACCCACCTCTCTCCACCCCCCCCAAACCTCCCAGACCCCCCTGTACAGAGAGATAGAGAGAGAGAGGAGCTGAGAGAAAGCAGTGTTAGGCTTATCTCAAGGCCAGCCAGAAGCACTGTTCTCTCCCAGGCAAAGCAAAACAACCGAGATCAGAGGAGGAGAGAAAAGGAATGGGAAGTGGAACGTGTAGAATTGTTATGATGCAGCTTCTCTTCTCCCAGCCATTTATCCAGTGAATTTGTTTAGAGCAATCTTTTGTTTCCCTTTTCACCCCCAAGAGTGATTTATTTATATTGTTCTACTTTTCTGCTTGAAACCTGCAGCTAAATGTTAAAGGCACAGCCTAAAACTACCACACCTTAAGGTGTTCTCCCTGCCAAATACAGCAAGGAAGCAAAGATGACATTTATTAACTCAAGTTTTTTTTACTGGAGATGCTTAATATTCTGTTTAATTCCTATAAAATACTGCTTTTAGTTTGTACAAACCACCAGTGCTAGCTAGTAAAAGAGTATTTTAAGTTTTGATAAACTTTTGACTCTCTTCTTGTTCATATTTACAGTCTTGGTGGTTTGTTTCCCCCTCCCCCCTCCCCCAATTTCTTTCAGCCAAACTTTAAAGACTATCCTGTATATTTGATGAAGTTTAAACAATGCCTTTCTAAAGCTATGCACCTTATCAAGACATACACTGTGAATACACTACAGAACCTCACAAGCCAGCTAATGAAAAGGGTAAGGTGGATCAGTAAGTGGTAACTCAAGCTGTACTGAAATGCCTGATGTAGCACCGTGCAGTTTTCTCCTTTCTTGGAGGGGGGAAGGGTGGGGGGTGGGAGGTGTCAGCAACCTTGTATGACTATTGGTCAGTTCTACACTGCAGTGATTCATAGCATCATAGAATCAATAAGGTTGGAAAAGACCTCAGAGGTCATCAAGTTCAACCTGTCAACCAAGATCTCAGGGCTAACTAAACCATGGCTCCAAGTGCCACGTCCAATCCCCTCTTTAAACGTCCAATCCCCTCTTTAACACCTCTAGGGCCAGTGACTCAACCACCTCCCTGGGCAGCACATTCCAATGGCCAATTACTCTCTCTGTGAAGAACTTTCTCCTCACCTCAAGACTAAACCACCCCTGGTGCAGCTTGAGACTGTGTCCTCTTGTTCTGCTGGTGGTTGCCTGGGAGAAGAGACCAATCTCCACCTGCCTACAACCTCCCTTCTGGGAGTTGTAGAGAGCAAGAAGGTCTCCCTGAGCCTCCTCTTCTCCAGGCTAAACACCCTCAGCCTCTCCTCACAGGGCTGTGCTCCAAACCCCTCCCCAGCTCTGTTGCCCTTCTCTGGACACCTTCCAGCAACTCAACATCTTTCCTAACCTGAGGGGCCCAAAACTGGACACAGGACTCAAGGTGTGGCCTAACCAATGCTGAGTCCAGGGGCACAATGACTTCCCTGCTCCTGCTGGCCATCTAATGTCTGCTTGTACTGGATGTGGACCAGTGGTCTTTAGATAGAATCAAGCATTGGGATTTCCTATTGCAACACAGAAATAGGTCTTGTCAGGACTGAAAAAGTACTGATGAGATCTAGATGTTATTTGTTACTCTTCATGTGAATGTTTGGGGATTTTGATCTGTTTTTGTAGAAGGATGGTCAGGTAGCTAAAAGGGGTGAAAGTAGTCCTCCCCTTTCCCTGGGACTGGCAGGGAAAAGGGAAATTTTGTTCCATTTTAGTACTACAGGTTAAGGAAGAGTAATCAGTACTACTGTGGCAGGTCTCTGGGGAGAATTGTAGTAAGAAGGATATTGAGACTCTTGAGTGTGTCCAGAGAAGGGCAATGAGGCTGGGGGTGGTTTGGAGCACAGCCCTGTGAGGAGAGGCTGAGGGAGCTGGGGCTGCTTAGCCTGGAGAAGAGGAGGCTCAGGAGAGACCTTCTTGCTCTCTACAACTCCCTGAAGGGAGGTTGTAGCCAGGTGGGGGTTGGTCTCTTCTCCCAGGCAACTGCCAACAGAACAAGAGGACACAGTCTCAAGCTGTGCCAGGGAGGTTTAGGTTGGATGTTAGGAAGATATTCTTCAGATAAAGAGTGATTGGCCATTGGAATGTGCTGCCCAGGGGGTGGTGGAGTCACCATCCCTGGAAGTGTCCATGAGGGGACTGGACATGGCACTTGAAGCCATGGTTTAGTTAGTGCTGAGGTGCTGGGTGACAGGTTAGACTTGATGATCTCTGAGGTCTTTTCCAACCTTATTGATTCTATGATTCTATGATTACTGAAAATGTTACTTTTGCTGTAGGGACTGTTGGCTGAAACTTTACTTTGGGATTTTTTTCTTCCCTCTGGCTTTATCTGAATCCTGAGAGAAGCATGCCCTTTAAGGTGGCAAGTGGCAGAGAACTGTTCCAATGGCATTATAAGTGTGAAGAATAAGTACCCTGGTTTAGAGCCTAATTTTCTGAGCCACTAAATACGGGAAGCCAAACATATCCTTGCCTTTTTAACCAATTATTCATCTCTGCTTTCAGGATCCTTCATCTGTGCCAAATACTGACAATGCCTTCACGCTGTTTTATGTAAAATTCAGAGCAGCTGCTCCCAAAGTCAGAGTAAGTAGCCTGGTAACTAACTGTAAAACTCCATTTTCATGGCTTCTGCCTTGAATTCATTAGTAATGTGAATGCCAGGACTGCATATTGTACAAGTGTGAAGGTCCAAAGATTGCATATTGTGTCCGTGGAAAAATACTGCAAACTATTGCAAACTAAACTGCTGTCTGCAGCTACCTGAAGGGAGGTTGTAGCCAGGTGGGGGTTGGTCTCTTCTCCCAGGCACCCAGCACCAGAACAAGAGGACACAGTCTCAAGCTGCACCAGGGAGGTTTAGGCTGGATGTTAGGAAGAAGTTCTTCCCAGAAAGAGAGATTGGCCATTGGAATGTGCTGCCCAGGGAGGTGGTGGAGTCACCATCACTGGAGGTGTTTAAGGAGAGACTGGATGGGGTGCTTGGTGCCATGGTTTAGTTGATTAGATGGTGTTGGGTGATAGGTTGGACTCGATGATCTCTTCTCTTCTCTTCTCTTCTCTTCTCTTCTCTTCTCTTCTCTTCTCTTCTTCTCTTCTCTTCTCTTCTCTTCTCTTCTCTTCTCTTCTCTTCTCTTCTCTTCTCTTCTCTTCTCTTCTCTTCTCTTCTCTTCTCTTCTCTTCTCTTCTCTCCTCTTCTCTCCTCTCTCTCCTCTTCTCTCCTCTTCTTCTCCTCTTCTCTTCCTCTCTTCTCTCCGAACTCTTCTCTCTCCGAACCTTCTCCGAACCTCTCCGAACCTCTCCGAACCTCTCCTCTCCGAACCTCTCCTTCTCCGAACTTCCTTCTCCTCTCCGAACCTCTCCTCTCCTCTCCGAACCTCTCCTCTCCGAACCTCTCCTCTCCGAACCTCTCCTCTCCTCTCCGAACCTCTCTCTCTTTCTCTCTCTTCTCTCTCTTCTCTCTCTTCTCTCTCTCTCTCCTCTCCTCTCCGAACCTCTCCGAACCTCTCGAACCTCTCGAACCTCTCCGAACCTCTCCTCTCGAACCTCTCCTCTCCGAACCTCTCCTCTCCGAACCTCTCCTCTCGAACCTCTCCTCTCCTCTCCTCTCCTCTCTTCTCTCTCCTCTCCTCTCCTCTCTCCTCTCCTCTCCTCTCCTCTCCTCTCCTCTCCGAACCTCTCCTCTCCTCTCCTCTCCTCTCCTCTCTCTCTCTCCTCTCCTCTCCTCTCCTCTCCTCTCCTCTCCTCTCCTCTCCTCTCCTCTCTCTCTCTCTCTCTCTCTCCTCTCCTCTCTCTCCTCTCTCTCTCTCCTCTCTCTCCTCCTCTCCTCTCCTCTCCGAACCTCTCCGAACCTCTCCTCTTCTCTCCTCTCCTCTCCTCTCCTCTCCGAACCTCTCCTCTCCTCTCTCCGAACCTCTCCTCTCCGAACCTCTCCTCTCCTCTCCTCTCCTCTCCTCTCCTCTCCTCTTCTCTCCTCTCCTCTCCTCTCCTCTCCTCTCCTCTCCTCTCCTCTCCTCTCCTCTCCTCTCCCTCTCCTCTCCTCTCCTCTCCTCTCCTCTCCTCTCCTCTCTCCTCTCCTCTCCTCTCCTCTCCTCTCCTCTCCGAACCTCTCCGAACCTCTCCTCTCCTCTCCGAACCTCTCCTCTCCTCTCCTCTCTCTCCTCTCTCCTCTCCTCTCCTCTCCTCTCCTCTCCTCTCTCCTCTCCTCTCTCCTCTCCTCTCCTCTCCTCTCCTCTCCTCTCTCTCTCCTCTCCTCTCCTCTCCTCTCCTCTCCTCTCCTCTCCGAACCTCTCCGAACCTCCTCTCCTCTCCTCTCCGAACCTCTCCTCTCCTCTCCGAACCTCTCTCCGAACCTCTCCTCTCCGAACCTCTCCTCTCCTCTCCGAACCTCTCCTCTCCGAACCTCTCCTCTCCCAACCTCTCCTCTCCTCTCCTCTCCCAACCTCTCCTCTCCCAACCTCTCCTCTCCGAACCTCTCCTCTCCCAACCCTCCTCTCCTCTCCTCTCCTCTCCTCTCCCTCCTCCTCTCCCTCCTCCTCTCCCAACCTCTCCTCTCCTCTCCTCTCCTCTCCTCTCCCAACCTCTCCCAACCTCTCCCAACCTCTCCCAACCTCTCCCAACCTCTCCCAACCTCTCCTCTCCCTCTCCTCTCCGAACCTCTCCTCTCCTCTCCTCTCCGAACCTCTCCTCTCCGAACCTCTCCTCTCCGAACCTCTCCTCTCCGAACCTCTCCGAACCTCTCCTCTCCTCTCCTCTCCTCTCCTCTCCGAACCTCTCCTCTCCGAACCTCTCCTCTCCTCTCCTCTCCTCTCCTCTCCTCTCCTCTCCGAACCTCTCCTCTCCTCTCCGAACCTCTCCTCTCCTCTCCTCTCCGAACCTCTCCTCTCCTCTCCGAACCTCTCCTCTCCTCGAGTCTCCTCTCCTCGAGTCTCCTCTCCTCGAGTCTCCTCTCCTCGAGTCTCCTCTCCTCGAGTCTCCTCTCCTCGAGTCTCCTCTCCTCTCCTCGAGTCTCCTCTCCTCTCCTCGAGTCTCCTCGAGTCTCCTCTCCTCGAGTCTCCTCTCCTCGAGTCTCCTCTCCTCGAGTCTCCTCTCCTCTCCTCGAGTCTCCTCGAGTCTCCTCTCCTCGAGTCTCCTCGAGTCTCCTCTCCTCGAGTCTCCTCGAGTCTCCTCTCCTCGAGTCTCCTCTCCTCTCCTCAGTTACTAGGAAAAAAATCATGTACTGATAATTCTTTTTTCTTTTCCTTGAGTAGACTCTTATTGAACAAGTAGAGCAAAGAGCTGAAAAAATGCCAGAGTGAGTATGCCTACATAGTTTATTTTCAGTAACATTAAGTTTGAAGTGTCTTCCCTTTGCCCAAATACTGTTCAGCATGGTATAAACTTCAAGTTTTAAAAAGGGAACTGAGGCAGACCCTCAAGAGGGTGTTAGAGTAAATGTTGTTTACCTGTGTGGTGGGTTGAAGTTTCCTCCAGCATTAACTTTAGCCAGACTAACTCAGTTAGAAGCAACTGAAGCTGCATTTCCAAGCAAAAACTACACTCTACAGTGGACTGCAATGAGTATGCACAAAATAGGCAGGAGTTACAATATTATGCAGGTGTTTTCAATTAGCAAATAACAAGGAAACCCCCCTGGTCCAAAAGACCAGGAAAGCTGCTCCACTGCCCCCCACCCCCTCCTCCCCTCCCAACCTCCCAAACCCCCCTTGTACCAAGAGAGAGATAGAGAAGCTGGGAGAAAGCAGTGTTAGTCTTATCTCAAGGCCAGCCAGAAGCATTATCTTCTCCCAGGCAAAGCAGAACAGCCCAGATCAAGAGGAGAAGAGAAAAGGAATGGGAATGGAAGTGAAATGTGTAGAATTATTATGTTACAGCTCCTCTTATCCCAGCCATTTATCCAATGAATTTGTTTAGAACAACCTTGTGTTTTCCTTTTTATACCCCAATTTGTTTTACCTGTTTATTTTATCTATCTATCTATCTATCTATCTATCTATCTATCTATCTATCTATCTATCTATCTATCTATCTATTTATTTATTTATTTATATTTTTCTACTTCTCTGCTCAAAATCCACAGCTGAATTTTAAAGGCATAGCCTAAAACTACCACAAAGAGCTTCAGGATGCAGTTACTCTTTTTCATTTCTTGCCCAGGTATCAACAAGTTCTCAGTGAAATCCATCAGTGCTACCTTGACCAGAGGGAGCTTTTGCTTGGCCCAAGCATCGCTAGCACTGTCACAGAATTAACCAGTCAGAACAACAGAGATCATTGTGCTCTGGTAGGTAAAGTGGTCACCTGCTGTGGGGTTTCTGTTGGGTTTCAATCCTCCTTTCCCCCCAGGCAAACTGCACACTGTACACTGCACTGGTTAGGCCACACTTTGAGTCCTGTGTCCAGTTCTGGGTCCCTCAGTTTAGGAAGGATGTTGACTTGCTGGAAGGTGTCCAGAGAAGGGCAATGAAGCTGGTAAGGGGTTTGGAACACAAGCTCTATGAGGAGAGGCTGAAGGAGCTGGGGTTGCTTAGCCTGGAGAAGAGGAGGCTCAGGGGTGACTTTATTGCTCTCTACAACTACCTGAAGGGAGGTTGTGGACAGGTGGAGGTTGGTCTCTTCTCCCAGGCAGCCAGCACCAGAACAAGAGGACACAGTCTCAGGCTGTGCCAGGAGAGGTTTGGGCTGGATGTCAGGAGGAAGTTCTATACAGAGGGAGTGATTGGCCATTGAAATGGACTGCCCAGGGAGGTGGTGGAGTCACCATCACTGGAGGTGTTCAGGAGGAGACTTGATGGGGTGCTTGGTGCCATGGTTTAGTTGTTTAGGTGGGTTGGATTGGTTGATAGGTTGGATGTGATGATCTTGAAGGTCTCTTCCAACCTGGTCTATTGTATTGTGTTATTGTAAAATGTGCTTCCTTAATTGGCTAAGTGCAGAACTGTCCCTTTTGGTATGAATATAACAGAAGTGATGAGGGATGAGGCTCTGGCCAGCCTGATGTAGTGTGGGGTGTCCCTGCCCATGGCAGGGGGGTTGGAACTAGCTGATCCTTGTGGTCCCTTCCAACCCTGACTGAGTCTATGATACTAATATTTTCAAGTAATGCATGTTTCATGTAAGATTAGTCCTGAAGTGTTGGCTGATAGGTTGGACTTGATGATCTCTGAGGTCTTTTCCAGCCTTACCGATTCTATGGTTATTCTGCAAAGTCCCTGCTCATCCACCCTGGTCTTAAACACCTCCAGGTACAGGGCCTCAACCACCTCCCTGGATAACCCATTCCAGGGCTTCACCACTCTCATGGGGAAGAACTTCTTCCTCACATCTAGCCTTGACAAAGTTCACCCCTAGACCATATCCCCAGGCACCACATCCAAACATTCTTTGAAGGTTTTCTGTCTCACTTCATCTCAGACACTAGGTGTTTGTTTGTTTGTTTACCTTGATCACTCAGCTGGCCAATGAGATTGTTTGTGCAAACTGCTGGATGCTTGGCTGGCAGCTCCCCTGAGGTCTGCAGCAAACTCAGGCAGGATCGGTGCCACAGCTTGAGTCCCAGCAGAGCAAAAAGTTCCTAAGTCAGGTGAAAAACCTGTTTAGGGTGAGGCCATGTCTTGGTAACTTTTGCTTTAGCAGCCCAAGGTCACCAAGCCTTGGGCATCCCTACCAGTTTCATGATGTTCGTAGTCAGTATGCAGGCTCTGAGCACCAAGCGAAATATCTGCCCTAGGGTTCAGTGCCACCAACACCATTGCACCCTGACTGTTGCCACTTGGTGTCACCCAGTGTCACAGATCTGCTGCCCCAGGGCATTCTCAGATGCTCTGTCCTCTTTACAGCATCACCCTGACCCTAGCACCTCCAAAACAGCCACTTCACTCACTCTTGAGCTTGGTCCTCTGAGCACAGGACCGAGTTCCTGGCCCTGGGCTAGAGCCGCACTGTCTGAGGGACAGCCTGCCCATCCCCTGCACCACAGTCCCCTGAGACAATGACACATGCCTTGTACTACTGGTAATACCATTTATAACACAGTGATGTAATCCTCTCTGTACTATCTCCTGTGGTAGTAATGTAAGGCAAATAATGTAGTGAACAAGTATTTGTGTTTCTATGACTACAGGTACGAAGTGGTTGTGCCTTCATGGTCCATGTATGCCAGGATGAACACCAGCTATACAATGAGTTCTTCACAAAACCAACACCAAAACTGGAGTAGGTGGTACATGCTGGTTTGCTTTTACTGCATGTTGCATTTACTCTGCTGTGACGTAGCAAATAGGTTTGGTAACAATTGACAAGATAAACTCCAGTTCTGGAGCCCCTATTACAGGAGGGATGTGGACGTGCTGGAGCGTGTCCAGAGAAGGGCCACGAGGATGAGCAGAGGGCTGGAGCACCTCTCCTATGAGGACAGACTGAAGGGGTTGGGGCTGTTCAGTCTGGAAGAGAAGGCTCCCAGGTGACCTCATTGTGGCCTTCCAGTATCTGAAGGGGGCCTACAAGAAGGCTGGGGAGGGACTTGTCAGGATCTCAGGTAGTGATAGGAGTAGGGGGAATGGAATGAAGCTGGAGGTGGGGAGATTCAGGCTGGAGGTGAGGAAGAAGTTCTTCCCCATGAGAGTGGTGAAGCCCTGGAATGGGTTATCCAGGGAGGTGGTTGAGGCCCTGTGCCTGGAGGTGTTTAATCCCAGGCTGGATGAGGCTCTGGCCAGCCTGATCTAGTGTGGGGTGTCCCTGCCCATGGCAGGGGGTTGGAACTAGCTGATCCTTGTGGTCCCTTCCAACCCTGACTGATTCTATGATTCTATGATTCTATTTATGCATCAGAGTTTGATGATGTTCTGTTCTTTTTTCTTAAGCAAAAGTAAATGATCTCAGTAATGTATCACAGTATCACCAAGGTTGGAAGAGACCTCAAAGATCATCAAGTCCAACCTGTCACCACAGACCTCATGGCTAAACCATGGCACCAAGTGCCACGTCCAATCCCCTCTTGAACACCTCCAGGGATGGTGACTCCACCACCTCCCTGGGCAGCACATTCCAATGGCTTGAAAGAGGTAAAGACACAGGTGCTTTAGAATTAGGTTTAGGCTGGATGTCAGGAAGAAGTTCTTCCCAGAGAGAGTGATTGGCCATTGGAATGGGCTGCCCAGGGAGCTGGTGGAGTCACCATCCCTGGAGGTGTTTAAGAAGGGACTGGATGAGGCACTTGGTGCTATGGTTTAGTTGAGTAGATGGTGTTGGGTGATAGGTTGGACTTGATGATCCTGAAGGTCTTTTCCAGCCTGGTTAATTCTGTCCTCTTCCTCTGTCCTCTTCCTCTGTCCTCTTCCTCTGTCCTCTTCCTCTGTCCTCTTCCTCTGTCCTCTTCCTCTGTCCTCTTCCTCTGTCCTCTTCCTCTGTCCTCTTCCTCTGTCCTTTTCCTCTGTCCTCTTCCTCTGTCCTCTTCCTCTGTCCTCTTCTATTCATATTAAACAGCTGATCCCTTTCCTCCCTTAAAGATCTTTGTAGCAGATCAGGGGTTCATGTTTTAAGTAGTCCTTTCATAAGCCTCCTGTGATAGCACGCTACATTGTTTTCAGATCCTCCTTTTAAAGACTTCTGCCATGAAGCAAGCTGTGTTTATGTTCAAATTGTATGTGATATTGCAGGAAGCCTCCAAGTGTTTTGCTTTGGTTTATTTTTCTGTTTCTTCACAGTGAACTCTTGGAGAAGTTGTGTCTGTCGCTGTATGATGTCCTCAGGCCAATGATCATCCATGTCATTCACTTAGAGACGCTTTCTGAGCTCTGCGGGATCCTCAAGAACGAGATGCTGGAAGATCATGTGCAGAACAATGGTAACTCATAGCTGGAACCTCATGCTGTTAACACTCTCCTGAACAGGTCAAAGTGTTAAGTTGCAGAGGCAGAAAAAAAAAGTGTAACTGCAGCACTCTGAGCTGGGTTAGCAACTGGTCGGAGGGCCGAGCTCAGAGAGTGGTGGTGAATGGTGCCACATCCAGCTGGTGGCCAGGCACTAGTGGTGTGCCCCAGGGATCAGTGCTGGGCCCCATCCTGTTCAATATCTTCATTGATGATCTGGATGAGGGCATTGAGTCCATCATCAGTAAGTTTGCAGGCAACACCAAGTTGGGAGCACATGTTGATCTGTTAAGAGGGTAGGAGGGCTCTGCAGAGTGACCTTGACAGGCTGGGCAGATGGGAAGAATCCAACATGATGGCCTTTAACAATTCCAAATGCTGGGTTCTGCACTTTGGACACAACACCCCCATGCAGTGCTACAGGCTGGGGACAGAATGTTGGAGAGCAGCCAGGCAGAAAGGGACCTGGGGGTACTGGTTGATAGTAGGCTGAAGATGAACCAGCAGTGTGCCCAGTTTGCCAAGAAGGCCAATGGCATCCTGGCCTGTATCAGGAATAGTGTGGCCAGCAGGAGCTGGTAGGTCGTTGTGCCCCTGGACTCATCACTGGTTAGGCCACACCTTGAGTCCTGTGTCCAGTTCTGGGCCCCTCAGGTTAGGAAAGATGTTGAGTTGCTGGAAGGTGTCCAGAGAAGGGCAACAAAGCTGGGGAGGGGTCTGGAGCACAGCCCTGTGAGGAGAGGCTGAGGGAGCTGGGGTTGCTTAGCCTGGAGAAGAGGAGGCTCAGGGGAGACCTTCTTGCTCTCTACAGCTAGCTGAAAGGAGGTTGTTGGAGGGTTGGTCTCTTCTCCCAGGCAACTAGCACCAGAACAAGAGGACACAGTCTCAAGCTGTGCCAGGGGACATTTAGGCTGGATGTTAGGAAGAAATCCTTCCCAGAAGGAGAGATTGGCCATTGGAATGTGCTGCCCAGGGAGGTGGTGGAGTCACCATCTCTAGAAGTGTTTAGGAAGAGACTGGATGGGGTGCTTGGTGCCATGGTTTAGTTGATGAGATGCTGTTGGGTGATTGGTTAGACTTTCCCATGGTGGTTAATTTTGTGATAAGTGTGTTTCATAATTCAGCTCATAAATTTGTGCCTTCTTTTTGCCTCCCTTAGCTGAGCAGCTGGGTGCTTTTGCAGCTGGTGTCAAGCAGATGTTAGAAGATGTCCAAGAGCGCCTCGTCTATAGGACCCACATTTATATTCAGACTGATATCACCGGCTACAAGCCTGCTCCAGGTGATCTTGCATATCCTGACAAGCTGGAGATGATGGAGGTACAGAGCATCAGCATTCTTCCTGTCCTTGATTGGATTTCTGTTTGTATGCAGTATATACTCTTGTGCAGCATAATGCTTTTTAGGTGAGGTTTTTTCCCCAGGTCTTGGCACCTGGTGGTTAAACATTGACCCTAACCTAGATTTCAGAGAACACTTCATGTCAGACTCAGTAAAACTGGAGATAGTTCTCAAAGTTCTAAACTTGAAGCATCTAAATTTTCCCTCCACAGTAATGTGGGAGAGAAAAAAGGGATCTGGGGTTGCTTAGCCTGGAGAAGAGGAGGCTCAGGGGTGACCTTACTGCTCTCTACAACTACCTGAAGGGAGGTTGTAGCCAGGCAGAGGTTGGTCTCTTCTCCCAGGCACCCAGCACAAGAGGACACAGTCTCAGGCTGTGCCAGGGGAGGTTTAGGCTGGAGGTTAGGTGGAAATTCTACACAGAGAGAGTGATTGGACATTGGAATGGGCTGCCTGGGGAGGTGGTGGAGTCATCTTCATTGGAGGTGTTCAGGAGGAGACTTGATGGGGTGCTTGGTGCCATGGTTTAGTTGTTTAGGTGGGTTGGATTGGTTGATGGGTTGGACGTGATGATCTTGAAGGTCTCTTTCAACCTGGTCTGATCTATTCTATTCTATTCTATTCTGTTCTGTTCTGTTCTGTTCTGTTCTGTTCTATTGTAATAAGCAAGCAATGCAGATGCTTAGACTGCACAAAGCATTATATTCGACCTAGGGTCCTATGGCAAGTCAGGAAGAAGAGTAGCTTTACAGTTCATTCTAAATGGAGAAATTACACTGGAGTCTTACAAGGACAGATGAGGAGCAATTTTTGCCTCTTTTGAGATTCATTTTGCTACTTGCTTGCTTTTAAACCTCCAAACCTTGCTATTTAGAGAGATGTTGTCAGAGTAAATGAATTATTCAACTATTAAAAGCACAGGGCAGAAGTGTTTCTTGTGCTGTCCTGCTCAAATATTAATGCAGTTCATTGCTTGTTCTTGCTGCCTCTCATTGCTCTGAAGCAGACCAAGCAGTGGAAAAGGTTCAAGTGTGGAAGTGATGAGCAATGTTAGGGCAAAGCTTTTAGTTGAACTCCTTCAGGGACTAAACCAGAGGGTACTTGGGGGCCACCTGCACATAATCATGGGGATAAAGCCATACAGAATTTATCTGTATGAAATCCACAGGCATGTTGAATTGGGTTTCCCTGTTTGGAGCTGCTTTTTTCTAGGAGGTTTCACTAGTTACTGTTCAGAGGCCAGCAGGAACAAGGAAAATGGAAAGAATAGTGCTTTACACAGATCACAGAACCACACAGCACCACGTTTGTGACTCTTCATTTTGTATTGAAATCTTTCTGCTACTGTTGCAGAAGCATTTGTCAATTGGTGGGTGGACCACTAGATGGATACAGAACTGGCTTGATGGCTGCACCCAAAGAGTGGCTGTCAATGGGTCCATGTCCTAGTGGAGGCCAAGCGGACAGTGGGACAAGCAGAGTCAGATCAGACCTGGGACCAGGCTTGTTCAACATCTTTGTGGGGGCCATGGACAGTGGCATCGAGTGCACCCTCAGCAAGTTTGCTGATGACACCAAGCTGTGTGGTGCAGCAGACACGCTGGAGGGAAGGGATGCCATCCAGAGGGGCCTGGACAGGCTGGAGAGGTGGGCACAAGCCAACCTCATGAGCTTCAACAAGACCAAGGGCAGGGTCCTGCATCTGGGTTGAGGCAACCCCAGGCACAAATCCAGGCTGGGCAGGGACTGGCTGGAGAGCAGCCCTGAGGAGAGAGACTTGGGGGTGCTGGTGGACGAGAAGCTCAACAGGAGCTCTCAGTGTGCACTTGCAGCCTGGAAAGCCAATCAGATCCCGGGCTGCATCAGGAGAAGTGTGGCCAGCAGGTCAAGGGAGGGGATTCTCCCCCTCTACTCAGCCCTGGTGAGACCCCACCTGGAGTACTGCCTCCAGTTCTGGAGCCCCTGTTCCAAGAGGGATCTGGAGGTGCTGGAAGGTGTCCAGAGCAGGGCCACGAGGGTGATCAGAGGGCTGGAGCACCTCTCCTATGAGGACAGACTGAAGGAGTTGGGGCTGTTCAGTCTGGAGAAGAGAAGGCTCCCAGGTGACCTCATTGTGGCCTTCCAGTATCTGAAGGGGGCCTACAGGAAGGCTGGGGAGGGAGTTCTCAGGACATTAGGTAGTGATAGGAGTAGGGGGAATGGAATGAAGCTGGAGGTGGGGAGATTTAGGCTGGAGGTGAGGAGGAAGTTCTTCCCCATGAGAGTGGTGAAGCCCTGGAATGGGTTGTCCAGGGAGGTGGTTGAGGCCCTGTGCCTGGAGGTGTTTAAGCCCAGGCTGGACAAGGCTCTGGCCAGCCTGATGTAGTGTGGGGTGTCTCTGCCCATGGCAGGGGGTTGGAACTAGCTGATCCTTGTGGTCCCTTCCAACCCTGACTGATACTATGATTTTTAATGTCTTTGAAACACTGAGGAGCTGGATGTAGCTGACTCCTTTTGCAGCTGAGCATGCTTTGCTCTGTTGTAACCAAAGCCCTGCAGTGCTGCTGAAGTTAAGGAGATAAAAATAATGTTGTGACATGTCTTCCTCTGCAGCAAATTGCACAGAGTTTAAAAGAGGAACAGAAGAAGCTGCCTTCTGAAGCTTCCTTTTCAGATGTCCGACTAGAAGATCCTGAGGCCTGCAGCGTAGTGAAATCTGGTATGGAATACATTTCATGTTGTCAAGTTAATGCATGAAGGTCATGGAGAGCAAGCAGGAACTTGAACCATTAGTGAGAAACTTGAATGTATCTCAGAGGGTTATGTTTCCTAGAGAAATTCATAAGGTATTGGGAGACCTGAACTTTGTCTCAGGATTCTTAAGAACTTTCTTGGGTTTTCTCAAATGAAATCAGACACCTTAATCTTGTTCTTTGGGTTGCATTTCTTTGTGCTTCCAGTGCAATCCACTCAGTGAAACAACTGCTTGTCTAGCTGACAGCATCTATAGAACTTTGTATGAAACTGAGCTGCTGTGTTCTCTACTGCAAAGTGTCCCTGCCAAGATTAGAGACACTTCTGCAAGTGCAATATCTTCACTGATGATCTGGAGGAGGGGATTGAGTCCACCTTCAGTAAGTCTGCAGATGACACCAAGCTGGGGGCAGGTGTTGGTCTGT
The DNA here is from genome assembly GCA_033816785.1 of Picus viridis. NCBI lineage: Eukaryota > Metazoa > Chordata > Aves > Piciformes > Picidae > Picus > Picus viridis. The sequence continues at coordinate 88,367,096 of CM066566.1, read as the reverse complement.
TAGAAGAAGAGCTCTCCAGAGGAACCTTAACAGGCTGGACAGATGGGCAGAGTCATGGAATGGAATGGAATGGAATGGAATGGAATGGAATGGAATGGAATGGAATGGAATGGAATGGAATGGAATGGAATGGAATGGAATGGAATAGACCAGGTTGGAAGAGACCTTCAAGATCATCGAGTCCAACTCATCATCCAACACCACCTAATCAACTAAACCATGCATGATGCCATTTAACAAGTCCAAGTGCTGGGTGCTGCACTTTGGTCATAACAACCCCATGCAGTGCTACAGGATGGGGTCAGAGTGGCTGGAGAGCAGCCAGGCAGAAAGGGACCTGGGGGGACTGGTTGACAGTAGGCTGAACATGAGCCAGCAGTGTGCCCAGGCAGCCAAGAAGGCCAATGGCATCCTGGCCTGCATCAGGAATAGTGTGGCCAGCAGGAGCAGGGAGATCATTGTGCCCCTGCACTCAGCACTGGATAGGCCACACCTTGAGTCCTGTGTCCAGTTCTGGGTCCCTTGGTTTAGGAAAGGTGTTGAGACACTTGAATGTGTCCAAAGAAGGGCAACAAAGCTGGGGAGGGGTTTGGAGCACAAGGCCTATGAAGAGAGGCTGAGGGAGCTGGGGTTGCTTAGCCTGGAGAAGAGGAGGCTCAGAGGAGACCTTCTTGCTGTCCACAACTCCCTGAAGGGAGGTTGTAGCCAGGTGGGGGTTGGTCTCTTCTCCCAGGCAACCAGCACCAGAACAAGAGGACACAGTCTCAAGCTGCACCAGGGGAGGTTTAGGCTGGATGTTAGGAAGAAATTCTTCACATAGAGAGAGTGATTGGCCGTTGGAATGTGCTGCCCAGGGAGGTGGTGGAGTCACCATCACTGGAGGTGTTTGGGAAGAGACTGGATGGGGTGCTTGGTGCCATGGTTTAGTTGATTAGTTGGTGTTGGGTTGGACTCGATGATGTCAAACGTCTTTTCCAACCTGGTTAATTTCTATTCTGTTCTGTTCTGTTCCATTCTATTCTATTCTAATTACTGTGACTATAAATTCATTGTTGCAAAAGGTAGCAAGGTGCTGCAGTATTATTTTAGGCAGTTCCCACACTGGTCACAAGCACTTCACAAATGCTTTTTCCATCAATAGGTAAAGACTTACAAATGTTTCCTTTTTGAACAGTTGCTAACTGGCATTGGAGCTCTGATGCTATTGATTCACCTGTTTCCCAGGATTTAAGCTCAAAATGAAAGTGATATAAGACTTCATGTCTGTCAGGTGTTGTGCAAATCCATTTTGAGTCTACAGAATGATTACAGAGGTTACCCAAGAGGAGCTCTTTTCTTTACAGCTGGCTCATGACACAATTGATTTTGCCATTATTGCTGTGGTTATCAACGTGGTGTTTAAACCCTGTGCTTTCTGCAGCCATTTAATCCATGCAGGATCATCCCCAGCAGAAGGGGAAGCATGAAGAAGTAAAATGGATGGAAGATTGTTTTCCCTTTTTTGTTGTTGTTGAGCATCTCCTGTAGTTCTATGATCACAAACATTTCTTTTCCCCTTATCTCCTACACTTCTTTTCCCCTTTTCTCCTACACTTCTTTTCCCCTTTTCTCCTACACTTCTTTTCCCCCTTTTCTCCTACTTCTTTTTCCCCTTATCTCCTACACTTCTTTTCCCCTTTTCTCCTACACTTCTTTTCCCCCTTTTCTCCTACACTTCTTTTCCCCTTTTCTCCTACACTTCTTTTTCCCTTTTCTCCTACACTTCTTTTTCCCCTTTTCTCCTACACTTCTTTTCCCCCATTTCTCTACACTTCTTTTCCCCCTTTTCTCCTACACTTCTTTTCCCCCTTTTCTCCTACACTTCTTTTCCCCCTTTTCTCCTACACTTCTTTTCCCCCTTTTCTCCTACACTTCTTTTCCCCCTTTTCTCCTACACTTCTTTTCCCCCTTTTCTCCTACACTTCTTTTCCCCCTTTTCTCCTACACTTCTTTTCCCCCTTTTCTCCTACACTTCTTTTCCCCCTTTTCTCCTACACTTCTTTTCCCCTTTTCTCCTACACTTCTTTTCCCCCTTTTCTCCTACACTTCTTTTCCCCCTTTTCTCCTACACTTCTTTTTCCCCTTATCTCCTACACTTCTTTTCCCCTTTTCTCCTACACTTCTTTTCCCCTTTTCTCCTACACTTCTTTTCCCCCTTTTCTCCTACACTTCTTTTTCCCCTTTTCTCCTACACTTCTTTTTCCCCTTTTCTCCTACACTTCTTTTCCCCCTTTTCTCTACACTTCTTTTCCCCCTTTTCTCCTACACTTCTTTTCCCCTTTTCTCCTACACTTCTTTTCCCCCTTTTCTCCTACACTTCTTTTCCCCCTTTTCTCCTACACTTCTTTTCCCCCTTTTCTCCTACACTTCTTTTCCCCCTTTTCTCCTACACTTCTTTTCCCCCTTTTCTCCTACACTTCTTTTTCCCCCTTTTCTCCTACACTTCTTTTCCCCCTTTTCTCCTACACTTCTTTTCCCCCTTTTCTCCTACACTTCTTTTCCCCTTTTCTCCTACACTTCTTTTCCCCCTTTTCTCCTACACTTCTTTTCCCCCTTTTCTCCTACACTTCTTTTTCCCCCTTTTTCTCCTACACTTCTTTTCCCCTTTTCTCCTACACTTCTTTTCCCCCCTTTTCTCCTACACTTCTTTTCCCCTTTTCTCCTACACTTCTTTTTCCCCTTTTCTCCTACACTTCTTTTCCCCTTTTCTCCTACACTTCTTTTCCCCCTTTCTCTACACTTCTTTTCCCCCTTTTCTCCTACACTTCTTTTTTCTTCCCCTTTTCTCCTACACTTCTTTTCCCCCTTTTCTCCTACACTTCTTTTTCCCTTTTCTTTTCCCCCTTTTCTCCTACACTTCTTTTCCCCCCTTTTCTCCTACACTTCTTTTTCCCCTTTTCTCCTACACTTCTTTTCCCCCTTTTCTCCTACACTTCTTTTCCCCCTTTTCTCCTACACTTCTTTTCCCCCCTTTTCTCCTACACTTCTTTTTTCCCCTTTTCTCCTACACTTCTTTTTCCCCCTTTTCTCCTACACTTCTTTTCCCCCTTTTCTCCTACACTTCTTTTCCCCTTTTCTCCTACACTTCTTTTCCCCCTTTTCTCCTACACTTCTTTTTCCCCTTTTCTCCTACACTTCTTTTCCCCCTTTCTCCTACACTTCTTTTCCCCTTTTCCTACACTTCTTTTCCCCCTTTCTCCTACACTTCTTTTCCCCCTTTTCTCCTACACTTCTTTTCCCCCTTTTCTCCTACACTTCTTTTCCCCCTTTTCTCCTACACTTCTTTTCCCCCTTTTCTCCTACACTTCTTTTTCCCCTTTTCTCCTACACTTCTTTTCCCCCTTTTCTCCTACACTTCTTTTCCCCTTTTCTCCTACACTTCTTTTTCCCCTTATCTCCTACACTTCTTTTCCCTTTTCTCCTACACTTCTTTTCCCCCTTTTCTCCTACACTTCTTTTCCCCCTTTTCTCCTACACTTCTTTTCCCCCTTTTCTCCTACACTTCTTTTTCCCCTGTGGTTGTTTGACCATTTCAGCTGTCAAGCTAACTGGGGAGGAGGGGCTGTCATTTGAGACATGCCCATGAAACTAACTTCTTATAAAAGGTTGAGCCTGGACCATCCCTGAAAGTGTATTCATGTGTGTCACAGCCATGTGCTCTATGCAATACAATACAATACAACAGGTTGGAAGAGACCTTCAAGATCTCCGCGTCCAACCCATCAACCAATCCAACCCACCTAAACAACTAAACCATGGCACCAAGCACCCCATCAAGTCTCCTCCTGAACACCTCCAATGAAGGTGACTCCACCACCTCCCCAGGCAGCCCATTCCAATGGGCAATCACTCTCTCTGTATAGAACTTCTTCCTAACATCCAGCCTAAACCTCCCCTCGCGCAGGACCTCCCCTGTGTCCTGTTGTTCTGGTACTGGCTGCCTGGGAGAAGAGACCAACCTCTGCCTGGCTACAACCTCCCTTCAGGTAGTTGTAGAGAGCAATAAGGTCTCCCCTGAGCCTCCTTCCTCTCCAGGCTAAGCAACCCCAGCTCCCTCAGCCTCTCCTCATAGGGCTTGTGTTCCAAACCCCTCACCAACTTCGTTGCCCTTCTCTGGACACCTTCCAGCAACTCAACATCTTTCCTAAACTGAGGGGCCCAGAACTGGACACAGGACTCAAGGTGTGGCCTAACCAGTGCAGTGTACAGGGGCAGAATGACCTCCCTGCTCCTGCTGGCCACACTGTTCCTGGTCCAGGCCAGGATGCCATTGGCCCTCTTGGCTGTCTGGGCACAGTGCAGGCTCATGTTCAGCCTACCGTCAACCAGTACCCCCAGGTCCCTCTCTGCCTGGCTGCTCTCCAGCCACTCTGCCCCCAGCCTGTAGCACTGCCTGGGGTTGCTGTGGCCAATGTGCAGAACCCGGCACTTGGATGTGTTCCATCTCCTGCCCTTTGGACTCTGCCCATCTGTCCAGCCTGTCGAGGTCCTCTGCAAAGCCTCTCTGCCCTCCAGCAGATCAACTCCTGCCCCCAGCTTGGTGTCATCTGCAAATTTACTGCTGATGGACTCAATGCCCTCATCCAGATCATCAATAAAGATGTTAAAGAGCATGGGGCCCAGCACTGATCCTTGGGGCACACCACTACTGACTGGCAAACTGACTGGCACTGACTGCTATACATAGCAGAAATCTAGCACTGACCTGCTCAGAGGGAACAAAACCCAAGCCCCTAACCTGTTTGGGTGCCATAAAATGTCTTTACTTCTGTGGAGCTGCTATGAAGTGCAGTTGATGTTGTTGAAAGGGCAGATGAACACGTTTATGATGTCTTTGTTTTACTTTTAACCAGGGTCAGCAGAATCCCTTAATCCCAGGCACCAGAGCACGATTTCACCAGCAGATCTGCATGGGATGTGGTATCCTACTGTCAGAAGGACTCTAGTCTGCCTCTCCAAACTGTACAGATGTATAGATGTATGTAGAAACTTCTTTAATTTCTTTTTTAAGGGCAGCTGTGAAGTGTGTAGCTCCATATCCAAATATTTTGATGTAAATTACAAGTGGACAGTTACTGGCTTCTGTTATCTCTTAGTCCTTGCATAATCAGCTGAAGTGACAATCATAGTATCAGTCAGGGTTGGAAGGGACCACAAAGATCATCTAGTTCCAAGCCCCCTGCCATGGGCAGGGACACCCCACACTAGATCAGGCTGGCCAGAGCCTCATCCAGCCTGGGCTTAAACACCTCCAGGCACAGGGCCCCAACCACCTCCCTGGACAACCCATTCCAGGGCTTCACCACTCTCATGGGGAAGAACTTCTTCCTCACCTCCAGCCTGAATCTCCCCACCTCCAGCTTCATTCCATTCCCCCTAGTCCTATCACTACCTGACAAGTGTAGGTCATTGTTCACAAGCTGATTCTGTGTATTTGTGGAATTGGAACTTCTGCATCTATTGCCTTTGCTGTTACAGGGACACTTCAGTATCTGATGCTCAAGATACTTGTTGCACTGGATTTGAGGAGTAACTAGAACAAAGAGGAACAGAAAGTTCTGTGTCAGTTGTAGAGAGTGATCACAGAATTGTTCTGGTTGGAAGGGACCTTTAGGATCATCAAGTCCAACCATTAACCCACTAAACCAAGTCCCTCAGCACCACATCCACACAGCTTTTCGATCTCTTCAGGGATGGGGACTCCACCACTGCCCTGGGCAGCCTGTCCCAGGGCTTGGCAGCCCTTTTGGGAAGAAATTGTTCCTCATGCTCAAGCTAAATCCCCCCTGGTGCAACTTTGAAGCCATTTTCCCTTCAACTGTTGCTTGTAACTTGGAAGAAGAGACTGGCACTCACCTCACTCCTTGAGGTCTCTTCCAACCTTGGTGATTCTGTGATTCCTTTAAGGGAGTTACAGAGAGTGAGAAGATCTCCCCTCAGCCTCCACTTCTCCAGGCTGAACAGCCCCAGTTCCCTCAGCCGCTCCTCACCAGCCCCATTCTCCAAACCCTTCACCAGCTTCATTGCCCTTCTCTGGATATATTCCAGTACTTCAATGCCCTTCTCATAGTGAGGGGTCCAAAAAAACCAACCCCTTTTTTTTTTCTTTGCTCAAAAAAGAGGCAAAACAGCTGCTAACAAGCCCTAAACCAGTTGCCACCCTGTCAGGGTAGATCTCTGTGCTGCCAGGATGAGGATGCATGATGCTCTGTTGGTGATATTGCTGTGTCAGTGTTTTCTTGCTCCATGCTTTGAAGGACATCAGATGTTTCTGGCCTTAAAGGTGATGACTCTACTGCTTCTGCATTTTGGAAAGGTTCTCAAAACATTGTTGTGGCACATCTTTACACTTTCTCAAATGTAGAAGACCTTTGCAGAGTTCAAAACAGTAGGAATCTTCATGTCACAGTATCACAGTATCACCAAGGTTGGAAGAGACCTCAAAGATCATCGAGTCCAACCTGTCACCACAGACCTCATGACTAGACCATGGCACCAAGTGCCACATCCAGTCCCCTCTTGAACACCTCCAGGGATGGTGACTCCACCACCTCCCTGGGCAGCCCATTCCAATGGCCAGCAACTCTCTCTGTGAAGAACTTTCTCCTCACCTCAAGCCTAAACTTCCCCAGTACAGCTTGAGACTGTGTCCTCTTGTTCTGGTGCTGGTTGCTAGAGAGGAGAGACCAACCCCTTCCTGGCTACAACCACCTTTCAGGTAGTTGTAGAGAGCAATGAGGTCTCCCCTGAGCCTCCTCTTCTCCAGGCTAAGCAACCCCAGCTCCCTCAGCCTCTCCTCACAGGGCTGTGCTCCAGACCTCTCCCCAGCCCTGTTGCCCTTCTTTGGACACGCTCAGGTGTCTCAATATCCTTTTTAAATTGAGGAACCCCGAACTGGACACAGGACTCAAGGTGTGGCCTAACCAATGCAAAGTACAGGGGTACAATGACTTCCCTGCTCCTGCTGGCCACACTATTCCTGATGCAGGCCAGGATGCCATTGGCTTTGTTGGCCATCTGGGCACACTGCTGGCTCACATTCAGGAAGCTGTCAACCAGCACCCCAGGTCCCTCTCTGTTTGGGAGCTCTCCAACCACTCTGTCCCTAGCCTGTAGCTCTGCCTGGGGTTGCTGTGGCCAAAGTGCAGCACCCAGCACTTGGATTTGTTGAATGTCATCATATTGGACTCTGCCCATCTGTCCAGTCGGTTGAGGTCCCTCTGCAGAGCTGTCCAATCCTCTAACAGGTCAACATCTGCTCCCAACTTGGTGTCATCTACAAATTTGCTGATGACTGTCTCAGCCCCCTCATCCAGATCATCAATGAAGATATTAAAGAGGATGGGGCCCAGCACTGATCCTTGGCGGACACCACTGGTGACTGGCCTCCAGCTGGATGCGGCACCATTCACCATCACTCTCTGGGCTCAGCCCTCCAGCCAGTTCCTAACCCAGCACAGAGTGCTGCTGTCCAAGGCAGGGGCTGACAGCTTGGCCAGGAGTTTGCTGTGGGGGACAGTGTCAAAGGCCTTGCTGAACTCCAGGTAGACCACATCCACAGCCTGCCCCACATCCACCAGGCAGTCACCTGAAGGATATCCAACAGAAACAAAGCAGTGTTTGCTTCTCAAGCATTTGTAGCCTTGCCCTTTAGAATCTGGTTTATGTCTGTTGCCCAGCCTAGCATAAAATGCTAATAGTTATGTCTCTGAGAAATACAGTGTGAGGGTTTTTGCTTTTCTGTGCCTGTTGTGTCTTTATTAGATAGATAAAAAGTATCATTGATCAGTGTTATGTGAAATTGAAGCCAGGATGCTATTTGCTTAAAAAGAAGCTGGAAAGTGCTCATGCTTTATTGCTTACTATATCAATCTCATTAAAGATAAATGAGTTATTTGCCCTTGTTTTCAGGCTAGACCTTTGGAGATGAGATGGTTTCTGTGTGCTTTGCAAGGCTCATTTTATAGTGTGTCTGCAGAGTGATTTATTTCTTCACTGAGATACTCTAGCAGAAGTGGTGAGCCTTGCCTGCACCCTGTAGATAGGAGAAGACATGACTGAAGTGGCACTGGCAACTCTTGGGGCACTCTGGGCTGTCATGTACTATGGTGTAGTGCTGTGTCCCTGTGGTTAGCTCAGCTGTATGATCTGGTTGCTGCAGCTGGATGAGTTACTTCATGTCACTTGGGCCGTGGCAGCTGTCATGTTTGTTTACTAACCTGACACAAACGTGAGGTAATTTGAGTTTGCTTGAGGTTAAACTTACTTGAATGAGCTCACATCTATTGCAAGTATAAATTGCAGACACAGATTGTTACCCTGACATAAAGTGTCTAGGCAGGTTACCCAGCAGGCATCATTCATGCTGTTAGCTGTGGACACAGTAGGTGTCACTGACCATGCCGCTACCTGAGTGCAGATTCAGAGCTGGGTTGAACAGGGTGTGCTTGGGAGTGTAGCTGTATCCAGGCACACAAAATGCCATATATCAGTGCTCCATCCTGTCTTAACTGCATTTAGACAAGGTGTTTGTAGCTAGCTAATCTTGACTTTTATGTGCTGGTAAGCACACCTCTCACAAACTGCAGCTTTGAAGTTGTGCTTCAGCTTTGCTAACACGTGTGTTTGGCTCTGATTTTTCTCTTCCCCGCAGAGGGCAGTGTTTCAGGGATTATCACAAGAGGCCTTATCTGCCTGCATCCATTCTCTGCTGGGAGCTGCTGATGCTATCAGCAAAAACAAGGTCAGAATTTGTGCTTTGGATGTGATTTCTTCATCCTCCTTTTTCTTCTGTGTGTATCTGAAGCCATAATGCAATTGTCCAGAATTCTTATTGAAATATCAGTGAAAACATGTTGCTGTGCCTCTAGAATAGAATAGAATAGAATAGGGTAGGGTAGAGTAGAATAGAATAGAATAGAATAGAATAGAATAGAATAGAATAGAATAGAATAGAATAGAATAGAATAGAATAGAATAAACCAGGTTGGAAAAGACCTTTGGGATCATCAAGTCCAACCTATCACCCAACACCATCTAATCAACTAAACCATGGCACCAAGCACCCCATCCAATCTCTTCTTAAACACCTCCAGTGATGGGGTTGCTTTTAGTTTGGGTTAATGTATTGTATAGCAAAGAGAATGATTCTCATGGTAGTCTATCTGAACAGGTGGAATACAAATCATAGCAATCACATTTGCAGGCTGCTGTAACTCATGTGAATCCAATCAAGTGATACCTGAAGAAAAATGTCTGCTCAGCTCCCTGTATTTGTTCTCACTGCCTGATACTCTGTCCTCTTTCCCCCTCTGCCTTAATTGTTTGAATGTTCAAAAATATTAAGCATTAAGCTCCCTGGGAAGATTTGTTATGTGCTCTCTGCTCAGAACTGTCTATTATCAAAAGGCTTGATCTGATGTATCACAGTATCACACAATATCACCAAGGCTGGAAGAGACCTCAAAGATCATCAAGTCCAACCTGTCACCACAGACCTCATCAAGAGTTCAGTACAGTTTCATCAAGTCAATTTAACTTTATGTGTTACTCTAAGTAATTGAAGTGGACCTTCTGTTTTTCTGTCATAGTTCCTTGAATACAGATTCTGTAGTTGCTTCCTAATAACCAGGAAGTGAATTTGGGAGGTAAAAATAATAAGAGGGAAGGCTTAAAATGATAGATTTGTATAGGCAGTCAATATTTAGTAATGAAAAAAGTTGTGGTGACTATTAGAGACTGTTAAGTCTATTAGAAATTTTGAATTGCTTCTTTTTAGGGTCCTGTGAAAAAGGTCTTTTCCATCCTGTTTTTTTCTATTCTATTTCTATTTCTGTTCCTATTCCTATTTCTATTCTATTTCTATTCTACTTCTATTTCTATTCTACTTCTACTTCTATTTCTATTCTACTTCTACTTCTATTTCTATTCTACTTCTATTTCTATTCCCATTCTACTTCTACTTCTATTCCTCTTCTACTTCTATTCCTCTTCTACTTCTATTCCTCTTCTACTTCTATTCCTCTTCTACTTCTACTTCTATTCTACTTCTACTTCTATTCTACTTCTACTTCTATTTCTATTCCGATTCTAGTCTAGTCTAGTCTGTTTCTGTTTCTAGTCTGTTTCTATTCCTATTCTATTTCTATTTCTACTTCTATTCTACTTCTACTTCTATTCTACTTCTACTTCTAGTTCTACTTCTACTTCTGTTCTACTTCTGTTCTACTTCTACTTCTATTCCAATTCTAGTCTAGTCTAGTCTGTTTCTGTTTCTAGTCTGTTTCTGTTTCTAGTCTGTTTCTAGTCTGTTTCTATTCTACTTCTACTTCTACTTCTATTCTACTTCTATTCTACTTCTTCTATTCTACTTCTACTTCTATTCTACTTCTACTTCTAGTTCTACTTCTGTTCTACTTCTGTTCTACTTCTATTTCTATTCCGATTCTAGTCTAGTCTGTTTCTGTTTCTAGTCTGTTTCTGTTTCTAGTCTGTTTCTGTTTCTAGTCTGTTTCTGTTTCTAGTCTGTTTCTGTTTCTAGTCTGTTTCTGTTTCTAGCCTGTTTCTGTTTCTAGCCTGTTTCTGTTTCTAGTCTGTTTCTGTTTCTAGTCTGTTTCTGTTCTACTTCTACTTCTATTCTACGTCTACTTCTATTCTACTTCTATTCTACTTCTATTCTACTTCTATTCTACTTCTACTTCTATTCTACTTCTACTTCTACTTCTACTTCTACTTCTTCTACTTCTACTTCTACTTCTACTTCTACTTCTACTTCTACTTCTGTTCTACTTCTACTTCTGTTCTACTTCTACTTCTGTTCTACTTCTACCACTGTTCTACTTCTACCACTGTTCTACTTCTACTTCTATTCTGATTCTAGTCTAGTCTAGTCTGTTTCTGTTTCTAGTCTGTTTCTTTTCTATTTCTCTATTTTATTCTATTTCTCTATTTTATTCTATTTCTCTATTCTATTCTATTCTATTCTATTCTATTCTATTCTATTCTATTCTATTCCTATTCCTATTCCTATTCCTATTCCTATTCTATTCAATTCTAAATGCCTTGTAAGACCTTTGCACAAGTAGCACAGTCAGTCCCAGGGTGTTACAGGCCCATTAACTGTCTGGCTTTTAAAAAATTATCAGAATGATTAAAAAATAATAATTTAGAACCTCATGTTTTTTCAGACATAAATTCAGTGATTTGCATGGAATAATTCCTGGCTCTTATGAAGAAGTCCCTTTGCATCTTTCAAATAATGGGTACCTGTGCTTAATGTGCACATTTAGTAATAGAATCATAACATCATAGAATCAACAAGGTTGGAAAAGACCTCAGAGATCATCAAGTCCAACCTAGCACCCAGCACCTCAGGACTAACTAAACCATGGCTTCAAGTGCCACCTCCAATCCCTTTTTGAACACCTCCAGGGACGGTGACTCCACCACCTCCCTGGGCAGCACATTCCAATGGCCAGTTGCTCTTTCTGTGAAGAACTTTCTCCTCAATATGGTTGTGTAATCCAGTTCTTTAAGGATAGTGTGAATGAAGTCAGCTCCTGTAGAGCAATTTGTTGGGATCAATAGAAGGGGCCTTTGTTGATCCCAGAGTTTAGTTAATGGCACCGCAGACTAATGGTAGCAGCTCGTTAATAAGGCTGTTAGTGTTAATTTTGGTATAGGAAGTAACTAGTGAACAAATGGAGGTGTTGAAACTTTGCTCTTCATTTAATTGTGCTTGGTTGGTGGTTTTTTTAAGACATAATGCATCTTCTTTCTCTCCTTGTGCTGTAGACCCAGGTTGATGGACAGCTGTTCTTAATAAAACACCTCTTGATTCTCCGTGAACAAATTGCTCCTTTCCACACTGATTTCACCATTAAGGAAATTTCCCTGGACCTTAAGAAAACTAGAGGTACTGAACAGTTGCTGGCTACAGAATGGGATGGGATTGGCCTCCCTTTGATGTACCAGCAAATATTTCTGGGTTTATTTTATGTTCACTTGCAATGACCTTGTTCTAATCTCTTGCTTTGTTCTTTTCTCCTCTGAAAAACCAAAGGAAATCCTTCTCTTATTCAGGGCAATTCAAGGTGTAGCTAACAAATGTCTTTATTTCTGCATGAAATGTGTTTCACTGCATTTTGCTGCTAACCTAACCTATTTATCCCAATCCTTTTTTAAGAACAGCTAGGTTAATCCTCTATTCTATATTCTATTCTGTATTCTGTAATCTACATTTCCATTGCACAGAGATCTTTTCCCCCTTTTCTGGCCCTTTAAAAGGAATATCTTTGGTTACTGCTGTTCAGCAGGTGGGTTTAACACTACATATTTGACTTGCCTAGAGCAAAGCAAGACTCCCTGCACCTTTCTTTAGTTTTGGAAAGGATTCCTTGTGTTGCAAGTTCAGTTAACAGCATTGTTGAGTAGTTTTATGTAGCAACCATGTCTGCTGTAGGAATGGAAAATAGAGTGGTTTATAGTCACAATATCATGTAATCATAGAATCAGTCAGGGTTGGAAGGGACCACAAGGATCATCTAGTTTCAACCCGCCTGCCATGGGCAGGGACACCCCACACTAGATCAGTCTGGCCAGAGCCTCATCCAGCCTGGGCTTAAACACCTCCAGGGACAGGGCCTCAACCACCTCCCTGCACAGCCCATTCCAGGGCTTCACCACTCTCATGGGGAAGAACTTCTTCCTCACCTCCAGCCTGAATCTCCCCACCTCCAGCTTTATTCCATGCTATCCTGAATTCCTGATATGGTTCCTATACAAAATGCTGAAGAAAACCTCTCTCAATACAAAAGTGGACTGTCATGTACTTGTCCAGTTTACAGAGATAATGGGAAAAGTAACTTGAAGCATGCCAAGTTTCTGTCCTTCCACTCCAGAAGAGAAAGGCTGAAGAAAGGACTCTTCTTCCCTGCCATCTAATATGCTGCTGTTTTAACTCTGAAGCAAGCAACTCTCACACTAACCATTTCCCCTGTTGCATTTGAACATCAATAAAACCTCCTACCTGTTGAGTAGTTTCTAGTTGACTGGGGGCTAAAGGGCAAATACATCCTTTTGGTGTCTTGCCCTGGCTGACACATAAGTTTGTTCTCCATCTTCACTTAACTGAATAAATTTTTGTGCCAGCCAGTGCTTTACACATGGTAGTGGTAAGTAATGGAAAACACTTTCTTTATATTGGGTGGTGGCAGTGGTGCTGAAAAGATGTACATTATGCTTAATTCTTCATGGAGTGTAGCATAGGCAGGTAGTGCTCTTGTATTTGGGATGAGTTATAGAGGGAAAATAACACTGCTAATAGAGGTTTTGCTGTGTGGTAGCTGAGCTTTCTGCACATAGATGGAAAACTTCATTTGGGTTTTGTAGACAAAGGGACACTGCTTAATGTAGAAAACATGCTGCTGCCCAGTTTGGGGGGTTGTTTGAAGCAGCGTCATGATAGGGTTCATGTCACTGAAGTGTACAGTGGCTCACCCTGTGACTACCTCATGGGCTTTTCCTCAAGATACAGTACAGTATACAGTATTACCAAGGTTGGAAGAGACCTCGAAGATCATCGAGTCCAACCTGTAACCACAAACCTCACGACTAGACCATGGCACCAAGTGCCACATCCAGTCCCCTCTTGAACGCCTCCAGGGACGGCGACTCAACCACCTCCCCGGGCAGCACATTCCAGTGGCGAATCACTCTCTCGGTGAAGAACTTTCTCCTCACCTCCAGCCTAAACCTCCCCTGGTGCAGCTTGAGACTGTGTCCCCTTGTTCTGGTGCTGGCTGCCAGGGAGAAGAGGCCAACCCCTTCCTGGCTACAACCACCTTTCAGGTAGTTGTAGAGAGCAATGAGGTCGCCCCTGAGCCTCCTCTTCTCCAGGCTAAGCAACCCCAGCTCCCTCAGCCTCTCCTCATAGGGCTTGTGCTCAAGGCCTCTCCCCAGCCTTGTTGCCCTTCTCTGGACACGTTCAAGTGTCTCAATGTCCTTCCTAAACTGAGGGGCCCAGAACTGGACACAGGACTCAAGGTGCGGCCTAACCAAAGCAGAGTCCAGGGGCACAATGACCTCCCTGCTCCTGCTGGCCACACTATTCCTAATGCAGGCCAGGATGCCATTGGCCCTCTTGGCTGTCTGGGCACACTGCAGGCTCATGTTCAGCATCCCATCAACCAGCACCCCCAGATCCCAGATTTCTGCCTGGCTGCTCTCCAGCCACTCTGACCCCAGCCTGTAGCACTGCATGGGGTTGCTGTGGCCAATGTGCAGAACCCGGCACTTGGATGTGTTCAATCTCATGCCCTTGGATCTTGGTCTCTTTGTGGAGTCAGTGACATTTCTAGGAAATCAATGAAGAGAACCAAAGGGATCATTTTCTGTGGTCTTCTTAACTGCATAGGAGTGCAAATTCTTAGTTCAGTGCAAAACCTACATGCTTACCTATAAGGTGTTCCTTATGTTTAATGCCTTTGACAGCACTTAACTCTTACATCTTATTTCCCTTCTGTTGTTCTATACAGCAAGAGGGGGACAGAAATGTTTTTGAAGTGCAAATAAAGCATGGATATGTAGGATGATAAATCATAGAATCAATAAGGTTGGAAAAGACCTCAGAGATCATCAAGTCCAACCTGTCACCCAACACCTCAGCACTAACTAAACCATGGCTTCACGTGCCATGTCCAAACCTCTTGAACACCTCCAGGGATGGTGACTCCACCACCTCCCTGGGCAGCACATTCCAATGGCCAGCGACTCTCTCTGTCAAGAACTTTCTCCTCACCTCCAGCCTAAAACTCCCCTGGCACAGCTTGAGACTGTGTCCTCTTGTTCTGGTGCTGATTGCCTGGGAGAAGAGACCAACCTCCACCTGGCTACAACCTCCCTTCAGGGAGTTGTAGACAGCAAGAAGGTCTCCCCTGAGCCTCCTCTTCTCCAGGCTAAGCAACCCCAGCTCCCTCAGCCTCTCCTCACAGGGCTGTGCTCCAGACCTCTCCCCAGCCTCATTGCCCTTCTCTGGACATGTTCAAATGTCTCAGTATCCTTCTTAAATTGAGGGGCCCAGAACTGGACACAGGACTCAAGGTGTGGCACTAAATGAATGACATTAGGGCTATTATCCACACTGGAACTGTATTGATAACTTTGTTTTTTCCCAGTTTGACTAGATTTCAAGTGGAAAACCTCCTATTAACACTATAAGAGTAATTTCAGGCATTGTTGCTTCTTCTGTGTGGGATTTTTGTACAAACCATAAGCAGGATGTGTGTGTCAACCTAGGTGTTTCGGTTTTCAGTCCTAACTAAAATAGCTAAGTACAGAAGAAATAAGTTACAGTTCTAAGTTACTTTGTGCAACTCTACTTCATTTTTCCCAGGCAACATGGGTCAAGTTCTGCATATTGCTCATAGATGTTTAGAATAGAATCATAGAATCAACAAGGTTGGAAAAGACCTCAAAGATCATCAAGTCCAAGCTGTCACCCAAGACCTCATGACTACTAGACCATGGCACCAAGTGCCACATCCACCACCCTCTTGAACACCTAAGTGTTTAACTATATAGCTTATGTAAATGTCTCTCACTTGGAGGTGTTGCTACAGAAGGAGAAGAGTTCACAGACTTTGTGTGCTGAAACACTGCAGCAAGTAGCAGTCATTTGTTGGGTCACTGGTTTATCCATTTAGGTTGCACAACTGTTAGATTTAAGAAGGACATTGAGGCACTTGAACATGTCCAGAGATGGGCAGCGAGGCTGGGGAGAGGTCTGGAGCACAGCCCTGTGAGGAGAGGCTGAAGGAGCTGGGGTTGCTTAGCCTGGAGAAGAGGAATAGAATAGAATAGGATAGAATAGGATAGGATAGGATAGGATAGGATAGGATAGGATAGGATAGGATAGAATAGAATAGAATAGAATAGAATAGAATAGAATAGAATAGAATAGAATAGAATAGAATAGAATAGAATAGAATAGAATAGACCAGGTTGGAAGAGACCTTCGAGATCATCAAGTCCAACCTATCATCCAATACCATCTAATCAACTAACCATGCAACCAAGCACCATCCTCAGAGGAGACCTTCTTGCTACCTACAACTGCACGAAGGGAGGTTGTAGCCAGGCAGACGTTGGTCTCATCTCCCAGGCAACCAGCACCAGAACAAGAGGACACAGTCTCAAGCTGTGCCAAGGGAAGTTTAGGCTGGAGGTGAGGAGAAAGTTCTTCACAGAGAGAATTGTTAACCATTGGAATGTGCTGCCCAGGGAGGTGGTGGAGTCACCGGCTCTGGAGGTGTTCAAGAGGGCATTTGATGTGGCACTTGGTGCCATGGTTTAGTTAGTCCTGAGCTGTTGGGTAACAGGTTGGACTTGATGAGCTCTGAGGTCTTTTCCAACCTTATTGGTTCTATGATTCAAGTTACCCCTAGGTGCAGTTGCAGAGCAGTTTGCCAAGCTTTGTGTGCTTCCGTGCACGTGCCCTTGTGCATCCACACCTCGCAGCAGTGGAAGCAGTAATCTTATCGTCCTAATCATGCTGGACCATTTTTCATTAGTGGTTAAGAGCTTCTTAGTGTGTTTCATGAGTTGTTTCTAATTCCTGGAGCTGAATCCCGTTGCCTTACAGCCTGAGTGGCTTTTCTGTCTCGCAGATGCAGCCTTTAAAATCCTGAACCCGAAGGCCGTTTCACGGTTTTTCCGGCTAAACAGCAACAACGCCTTGATACAGTTCTTGCTGGAGGTAATGTGGAGCCTTACTGCAGTAAGGAAGACTGGGTCATTTGAAAGTGGGTGGTGATCTCTGGCAAAGGAAAAGGAGAGAATTGTTGTCTTCTGTTCAAGGGTACTCCAGAAATCAGGGAACATTATATCGACTCTAAGAAAGATGTGGATCGTCACCTGAAAGCAGCGTGTGAGCAGTTCATCCAGCAGCAAACCAAACAGTTCATAGAGCAGCTGGAGGAGTTCATGACCAAGGTAAAGAAACATGTTGTGTGTTTGTTAACCTGGCTGAAATACTGGTAGGGCCAAGGGAATTCCTACTGAGATTGGGTATGGGAGAAGCTGCTAGTTCTGTCTGAGTAGCTGGAGATGATGGCATTCCTCGTGCTAAGGTCATGCTTCCCTTGGGGTTCCAACAACAATTTTTCGAGCCCTTTTGAGATTAATGTAGTAAAGGAACACAAAGTAGCTTGTTTTAGACAGCAGCCCTTGTGCTTTTTGATCCAGAAGCTTTAATGTTTCACTGAGTTAACACAGGTCAGTGGAAGTTGGCAGGGGCTTTTGTATTGGCAGGAAAACTCCTACCTTAACTGAACTTCTAAGCCTTCAAGAACAATCTTGGGTCATGCATGCTCTTGAGGGTGGCCTTGGAGTATGGCTGTGAACTGTTAGCATTTGTAGCTCTTGGCATATTTGATACCAGTGAGGTGCTTGCTGAGCAGGACTTGCCTTGCCAGTCCTGTTCGTGACAGAAAACCCTAACAAAAGTGGCTCTGAGAGATCATAGGGAATAAGGGGGGAAAAAACCAAACAAGCCCTAAAAAAGAAGTCTTGTGACAGTACACTTCTTTCTGGAAGCTGCTTGAGGGCTCAGAGTCTCTAGCCATCCTGAGCAAACTACACAGCTAGTTAGTTGTTAGTCCTGAAAGAAGAAAAGTGTCCCTTGGATCCTCCTGTACTGAGAAGAAGTGACATGACACCTCAGCAACTTGGGCTCCAGCACTGCATGGACATCACAAATGCCCCAGCTGCTGTATTTGGGGAACTTAGGATATGGCAGCATTATATTTGCTGATGTGTTGTTGTGTAGGTGTCCAACCACCCTGAGCACAGCTTCCAGGACAAGCTGTAAGCGGGCAAAGACATTTATTACGTTACACAGCAAGGATATACAGCCTACCAGAAGGCACTTGTGTCCCATCTCAGTGGGTTATTTTCTACTGGCATGTGTGTAATTGAGGCACACAACAGGCTAAAATAACCAAACAGTATTTTTAACACATCCAACCAAATTCTGCCCAGTTTCTCCTCCTCAGTCACAAGGTGTTTTCATTCTTATCCACGTCAGAGACTGGACAACCTTCCAAAGCCATCTGAAAACACCCTGCTCCTACAGCGAGGTGCTTGCTGAGCAGGACTTGCCTTGCCAGTCCTGTTCGTGACAGAAAACCCTAACAAAAGTTGGTCTGAATGATTATAGGGAATAAGGGGGGAAAAAGCAAACAAGCCCCCCAAAAGAAGTCTTGTTACAGTACACTTCTTTCTGGAAGCTGCTTGAGGGCTCAGAGTCTCTAGACATCCTGAGCAAACTACACAGCTAGTTAGTTGTTAGTCCTGAAAGAAGAAAAGTGTCCCTTGGATCCTCCTGTACTGAGAAGAAGTGACATGACACCTCAGCAACTTGGGCTCCAGCACTGCATGGACATCACAAATGCCCCAGCTGCTGTATTTGGGGAACTTAGAATATGACAGGATTGAATTTGCTGATTACAGGATTGAATTTGCTGATGCCTGTCAGGCTGGGGCGAGGGGCCAGTGGCATGCCCTAAAATGCCTCCACAGAGGAGTAACTGGTGAGGTTGATAGATTACCCAAGTGATCCAAACGATTCATTGGGAAGCTGGGTAGTTTGACTAACCTGCTTAAGTACCAATCTCTTTTGAGGCTTTGTATCCTGATGTGCCTAAGCATCTTTGCAAATTTAATCCCATTTTGAATCGTGGTTGGAATTTTGAAGTGCATTGACCTCAAGCTGCTTCCTCTGTGTGTGACTAAGTGAGGGCACTGGGAGAGAGAGAGAAGGGGAGATCCTGTTTGCTGCAGCATCTAAGAGACTTGAGCCATTGTTACTTGGTCACTTTGTTGTGGATTCAGCTGAAGGCAAAATCACTTTGTTGATTGTACTTGTTTCAGGTAGCTGCTTTAAAAACAATGGCCACTCAAGGAGGTCCCAAGTACAGCCTTTCCCAGCAGCCTTGGGCACAGCCAGGTATTTGCTTTCTTTTATGTCCATCTTACCTCTGAGGTGCTTGTAGGCTGGTAAAGCCATGATGATTTTAGTCATGAGGTCTGTGGTGACAGGTTGGACTTGATGATCTTTGAGGTCTCTCCCAACCTTGGTGATTCTGTGATTCTGAGATCATTTACTACTTTGAGACTTCTAAAAACTATAAAGTGGAGAAAAAGCCCCTTCCCACTGACCACTTTTGGTAGAGCAGTATATGGGGCTTGCAACATAGGAGGCAAATATTTCAGGATGTCACTTGTGTAAAAAGGATGCAGTATTTCCTTTATTCATAAACAATATGGCAAAATCATGGATGTAGTCTGCCTGGACTCCAGCAAGGCCTTTGACACCATCCCCCACAGCAAACTCCTGGCCAAGCTCTCAGCCCCTGGCTTGGACAGCAGCACTATGAGCTGGGTTAGGAACTGGCTGGAGGGCTGAGCCCAGAGAGTGGTGGTGAATAGTGCCACATCCAGCTGGCAGCCAGGCACTAGTGGTGTGCCCCAAGGATCAGTGCTGGGCCCCATGCTGTTCAATATCTTTATTGATGATCTGGATGAGGGGATGGAGTCCACCATTAGTAAGTTTGCAGATGACTCCAAGTTGGGAGCAGGTGTTGATCTGTTAGAGGGTAGAAGGGCTCTGCAGAGGGACCTTGACAAGCTGGACAGATGGGCAGAGTCCAACATGATGGCATTCAACAAGTCCAAGTGCTGGGTGCTGTACTTTGGTCACAGCAACCCCATGCAGTGCTACAGGCTGGGGTCAGAGTGGCTGGAGAGCAGCCAGGCAGAAAGGGACCTGGGAGGACTGGTTGACAGTAGGCTGAACATGAGCCTGCAGTGTGCCAAGCTGGCCAAGAAGGCCAATGGCATCCTGGCCTGCATCAGGAAGAGTGTGGCCAGCAGGAGCAGGGAGGTCATTGTGGCCCTGGACTCAGCACTGGTTAGGCCACACTTTGAGTCCTGTGTCCAGTTCTGGGCCCCTCAGTTTAGGAAAGATGTTGAGTTGCTGGAAGGTGTCCAGAGAAGGGCAATGAGGCTGGGGAGAGGTCTGGAGCACAGCCCTGTGAGGAGAGGCTGAGGGAGCTGGGGTTGCTTAGCCTGGAGAAGAGGAGGCTCAGGGGAGACCTTCTTGCTCTCTACAACTCCCTGAAGGGAGGTTGTAGCCAGGTGGAGGTTGGTCTCTTCTCCCAGGCAACCAGCACCAGAACAAGAGGTCACAGTCTCAAGCTGTGCCAGAGGAAGTTTAGGCTGGATGTTAGGAAGAAGCTCTTCCTAGAAAGAGAGATTGGCCATTGGAATGTGCTGCCCAGGGAGATGGTGGAGTCACCATCCCTGGAGGTGTTTAGGGAGAGACTGGATGGGGTGCTTGGTGCCGTGGTTTAGTTGATTAGATGGTGTTGGGTGACAGGTTGGACTCGATGATCTCAAATGTTTCTTCCAACCTGGTTTATTCTACTCTAACTTGTCTCTGTGCCTGCCTTCTAAAGCACAGGAGTCTGAGAAGCTGGCCAGACTCATTTGAACTGGGAAACTGTGACTGATTTGTTAAAACTCTGAGCACCTAAAAACTGTCTTGCCTTTACTCATGAAAATCCTGGCTTCCATTTCTACCTCTGTGCTAGTTAAGATAGTGTTAAGATACCTCTGAATCAAAACCTGCCAAACTTCAGGATATGCATTTAGTTGGTGCAATAGATGAATGACTTGGGGATTGAGTATTCCTCAGGCTGTGACTGTTCTTGCATGAAAAGAGCATTTCCCCCACTCCATGCAAAATGTGCTTAAGGAATTATTTGATTGCATTAAGATAAAGATGTTGCTTTTGCAGGAGAAAATGAATCTGTCTTGAAGCTTCTTATTGTCTGTTCATTTGGTATCTGCTTTTCAGTTTTCTTGTCACTATCCAAAAGTGCAATCCAGCTTTGTTCCCTTGTTCTTAAGAGCTCAAATGTGAATGCTTCATAGGAGCATTTGGTGTAGCTGAGATGTTCCCCAGTTGTTCTGCTCTCCAAAGTTGTGCATCTGGGTGAGACCAAGAAATCTGGTTATTCCAATCACACAGAGTCAATGAGGTTGGAAAAGACCTGAAAGATCATGAAGTCCAACCTATCACCCAACACCTCAGGACTAACTAAACCATGGCTTCAAGTGCCACATCCAATCCTTTTCTGAGCACCTCCACCACCACCCTGGGCAGCACAATCTTGTAGGTTTTTGTAGTCTGCTGTGAAATCATAGAATCAATAAGGTTGGAAAAGACCTCAGTGATCATCATCTGGGAACAACTTTCTCACCTCCAGCCTAAACTTCCTCTGGCATAGCTTGAGACTGTGTCCTCTTGTTCTGGTGCTGGTTGCCTGGGAGAAGAGACCAACCCCCACCTGGCTACAGCCTCCCTTCAGGGAGTTGTAGACAGCAAGAAGGTCTCCCCTGAGCCTCCTCTTCTCCAGGCTAAGCAACCCCAGCTCCCTCAGCCTCTCCTCACAGGGCTGTGCTCCAGACCCCTCCCCAGCTGTGTTGCCCTTCTCTGGACACACTCAAGTGTGTCAGTGTCCTTCTTAAATTGAGGGGCCCAGAACTGGACACAGTACTCAAGGTGTGGCCTAACCAGTGCTGATTCGAGGGTCACAATGAACTTCCCTGCTCCTGCTGGCCACTCTATTCCTGATGCAGGCCAGGATGCCATTGGCTTTGTTGGCCATCTGGGCACACTGCTGGCTCATGTTCAGCCTACTATCAACCAGTTCCCCCAGGTCCCTTTATGCCTAGCTGCTCTCCAAACATTCTGACCCCAGCCTACAGCCCTCCATGGGGTGGCTGTGACCAAAGTGCAGCACCTGGCTCTTGGACTTGTTGAATGCCATCCTGTTGGACTCTGCCCATCTGTCCAGCCTGTCGAGGTCCCTCTGCAAAGCCTCTCTGCCCTCCAGCAGATCAACTCCTGCCCCCAGCTTGGTGTTGTCTGCAAATTTACTGATGATGGACTCAATGCCCTCATCCAGATCATCAATAAAGATGTTAAGGACAATGGGGCCCAGCACTGATCCCTGGGGCACACCACTAGTGCCTGGCTGCCAGCTGGATGTGGCACCATTCACCACCACTCTCTGGGCTCAGCCTCCAGCCAGTTCCTAACCCAGCTCAGAGTGCTGCTGTCCAAGCCAGGGGCTGAGAGCTTGGCCAGGAGTTTGCTGTGGGGGACTGTGTCAAAGGCCTTGCTGGAATCCAGGCAGACTACATCCACAGCCTGCCCCTGCATGGAACTTTCTCTTGTATCATGTTATAAGAATGCAGTGCCAGACACATTAATTCATAATTCAGTGCTGCTGCATGAGTCGAACACTCAAGGGCTAACTCAAGCTTCTACTTCACATCTCCTGCTTCTTCAGGAGTATTTTGAATGTTTGTTTGGAGATAATTATGTGTGTAGAGGCAGATTTAAGCAGAGCTACTGCTGTTTCCTGGAGTCATTTGTCTGGGAAGCCGGCAATTTAAAGTAGGCAGACAATTTAAATGCAGTAGTAACTGCAAAGAAAACCAAACCCCAAACCAGAGTGTATTAACTTATATGCTTCATAGTTATGTATATTTCTTCTGCCCACTAAGCAAGGATCTTGTGAAGGTATTGAAATACTTAGCAAAAAGAAAGAAGGTCTTGTCTGAGAGAGGATTCCTGTGTGGTTCAAAATCCAGATAGAATAGAATAGAATAAACCAGGTTGGAAGAGACCTTCAAGATCATCAAGTCCAACCTATCATCCAACACCACCTAATCAACTAAACCATGCAACCAAGCATCCCACACAGTCTCTTTCTAAACACCTCCAGTGATGGTGACTCCACCACCTCCCTGGGCAGCACATTCCAATGGCCAATCACTCTCTCTGTGAAGAATTTCTTCCTAACATCCAGCCTGAACCTTCGCTGGCACAGCTTGAAACTGTGTTCCAAAGCCCTCACCAACTTTTTTGCCCTTCTCTGGACACCTCCCAGCAAGTAAGCATCTTTCCTAAACTGAGGGGCCCAGAACTGGACACAGGACTCAAGGTGTGGCCTAACCAGTGCAGTGTACAGGGGCAGAATGACCTCCCTGCTCCTGCTGGCCACACTGTTCCTGGTCCAGGCCAGGATGCCATTGGCCTTCTTGGCCACCTCAAGCACAAACCCTGTGAGGAGAAGCTGAGGGAGCTGGGGTTCCTTGGCCTGGAGAAGAGGAGGCTCAGGGGAGACCTTCTTGCTGTCTCCAACTCCCTGAAGGAGGTTGTAGCCAGGTGGGGGTTGGTCTCTTCTCCTAGGTAACCAGCACCAGAACAAGAGGACACAGTCTCAAGCTGTGCCAGGGGAGCTTTAAGCTGGAGGTGAGGAGAAAGTTCTTCCCAGAAAGAGTGATTGCCCATTAGAATGTGCTGCCCAGGGAGGTGTTGGAGTCACCACCACTGGAGGTGTTCAGGTGGGGGTTGGATGTGGCACTCGAAGCCATGGTTTAGTTAGTCCTGAGGTGTTGGGTGACAGGTTGGACTTGATGATCATCTCTGAAGTCCTTTCCAACCTCATTGACTCTCAGATTGTGGTTATGATCAGCCCAAGTGGAGGTGTTACTGTGGAGTGTGGATGTCAACCAGCAGGGCTCCATCTCAGCCTGCTGAACATGTTTTCTTTTCCTTTCAGCAAAGATCAATGACCTGGTCTCTTCCACTTACAAGACAATAAAAACAAAGCTGCCGTCCACGCTGCGAAGCATGTCCTTGTACTTGTCCAACAAAGACACTGAACTCATTTTGTTCAAGCCAGTTAGGGTGAGTATTGCTAGATGTCCTTCAGCATATTTTTGTGCAGTGTTGGGCCTTCCTTTCCTCTAAGGCTTCAACCACATGTTGTGCAATCGTTCACCTTGTGTTTCTGTGTTTGTGTGGTTGCATTTGTGATGTATCTCTGTAACTATGCTTGTAAGTGTGTCTGTGCAGGCATGTGTGCACACACACATCTGTTGGAGTGAGTCCAGAGGAGAGCCACAGAGGTGATCCAAGGACTGGAACACCTCTGCTGTGAGGATAGGCAGTTCTAGGACCCTCAACTTAAGAAGGACATTGAGACACTCGAACATGTCCAGAGAAGGGCAACAAAGCTGGGAAGAGGTCTGGAGCACAGCTCTGTGAGGAGAGGCTGAGGGAGCTGGGGTTGCTTAGCCTGGAGAAGAGGAGGCTCAGGGGAGACCTTCTTGCTCTCTACAACTACCTGAAGGGAAGTTGCAGCCAGGTGGGGGTTGGTCTCTTCTCCCAGGCAACCAGCACCAGAACAAGAGGACATAGTCTCAAGCTGCACCAGGGCAAGTTTAGGCTCCAGGTAAGGAAAATGTTATTCACAGATGGAGTGATTGGCCATTGGAATGTGCTGCCCAGGGGGTGGTGGAGTCACCATCCCTGGAGGTGTTCAAAAAGGGATTGGAGGTGGCACTTGGTGCCTTGGTTTAGTTAGCCCTGAGGTGTTGGGTGACAGGTTGGACTTGATGCTCTCTGAGGTCTTTTCCAACCTTATTGATTCTCTGATTCTAGGAACTGGGGTTGTTCAGCCTGGAAAAGAGACGTCTCTGGGAGGACCTTAGAGCTGTCTTCCCTTACCTGAAGGCAACCTTGGGGAAGGCTGGAGAGGGACTTTTCATGAAGTCAGGGCAAGGGGGAATGGTTTTAAGCTGAGGGTGAGTAGGTTTAGACTGGATCTTAGGAAGATGTTCTTCAGTATGAGGGTGGTGAGACTCTGGAATTGGTTGCCCAGAGATGTTGTGGATGCCACCTGCCTGGTAATATTCAGGGCCAGGTTGACTGAGGCTTTGAGCAACCATGTTTAGTTGAGGGGTGTCCCTGCCCATGGCAGAGAGGTGTCCCTGCCCATGGCAGAGAGGTTTGAGTAGGTGATCTCTAAGGTCCTTTCTAATCTAAGTTATTCTGTGATCTGTGTATCTGTGGGGTTTTTCTGGGCTGCCAGTCCAGCCAGTAAACATGTGGCAAATACCATGCTCATGTAATGGTGAAGACTGTTCCAGTCACTGTGGTGTCCTAAATCTGAGAAGCCTGTTGGAAAGACACATAATATGTTTTATAACTGCATGTTTAGCTTAGACAAACCTCACACAACAGCTCTCCTGCTCTCCCTTGTACTCAACCTATGTAACACACACACATGCTAGAGAGAAACAGCTGGTTCTGTTTGTCTTGCATATCTACTTGGCACCATGTGAACCACTGTAAAGAAAACTCTCTCTGTCCCAGCCAAAACCAGCACAGCTCACTCAGTTATGCATCAGCAGAAGCACTGGTGGCAGAGGATGATACAAGTTCAATTGGAGACCCACTTTAACCTCACCAGAAACAACCAAGCTTATCATAGAATCAATCAGTAAGGTTGGAAAAGACCTCAAAGATCATCAAGTCCAGCCTGTCACCCAACAGCTCAGGACTAACTAAACCATGGCACCAAGTGCCACGTCCAATCCCCTCTTGAACACCCCCAGTGATGGTGACTCCACCACAATACAATACAATACAATACAATACAATACAATACAATACAATACAATACAATACACCAGGTTGGAAGAGACCTTCAAGATCATCACGTCCAGCCCATCAACCAATCCAACCCACCTCCCTGGGCAGCACATTCCAATAGCTAACAACTCTGTTAACTGTGCAGAACTTTCTCCTCACCTGGAGCCTAACCCTCCCCTGGCACAGCTTGAGACTGTGTCCTCTTGTTCTGGTGCTGATTGCCTGGGAAAAAGAGACCAACCCCTACCTGGCTACAACCTCCCTTTGGGTAGTTTAAGCTTCCAGTGTTCCAGTTTAATACATCTTTCAGTTAGTTTAGTTTAGTTTAGTTTAGTTTAGTTTAGTGTTTAGCTTAATTTTAGTTTGGTTAGTTTAGTTTAGTTAGTTTAGTTTGGTTAGTTTAGTTTAGTTGGTTTAGTTTAATTAGTTTAGTTTAGTTATCCATGAGGTGTTGGGTGACAAGTCGTTAGCCATTGGAATGTGCTGCCCAGGGAGGTGGTGGAGTCACCGTCCCTGGGGGTGTTCAAGAGGGGATTGGATGTGGCACTTGAAGCCATGGTTTAGTAATCTTGAAGTGTTGGTTGATAGGTTGGACTTGATGACCTCTGAGGTCTTTTCCAACCTTGTTGATTCTATGATCTTAGCTGAAGTTTGTATCTTGCAGCCAGTGTGGATCCCTCATGGCTGTCTGGGAGCTTGTCCTGAAAAACCCTCTCCCTCCCTGGTCACTTCAGTAGCTCTTCCATGCACCTGTTGCTTATTCATGTTTGAGATGAGTGTTGTGTGTCTTTACAGCTGAGGTTTTGTTCCTTCTTTCCTTTTAAAAGAACAACATTCAGCAAATGTTCCAGAAGCTCCATGCTGTGTTAAAGGAAGAATTCAGTGATGAAGATATCCAGATCATAGCTTGTCCTTCAATGGAACAGGTATGAACTGTAGCTTCCTGCTTCCTCAGGTGTTGTTTCATGTGGCTGGCTTTTAAAACTCTTTCCCCCCTCCCCCATTTTTATTGTTTGCAGGGTTCAGAATAGTTCATTTATTGTTCTGCTTCATTCTGGGGCTTTAGCTGAACTCTAAGCTCCCAGCTGAGAAGGGCTCGTTGTGTTGTGTTCTGTAGTGAATATCCAGTGGAGGATTCAAACTGAAGGTGGTCATGCCTGTGGCTGAGGATTGAGTTGTCCAATGCCATGGCAGAGTCTTGCCCAGTACTGGGCATTGTCTTTTCAGAGAGGTATCAAAGCTAGTGCCATGGTTTAGTTGATTAGATGGTGTTGGGTGAGAGGTTGGACTCAATGATCTCAAGGTCTCTTCCAATCTGGTCTCCCCTCCTTCTCCCCTCCTTCTCCCTCCTTCTCCCCTCCTTCTCCCCTCCTTCTCCCCTCCTTCTCCCCTCCTTCTCCCCTCCTTCTCCCCTCCTTCTCCCCTCCTTCTCCCCTCCTTCTCCCTTCCTTCTCCCTTCCTTCTCCTCTCCCCTTTCTCTTCTCATGAATGGGCTTTTAAAAAGCCTCTGTGCATGAGGCTTCCATTTGCTTCCAGCTGAGCTGCTCTGGCAAACTTAATGTGGGGGGGTGACATTTCAACCCACCAGATTAAATCTTGCTTTTGACAACTAAAGCAGCAGCTTTTACTTTTGCAAGTATGAGAAAGAATTACAAAGGTTCATTTGAAATACATTCCATTGGGGAAAATGTGCAGATATTTGTGGAAGTGTAGCCCTGCATGAGAAGGTCTTTAATCTCAGAGGTGACTGAGGTTAAGAATTCTCTGTATTAGGATGCTCTGACAGAATACAGAATTAACCAGGTTGGAAAAGGCCTTTGAGATCGAGTCCAACCTATCACCCAACACCACCTAATCAACTAAACCATGGCACCAAGCACCCCATCAAGTCTCTTCCTAAACACCTCCAGGGACGGTGACTCCACCACCTCCCTGGGCAGCACATTCCAATGGGCAATCTCTCTTTCTAGGAAGAACTTTCTCCTCACCTCCAGCCTAAACTTCCCCTGGCACAGCTTGAGACTGTGTCCTCTTGTTCTGGTGCTGGTTGCCTGGGAGAAGAGACCAACCCCCATCTGGCTACAACCTCCCTTCAGGGAGTTGTAGACAGCAAGAAGGTCTCCCTGAGCCTCCTCTTCTCCAGGCTAAGCAACCCCAGCTCCCTCAGCCTCTCCTCACAGGGCTGTGCTCCAAACCCCTCCCCAGCTTTGTTGCCCTTCTCTGGACACCTTCCAGCAACTCAACATCTTTCCTAAACTGAGGGGCCCAGAACTGGACACAGGACTCAAGGTGTGGCCTAACCCGTGATGAGTCCAGGGGCAGAGTGACTTCCCTGCTCCTGCTGGCCACACTATTCCTGATCCAGGCCAGGATGCCATTGGCCTTCTTGGCCCCCTGGGCACACTGCAGGCTCATGTTCAGCCTACTGTCAACCAGTCCTCCCAGGTCCCTTTCTGCCTGGCTGCTCTCCAGCTCTTGCCCCATACTTTAGCACTGCATGGGGTTGCTGTGGCCCTTTTCCAACCTGGTCAATTCTCTTCTCTTCTCTTCTCTTCTCTTCTCTTCTCTTCTCTTCTCTTCTCTTCTCTTCTCTTCTCTTCTCTTCTCTTCTCTTCTCTTCTCTTCTCTTCTCTTCTCTTCTCGAGTCTCCTCGAGTCTCCTTGAGTCTCCTCTCCTCGAGTCTCCTCTCCTCTCCTCCTATTCTATTTCTATTCTGTTGCTATTCTATGCTATACTACTCTATGCTATTCTACAACTGCCTTTTAACAAGCCTGTGAGCAGGCACTTGACTGGAAATGTTGGCCACTTGCTTTGTAGCTGTCTCCTCCTGATTTGCCCAAGACTCTATGGGCTTTCCAGGAGTACTGTTTAAAGGCTGCAGTGTAGGACACCAGTTATGAACTTTGCTGCTCTGTCTAATGTAGGCTTCCCTTTTGTCTTTCAGGTCAACTTACTTTTATCCATGTCGAAATAGCCTGACAGTGAAGCTGCTTGGAATAGGCTTCAGCTGAATGCCAGACAGTGAAGGGAATGCAAAGACATTTGGTTGAAGTAAATGAAGGATGTAACTGTGCAGTCCAGTTGGCATCAACACTACCCAGTCTGCTTAACTCATGTTTTAGGAAGAAAACAACAACCCCCACCACCACCACTAAAAAACCCACAAACCAACCAACACTTTTGTTAAAGGTCTTTCCCATTCATTGGCTTGAGAAGTGGAGGGGATAGAAACCCAACCCAAAAAGCTCTTGGCTGATCACTCTTAGGGAAGCTCAGTTACTGCCTTAGCCAGGTGCTTTGGAAGCTGAAATTGTGGAGTGTTCTCCACACTGAAACCTTGCTTTCCTTTTTCCTAAGTTGCTGTGACAAGCCACACTTTGCAAGACAAAGCTGGAAATAAAGCACAGAAATTAGTGCCTGCAGGGCTTGGAGATAAGCACATTGGTATGACTGCCCCCCCCAGAATCCTGATAATCCACCGTGTGCTTCAACATGATCCAGAAATTCTTAGTTGGGGAAACTTTTGCTGCACACAAAGCATTCCTTGAAGCACTGGATGTGGTGTTTTCCTTATGCTGTCGTGCCTGGGAGCTGTGAGGTCAGACCTGAGGTTTCAAGCTCTACCCTCCCTCCATGTAAAGGATCTCAGTTCCTTGGGATTTGCAACGGAAAGCTGTGCAGTAGGATTTCTGTTGTTTCTGAGGGAACTGCTTGTTTCCAGATGCTTCCCAGCAGAACTTAGCATTGAGATTCTCAGGTTTATGTGAGGTGGGGTTTTCTGGCCTTTACCCAAGGTCAGATGGTGGTGTTGCATTGCTTCAAGTGGGGAAAGGGACTGAAGTTTGTACAGCTTTGTGTGCTGGAGTAAGTGCTGCTCAGGGGGTGTGGGGATAGCAGACTGTGCCAGCCTGTCAGATCAGCAGTGTAAACAGAAGATAAGTACTTGGTAACTGGCAAACAGTGCACACTGCTCAGGATGCACGAATTGGTCATTATATGGAAAAGCTGAATGCTGAACACTTGCCCATTACTGGCACGAAATGCTCCAAGCAGCTTTAGGGTGTCTCAGTGTGTGAGGCTTTATCGTGCAGCCCTGCAGAAGGAGGCAGCGGTGACTCACGTGGCAGACTTCTAACTTCTGTGTAGCAGAATGTTCTGTAGTTGTCAGCCTGTAGAAGTTTCCCTGCACATCAGTGGTGTGTGGAGGTAGTGATTTCTTCTGTTACAAATCACACAGCTGGAGACTTGAGCTGGGGGGGGGTGTGTGTTTCAGGCCACCATGGGAAAAGGGGTGCAGCAGTGGTGCCGAGGTACGTGAGCGGTACTCGTGGGACGTTACATGACTCCTTAACAATTGACTAAAGGAACTAACAAGGAAGAGAACTTGCCCTTCCTTTTCGCTCCTGGAGGGACACAGGCTGTAAAATACTGCAGCAGTGCATTGTACTATATGTATATTTGGGTTTTTATATGAAGTTTTACAGGAGGACTGCATGGTGGCTGTACAGAGGTGGGACTGACTTCACACAGGCCTTGTACAGGCAGGAGGCGAAGGGCAAACCTTCATAGCAGTAGTCACTGTTGTGCTTGGGGTGGGCTTCTCCATTAGAGTAAGCAGCCAGACAGCTCTAGGACAGCTGGTTCTTCTGCATTAGAGTAAGCAGCCAGACAGCTCTAGGACAGCTGCATTAGAGTAAGCAGCCAGACAGCTCTGGGACAGCTGGTTCTTCTGCATCAGAGTAAGCAGCCAGACAGCTCTGGGGCAACTGGTTCTTCTCCATTAGAGTAAGCAGCCAGACAGCTCTGGGACAGCTGGTTCTTCTGCATTAGAGTAAGCAGCCAGACAGCTCTGGGACAGCTGGTTCTTCTGCATCAGAGTAAGCAGCCAGACAGCTCTGGGACAGCTGGTTCTTCTCCATTAGAGTAAGCAGCCAGACAGCTCTGGGACAGCTGGTTCTTCTGCATTAGAGTAAGCAGCCAGACAGCTCTGGGACAGCTGGTTCTTCTGCATCAGAGTAAGCAGCCAGACAGCTCTGGGGCAACTGGTTCTTCTCCATTAGAGTAAGCAGCCAGACAGCTCTGGGACAGCTGGTTCTTCTGCATTAGAGTAAGCAGCCAGACAGCTCTAGGACAGCTGGTTCTTCTGCATCAGAGTAAGCAGCCAGACAGCTCTGGGACAGCTGGTTCTTCTGCATTAGAGTAAGCAGCCAGACAGCTCTGGGACAGCTGGTTCTTCTGCATCAGAGTAAGCAGCCAGACAGCTCTGGGACAGCTGGTTCTTCTCCATTAGAGTAAGCAGCCAGACAGCTCTGGGACAGCTGGTTCTTCTGCATTAGAGTAAGCAGCCAGACAGCTCTGGGACAGCTGGTTCTTCTGCATCAGAGTAAGCAGCCAGACAGCTCTGGGGCAACTGGTTCTTCTCCATTAGAGTAAGCAGCCAGACAGCTCTGGGACAGCTGGTTCTTCTGCATTAGAGTAAGCAGCCAGACAGCTCTAGGACAGCTGGTTCTTCTGCATCAGAGTAAGCAGCCAGACAGCTCTGGGACAGCTGGTTCTTCTGCATTAGAGTAAGCAGCCAGACAGCTCTGGGACAGCTGGTTCTTCTGCATTAAGCAGCCAGACAGCTCTGGGACAGCTGGTTCTTCTGCATTAGAGTAAGCAGCCAGACAGCTCTGGGACAGCTGGTTCTTCTGCATTAGAGTAAGCAGCCAGACAGCTCTGGGACAGCTGGTTCTTCTGCATTAGAGTAAGCAGCCAGACAGCTCTGGGACAGCTGGTTCTTCTGCATTAGAGTAAGCAGCCAGACAGCTCTGGGACAGCTGGTTCTTCTGCATTAGAGTAAGCAGCCAGACAGCTCTGGGACAGCTGGTTCTTCTGCATTAGAGTAAGCAGCCAGACAGCTCTGGGACAGCTGGTTCTTCTGCATTAGAGTAAGCAGCCAGACAGCTCTGGGACAGCTGGTTCTTCTCCATTAGAGTAAGCAGCCAGACAGCTCTGGGACAACTGGTTCTTCTCCATTAGAGTAAGCAGCCAGACAGCTCTGGGACAGCTCTGGGACAGCTCTGGGCTGGTTCTTCTCCATTAGAGCAGCCAGCAGCCAGACAGCTCTGGGACAGCTGGTTCTTCTGCATTAGAGTAAGCAGCCAGACAGCTCTGGGACAGCTGGTTCTTCTGCATTAGAGTAAGCAGCCAGACAGCTCTGGGACAGCTGGTTCTTCTGCATTAGAGTAAGCAGCCAGACAGCTCTGGGACAGCTGGTTCTTCTGCATTAGAGTAAGCAGCCAGACAGCTCTGGGACAGCTGGTTCTTCTGCATTAGAGTAAGCAGCCAGACAGCTCTGGGACAGCTGGTTCTTCTGCATTAGAGTAAGCAGCCAGACAGCTCTGGGACAGCTGGTTCTTCTGCATTAGAGTAAGCAGCCAGACAGCTCTGGGACAGCTGGTTCTTCTGCATTAGAGTAAGCAGCCAGACAGCTCTGGGACAGCTGGTTTGGGAGATGAGAGAAGCAATCAGTTCCACGCAGCCTGTTTGCTGACTGAACCTTTGTTGAAACCTGTACAGTTTGGGAGATTTTCCGTTTACAGCTCGTGTAAATACTCTCAGAGGATTAATTTAAGATGCTTTCTATTATCTGACTTAGAAACTTGCTGGTTTTTAGTTTTTTTTTTTTTAAACACACAAAGGTTGCCTCCAGTTTTGGCCCAAGGGTCAAGCTTCATCCTGTATCCTGAGGCTTCTCTGCCGAGATAACCGCCACGCCGAGACGGCGAACGTCCTGTAAGCGCAGGCAGCGCCTGGCTGAGGAGAGCTCCTTTTTAGCAGCAAAAGGAGTGACTTCATTTGGCACAGGTCTATAGCTGGGTGCTGAATGGACAGCTACTTGTTGCAGTAATGCCTCTTTCTGGTTACAATAAAAGGAAATTTGTATTTTCTTTACTGACCAACAGTCCGGTGTGACGGCGCCTGCTCGGGGCTTGCAGTTCGGCCAGAGGGAAGATAGCCACAGCTGTAATTCTGGCTCGTCTGAAGGGGGCCTACAGGAAAGCTGGGGAGGGACTTTTTAGGGTCTCAGGGAGTGATAGGACTAGGGGGAATGGAAACAAAAAAACCTGGGAATGGGTAGATGCAGATTGGATGTTAGGAAGAAATTCTTCCCCAGGAGGGTGGTGTGACACTGCCTGACTGCAGGTGGATTCACAGTATCACAGCATCACCAAGGTTGGAAGAGACCTCAAAGATCATCGAGTCCAACCTGTCACCACAGACCTCATGACTAAACCATGGCACCAAGTGCCACATCCAATCCCCTCTTGAACGACTCCAGGGATGGCAACTCCACCACCTCCCTGGGCAGCACATTCCAATGGTGAACGACTCTCTCTGGGAAGAACTTCCTCCTCACCTGGAGCCTAAACTTCCCCTGGCACAGCTTGAGACTGTGTCCTCTTGTTCTGGTGCTGGTTGCTAGAGAGAAGAGACCAACCCCCACCTGGCTACAACCACCTTTCAGGTAGTTGTAGAGAGCAGTGAGGTCACCCCTGAGCCTCGTCTTCTCCAGGCTAAGCAACCCCAGCTCCCTCAGCCTCTCCTCACAGGGCTGTGCTCAAGGCCTCTCACCAGCCTTGCTGCCCTTCTCTGGACATGTTCAATCTCTTGATGTCCTTCCTAAACTGAGGGGCCCAGAGCTGGACACAGGACTCAAGGTGTGGCCTAACCAATGCAGAGTACAGGGGCACAATGACGTCCCTGCTCCTGCTGGCCACACTATTCCTAATGCAGGCCAGGATGCCATTGGCCTTGGCCACCTGGGCACACTGCTGGCTCATGTTCAGGCAGCTGTCACTCAGCACTCCCAGGTCCCTCTCTGTTTGGAAGCTCTCCAGCCACTCTGACCCCAGCCTGTAGCTCTGCATGGGGAATGATAGAATCAACAAGGTTGGAAAAGACTTCAGAGATGATCATCAAGTCCAACCTGTCACCCAACACCTCATGACTAAGTAAGCCATTGCTTCAAGTGCCACGTCCAATCCCCTCTTGAACACCAGGTGTCATCTGCAAATTTCCTGATGATGGACTCAATCCCCTTGTCCAGATCATCAATAAAGGTACTGAACAGGCTGGGGCCCAGCACTGATCCTTGCGGCACACCACTGGTGCCTGGCTGCCAGCTGGAGGTGGCACCATTCACCACCACTCTCTGGGCTCAGCCTCCAGCCAGTTCCTAACCCAGCTCAGAGTGCTGCTGTCCAAGCCATGAGCAGACAGCTTAGCCAGGAGTTTGCTGTGGGGGATGGTGTCAAAGGCCTTGCTGGAATCCAGGCAGACCACATCCACAGCCTGCCCCACATCCACCAAGTGGGACACCTGATCATGGAAGGGGGATCACGTTGGTGAGGCAGGACCTGCCCTTCCTAAATCTATGCTGGCTAGGCCTGATCCCTTGGCAATGCTGCAGCCATGGTTTAGTTAGTCCTGAGGTGTTGGGTGCTAGGTTGGACTTGATGATCTCTGAGGTCTTTTCCAACCTTACTGATTTTGTGATTCTATTCCATTCCTGGTCACTGCCCAAGCTGCTGTTCTCCATCCCCTCTCCACCAGCCCAGGTGTCAGGATGGGAGCCAAAGCAGACTTGCCAGTCACACTTGATACCCAAATTCACATAGTCCTGTTCATCAGCTGTGGGAAGAAAGCTGTCTCCTTCAAAGCACTGCACATTTGGTGTATACCCACATTGAGTATGCTGTGATCCATCAAGTGCTTCTAGCTGAGATGAGCTTGGTTTTACAAGGACCTGATGTACAGGAAGATAGGCAAAAGCTTTATTTTCATTACAAAGTGACTCTTATCACCTTGGAGGAAAAGTTGATCAGAAATGCTGATGCAACTGCTTGCTCTGAGTCCTAGTGTCATCATTGCAGTCTCTCATGCAGATAGAGGATGAAACACCAGAAGTGATATCACTGGGAGGGGTTGCCAAAAGTATTACACCACTGTGCTTCGGACAGCAGGCTCCTGAGCGGAATCTTGGTCGACTGAAGGAAGCACTCTTCACTTTGTGTCCTCTTAAGTAGATGACTCATCTCTGGGTCTTCTAGCTGCATGTTCAATCCCCTCTTCTAGAGGGCCTGTGCAAAGTGAAGAGTGTTAATGCTGAATAGAGTAGATTGGAATGGAATGGAATGGAATGGAATGGAATGGAATGGAATGGAATGGAATGGAATAGAATAGAATAGAATAGAGTAGAGTAGAATAGAATAGACCAGGTTGGAAAAGATCTCAGAGATCATCAAGTCCAACCTATCACCCAACACCATCTAATCAGCTAAACCATGGCACCAAGCACCCCATCCAGTCTCTTAAATACCTTCAGTGATGGTGACTCCACCACCTTCCTGGGCAGCATATTCCAATAGCCAATTTCTGTGAAGAAAGGACGATTTCAGAAGGACATTGAGACACTTGAACGTGTCCAGAGGAGCAATGAGGCTGGGAAGGGGTTTGGAGCACAGCCCTGTGAGGAGAGGCTGAGGGAGCTGGGGTTGCTTAGCCTGGAGAAGAGGAGGCTCAGGGAGACCTTCTTGCTGTCTACAACTACCTGAATGGAGGTTGTAGCCAGGTGGGGGTTGGTCTCTTCTCCCAGGCAGCCAGCACCAGAACAAGTGGACACAGTCTCAAGCTGTGCCAGGGGAAGTTTAGGCTGGAGGTGAGGAGAAAGTTCTTCCCAGAGAGAGTTGTTAGCCATTGGAATGTGCTGCCCAGGGAGGTGGTGGAGTCACCATCTGTTGTGAAGAGGTTATTAAATGTATAAACATGAATTATGAAAATAGTATTTTTATTAATTACCAAATGATTAATAACCGATGAATCAACAACGTATATACATGTTCTAGTGCACGTTCATGAAATACATTCCACAAGTGGCTTAGTATTACGATTAGAACTTAATTAAACTCTCTACAGACTACTTCTATAGTTATATAACAAAGGGTGCAGTTCCGCCACTTGACCACTAGACGGCGACTCGGCGGGACGCGGGCGGCTTCTGCCCTATATACAGCGATACTGCAATCTCTATACGTCAGCGATGCCTCTGCTGGACGCGGATGCTTTGAACTGAGTGCTAGTGGGTGGACAGCACGTGGGAGATACTCTGTAGCTGCGGTTTGCGGCAAGGTTAGGGTCCGGCTGACTGCTGCCGCTGGACTGGCTCCTAGTCGAGTTGGACGGTGGTGTTGGGTTACTGTCTCCCCTCTCCGCAGCAGTGGAGAGGGAATGCTGGAACCTGGGCTGAGCTCGGAAGCAGGTTCCCTTCAGGACTCGGTCGGTTCCCTCCAGACAATAGGGACAGGTCCTGCTCGGGTTCGGCCCGTGGGGTCGGCCCTGGGAGCCGGCTCGCACGGCAGGGCGGGGCGACGGCTGCCGGTAGGCGGCTCAGAGGTTCCCGGTCGGACAACGACAGCAACCAATAGCAGGAGCAGGGAAGTCATTGTGCCCCTGGACTCAACACTGGTTAGGTCTCACCTTGAGTCCTGTATCCAGTTCTGGGCCCCTCAGTTTAGGAAAGATGTTGCGTTGCTGGAAGGTGTCCAGGGAAGGGCAACAAAGCTGGGGAGGGGTCTGGAGCACAGCCCTGTGAGGAGAGGCTGAGGGAGCTGGGGTTGCTTAGCCTGGAGAAGAGGAGGCTCAGGGGAGACCTTCTTGCTGTCTACAACTCCCTGAAGGGAGGTTGTAGCCAGGTGGGGGTTGGTCTGTTCTCCCAGGCACCCAGCACCAGAACAAGAGGGCACAGTCTCAAGCTGTACCAGGGGAGGCTTAGGCTGGATGTTAGGAAGAAATTCTTCCCAGCAAGAGAGATTGGCCATTGGAATGTGCTGCCCAGGGAGGTGGTGGAGTCACCATCACTGGAGGTGTTCAAGAGGGATTGGACATGGGACTTGAAGCCATGGTTTAGTTAGTGCTAGGTTGGATTCGACGATCTCTGAGGTCTTTCCCAGCCTGGTTAATTCTATAGCAGCCTGCCCCAGCTTGGAGGTAAGCCAGCAGCTGGTGGGTGGCTCATGACAATGGGGAGCATGTTGCTCAGCAGAATCAGGAAAGACCTAAGGCAGGGTTGAAGATGGTTTAGTGCTGCTAGGGATTGCCTCAGTGCCAGGCTTATAAAAACCTGGCTTCTGTGTGATGGATGAGAGACCAACATGTCTGCAGGCACATGGTAGGACTGCAGGAGTCTGATGGAAGTGTTATTGCAAAAGCTGTTTGAAATGATTTGTAAGAGCAGTTAGACATTTCGGATGTCCATTCATTAGTCTCAGCACAGGCAGGACTTGTAAAACTGAGACAGGATTTACTGATTCCCCTAGATAGTAGCTCTCTGAAGTGAAACTTTGGAGGCTGGGGATGGGGTGTCAAAAGTTAGTGTTTGATGGCTCACACCCCAGCAGGTTTTACTACAAGCATCAATCACCTCATATTACAAATTAGCCTGCAAAAATTGGTCACCTGGCCTGCATCAAGCATAGTGTGGCCAGCATCAGCAGGGAAGTCATTCTGCCCCTGTACTCTGCACTGGTGAGGCTACACCTTGAGTCCTGTGTCCAGTTCTGGGCCCCTCAGTTTAAGAAGGGCATTGAGACACTTGAACGTGTCCAGAGAAGGGCAACGAGACTGGGGAGAGGCCTTGAGCACAAGCTCTGTGAGGAGAGGCTGAGGGAGCTGGGGTTGCTTAGCCTGGAGAAGAGGAGGCTCAGGGGAGACCTTCTTGCTCTCTACAACTCCCTGAAGGGAGGTTGCAGCCAGTGAGGGTTGGTCTCTTCTCCCAGGTAACCAGCACCAGAACAAGAGGACACAGTCTCAAGCTGGGCCAGGAGAGGTTTAGGCTGGAGGTGAGGAGAAAGTTCATCACAGAGAGAGTGATTGGCCATTGGAATGTGCTGCCCAGGGAGTTGGTGGACTTACCATCACTGGAGGTGTTGAGGAAGGGACTGGATGAGGCATTTGGTGCCATGGTTTAGCTGATTAGATGGTGTTGGGTGATAGGTTGGACTT
The DNA here is from genome assembly GCA_033816785.1 of Picus viridis. Lineage (NCBI taxonomy): Eukaryota > Metazoa > Chordata > Aves > Piciformes > Picidae > Picus > Picus viridis. The sequence continues at coordinate 88,329,442 of CM066566.1, read as the reverse complement.
GCTGATCTCAAAGGTCTCTTCCAACCTGGGTGATTCTGTGATTCTGCTGGAGCCTGTGGACAGATGTCATTGCCAGTTGAGATGGAGCAATCCCCATGTGCCTTCCTGCCGTGAGTGGTGCCTGCCCCTAGCACTTTGGTACACCACACAAGAAGCCACTGGTTTGGTGGTCTGCAGGAGCAAAACTGAGGTGGTAAGAGGCAAGTAGGGGTGTTGGGGGGACTGTCATGGGGATGCCTGCCTGGACACAGGCAATAGAATAGAATAGAATAGAATAGAATAGAATAGAATAGAATAGAATAGAATAGAATAGAATAGAATAGAATAGAATAGAATAGAATAGAATAGAATAGAATAGACCAGGTTGGAAGAGACCTTTGAGATCATGAAGTCCAACCTATCACCCAACACCATCTAATCAACTAAACCATGGCACCAAGTGCCCCATCCCATCTTTTCCTAAGCACCTCCAGTGACGGTGACTCCACCACCTCCCTGGGCAGCACATTCCAATGGCCAATCTCTCTCTATATGAAGAACTTTGTCCTAACATCCAGCCTAAACCTCCCCTGGCACAGCTTGAGACTGTGTCCTCTTGTTCTGGTGCTGGTTGCCTGGGAGAAGAGACCAACCCCCACCTGGCTACACCCTCCCTTCAGGCAGTGGTAGAGAGCAAAGCAGAGGGTTGCTCTGTCCCAGCCCTTACTCTCCCCACACTGATCCCAACCCCAGAGCACTGCCAGCACTCTGTGCTTTCAGTGTAGTCTTGGATCTTTGTTTGATTGTTTGTTTGCTTACTTTTTAATCAAACCCTTTTAAGTTACTGAGGAAAACTTCTCTTTCATTTCTGTGCTTTCACATTTCATGTGCAAAGCTCAGCTCTTCTTGCTTTTATGTTCTTAGCTGTTCTCTGATGACAAAACTTGCCAAGGGCCCTCTTGCAATCAGACACAGCAGTAATTTATCCTACAACACACCAACAAGAGGATTGGAAACATGTCTTTGCTGAGGGCTGAACTCCCAGCATTACAGAGGAGCTGGGTTTAATGCTTACTGCTTGGGATAAGTAGCATTACTGTCTGTTTCTCCAGGAGGAACGGAGAGCAGCCCTAGTTCCACTCCCCCTAGCCCTAGAGGGGGGGAAGCACGGAGGCCTTTTGTGTTCCCTTTTAACACAGAATCATAGAATCAAAATGGTTGGAAAAAAGACCTCAGAGATCACTGAGTCCAACCTATCACCCAACACCTCAGGACTTACTAAACCATGGCACAAGTGCCCCATCCAAGCCTCTTTTGAACACCTGCGGGGACAGTGACTCCACCACCACCCTGGGCAGCCCATTCCAATGGCTAACGACTCTCTCACAATGAAGAACTTTCTCCTCACCTCCAGCCTAAACCTCCCTGGCACAGCTTGAGACTGTGTCCTCTTGTTGTGGTGCTGGTTGCCTGGGAGAAGAGACCAACCTCTGCCTGGCTACAACCTCCCTTCAGGGAGTTGTAGAGAGCAAGAAGGTCTCCCCTGAGCCTCCTCTTCTCCAGGCTAAGCAACCCCAGCTCCCTCAGCCTCTCCTCACAGGGCTGTGCTCCAGACCCCTCCCCAGCTTTGTTGCCCTTCTCTGGTCACCTTCCAGCAACTCAACATCTTTCTTAAATTGAGGAGCCCAGAAGTGGACACAGGACTCAAGGTGTGGCCTAACCAGTGCTGAGTCCAGGGGCACAATGACCTCCCTGCTCCTGCTGGCCACACTGTTCCTGATGCAGGCCAGGATGCTATTGGCCTTCTTGGCTGTCTGGGCACACTGCTGGCTCATGTTCAGCCTACTGTCAACCAGTCCCCCAGGTCCCTCTCTGCCTGGCTGCTCTCCAGCCACTCTGACCCCAGCCTGTAGCACTGCCTGGGGTTGCTGTGACCAAGTGCAGCACCCAGCACTTGGACTTGTTGAATGCCATCCCATTGGACTCTGCCCATCTGTCCAGCCTGTCAAGGTCCCTCTGCAGAGCTCTTCTGCCCTCTAACAGATCAACTCCTGCTCCCAGCTTGGTGTCATCTGCAAACATACTGATGATGGACTCAATCCCCTCATCCAGATCATCAGTAAAGATACTGAGTAGGACTGGGCCCAACACTGATCCCATCATTACAAGCAGCAGCTCATTCTGATGTGCAGGAAGAGGCCATGCTTGGACTTTTTTTTTCTGTTGTGGGGGCCTGAGGGACTCAGCAGCAGCAGATTCCAGGTGGAGGCATTTCATACACATGTACTGGCTGACTCCAGCCCTAGCTGTGGCACTAATTTATAACCCAAAGATGCACATTTTGCCTCTGCAGACTAGCTAAGAATTACTTCCTGGTTGTAAGGGATGGAGAGGAAGGGAGAAGCCACAAACCAAACCATTCTGTCCCTGCTTTTATTTTTCAAGGGTTTTATGAGGCTAAAAAGACTGATGGTCCCAGGCAGGAGGAGTTGCTAGCCCTGTATTTCAGGAGGGGAGAGTGCTTCTATGTAGACAGTAAAAAGCCAACAAAAATCACTGATTGTGTGATAAATCACAGGTAATTTTCTTGCATGCCTGCAGGAACTGTGAGGCTTTCTCTTCAGGATGGGAGGGAAGAGGCAGGAGAGGGAAATGAAAAGCCATGCTGCGGGGTGCTGAGCTGGCGAGGGGGATTCATCCAGCCCCCAGCTGATGGGGCAGGCCACCAGTCTTTGCTTGCTCTCCCAGGGGGCTGGGACAATAGACCTTGGGGAGCCACTTCTTGTGGCATCTGGGGCACAGGGGACGCCCTGGGACACCCTAGGACACCCTGGGACACCCTAGGATGCCCTGGGACACCTCATTCCTCAATGGGCATAGTGAATGCTGATGAGTTCAAGGCTGCCTGGACCCCACACAGCTTTATGTTCCTGCCCTTGAATTGTTGGACTAGGGCTCAGCCTGGGACTGGGAGCACTCCCCCAAGTGAATACTGAGTCAGTACTCTGGATCTGTCCCTGTGAGGCAGTTTGGATAAGGCAGCTTGATTTGGAGGGTAGAAAGGATGAACAGTATGGAAGTGAGGAGACCAAGGCCTCAGGCTTCATTTAGTGTGGAGGTTACTGACTGTTGTTCAGCCTTCAAGGTGCACAGGATGCTCCATGAATAAAACCTTTTATACAAGGACACCATCCAAGTAAAACCACACAGCTGTCAGATTCAGCTTTCCACCTCAGCCATGAACACCTGGTTAAGTCCATCTGCAAACAGCCAGAAGCTGGTATGTCACATCAACTAAGTCCACCCACTGATAAATAGGAGAGCTCTGCAGAGGGACCTTGCCAGGCTGGACAGATGGGCAGGGTCCAAGGGCAGGAGATTGAACACATCCAAGTGCCGGGTTCTGCACATTGGCCACAACAACCCCAGGCAGTGCTACAGGCTGGGGTCAGAGTGGCTGGAGAAGAGCCAGGCAGAAAGGGACCTGGGGGGACTGGTTGATGGTAGGCTGAATATGAGTCAGCAGTGGGAACAGGTGGCCAAAAAGGCCAATGGCATCCTGGCCTGCATCAGGAAGAGTGTGGCCAGCAGGAGCAGGGATGTCATTCTGCCCCTGGACTCTGCATTGGTTAGGCCACACCTTGAGTCCTGTGTCCAGTTCTGGGCCCCTCAGTTTAGGAAAGATGTTGAGTTGCTGGAAGGTGTCCAGAGAAGGGCAACAAAGCTGGGGAGGGGTTTGGAGCACAGCCCTGTGAGGAGAGGCTGAGGGAGCTGGGGTTGCTTAGCCTGGAGAAGAGGAGGCTCAGGGGAGACCTTTTTGCTGTCTACAACTCCCTGAAGGGAGGTTGTAGCCAGGTGGGGGTTGGTCTCTTCTTCTGGGCAACCAGAACAAGAGGACACAGTCTCAAGTTGTGCCAGGGGAGGTTTAGGCTGGATGTCAGGAAGAAGTTCTTCCCAGAAAGAGAGACTGGCCATTGGAATGTGTTGCCCAGGGAGGTGGTGGAGTCACCATCACTGGAGGTGCTTAGGAAGAGACTGGATGAGGCACTTGGTGTCATGGTTTAGTTGATTAGATGGTGTTGGGTGATAGGTTGGACTCCATGATCTCGAAGGTCTTTTTCAACCTGGTTAATGCAATGCCATTCTATTCTATTCCATTCTATTCTATTCCATTCCATTCCATTCCATTCCATTCCATTCCATTCCATTCCATTCCATTCCATTCATTCCATTCCATTCCATTCCAATTCTATCCCAAGAACTTAGATGTCTATATTTCTTCCCTCTCCTTGGGCCATGGCACTTCACATTTGAGAGGGAAAGCTGCTAGATCAGCCTAAGCACTGTCCCATGCTTTTGCAGGGTCCATAAATAACCTCAAAATAGCAGTGAGCAGGGAGAGGAGTTTGCTGATGATATTCAGGGTGGTTAAGGCTGACTGTGAGGAGTTGCAGAAAGACCCTCATGGCACTGAATAAAAGGGTAATAAAGTCACAGGTGAGATCTGATGTAGATAAATGTAAAGTGATGCACGTGGGGGAAGACTGTCCTAGCTTTACATACAAAATAATGGGCTCTGAGCTGGCTATTTCCACTTGGGGTAGAAATCTTCAGGTTGTAATGGATAGCTCTATGCAAATGTCAGCTCAGCACTCAGCAGCTATCAAAAGAAACCAAACTGAAAGCTAGAAATTATTAGGAGAGGAGGAAAGAGCAAAGCAGAGGAAATCATTACTCTGCTGTACAAATCTGTGGTGTCTCCCACCTCTGGTGCAGTCCTGATTCTTCAATCTCCAATGTGAGGCAGAGGAAATAGTGAAGTTACAGAGGAAGGCAATTGAAGATGATCAAAGGCACAAAAGGGCCCCCACTCAGGGAATGGCTGAATAGATTAAGATGCTTCATCTTGGAAGGGAAAATGACTGGAGAAGAAATATGAGCGAGTTTGGTGCCGGGAAGAGCGGCGTGACGGGGAACAGCTGTTCACATCATTCAGTGCTCTCCAAAGGAAGAGGGAGAAGCATCCAGGCAAGCTAGCACTTGGCAAGTTCAGCATAAATAAAAGAGATTTGCAGCTCTGGCACTCCTTGCCAAAGGGTGCAGTAGGTGTTTAAAGTTTGCGATGGTTCCGCGGGATCTAAACTGATTGATGGAGGAAGAATCCATCTACAGGCTGGGGTCAGAGTGGCTGGAGAGCAGCCAGGCAGAGAGGGACCGGGGGTGCTGGTTGAGAGTAGGCTGAACATGAGCCTGCAGTGTGCCCAGGCAGCCAAGAGGGCCAATGGCATCCTGGCCTGTATCAGGAACAGTGTGGCCAGCAGGAGCAGGGAGGTCATTGTGCCCCTGGACTCAGCACTGGTTAGGCCACACCTTGAGTCCTGTGTCCAGTTCTGGGCCTCTCAGTTTAGGAAAGATGTTGAGTTGCTGGAAGGTGTCCAGAGAAGGCCAACAAAGCTGGGGAGGGGTTTGGAGCACAGCCCTGTGAGGAGAGGCTGAGGGAGCTGGGGTTGCTTAGCCTGGAGAAGAGGAGACTCAGGGGAGACCTTCTTGCTCTCTCCAACTCCCTGAAGGGAGGTTGCAGCCAGGTGGGGGTTGGTCTCTTCTCCCAGGCAACCAGCACCAGAACAAGAGGACACAGTCTCAAGCTGTACCAGGGGAGGTTTAGGCCCGAGGTGAGGAAGAAATTCTTCATAGAAAGAGAGATTTGGCATTGGAATGTGCTGCCCAGGGAGGTGGTGGGGTCACCATCACTGGAGGTGTTTAGGAGGAGACTGGATGAGGCACTTGGTGCCATGGTTTAGTTGGTTAGATGGTGTTGGGTGATAGGTTGGACTCCATGATCTCGAAGGTCTCTTCCAACCTGGCTACTTCAATTCAATGCAATGCCACGCCACACCATTCCATTGCTTTCCATTCCATTCCATTCCATTCCATTCCATTCCATTCCATTCCATTCCATTCCATTCCATTCCATTCCATTCCATTCCATTCCATTCCATTCCATTCCATTCCATTCCATTCCATTCCATTCCATTCCTTCTGTCTCTTGCCTCTGGACACCGTTGGGGTCTGTGCCCCAGTGCCACACTTCTGATGCATGGTTATAAATGATGGGAGAGCAACCAACCAACCAACCAACCCCAAACAAAGAAAAAAGCCCAAACCAACCAACCAAAGAAAGAAGAGAAAATGGCAAAACCCACCAAAAAAGAACCCCAACTGAAGAAATGGGCAGCAGTGGCTGAAATGCTCTGTCCAGATCTGAGTGATTCACTCAAGTTTTCCCTCCAGTAAATTAAAACCAAAGCCTTGGATGCTCTGCTGGCACAATATAGAAGTGCCTCTCCACCTGCAGGCTAATCACCTCAGTGACATTTGTTTCCCTGTGCATTTTTCCAAGGCTGCCTTAAAAGCTCTGCCTTGGCTGTTTCCCAGCTGCTGGGTATCAACCAGGAGCCTTGCTCTGCTCCTCCTTTGTAGCTGCAAAGGAGAATGAGGGATGGTGGCTATTACAAGGTAATCACACCCTGTGGGCAAATTCCTGGGCTCAAGTATCTCTGCTGCCCAGCTCAGGGTAATCTCCTTGCCATTGGCAAGGCTTGTCAAGCCAGGCTGGTTTGTCACTCTCAGTGCTTAGGAGCCTGCCCTATTTCTGGAGGCTGCTGCAGCGCCCAGGCAGCCTTGTGCTGATGTTGTGTGCTCAGTGGTGGGGAGGGGAGGCTTGCTTTCTGAAAAACCTGCCTTTTCCATCTAGAAAGCCTAATTTAATGTAAAGCCAAGCTCTATTGGTATTGACACCTGTGCTGTTTTGCAGCAGCTCTGGAGGAGTAATGGTGATAAATGTCTTTGTTGCACATGTAAGTGCTGTGTGATCCAGGAACCACACCTGGCTCTGAGCTGGGCTAAACATGATGAGCTGGGAAAGAAGCCTGTACCTGAGCTTGCTGAGCCTCTGAAGTCTCCTTTCTGTCACTGTGTCTGCCCATTTGTGTTCTGGAGCCCCTATTCCAAGAGGGATCTGGAGGTGCTGGAAGGTGTCCAGAGAAGGGCCACGAGGATGAGCAGAGGGCTGGAGCACCTCTCCTGTGCTCCCTGCTGCTGCTCACTGGCCTCCTGTGGGCTGCATGCTTTCAGCTTGTTGGAGGAGCCTGCCTTTCTCTCCCCCATCTCCTCGCTTTTCTCCCAGTTCTGGTGGGATCAAGCAGTGCCAGAGTATCTGGGACCTGTTGTAACTGTGGCCAGAAGGTCTGCTGAGTATATCCTTATGGGGCTTCCAGAGGCTTGCAAGAGGGACCTGGACAGGCTGGAGAGGTGGGCACAAGCCAACCTCATGAGCTTCAACAAGACCAAGGGCAGGGTCCTGCATCTGGGTCGAGGCAATCCCAGGCACAAATCCAGGCTGGGCAGTGACTGGCTGGAGAGCAGCCCTGAGGAGAGAGACTTGGGGGTGCTGGGGGAGGAGAAGCTCAACAGGAGCTCTCAATGTGCACTTGCAGCCCGGAAAGCCAATCAGATCCTGGGCTGCATCAGGAGAAGTGTGACCAGCAGGTCAAGGGAGGGGATTCTCCCCCTCTACTCAGCTCTGGTGAGACCCCACCTGGAGTACTGCCTCCAGTTTTGGAGCCCCTATTCCAAGATCAGAGGGCTGGAGCACCTCTCCTGTGAGGACAGACTGAAGGAGTTGGGGCTGTTCAGTCTGGAAAAGAGAAGGCTCCCAGGTGACCTCATTGTGGCCTTCCAGTATCTGAAGGGGGCTACAGGAAGGCTGGGGAGGGACTTCTCAGGGTATCAGGTAGTGATAGGAGTAGGGGGAATGGAATGAAGCTGGAGGTGGGGAGATTCAGGCTGGAGGTGAGGAGGAAGTTCTTCCCCATGAGAGTGGTGAAGCCCTGGAATGGGTTGTCCAGGGAGGTGGCTGGGGCCCCGTCCCTGGAGGTGTTTAAGCCCAGGCTGGATGAGGCTCTGTCCAGCCTGATGTAGTGTGGGGTGTCCCTGCCCATGGCAGGGGTTGGAACTAGATGATCCTTGTGATCCCTTCCAACCCTGACTGATACTATGATACTATGAACAAAGCAAAGAACCCTGCATTAAGCTCAGCAGCATTCTGCCCCAGTGAGGCCACATCTGCACCACTGGTTCAGTTCTGGACCAGGTGACCTGCCTGGTGGATGTGGGGAGGCCTGTGGATGTGGTCTACCTGGACCTCTGCAAGGCCTTTGACACCATCCCCCACAGCAAACTGCTGGCCAAGCTGGCAGCCCCTGGCTTGGATGGGAGCACATTGTTGGGTTAGGAACTGGCTGGAGGGCTGAGCCCAGAGAGTGGTGGTGAATGGTGCCACATCCAGCTGGCAGCCAGGCACTAGTGGTGTGCCCCAAGGATCAGTGCTGGGCCCCATGCTCTTCAACATCTTTATTGATGATCTGGATGAGGGCATTGAGTCCATCATCAGTAAATTTGCAGATGACACCAGGCTGGGGGCAGGAGTTGATCTGCTGGAGGGCAGAGAGGCTTTGCAGAGGGACCTCGACAGGCTGGACAGATGGGCAGAGGCCAAGGGCAGGAGATTGAACACATCCAAGTGCCGGGCTCTGCACATTGGCCACAGCAACCCCATGCAGTGCTACAGGCTGGGGTCAGAGTGGCTGGAGAGCAGCCAGGCAGAGAGGGACCTGGGGGTGCTGGTTGATGGTAGGCTGAACATGAGCCTGCAGTGTGCCCAGGCAGCCAAGAGGGCCAATGGTGTCCAACCTATCACCCAACACCATCTAATCAACTAAACCATGGCACCAAGTGCCTCATCCAATCTCTTCCTAAACACCTCCAGTGATGGTGTCTCCACCACCTCCCTGGGCAACATATTCCAATGGCCAACCTCTCTTTCTGGGAAGAACTTCTTCCTGACATCCAGCCTAAACCTCCCCTGGTGCAGCTTGAGACTCTGTCCTCTTGTTCTGGTGCTGGCTGCCCCAGAGGTGATGTGGTTAATGCTCAGCAAGAGCTTAAGGACCTGTGGGGGCAAGAGGCTGAAGCCAGACTCCTTGTCAGTGGTGCCCAGAGAAGGACAAGGGGCAGTAGGCACAGACTGGAACCCAGGAGTTTCCTTCTTAACAGGAGGAAAAACTTCTTTGGTGTGAGGCTGCTGGAGGCCTGGAGTAGGCTGCCCACGGGGGTTGTGGAGTCTCCTTCCCTGTGGGACTCCCAGCCCCGTCCGGCCCTCGTGCTCCCGGGTAGGCTGCTGTGGGTACCCTGCTTTAGGAGTGGGGTTGGAGCTCCAGAGGTCCCTTCCAACCCCAGCATGCTTGGATTCTGGGGTTCTCTATGCTGGTTGACATTTATCCTTTGTGTTTCTAGGGATTGCTGATACTAAGAGATGAAACTTACCATCAGTAGAGCTGGTTTGGGAAGGAACTCTTCCTCATGGGAGGAACTCTTCCTCAGGGAGGTGGTGGAAGCCTCATCCCTGGAGGTTTTTAAGGCCAGGCTGGTTGTGGCTCTGGGCTCTGATCTAGTGCAGGGTTGTCCCTGCCCATGAAGCCCCTTCCAACCCTAACAATTCAATGATTCTAGGAGGGCAATCAGACATCTGTCCACTCAACTGGTCTGAAAGAGAGGGAGTACAAAAAGCTCCATTGCACACACTGAAGTAAATAATCTCACAGTGATAGTTATGCAGACAAACAAACAAAACACCACCCCCAAACTCCCAACAGCCCAAACCTACCTGCATTTCTTGGCCATGGTTTTCCATTAGGAAGGGGTCCCTGCTGTGTTGGGCTCTGGAAGATAGGGAGATGAGGATCCTGAAGGTAGAGTGCCAAAGGCAGGTGGGCAAGCAGCGAATCCTAGCTCTTGGCTGCAACCTGGAGAATCTGGGCAACTTCCTTGCTCTCCTCTTCCTTCTCTTCCTTCTCCTTCTGTTCCTCTGAAGGGAGGTTGTAGGCAGGCAGAGGTTGGACTTTTCTCCCAGGCAACCAGTACCAGAACAAGAGGACACAGTCTCAGGCTTCACCAGGGGAGGTTTAGGCTGGAGGTTAGGAAGAAATTCTACACAGAGAGGGTGATTGCCCATTGGAATGGGCTGCCCGGGGAGGTGGTGGAGTTGCCATCAGTGGAGGTGTTCAGGAGGAGACATGATGGGGTGCTTGGTGCCATGGTTGAGTTGATTAGGTGGGTTGGATGATAGGTTGGACTTGATCTTGAAGGTCTCTTCCAACCTGGTTTATTCAATTCAATTCAATTAAGTTCTGTTCTATTCTATTCTATTCTATTCTATTCTATTCTATTCTATTCTATTCTATTCTATTCTATTCTATTCCATTCTATTCCATTCCATTCCATTCCATTCCATTCCATTCCATTCCATTCCATTCCTCTCCCATCGAGGCTGCCCCTTTCATCCACTCCTCCCTGAGGCTGGCTGAAGGTCCTGCCTCCCTGAGAGTGACTCCTGACAAGGCAGCCAAGTCCCTGAGCCAGGGCAAACATCAATCCAGTTCCTCACATGTGGGCTGGCCTCGTCCTGCTGGTGCTGGAGGAAGTTTTTAGGTGCAGAAGGGCAGAGCCTGGTCCCCCTAGTGCCACATGGCTGGTGCACAGGATATTGGGGCGGTAATAATACAATACAATAAACCAGGTTGGAAGAGACCTTCAAGATCATCGCGTCCAACCCGTCAAACAACTAGTTCATGGCACCAAGCACCCCATCAAGTCTCCTCCTGAACACCTCCAATGATGGTGACCCCACCACCTCCCCAGGCAGCCCATTCCAATGGGCAATCACTCTCTCTGTATAGAACTTCCTCCTAACATCCAGCCTAAACCTCCCCTGGCACAGCTTGAGACTGTGTCCTCTTGTTCTGGTGCTGGCTGCCTGGGAGAAGAGACCAACCTCTGCCTGGCTACAACCTCCCTTCAGGTAGTTGTAGAGAGCAAGAAGGTCACCCCTCAGTCTCCTCTTCTCCAGGCTAAACAACCCCAGCTCCCTCAGCCTCTCCTCATAGGGCTTGAGTTCCAAACCCCTCACCAACTTTGTTGCTCTTCTCTGGACACGCTCCAGCAAGTCAACATCCTTCCTAAACTGAGGGGCCCAGAACTGGACACAGGACTCAAGGTGTGGCCTAAACAGTGCAGTGTACAGGGGCAGAATCACCTCCCTGCTCCTGCTGGCCACACTCTTCCTGATCCAGACCAGGATGCCATTGGCCCTCTTGGCTGCCTGGGCACACTGCAGGCTCATGTTCAGCCTACCATCAACCAGTACCCCCAGGTCCCTCTCTGCCTGGCTGCTCTCCAGCCACTCTGACCCCAGCCTGTAGCACTGCATGGGGTTGCTGTGGCCAATGTGCAGAATCCGGCACTTGGATGTGTTCAATCTCCTGCCCTTGGCCTCTGCCCATCTGTCCAGCCTGTCGAGGTCTCTCTGCAAAGCCTCTCTGCCCTCCAGCAGATCAACTCCTGCCCCCAGCTTGGTGTCATCTGCAAATTTACTGATGATGGACTCAATGCCCTCATCCAGATCATCAATAAAGATGTTGAAGAGCATGGGGCCCAGCACTGATCCTTGGGGCACACCACTAGTGACAGGCCGCCAGCTGGCTGTGGCACCATTCACCACCACTCTCTGGGCACTGCTGGTGCAGGCTGCTCCTCACTCCTGCCATGGGCTCTGTTTGATGTATTGGAGCTGAATAATACATGTTTCCTGTGAAGAAAGAGGGGTGCTTCTGTGCAGGAGGAACTTGGCAGCTCTGAATACCGAGCAGCCATTTCCTCAAAGCAGTAGGACTCATTCAGCCTGGTAATCAACCCGATTAGCATTAAAAGGAACTGTCTAAATGTCAAGCCGTGTTCAATAAATAAGCACTAACACGTTTAGGAACGGCTTAGAAAGGGGAATTAAAAGTTTTGCTGCTAATTATGCTTCTTATTTTAGATGTTCTGTCAGTTCTAGCTCTTCCATTCAAATGAGACAATCATTTGCTGCCAAGATGAAGGAAATGAGATGGTCTGAAAGATGTGGGTGAGCAAAGCTGTTCATACATAATGGAGAGCTAATGGGACTTCAGCCTCTTAGTATCATAGTATCAGTCAGGGTTGGAAGGGACCACAAGGATCATCTAGTTCCAACCCCCTGCCATGGGCAGGGACACCTCACACTAGATCAGGCTGGCCACAGCCTCATCCAGCCTGGGCTTAAACACCTCCAGGGACGGGGCCTCAACCACCTCCCTGCACAACCCATTCCAGGGCTTCACCACTCTCATAGGGAGGAACTTCCTCCTCACCTCCAGCCTGAATCTCCCCACCTCCAGCTTCATTCCATTCCCCCTAGTCCTATCACTACCTGAGATCCTGAGAAGTATCCAGTATCTGAAGGGGGCTACAGGAAGGCTGGGGAGGGACTTGTCAGAATCTCAGGTAGTGATAGGACTAGGGGGAACAGAATGAAGCTGGAAATGGGGAGATTCAGGCTGGAGGTGAGGAGGAAGTTCTTCACCATGAGAGTGGTGAAGCCCTGGAATGGGTTGTCCAGGGAGGTGGCTGGGGCCCCGTCCCTGGAGGTGTTTAAGCCCAGGCTGGATGAGGCTCTGTCCAGCCTGATGTAGTGTAGGGTGTCCCTGCCCATGGCAGGGGGGTTGGAACTAGATGATCCTTGTGGTCCCTTCCAACCCTGACTGATTCTATGATTCTATAAGTCCCTCCCCAGCCTTCCTGTAGCCCCCTTCAGATACTGGAAGGCCACAATGAGGTCACCTGGGAGCCTTCTCTTCTCCAGACTGAACAGCCCCAACTCCTTCAGTCTGTCCTCACAGGAGAGGTGCTCCAGCCCTCTGATCATCCTTGTGGCCCTTCTCTGGACACCTTCCAGCACCTCCAGATCCCTCTTGGAATAGGGGCTCCAGAACTGGAGGCAGTACTCCAGGTGAGGTCTCACCAGGGCTGAGTAGAGGGGGGAGAATCCCCTCCCTTGACCTGCTGGCCACACTTCTCCTGATGCAGCCCAGGATCTGATTGGCTTTCCGGGCTGCAAGTGCACATTGAGAGCTCCTGTTGAGCTTCTCCTCCCCCAGCACCCCCAAGTCTCTCTCCTCAGGGCTGCTCTCCAGCCAGTCCCTGCCCAGCCTGGATTTGTGCCTGGGATTGCCTCGACCCAGCTGCAGGACCCTGCCCTTGGTCTTGTTGAAGCTCATGAGGTTGGCTTGTGCCCACCTCTCCAGCCTGTCCAGGTCCCTCTTGCAAGCCTCTGGAAGCCCCATAAGGATATACTCAGCAGACCTTCTGGCCACAGTTACAACAGGTCCCAGATACTCTGGCACTGCTTGATCCCACCAGAACTGGGAGAAAAGCCAGGAGATGAGGGAGAGAAAGGCAGGCTCCTCCAACCAGCTGAAAGCATGCAGCCCACAGGAGGTCAGTGAGCAGCAGCAGGGAGCACAGCTTGCTGGAGACATGCTTTACCAGCAGCTTCAGAAAGCAGTGCCAGTTTTAACAAACCAACCTACTCCTTTGGCCAGTTCTGGGCCCCTCAGTTTAGGAAAGATGTTGAGTTGCTGGAAGGTGTCCAGAGGAGGGCAACAAAGCTGGGGAGGGGTTTGGAGCACAGCCCTGTGAGGAGAGGCTGAGGGAGCTGGGGTTGCTTAGCCTGGAGAAGAGGAGGCTCAGGGGAGACCTTCTTGCTCTCTATAGCTCCCTGAAGGGAGGTTGTAGGCAGGTGAGGGTTGGTCTCTTCTCCCAGGTGAGCAACACCAGAACAAGAGGACACAGTCTCAAGCTGTACCAGGGGAGGCTTAGGCTGGATGTTAGGAAGAAATTCTTCCCAGAAAGAGAGATTGGCCTTTGGAATGTGCTGCCCAGGGAGGTGGTGGAGTCACCATCCCTGGAGGTGTTTAGGAAGAGACTGGATGGGGTGCTTGGTGCCATGGTTTAGTTGATTAGATGGTGTTGGGTGATAGGTTGGACTCAATGATCGCTGAGGTCTTTTCCAACCTGGTTAATTCTATTCTATTCTATTCTATTCTATTCTATTCTATTCTATTCTATTCTATTCTATTCTATTCTATTCTATTCTATTCTATTCTATTCTATTCTATTCTATTCTATTCTATTCCATTCCATTCCATTCCATTCCATTCCATTCCATTCCATTCCGTTCTGTTCTTTGGCCCCAGCCACCTCCAACACTGCCTGGATGGAAACTGGCTCACTCCTGTCTCATGCTTTGCTGCAGTAATGACTTATAACTGACACTGATAGCAAAGGCTAACCCACTCTGCCCCATAATGTCCCCAGTCCATCATGCTACATTCTGTTATTGGAAAAACTCATTTTTGCCCCTCCAATGGTAATCAGTGTATGCCCCAAAGCACAAGGCTTGATAGCCTGTGTAATTTGCAACCTAGCTAAGTGTAGCTGCAGATGTTAATCCTATTTATACAAATGCCTGACAAGCAAAAGGAGAGATGGAGGGACGAGCTGCAGGGTGGGAGAAGGCATAAAGCTGTGTTTCCAGGAATTCTCTTGCTGCAGATTTCAAGCAGCTGCCCCCTGTGATGGGAGACTGGAGAGCTGTGGGGTGGGCAAAGAGAGGCAGTGACCCTGCAGTTGTGCCTCTCACAGAAATCACAGGAACATTCAGGTTGGAATAGCCCCTCAGGATCACCATGTCCAATCATTAACTTTGCTCTGCAAGGTTCACCCCTAAACCATGTCCCTAAGCACCACATCCAAGCAGCCAAGAACAAGAGGACACAGTCTCAAGCTGTGCCAGGGGAGGTTTAGGTTGGATGTTAGGAAGAGGATCTTCCCAGAAAAGAGATTGGCCATTGGAATGTGCTGCCCAGGGAGGTGGTGGAGTCACTGTCCCTTGAAATGTTCACAAAGGGATTGGATGTGGCACTTGAAGCCAGGGTTTAGTTAGTCCTGAGGTGCTGGGTGACAGGTTGGACTTGATGATCTCTGAGGTCTTTTCCAACCTCATTGATTCCATGATTCCATGATTCCAGCTGCAGGGTATAAGGAAATCAGTGAGGGTGGGCTGGCAGGGGATGGTAATATCTTCAAGTTTCTCCATCACTACAGTTGGAAAAGAACAGATGAGCATTTGGACACGTTTGCTGCTTTCATTCAGACCTGTGAAGGGTAGAGCCAAGAATACATCTCCCACCCCAACTGCATGCTGCAATTGGTCTAATAAAAATGTATTTCATTTGCCTACAAAAATCACTCTTCTGGGCACTCTACAACCATAAAGCATGCTGCTTTCTATTCCTGGCTTCCTTTTAAAGGCCAGGTCTGGCTGCTTATATTAGTGAATGCACCAGACACACAGCACAGCCAAGTGAGCACTGCTGTAGGAGTCCTCCCATTAGAGTTTTCTAGGCTTGATCCTCCATGCACTTAAATTGATTTTACACTCATGGTACTCCTGGGACATGCAGGCAGCTGCTTCAGGGCTTCACCAGTGTGAGGGAGATTAGTACCAGGCCCAGGGGCTCGTGTGCCTTGCAACAGCCTACGTGTTGCAGGCATTTGTACCTCAGTGAGCTCATATCTGCGTCTCCAGAGGACAAAGAGCAAGACTGGGACCCACAACAAAGATGAGCACAGAGCTGAGGGTTACCTGTGGGAATGGACAAGCAAATTCAGATTAAAGCATGCAAAACTTCTTGGTTCATTGCCTTCAGTGAACCTTTTTTTTTTTTTTTTTTTTTGGCAGAATGAATAGAGTAGAGTAGAGTAGAGCAGTGTAGAGTAGAGTAGAGTAGAGTAGAGTAGAGTAGAGTAGAGCAGTGTAGAGTAGAGTAGAGTAGAGTAGAGTAGAGTAGAGTAGAGCAGTGTAGAGTAGAGTAGAGTAGAGTAGAGTAGAGTAGAGTAGAGTAGAGCAGTGTAGAGTAGAGTAGAGTAGAGTAGAGTAGAGTAGAGTAGAGTAGAGCAGTGTAGAGTAGAGTAGAGTAGAGTAGAGTAGAGTAGAGTAGAGTAGAGTAGAGCAGTGTAGAGTAGAGTAGAGTAGAGTAGAGTAGAGTAGAGTAGAGTAGAGCAGTGTAGAGTAGAGTAGAGTAGAGTAGAGTAGAGTAGAGTAGAGCAGTGTAGAGTAGAGTAGAGTAGAGTAGAGTAGAGTAGAGTAGAGTAGAGCAGTGTAGAGTAGAGTAGAGTAGAGTAGAGTAGAGTAGAGTAGAGTAGAGTAGAGCAGTGTAGAGTAGAGTAGAGCAGTGTAGAGTAGAGTAGAGTAGAGTAGAATAGAGCAGTGTAGAGTAGAATAGAATAGAATAGAATAGAATAGAATAGAATAGAATAGAATAGAATAGAATAGAATAGAATAGAACAGAATTAACCAGGTTGGAAAAGACCTTTGAGATCATCAAGTCCAACCTATCACCCAACACCATCTAATCAACTAAACCATGGCACCAAGCACCCCATCCAGTCTCTTTCTATGCAACTCCAGTGATGGTGACTCCAGCTGGGCAGCACGTTCCAATGGCCAATCACAGCAGGGAGGTCATTCTGCCCCTGGACTCAGCACTGCTTAGGCCACACCTTGAGTCCTGTGTCCAGTTCTGGGCCCCTAAATTTCAGAAGGATATTGAGACAGGGCAGAGAAGGGCAAGGAAGCTGGAGAGAGGTCTGGAGCACAGCCCTGTGAGGAGAGGCTGAGGGAGCTGGGGTTGCTTAGCCTGGAGAAGAGGAGGCTCAGAGGAGACGTTCTTGTTCTCTACAACTCCTTGAAGGGAGGTTGCAGCCAGGTGGGGGTTGGTCTCTTTTCCCAGGCACCCAGCACCAGAACAAGAGGACACAGTCTGAAGCTGTGCCAGGGGAGGTTTAGGCTCGAGGTGAGGAGAAAGTTCCTCACAGAGAGAGTTGTTAGCCATTGGATTGGGCTGCCCAGGGAGGAGGTGGAGTCACCATCCCTGGAGGTGTTCACAAAGGGACTGGATGTGGCACTTGAAGCCATGGTTTAGTTAGTCCTGAGGTGTTGGGTGCTAGGTTGGACTTGATGATCCTTGAGGTCTTTTCCAACCTTATTGATTCTATGGTCCTTTTGTCATCTCTGAGTCCTTGTGCAGAGGATGGTTTGCTTAAAAAAGGTATATTAAAGCCAGAATCTCTAGGCTGTTCACCTTGGTCCTCTGTGGGCTTCAGGCTGCTCCTGCCACCCATGGCCTCTGAGTTCTTCTTCTGCCCTATTACCGAAGCAGGCTAAACATCATGTTTTAGTTATAAAGTGAGTTCAGTGGGTGGAAGGGTGGGAGGGGGAAGGGGGATTAAATTTACTGCTCCAGTGACTACACATGTGAAATAAATCTCCTATTCAATGATAGATCAATAATACCAAGATTGGGTTTAAATTATTAATAAACTATGAGAAACGAGGGTAATTATTCTATGAGTCACAGCTCTCTAATGCACTGCACATTTTTTTTTTTCCCTGAGACATCTGCACTGAAGCACAACCTGCTTATCTTTTGGCAGAAAGCTGTAGCCAAGGAGCTAATGCTTTTTGTGATGCTGGCTAAGCATTTCGCAAAGCCTCGTGGGCAAAACGGCGTCCAGGTGACAATGCTGTGCTTCTCCTACTGAGAAACCCCTAGGCCAGGATCCCCTAGAAGGGAGGAGGTGTCTAATGTGCCCCTGAAAAGCAGTGTGAATCAAAATGACAGACTCAAGAATCAAAAAGATTGGAGAAGACCTCAGAGATCATCAAGTCCAACCTGTCACCCAACACCTCATGACTAAACCATGGCACCAAGTGCCACGTCCAATCCCCTCTTGAACACCTCCAGGGAGGATGATTCCACCACCTCCCTGGGCAGCACATTCTAAAGGCAAACAACTCTTACTGGGAAGAACTTTCTCTTCACCTCAAGCCTAAACCTCCCCTGGCACAGCTTGAGACTGTGTCCTTTTGTTCTGGTGCTGGCTGCCTGGGAGAAGAGACCAACCCCCACCTGGCTACAGCATCCCTTCAGGTAGCTGTAGACAGCAAGAAGGTCTCCCCTGAGTCTCATCTTCTGCAGGCTAAGCAACCCCAGCTCCCTCAGCCTCTTCTCACAGGGCTGTGCTCCAAACCCCTCCCCAGCTTTGTTGCCCTTCCCTGGACACCTTCCAGCAAGTCATCATCTTCCCTAAACTGAGGGGCCCAGAACTGGACACAGGACTCAAGGTGTGGCCTAACCAGTGCAGAGTACAGGGGCAGAATGACTTCCCTGCTCCTGCTGGCCACACTGTTCCTGATGCAGGCCAGGATGCCATTGGCCTTCTTGACCACCTGGGCACACTGCTGACTCATGTTCAGCCAGCTGTCAACCAGTCCCCCCAGGTCCCTTTCTGCCTGGCTGCTCTCCAGCCACTCTGATCCCAGCCTGTAGCACTGCATGGGGTTGTTGTGGCCAAAGTAGGACTTTGAGTGGTTGATGATCTTTCAGGTCTTTTCCAACCTTATTGATTCCATGATTCTATGGATGTCCTTCTGCACCTGGGTGGCTGGAGATGGAGGAGATTCTTTAGTCTAGAAGAAGATGCTGGCCTTGAAAAGTGACCCTGGATGGTTGGAGAGGCCCATCTTTGTGGTGGCAGTAAGGAAGGACAATCTCAGGGCTGCAGGAGGAAGGGAGAGGAGGAATGGGTTTTGCCCTTTTCTGGTAGACTGCAAGGACAGCACCACTGAAAAGCCCCTGGACTTGAAGTGAAGGTGACTTCACTCCTTTTAGGGCAATAAGAAAGGGCTCCATCAGCCTGAGGATGCCTATTAAAATCAAGAAGCTGAAAACTGTAATTTGCCTCCATTCTGAGTTGCAGCCAGCTGTTGACTGAGACAATTCATGCTGACAGCAGGGGCTGGAGATGCTGAACATCTCTGGGCATCCTCCCACCTCAGCAGATGTCATCCCTCATGACAGCTCCAACATCATGGCTTAGGGAGGTGATGGAAAGCAAGTCCAACTTCAAGGGGCAGCCCACTGCAAAATCAGTTAATCTCTGCTTGTTGACAGAGTGGGCTGGGCTCATACAGGCTCAGAGCATTCCTGGTGATGCTTGTCAGCTCCTGGGCTATCAGGTGAGGTGGTCAAGCAGCTTTGCCCTGGCTTACCAGGAGGGTACTTACTGGGAGAGGGACAGAACTGAGGATATTGGTAATGGAAGGCACTAAACCTTCTCAAAGTGCTTCAACTGACTAAAAATGTATACCACACAGAGCCTATTCTGGCAGCGTTTTTTACCCCCACCCTGTAAACTAATGCCAAGAAGCTGCATTTAAAATGAAGCCTACAGCTCTGAGCACTTGGGATGTTAGACAGGCTGCCTTAAATGAACTCACTATCCTCCCTGGCAGTCTGGGACTCATTTGAATAGCTCCACTCTATCTGGGTCGTCTCATTCTCCTTGTCGTGCCTTCTGCTGCAGCTGGAGGGAGGACAACGGCCTGCACGCTGTCTGCAGAGGTGACACTGGGTGGGATGCTTGTAGGTGGGCAGGGAGCACCACTCACCTTACCTCACCACTCACCTCAGAAGATGAGAAAATCAGGTCTCTGCAGCATGCAGAGGGGGGACTTGCAAAGCTAAGAACAGCACAGCAGAGAAGGGTAACAGCCAGCAGCCTGAAAATGGGCAAAGAGTATTGGTGGCTGCTGTGCAGAGAGTCCTCTGGGGACTTACTGCTTTCCTTTCCCCTAGTGCATTGGAGGAAGCAAATCTGTATCAGTTCTAAAATCCCTCTCCTGTTTATCTCAGTTTACACAGCTGTGCAAATAGCATTAGGTGACCCTCACTCTGCTGGGAGACACAGCATTGCCCTACAGCTCACGTAGGGCTGGGGCACTGCTGCCTCAACCACAGCACAGCCAGCAGCAACTGGGATTTTCCATACCTCCTTCCAGGCCCTCCTTTCACCTGCAGTTGTCTGGCAAGGTATGAAATGATTCTGGGCCTAGAGCAAAGAGCTATTAAGCTGTTTGGCTGCTACTATCTGCAAGGAGAGATTTTTGATTGTCCCTGTGTTACACTAATTTAAAGATGCTTGTGACCTTTGAAAACAAAACCAACAACAACAAAACAACTCCCCCCAAACCCAACCCCCAACTCCCCCCAAAATAGAATAAAACAGAATTAACCAGGTTGGAAAAGACCTTCAGGATCATCAAATCCAACCTATCACCCAACACCATCTAATCAGCCAAACCATGGCACCAAGTGCCTCATCAAGTCTCTTCCTAAACCCCTCCAGTGATGGTGACTCCACCACCTCCCTGGGCAGCACATTCCAATGGCCAATCTCTTTTTCTATGAAGAGCTTCTTCCTAACATCCAGCCTAAACCTCCCCTGGTGCAGCCTGAGACTGTGTCCTCTTGTTCTGTTGCTGGTTGCCTGGGGGAAGAGACCAACCCCCACCTGGCTGCAGCCTCCTTCAGGCAGTTGTAGAGAGCAAGAAGGTCTCCCCTGAGCCTCCTCTTCTCCAGGCTAAGCAACCCCAGCTCCCTCAGCCTCTCCTCCTCGAGTCTCCTCTCTTGGAGTCTCCTCTCCTGGAGTCTCCTCTTCTCCCTTCCCTCTGTCTGCAAGGAGGATTAGATTATGTCTAACATTTATGTAGAGCAGCCAGAGGCAGTGAGCTACATCCCCAGCCAGCGTAAATCCATGTTGCTGCAGCTGCAGTGGTGTGAAGGGTATTACACTGATTTACCAAGACTGGGGGATCAGACCTCCCTTTCCTCCCCAGCTGAAAGAGCAGCCTGCAGAATAAAACCCCCACATGGCAGTCACTTTGAGAGATGCTGTGTGGGATTTATCGAATCAATAAGGATGGAAAAGACCTCAAAGCTCATCAAGTCCAACCTGTCACCACAGACCTCATGACTAACTAAACCATGGCTTCAGGTGCCACATCCAATCCCCTCTTGAACACCTCCAGGGATGGTGACTCCACCACCTCCCTGGGCAGCACATCCCAATGGCTAACAACTCTCTCTGTGAAGAACATTCTCCTCACCACCAGCCTAAACCTCCCCTGGCACAGCTTGAGACTGTGTCCTCTTGTTCTGGTGCTGATTGCCTGGGGAGAACAGACCAACCCCCACCTGGCTACAACCTCCCAGACTTAACTTCCAGTTTATTAATAGCAGAGGCAGAGGAGGGGCTGCCAGGCTGTGGGTGTTTCTGGCACACAGTAAATCTCCAGCTGGTGGGTGCTCCTGCTGCTCACACCCTGATGGCAGAAATACATCCTCACATGAGTGAAATACACAGGAAAGCATTGCCAATTGCTCTCCTTACTTGGATTCCCTGGGCTGAATCGGTTGCTGGTGCTGGAGGAAGAGAGAAAAACCTTTCTTTAAATAAATAAATAAAGCCTCCTCTTTTTGTGTCGAGCAGCAGGATGCTGGTGGCTCTTCCCCTCCCCCCCCTTGCCTCGAGATTTCTTGCCCTTTCATTATTGTGTGTTTCAGATAAAACCTTCCCTCCTTAACGAGGAACATTTTCCCCCATCGATTTTAATGGCATAATAAATTGTGGGAGAGGGAAGAGAAAGCTCCCCAAAACGAGCCATAAAAAAATAATAAGAAGTTTAGCTCCAGAGACTGAGGGCAGGCTTTGCAGAAGAAGAGACAAGAGATACTAAACTTTGCCTTTCCATTCGGGTTTCATCAGGTCCTGCCTGACCAACCCGATCTCCTTCACTGCCCAGGTGACTGCCTGGTGGATGTGGGGCAGGCTGTGGATGTGGTCTGCCTGGACTTCTGCAAGGCCTTTGACACCATCCCCCACAGCAAACTCCTGGCCAAGCTGGCAGCCCCTGGCTTGAACAGCAGCACTCTGAGCTGGGTTAGGAACTGGCTGGAGGCTGAGCCCAGAGAGTGGTGGTGAATGGTGCCACATCCAGCTGGCAGCCAGGCACTAGTGGTGTGCCCCAGGGATCGGTGCTGGGCCCCATCCTGTTCAATATCAATATCTGATCTGGGTGAGGGGATAGAGACCATCACCAGTAAATTTGCAGAAGACACCAAGCTGGGGGCAGGAATTGATCTGTTAGAGGGTAGGAGAGCTCTGCAGAGGGACCTTGACAGGCTGGACAGATGGGCAGAGTCCAAAACTGGTCACAGGACTCAAGCGGTGGCCTAACCAGTGTGGAGTCCAGGGGCACAATGACCTCCCTGCTCCTGCTGGCCACACTATTCCGGATCCAGGCCAGGATGCTCCTGGCCTTCTTGGCCACCTTGGCACACTGCTGGCTCATGCTCAGCCGGCCACAGGCTACACATTTTCCTTTGTGTCCAGGGCTCAGCAGACTTGGGGTCTGTGGCAGCCCCCATCTACCAGGCTACATCTCAGACCAGTTCAAATGCTTTTTCAGATAGACCAGTACGTAAGCAACCTGTCTCAGTGGTGTGTCAAGTGGTGTTACTTGGAGCACAGCCCTGTGAGGAGAGGCTGAGGGAGCTGGGGTTGCTTAGCCTGGAGAAGAGGAGGCTCAGGGAGACCTTCTTGCTGTCTCCAACTCCCTGAAGGGAGGTTGCAGCCAGGTCGGGGTTGGTCTCTTCTTGCAGGCAACCAGCACCAGAACAAGAGGACACAGTCTCAGGCTGTGCCAGGGGAGGTTTAGGCTGGATGTTGGGAAGAAGTTCTATACAAGGAGAGTGATTGCCCATTGGAATGGACTGCCTGGGGAGGTGGTGGAGTCACCATCACTGGAGGGGTTTAAGAAGAGACTGGAGGAAGCATTTGGTGCCATGGTTTAGTTGATTAGATGGTGTTGGGTGATAGGTTGGACTCAATGATCTTGAAGGTCTCTTCCAACCTGGTCTATTCTATTCTATTCTATTCTATTCTATTCTATTCTATTCTATTCTATTCTATTCTATTCTACCCTACTCCATTCTCCACTCCACTCCACTCCACTCCACTCCACTCCACTCCACTCCACTCCACTCTACTCCACTCTACTCTACTCTACTCTACTCTACTCTACTCTACTCTACTCTACTCTACTCCACTCCACTCCACTCCACTCCACTCCATTCCATTCCATTCCATTCCATTCCATTTGGGAAACAACCAGAGGGGTCAGAGGGAGAGATTTGGGACAGGTATATGCAGAAGGTGGTGGGAGAGAGGAAATGCACCCATGAGCCCTTGGAGGTCTGTGGAAAGAACATGGACATGGAGGCATTTTGGGAAGGCAGCAGGGTGCAGAGGAGATGGTGGAAGAGAAAATGCACAAGAGGAAAAGGCACAGAAATAAGAGAGGTATGGCTGTGAGAGGGAGGCAGAAAAAGCATTGGAATGCAGCTTACTGCTCAGATTGCATAAGCCACTCATGTGAAAACAAACCACAATGACAAGAGGTTGAGAAAGGCTGAAGAAGACCCACACATCACTACTGTGCAGATCCTTGAGGACACAGTAACTCTAAGTCCCTAATGGGTCATTCCCACATTTGATTTTGTGTGGTAAACCTGCTGGTGTCTAAATACAAACCCTCCACTGAAACAAGCTGAAAGAAACTTCATATTTCATCTGAATTTTAAATTTTGGTGGAGAAATCCAGCAGCCTGGAATAGCACTGAGAGCTTTCTGCATGTGTTTGCTTCCAGCCACTCGTGGCTGGCTCAGACCCTCAGCCTCCTGTGGGGGCAGAGCTGTCCTCAGGGATGCAGCTCACGTGTATGCCTGCCAAGAATACTTGATTTACCAAGCAGAAAGCCCTTCAAAAATGAACCTTATGTGTGTAAAGAGTCGATTTTCCTGTTCTTGGGAGGTGGAAAATTTGCACTGAGAAAAATGCAGAAGTGAGCAGAAAATGCTTCTGTTGGCCAGCCCCCAAGGAGGACCAATGCATGAATCCTCTAGGAAATAGCTAACCTTTCACTTCAAGGATTAGCCTGGCTCTTTCACGCTGGCTGTGCCTTTCTGGCTCTGCCAAGGCAGGCTGTGTCAAGGCAAGCTGTGCTAGAGGCTCTTCTATAGCAGGTGGAGTACACACTCATAGCATGCTCAAAGTGGAAATGTGGAGAGTCCAGTATTACAGCTTAACCCCTGATTTATACTTAGAATCATAGAATCATAGATCAATAAGGTTGGAATAGACCTCAGAGATCATCAAGTCCAACCTGTCACCCAACACCTCAGGACTAACTAAACCATGTCACCAAGTGCCACGTCCAATCCCCTCTTGAACACCTCCAGTGATGGTGACTCCACCACCTCCCTGGGCAGCACATTCCAATGGCCAATCTCTCTTGCTGGGAAGAACTTTCTCCTCACCTTGAGCCTAAACTTCCCCTGGCACAGCCTGAGACTGTGTCCTCTTGTTCTGTTGCTGGTTGCCTGGGAGAAGAGACCAACCCCTCCTGGCTGCAACCTCCCTTCGGGGAGTTGTAGAGAGCACGAAGGTCTCCCCTGAGCCTCCTCTTCTCCAGGCTAAGCAACCCCAGCTCCCTCAGCCTCTCCTCACAGGGCTGTGCTCCAAACCCCTCCCCAGCTTTGTTGCCCTTCTCTGGACACCTT
Source organism: Picus viridis (assembly GCA_033816785.1). Taxonomy (NCBI): domain Eukaryota; kingdom Metazoa; phylum Chordata; class Aves; order Piciformes; family Picidae; genus Picus; species Picus viridis. Next base: position 88,304,962 of record CM066566.1, on the reverse strand, counting down.
CCAGCAACTCAACATCTTTCCTAAACTGAGGGGCCCAGAACTGGACACAGGACTCAAGGTGTGGCCTAAGCAGTGCTGAGTCCAGGGCCACAATGACCTCCCTGCTCCTGCTGGCCACACTCTTCCTGATCCAGGCCAGGATTCCATTGGCTTTCTTGGCCACCTGGGCACACTGCTGGCTCATGTTCAGCCTACTATCAACCAGTACCCCCAAGTCCCTTTCTGCCTGGCTGCTCCCCAGCCACTCAGACACAGCCATCACTAGGCAGGGAAAGGCAGCTGTGTGTTGCTTCTCCAAACCCATCACCATTTTAGGTGTCTGTGCACGACATCCACATTTAACATATGCAAACACAAATGTAGAGAAGATCAAGGACATCTGTTTTATTCTCCCTCCTTCCCTCCAACAGATTGTTGGAAAATCCCTGTCAATATCTTCTCTTGCCTTGGAATTTCTTCAGAGATCTGCCACAAAAAGCTTTCTCTATTTTCACTCTGCTTTGCAGGAAACAATGAGGAGGATCTCTCAGGCTCTGTATCCCAGACAATCTCTGTGCTGGTTGTCTTAGTCAGCTCTTTGTTGAGGAGAGCAAGATTAGTCTGCTTAATATAATCTAGTATTCTCTGTTTTTTGAAGGCATCTTCAGAGGCTGTGTAATCCATTTCCAGCCTTTTCACATTTGCCACAGTGAGGGCAGAGCTGGAATCTGATGGACCTCTCTCAGGGGGAATATTTTTGGTAGGGACTGGTTACTGCCAGACCCTGACAGCTTGCCTCCATTAGACATATCTGCAGTGCATTAAGGAGATGAGAATCTTCAGTAACAGGCAAAGTCAATTCATCATTCTGGTAACAAAGAAAGAGAGAAAAGAGAAATCCCATTAGTCATTTACTCCTGAAGGGCATATTGATTGATGTAGTTAAAATGTTCACACTAAGATAACCTCATTAGATTGAAAATCACTTTCCTTTCAAGAGGATCTACCAGGCTCCAGTTCAACAAAGCACTTAAACAAATACCTGATATTAAGGGCACGACCAAGTCCCATTGGTGGGGTTCTCTTAAGTATGTTCCACCTGGCACTTCAATGCCAAAGCTTAAGATAGCTAAAAAAAAAATCCTGAAAAGAAGAAAGCTGGCAAAATGCCTGTCTGTGATTAGAGCAGTGTGGCCAGCAGCAGCAGGGAGGTCATTCTGCCCCTGGACTCAGCACTGGTGAGGCCACACCTTGAGTCCTGTGTCCAGTTCTGGGCCCCTCGGTTTAAGAAGGATATTGACACATTTGAACATATCCAGAGAAGGGCAATGAGACTGGGGAGAGGTCTGGAGCAGAAGCCCTAAGAGGAGAGGCTGAGGGAGCTGGGGTTGCTTAGCCTGGAGAAGAGGAGGATCAGGGAGACCTTCTTGCTCTCTACAACTCCCCGAAGGGAGGTTGCAGCCAGGAGGGGGTTGGTCTCTTCTCCCAGGCAACCAGCACCAGAACAAGAGGACACAGTCTCAAGCTGTGCCAGGGGAGGTTTAGGCTAAAGATGAGGAGAAAGTTCTTCCCAGCAAGAGAGATTGTCCATTGGAATGTGCTGCCCAGGGAGGTGGAGGAGTCACCGTCCCTGGAGGTGTTCAAAAGGGGATTGGATGTGGCACTTGGTGCCATGGTTTAGTTAGTCCTGAGGTGTTGGGTGATAGGTTGGACTTGATGATCTCTGAGGACTTTTCCAACCTTATTGATTCTATGATTCTATGATTTCATAGCAGACCACAAAAACCTACAAGATTGTGCTGCACAGGAAAGTGGTGGAGTCACTGTCCCTGGAGGTGTTCAAAAAGGGATTAGATGTGGCACTTGGTGCCATGGTTTAGTTAGTACTGAGATGTTGGGTGATAAGTTGGACTTGATGATCTCTGAGGACTTTTCCAACCTTATTGATTCTTACCAACTTCATTGATTCTTAGGCTGCATGTTAGGAAGAAGTTCTTCCCAGAAAGAGTGATTGCCCATTGGAATGTTCTGCTCAGGGAAGTGGTGGAGTCACCATCCCTGGAGCTATTTAAGAAGCGCCTGGATGAGGCACTTGGTGCCATGGTTTAGTTGCTTAGATGGTGTTGGGTGATAGGTTGGACTCGATGATCTCGAAGGTCTCTTCCAACCTGGTCAATTCAATTCAATTCAATTCAATTCAATTCAATTCAATTCAATTCAATTCAATTCAATTCAATTCAATTCAATTCAATTCAATTCAAACCCAACTCAACTCAACTCCAATTCAATTCTATCCTATCCTATCCTATCCTATCCTATCCTATCCTATCCTATCCTATCCTATCCTATCCTATCCTATCCTATCCTATCCTATCCTATCCTATCCTATCCTATCCTATCTTATCTTATCTTATCTTATCTTATCTTATCTTATCTTATCTTATCTTATCTTATCTTATCTTATCTTATCTTATCTTACCTTACCTTACCTTACCTTACCCTATCCTATCCTATCCTATCCTATCCTATCCTATCCTATCCTATCCTATCCTATCCTATCCTATTCTATTCTATTCTATCTATTCTATTCTATTCTATTTCTATTCTATTCTATTCTATTCTATTCTATTCTATTCTGTTCTATCCTGTTCTATTCTATTCTATTCTATTCTATTCTATTCTATTCTATTCTATTCTATCCTGTTCTATTCTATCCTGTTCTATTCTATCCTGTTCTATTCTATTCTATCCTGTTCTATTCTATGATTCCATGATTCTATGATTCTAGATAGGCCCAAGGCTGAGCAGCCAGACACCTTGGCTCATAACACACAATGCTACCCTCATCCCCACTAAGGCTATCCTAGAGATTGCATCAGTGATTTCATTAGGACCCCAGTTTGCTTTGGCTGTACAGCTGAAACTTACCGTATGCAGACTGGAACAGAGCGCACTTTATATTCATTACTAGTGCTCAGGCAGATTGTTTTGGACATTTTATGCTACAGACTGATGAAGGGAAAAAAATGGAAATGTATAGTGGAAATCTCTTGAATCTGTTTAATTGGACCTGCTGGGGGCCACCCGACCATGGCAATTAAATAAAGACAAACAAAAGCAGCTCCCAAAGGGTTTGCAGGGAACAAACCCAGGGTAAACACCGCCTGACTTTTGTTACTGCATTATTCCGCGTCGTTGCGGGTCTGAGACATAAAGTAGCCATAAAAAGCGACTCCCCCTCCTCTCTGTGGTATCTGGTTAATTGTGCCTGCATTTTCCTTTCAGCCACTCAGCCTGCTTAATGTCAAAAGAGAAAGGAGGGAAAAATAATAAGGTTAGTTTGTCAGAGCCGGTGCTTTACAACCTTCTCTTTCCCCGTCCGCCCCTCTCTATTGATTTGCATCGGGCACAAAGCTCCTCTGTTCCGACTGACTGCAAGCCCAGACAGCTGTTTTGATCATGCTAGAGGATCAAAACCTTCCAGGGCCACAAATCCCCTGCTCCAGCTTTGGGGCTCCTGCAGATTACCTCCAGACTATGCAGCCTTCTCTGTCCACATGGGCAGAGTGGTCTCTGCCAGCTGTGAGGCCCAGTGACACAGATGCACAAGGGCGCCACAGGCAGGGCATCTCTCGGTGGGACATGATTCTTGCTGCTCAGCTGGGCTTCCCCAGTGGACTAGAGCAGGAATGGCACATCATAGACACAGAATCACCATGGTTGGAAGGGACCTCAAAGATCATCAAGTCCAACCTGTCACCACCATCATGAAGACACTGAACATGAGCCAGCAGTGGGCCCAGGTGGCCAGGAAGGCCAATGGCATCCTGGCTTGCATCAGAAACAGTGTGGCCAGCAGGAGCAGGGAAGTCATTGTGCCCCTGGACTCAACACTGGTTAGACCACACCTTGAGTCCTGTGTCCAGTTCTGGGCCCCTCAGTTTAGGAAAGATGTTGAGTTGCTGGAAGGTGTCCAGAGAGGGGCAACAAAGCTGGGGAGGGGTTTGGAGCACAGCCCTGTGAGGAGAGGCTGAGGGAGCTGGGGTTGCTTAGCCTGGAGAAGAGGAGGCTCAGGGGAGACCTTCTTGCTCTCTCCAACTCCCTGAAGGGAGGTTATAGCCAGGTGGGGGTTGGTCTCTTCTCCCAGGCAACCAGTACCAGAACAAGAGGACACAGTCTCAAGCTGTGCCAGGGGAAGTTTAGGCTCGGGGTGAGGAGAAAGTTCTTCACTGAGAGAGTCGTTCACCACTGGAATGTGCTGCCCAGGGAGGTGGTGGAGTCACCGTCCCTGCAGGTGTTCAAGAGGGGATTGGATGTGGCACTTGTTACCATGGTTTAGTTAGTCCTGAGGTGTTGAGTGACAGGTTGGACTTGATGATCTCTGAGGTCTTTTCCAACCTTATTGATTCTGTGATTGTAAATTAAGATTTCTTTGCTTCTTCACCATACTTTAAAAAACTCTCTGCTGGCATTAGCTCTGCTGATCACTGTACTTCTGTTCTTTTGTCTCCTGAGTCAAATTTTCACGGTCATGGACCTTTAGTAAAAAGCCAGGCTGGAAGGTGCCTCTAAAGGTTGCCTTGTCCAGGCCTCTCCTCAAAGCAAGTCAACTAGGATGGGGCCTTGGTGCCTTGCCCAGACAAATATTAAGTATCTCCAAAGATCACAGTTTCTCTGACTCCATGATTTAACCACTCTCATGCTCAAAATACTTTTGCTAATAATTAAATGGGATTTTCTGTACTCTGGCATGTGTCTCTTGTCTCTGCTCTCACAGCCACAGAGCTGGGAGCAGAGTCTGGTCATCCTGGTTTTACTCGCTGTCATGGGGTGTGTTGAACCTGCTGATGGTGGGGGTTGGTCTCTTCTCCCAGGCAAGCAGCTCCAGAAGAAGAGGACACAGTCTCAAGCTGCACCAGGGGAGGTTTAGGCTGGAAGTTAGGAAGAAATTCACAGAATCAGAGAATCACAGAATCACAGAACGACCAAGGTTGGAAGAGACCTCAAAGATCATCAAGTCCAACCTGTCACCACAGACCTCATGACTAAACCATGGCACCAAGTGCCACATCCAATCTCATCTTGAACACCTCCAGGGACGGTGACTCCACCAACTCCCTGGGCAGCACATTCCAATGGTGAATCACTCTCTCGGTGAAGAAAATTCTCCTCACCTCCAGTCTAAACTTCCCCTGGTGCAGTTTGAGACTGTGTCCTCTTGTTCTGGTGCTGGTTGCTTGAGAGAAGAGACCAACTCCCTTCTGGCTACAACCTCCCTTCAGGTAGTTGTAGAGAGCAATGAGGTCTCCCTGAGCCGCCTCCTCTCCTGGCTAAACAACCCCAGCTCCCTCAGTCTCTCCTTGTAAAGCTTGTGCTCAAGGCCTCTCACCAGCCTTGTTACAATACAATACAATACAATACAATACAATACAATACAATACAATACAATACAATACAATGCAATACACCAGGTTGGAAGAGACCTTCAAGATCATTGTGTCCAACCCATCAACCAATCCAACCCACCTAAACAACTAACCCATGGCACCAAGCACCCCATCAAGTCTCCTCCTGAACACCTCCAATGAAGGTGACTCCACCACCTCCACGGGCAGCACATTCCAATGGCCAATCACTCTCTCTGTATAGAACTTCTTCCTAACATCCAGCCTAAACCTGCCCTGGTGCAGCCTGAGACTGTGTCCTCTTGTTGTGGTGCTGGCTGCCTGGGAGAAGAGGCCAACCTCTGCCTGTCTACAACCTCCCTTAGGTAGTTGTAGAGAGCAATAAGGTCACCCCTGAGCCTCCTCTTCTCCAGGCTAAGCAACCCCAGCTCCCTCAGCCTCTCCTCACAGGCTTGTGTTCCAAACCCCTCCCCAACTTTGTTGCCCTTCTCTGGACACTTCTGAGTGTCTCAATGTCCTTCTTATACTGAGGGGCCCAGAACTGGACACAGGACTCAAGAGGTGGCCTATCCAGTGCTGAGTACAGGGGCAGAATGACTTCCCTGCTCCTGCTGGCCACACTATTCCTAATGCAGGCCAGGATGCCATTGGCCTTCTTGGCTACCTGGGCACACTGCTGGCTCATGTTTAGGCTGTCAATCAGCACCCCCAGGTCCCTCTCTGCCTGGCCGCTCTCCAGCCACTCTGATCCCATCCTGTAGCACTGCCTGGGGTTGTTGTGACCAAAGTGCAGCACCCAGCACTTGGATTTGTTGAATGCCATCCTGTTGGACTCTGCCCATCTGTCCAGTCGGTTGAGGTCCCTCTGCAGAGCCGTTCTGCCCTCTAACAGATCAACATTCTCTCCCAACATGGTCTCATCTGCAAATTTACTGATGATGGACTCAATGCCCTCATCCAGATCATCAATAAAGATATTGAACAGGATGGGGCCCAGAACTGAGCCCTGGGGGACACCACTAGTGCCTGGCCTCCAGCTGGATGTGGCACCATTCACCACCACTCCCTCGGCTCAGCCTCTAGCCAGTTCCTAACCCAGCTCAGAGTGCTGCTGTCCAAGCCAGGGGCTGACAGCTTGGCCAGGAGTTTGCTGTGGGGGATGGTGTCAAAGGCAATTCTTCCCAGAAAGAGAGATTGGCCATTGGAATGTGCTGCCCAGGGAGGTGGTGGAGTCACCATCCCTGGAGGTGTTTAGGAAGAGCCTGGACGAGGCACTTGGTGCCATGGTTTAGTTGATTAGATGGTGTTGGGTGCTAGGTTGGACTTGATGATCTCGGAGGTCTTTTCCAGCCTGGTTCATTCTTTTCTACTCTAAAGCAAAGCAGCTCAACTCATGGATCAGCAATTTCCCCACAATTTGAAGAAATGCAGCACTTGAATGTTCCTGTTGAACTTTAACAGGAAGCTGAAGAGGATCAAATGAAGCATTTTATTGAACTCTAAATAGGGTTGGTTGCTTTTTTCTCTCGTTTGCACGCTTGCTCTCATCACAAGAAATGCTTGAAACAAAAAGCCCATGGCAAATTAGAAGGATGAAATGACACGTTTTGAAAGAGCTAGAATGAAAAGATTTCTGCTTTGGAAGCTTGCCTCTCCCTTTCCATCATAAGCTATTCTGGGATTTTGATATCAAACCAGCATATTTTTCACTTCACTCGATATATATCTTCATTACAGAGCACAACTCCCCCCACAGCAAACTCCTGGCCAAGCTGTCAGCCCCTGGCTTGAACAGCAGCACTCTGAGCTGGGTTAGGAACTGGCTGGAGGGCCGAGCCCAGAGAGTGGTGGTGAATGGTGCCACATCCAGCTGGCAGCCAGGCACTAGTGGTGTGCCCCAGGGATCAGTGCTGGGCCCCGTCCTGTTCAATACCTTTATTGATGATGTGGACAAGGGGACTGAGTCCATCATCAGTGAATTTGCAGATGACACCAAGCTGGGGCAGGTATTGATCTGTTAGAGGGTAGGAGAGCTCTGAAGAGGAACCTTGCCAGACTGGACAGATGGGCAGAGTCCAAGGGCAGGAGATTGAACACATCTAAGTGCTGAGTTCTACACATTGGCCACAGCAACCCCATGCAGTGCTACAGGCTGGGGTCAGGGTGGCTGGAGAGCAGCCAGGCAGAGGGAGCTGGGGGTACTGGTTCATAGTAATATGAACACGAGCCAGTAGTGTGCCCAGGTGGCCAAGAAGGCCAATGGCATCCTGGCCTGTATTAGGAAGAGTGTGGCCAGCAGGAGCAGGGAAGTCATTCTGCCCCTGGACTCAGCACTGGTTAGGTCACACCTTGAGTCCTGTGTCCAGTTCTGGGCCCCTCAGTTTAGGAAAGATGTTGACTTGTTGGAAGGTGTCCAGAGAAGGGCAACAAAGCTGGGGAGGGGTCTGGAGCACAGCCCTGTGAGGAGAGGCTGAGGGAGCTGGGGTTGCTTAGCCTGGAGAAGAGGAGGCTCAGGGGAGACCTTCTTGCTCTCTACAACTCCCTGAAGGGAGGTTGTAGCCAGGTGGGGGTTGGTCTTTCTCCCAGGCAACCAGCACCAGAACAAGAGGACACAGTCTCAAGGTGTGCCAGGGGAGGTTTAGGCTGGATGTTAGGAAGACATTCTTCATCTAGAGAGTGATTGTCCATTGGAATGTGCTGCCCAGGGAGGTGGTGGAGTCACCATCACTGGAGGTGTTTGGGAAGAGACTGGATGGGGTGCTTGGTGCCATGGTTTAGTTGATTAGATGGTGTTGGGTGATAGGTTGGACTCAATGATCTTTGAGGTCTTTTCCAATGTGGTTAATTCTATTCTATTCCATTCCATTCTATTCCATTCTATTCCATTCTATTCTATTCTATTCTATTCTATTCTATTCTATTCTATTCTATTCTATTCTATTTCTATTTCTATTCTATTTCTATTCTATTCTATTTCCATTCCATTCCATTCCATTCCATTCCATTCCATTCCATTCCATTCCATTCCATTCCATTCCATTCCATTCCATTCCATTCCATTCATTTTCTTCTTCTTTTTCTTTTCCTTTCTTTTGTTTGCTGCATAAAGCAAATAAACCTTTGGCTAATCCTGCCAGATATATCACCACACAGGGAAGAGGGCTCTTGCTTTTGTAAGCTGACAGTTCACAGGGACCCCTATTAAAGAGGAAAATCGGTCACAGCAGAATGACAGGCTGAAAAATCCAGCAGGCACTGGTTAAGCTGCCCACTGCAATGACATTGGAGACTGTCCACTGAGTGCTCACAAACACATCTGCAGCACAGCCATGCATCTCCTCCAAAGCCATATCTGTCCCTGACATCAGAGCTCGCCATAAAAAGCTGGTGAATTCAAAGCGACGTTTAGCGGCTGTTTCCTCGGCGAAGCTTCCCTTTCTCTATAGTTCTTCTGTTCTCATAATAACATGCTGAAATCTAGTCAGATTATTTGAATCTTAGAGAAGCAAAACACAGCTGAAGTAGCTGGAAGGCGAAGGGCTAGGGAGGCAATTTCCTCTGATTCATCAGGAGACAAAGGCAGAGAGATGACTGTGTTTGTGCTAATAACAGCAAATTGCCTCCCTGGCACCATTACCCCTACATTTCTTTGGCTCTTGCTGTCATACCCCAAGAGTGGTGGTGAATGGTGCCACATCCAGCTGGCAGCCAGGCACTAGTGGTGTGCCCCAAGGATCAGTGCTGGGCCCCATGCTCTTCAACATCTTTATTGATGATCTGGATGAGGGCATTTGGTCCATCATCAGTAAATTTGCAGATGACACCAAGCTGGGGGCAGGAGTTGATCTGCTGGAGGGCAGAGAGGCTTTGCAGAGGGACCTCGACAGGCTGGACAGATGGGCAGAGGCCAAGGGCAGGAGATTGAACACATCCAAGTGCCGGGTTCTGCACATTGGCCATAACAACCCCAGGCAGTGCTACAGGCTGAGGTCAGAGTGGCTGGAGAGCAGCCAGGCAGAGAGGGACCTGGGGGTGCTGGTTGATGGTAGGCTGAACATGAGCCTGCAGTGTGCCCAGGCAGCCAAGAGGGCCAATGGCATCCTGGCCTGCATCAGGAACAGTGTGGCCAGCAGGAGCAGGGAGGTGATTCTGCCCCTGTACACTGCACTGTTTAGGCCACACCTTGAGTCCTGTGTCCAGTTCTGGGCCCCTCAGTTTAGGAAAGATGTTGAGATGTTAGAAGGTGTCCAGAGAAGGGCAACTAAGCTGGGGAGGTGTCTGGAGCACAGCCCAGTGAGGAGAGGCTGAGGGAGCTGGGGTTGCTTAGCCTGGAGAAGAGGAGGCTCAGGGGAGACCTTCTTGCTGTCTACAACTCCCTGAAGGGAGGTTGTAGCCAGGTGGGGGTTGGTGTCTTCTCCCAGGCAGCCAGTACCAGAACAAGAGGACACAGTCTCAGGCTGCACCAGGGGAGGTTTAGGCTGGATGTTAGGAAGAAGTCTATTAGGGAGGAATAAGTTCTTCAGAGAAAGAGTGATTTGCCATTGGAATATGCTGCCTAGGGAGGTGGTGGAGTCACCATCCCTGGAGGTGTTTAGGAAGAGGCTGGATGGGGTGTTTGTTGCCATGGTTTAGTTGATTCAGTGGCGCTGGGTGATAGGTTGGACTCGATGATCTCAAAGGTCTTTTCCAACCTGGCTAATTCTGTTCTATTCTGTTTTTTTCCTAAGGGTTCATACTGGTCAGGCCCAGTATCCTAAGCAATTGCACTGGGTGCTGCAAACACAGGGGCAGAGATGATAACCTTCTTTGTGAGAATGTCCCAGGGGAAATGGTCTCATTTGCATGTCTGTAAGTCCCGAGGCGGTGGCAGCAGGCAGGGAGCGCGGCGTCATCAAATGAGGATTAAACTCCACACTGCACTGCAAAATGTCATCTAAATTAATTCAGGTCACAAGCTCCCTGCACATATTCCCAAAAGGCAGGGGAGTGCTAGGTACACAGGGCTGGAGAGACCCACACCCAGACCTTGCAGGGGAATTTCCACATTGCAGCAGGGCTGGAGTGAACGCTGTGCAAATGTGCCTCTTGTCAGGCTCTGCTTTCCTTTCTGTCTTTGAGATATCTGTGCTTGTAAAGGCAATCATTCCTTCTAAGCCATGCCTGGTTGATCCCATGAGATTTATAATCTCCTGCTTTATAGTCCACTGCAATGAATGGTATCTGATGGTGCTTATACTTTGTTTAGATGTGACTGGTGCAGATTTTACAGCACAATACCTGGTCTCAGGAGCTGCCAGACTCACAGTGCAGGAGAGACTGAGGCCTCCAGCAAAGCACTCCCAACACTGCCATCACTTTGCTTTGCTGGCAAGGAGGGGCTCACTGCCACCATGGGTGCTGTGATGCACAGAGCTACAGCTTTATACCACCTGCCAAGGGCAGGCTGGGCTGGTAGGAGTCTACACTTCTTTAAGTGCTAAAGAAGCTGCTGATATTGAGACATTTGAATGTGTCCAGAGAAGGGCAATGAGGCTGGGAAGAGGTCTGGAGCACAGCCCTGGGAGGAGAGGCTGAAGGAGCTGGGGTTGCTTAGCCTGGAGAAGAGGAGGCCCAGGGGAGACCTTCTTGCTCTCTACAACTCCCTGAAGGGAGGTTGTAGCCAGGTGGGGATTAGTCTCTCCTCCCAAGCAACCAGCACCAGAACAAGAGGACACAGTCATAAGCTGTGCCAGGAGAAGTTTAGGCTGGAGGTGAGGAGAAAGTTCTTCCCAGCAAGAGTGATTTGCCATTGGAATGTGCTGCCCAGGGAGGTGGTGGAGTCACCGTACCTGGAGGAGTTCAAGAGGGGATTGGATGTGGCACTTGAAGCCATGGTTTAGTTAGTCCTGAGGTGTTGGGTGACAGGTTGGACTTGACGATCTCTGAGGTCTTTTCCAACCTTATTGATTCTATGATTCTATGTATGTGTATATATACATGTGGATATGTATCTACTTACAAATCCAAGGGGAGCAGATGACTACTTTCCTAAGAGTATGCATGCTTTGCACCCTATTGTTAATCACAGAATCACAGAAACATTCAGGTTGGGAAAGACTGCCAGCATCACCAAGTCCAACCAATAACCCTACTCTACAAGGTTCACCCCTAAACCATATCCCTGAGCACCACACCCAAACAACCTTTAAACACATCCAGGGTTGGTGACTCAGCCACCTCCCTGGGCAGCACAATCCAGTGCCTGACCACTCTTCCTGATGTCCAGTCTAAACCTATCCAGTCACAGCTTGAGGCCATTCCCTCTTGCTCTGTCACTAATTAACTGGGAGAAGAGACCAGCACCAGCCTCTCCACTATGTCCATTCAGGTAGCAGTATAGGGCAATGAGGTCGCCCCTCAGCCTCCTCTTTTCCAAACTAAACAGCCCCAGCTCCTTCAGACACTCTTCATAAGATTTAGTCTCCAGGCCCTTCCCCAGCTTAGCTGCTCTCCTCTGCACTCACTCCAGTATAATCTGTATTACTATACACATTATATACATATGATATGTTATGACATGATTAAGCCACACCTTGAGTCCTGTGTCCAGTTCTGGGCCCCTCAGGTTAGGAAAGATGTTGAGTTGCTGGAAGGTGTCCAGAGAAGGGCAACAAAGCTGGGGAGGGGTCTGGAGCACAGCCCTGTGAGGAGAGGCTGAGGGAGCTGGGGTTGCTTAGGCTCGAGGTGAGGAGAAAGTTCTTCACTCAGAGAGAGTCATTGGCCATTGGAATGTGCTGCCCAGGGAGGTGGTGGAGTCACCACCCCTGGAGGTGTTCAAGAGGGGACTGGACGTGGCACTTGGTGCCATGGCCTAGTCATGAGGTCTGTGGTGACAGGTTGGACTCGATGATCTTCGAAGTCTCTTCCAACCTTGGTGATACTGATACTGAGATACTGTGAGTTATAACCACTACACATGTAGAGAAAACAATCTCCTAAAATAACTCAGTTTCTGCACTTTGAGCTTTCAAAGACATTAGGAAAGAAACTGGTGAAGGCAAATCGCACTGAAGCCTCCTGAGTGGTCTCCTGTTGTGCAACCTATTTGTCTATTGCATCCTCTCAGCCCTGCAAGCACCAGTAGAGCCAGCAATCCTCAACTCAGCAGTGTCTTCCTGCTTGAAGGGCTGCATTCAAAAAGCCTGGATCTCATAGAATGGAATGAAATGGAAGAATGGAATGGAATGGAATGGAATGGAATAGAATAGAATAGAATAGAATAGAATAGAATAGAATAGAATAGAATAGAATAGAATAGAATAGAATAGAATAGAATAGAATAGAATAGAATGGAATAGAATGGAATAGAATGGAATAGAATGAAATGAAATAGAATGGAATAGAATAGAATTAAGCAGGTTGGAAAAGACCTTCCAGATCATCAAGTCCAACCTATCACCCAACACCATCTAATCAACTAAACCATGGCACCAAGTGCCACATCCAGTCTCTTCCTAAACACCTCCAGGGTTGGTGACTCCACCACCTCCCTGGGCAGCACATTCCAATGGACAATCTCTCTCCCTGGGAAGATCTTCTTCCTAACATCCAGCCTAAACCTCCCCTGGCACAGCTTGAGACTGTGTCCTCTTGTTCTGGTGCTGGGTGCCTGGGGGAAGAGACCAACCCCCACCTGGCTACAACCTCCCTTCAGGGAGTTGGAGACAGCAAGAAGGTCTCCCCTGAGCCTCCTCTTCTCCAGGCTAAGCAACCCCAGCTCCCTCAGCCTCTCCTCATAGGGCTGTGCTCCAAGGGAAAAGCACCTTCTGTGCATTGTAGGCACAGCTTAGGAGGGGCACACAGAAGCAGACTGCCAGCCTCTACTGCTGGAATTTTAAACCAAACCTGATTTCAGCAGGTGCCACTTCCTGGCCCATGGAGTAGAGAGGACACATGTCCTCTGTGCAATTGAGGGGCTGCAGCCCATGCATACTGCTCAGAGAGCCTGGCTTTCAGTAGGACAGCAGTTCACCACACAGTAAATCAAAGTGGCTCCAGCTGTAAGCCAGGGTTATTAGTGTCTGCTCTGGGATTTGTGTCATAAGAGACAAGAAGTAAAATGAAGTTAGCCTGTCTGAAAGCACAGCAATCCCTGATTAACAGTGCCAGTGGCTCTTTCTTGCTCTGGAGAGGAAAAGGACTTGTCTGACAACTCCACCAGTGATTTACAGGGTTTGGTTCTGGATAAAGCAGAGCTTAAGTTACTACTGGATGCAGCTTTGATTTCTAATGCTGCAGCAAACAGCAGGCAGAAACATTTTGTACTCATTTTGGCAAACAGGAGGTGATCCTCTCATCCACTCAAAGGTCTTTCAGCAGGGAAGTCCTTCCTGCTTCACATCCCACAGTGCAAGAAGGCAGGCCAGGCACTTTCATCCTGCCCTCCGCAGAAGCCAAGTACTTGAGTAGAGGTCAGAGAAGCATTTCTTGCAGGTGGTGAATAAAAAGCACAGCTCACCCATTAACCCCTGCACACAGAACTGAAGGCTGAGGTCACGATGTACCCAGGGAAATGCCTGTGGTGTAAATTTGCAGCAACACTGAGTAGCTGTACTTACTACAAGTTTAGAGCAGAATAAATCACAGAATTGCAGGCACCTGCACTGAGAAAAAGCTGAGGAGCTCTCTGAGCATCCTCTTTCCTCTGACAGAATAAACTACACTTAACACTGTTCAGTAGAGCTTCTGGGTTTGTTCATGCTGTGCTCTCTAAAGTTGCATCTAGAGAAATATGAACTTCATGGCAAGTCTCTGGAAAAAATATGAAGAATAGAATAGGATAGGATAGGACAGGATAGGATAGGATAGGATAGGATAGGATAGGATAGGATAGGACAGAATAGAATAGAATAGAATAGAATAGAATAGAATAGAATAGAATAGAATAGAATAGAATAGAATAGAATAGAATTAATCAGGTTGGAAAAGACCTTTGAGATCATTGAGTCCAACCTATCACCCAAACCCATCTAATCAACTAAACCATGGCACCAAGCACCCCATCCAGTCTCCTTCTAAACCCCTCCAGTGATGGTGACTCCACCACCTTCCTGGGCAACACATTCCAATGGCCAATCACTCTTTCTATGAAGAACTTCTTCCTAACATTCAGCCTAAACCTCCCCTGGCACAGCTTGAGACTGTGTCCTCTTGTTCTGGTGCTGGTTGCCTGGGAGAAGAGACCAACCCCCACCTGGCTACAGCCTCCTTCATATAGTTGTAGACAGCAATAAGTAGCATCTGACAGCTGCTGTGGAGCCCTAAAAACCTTCCTCACCTAGTATCAGGTGAGAGAAGGAGGGGAGATGGCCTCAGGTTGCACCAGGGGAGGGTTAGGATGGCAATGAGGAAAAGTTTCTGGTCAGGGATTGCCACAGGCTGCCTGGGGAGGTGGTGGAGTCCCCAGCCCTGGAGGCATTCCAGAAACCTGGGGCCATGGCACTTGGGGCCATGGCTTGGTGGCCATGGTGGTGCGGGGCTGATGTTGGGCTGGATGATCTCAGAGGGCTTCTCCAACACAAACCATTCTATGATCCACACCTGGACCACAGCACAGCAAGAACACTCTGGAGAGGATCCTCATTAGAGATGGGCTTGGGTCAAGGATTTTGTCCCTCTCCAACTCAAAAAATTCTCTGATTCTGTGAAAGGAGAAGGGCTGAAGGGAGAACCAGAGAAGGCTGCAAGCCCCTCAGGAGTGGAGTCACCATCCCTGGAGGTGTTCAAAAAAGGCTTGGATGTGGCACTTGGAGCCTTGGTTTAGTTGTCAGGAGGTGTTAGGTGTTAGGTAATAGGTTGGACTTGATGACCTCTGAGGTCTTTTCCAACCTGGTTGATTCTGTGATTTTAAAACCCCAGCCAGGCATCCCAGGGCAGGTTTACCTCTCTTGTCAGGAGCAGCCAGGAAAGGAGGAGACAAACCACACACCTTGAGGTGCAGTGGAGGTCTGCTGGCAGGTGAGTGCCCAGCACACTAAGTCCTTGGTGGCCTTTAGGGTTGATGGAACTCTTTCACTTGTTGCCTCTGTGTCCCATTGTCCCACTGGTTCTATCCAGTTCTTGTTGTCATGGTTTCCATTACCACAGCAATGGGACAGGCAGGTGGATGGAGGCTCCTGCCAGCTTGCAATGCCAGGCTGGGCAGATGGGCAGAGTCCAAGGGCAGGAGATTGAACACATCCAAGTGCCGGGTTCTGCACACTGGCCACAACAACCCCGGGCAGTGCTACAGGCTGGGGTCAGAGTGGCTGGAGAGCAGCCAGGCAGAGAGGAACCTGGGGGTACTGCTTGATGGTAGGCTGAACATGAGCCAGCAGTGTGCCCAGGTGGCCAAGAAGGCCAATGACATCCTGGCCTGCAGCAGGAATAGTGTGGCCAGCAGGAGCAGGGAGGTCATTGTGCCCCTGGACTCAGCACTGGTCAGGCCACACCTTGAGTGCTGTGTCCAGTTCTGGGCCCCTCAGGTTAGGAAAGATGTTGAGATGTTAGAAGGTGTCCAGAGAAGGGCAACTAAGCTGGGGAGGTGTCTGGAGCACAGCCCTGTGAGGAGAGGCTGAGGGAGCTGGGGTTGCTTAGCCTGGAGAAGAGGAGGCTCAGGGAGACCTTCTTGCTCTACAACTCCCTGAAGGGAGGTTGCAGCCAGGTGGGGGTTGGTCTCTTCCCCCAGGCACCCAGCACCAGAACAAGAGGACACAGTCTCAAGCTGTGCCAGGTGAGGTGAGGAGAAAGTTTTTCACAGAGAGAGTTGTTAGCCATTGGAATGTGCTGCCCAGGGAGGTGGTGGAGTCACCATCCCTGGAGGTGTTCAAGAAGGGATTGGATGTGGCACTTGGTGCCAAGGTTTAGTCAAGAGGTCTGTGGTGACAGGTTGGACTTGATGATCTTTGAGGTCTTTTCCAACCTTGTTGATTCTCTGATTGAGCTTCACTTTGCAAAACAGTGAGTGGTTTTGTGGAGGCAGGGGGCATTCCCTGACATACAGTAACTTAGATCCAACTCATGTAGTGTACAGTGCCTACCTTTAATACACTACAGATTTTATAGCCAGGTCAAACTTCTCACTGAGAAAAAGCCATTCCCTCCATGGCAGGGCAGCCAGAGGGAGGAATGCTTCAGTCTGCTCAGCAAACAGGGACCTACTTTTAATCCAAAGTTCTCACCCATTTAAAGTAAAAGCTGGATTTACTGCACATACAACTTAATCCCCTTTCTGTGTTTGCACAGACATCCTGGAGCATGGGTGTGAACAGCTTTTGAGATAAGAAAGGGAAGGCCTCAACAGCCAAAGTCATTATTATTGCATGAAGTATTTAATGCTGAACATAAACACTGAGAGAGCTGAATTCCCCTGCACTTGTGGACCACTCTTGTGCTCCTGAGGATTTTTGCTTCACATTTAATTATTGAGAGCCTAGTTGTAAGTGAATGGAAGAAAGCTAGAGGAAGGCTTTATAGCAAAGACATTTAGCAGGCTTCAATTTCCACTTAAAAGGAGAGACAGGTTGTAGACAAAACAGAAGCAAAGATGATGCACTTCTCATCTGCCCCAGAAGAGTGTGGCTAAGGAATCACAGTATCACAGCATCACCAAGGCTGGAGGAGACCTCAAAGATCATCAAGTCCAACCTGTCACCAGGAACCTCATGACTAAACCATGGCACCAAGTGCCATGTCCAATCCCCCTCTTGAACACCTCCAGGGATGGTGACTCCACCACCTCCCTGGGCAGCACATTCCAATGGTTAACAACTCTCTCTGTGAAAAACTTTCTCCTCACCTCCAGCCTAAACTTCCCCTGGCACAGCTTCAGACTGTGTCCTCTTGTTCTGGTGCTGGTTGCCTGGGAGAAGAGACCAACCCCCACCTGGCTGCAACCTCCCTTCAGGGAGTTGTAGAGAGCAATAAGGTCTCCCCTGAGCCTCCTCTTCTGTGCATGTGGCAGGCAGTAGAAACACAGCCCTAGGAAAGGGCTTTCTTCAGTGATGACCTCCAAGAGGACTGAAGGGGAGTTCCTGTGGTGCACATTAATCACCCTGCTCATTGTAATTTGCATGATTTACGTTCTCACAGTCATGATGGGATGGTAAAAGAAGTGATCTACATGCAGGTTGACTTTAGAAAGCCACATTCTTTGTTCAAATCCAATCAAGCCCCACGACAGGCAGCCCTTTTGATTTAGCATTAATTTTAATATGTGTGTCCCTGACAATAACCCTCCTGGCTTTGGAAACCTCAGAGAAGAAAGGACTATTGGGTAGATTATTTAACACATCCAAGTGCCGGGTTCTACACATTGGCCACAGCAACCCCATGCAGTGCTACAGGCTGGGGTCAGAGTGGCTGGAGAGCAGCCAGGCAGAGAGGGACCTGGGGGTACTGGTTGAAAGTAGGCTGAACATAAGCCAGCAGTGTGCCCAGGTGGCCAAGAAGGACAGTGACATCCTGGCCTGCATCAGGAACAGCAGGAGCAGGGAAGTCATTGTGCCCCTGGACTCAGCACTGGTTAGGCCACATCTTGAGTCCTGTGTCCAGTTCTGGGGCCCTCAATTTAAGAAGGATATTGAGAGACTTGAACATGTCCAGAGAAGGGCAATGAGGCTGGGGAGAGGTCTGGAGCACAACCCTGTGAGGAGAGGCTGAGTGAGCTGGGGTTGCTTATCCTGGAGAAGAGGAGGCTCAGGGGAGACCTTCTTGCTCTCTACAACTCCCTGACAGGAGGTTGTATCCAGGTGGGGGTTGGTCTCTTCTCCCAGGCAACCAGCACCAGAAAAAGAGGACACAGTCTCAAGCTGTGCCAGGGGAGGTTTAGGCTGGAGGTGAGGAGAAAGTTCTTCCCAGTAAGGGAGATTTGCCATTGGAATGTGCTGCCCAGGGAGGTGGTGGAGTCACCATCACTGGAGGTGTTTAGGAAGAGACTGGATGGGGCACTTGGTGCCATGGTTTAGTTGATCAGATGGTGTTGGGTGATAGGTTGCACTCTATGATCTCTGAGGTGTTTTCCAACCTGGTTAATTCTATTTATTCTATTCTATTCTATTCTATTCTATTCTATTCTATTCTATTCTATTCTATTCTATTCTATTCTATTCTATTCTATTCTATTCCATTCTATTCGATTCGATTCGATTCGATTCCATTCCATTCCATTCCATTCCATTCCATTCCATTCCATTCCATTCCACCAGCAGGATATCACAGTTGACCTCAGGCATAGCTAACAGAGAACAGCCTTGGGAAGGGACAGGAGTGGGGCTGTTTCCATTCAGGACACACCTCTAACAGTCTGCTTTATAGTTGTGCTTGAATCAGATATATTGTTTAGACTAAAACAAGGAGAGAGATAAAGTGAAGGAGAGAGAAGAGAAAGCATCCAACAGTAAAGATGTGAAGTGAGGGGAAGCAGGCATTACTTTCTGTGTTGCTGAAGGCTTCATAAAGATAACAATCCATTAAACTTCATGATCAGTCTCAGGATAGTACTGGTTTGGTTTTTCATGCTGCCATTGCCTTCATAAGTTTTGGACTGTGTGTGAGTCCTCACTCCTCTCCTGCATTTTCTCCCCTTCCCCTTATCCATTTCTATGAGGCATTTGGTCTTCTGAATAGATGGTATCTCTTCACTTCTCATGGGCTCATTGTCAAGTTCAGTGCCTGTCTCCTGGGGGCAGTTCATCAGGCTGAGTTAACCTCATGTGGTGATGGTGCAAAGCACACCTGGGCTTGTCTCTTTTCAGTGGATGCTCCCAGTGCTCACTCAGTTAATGAGCACTGTGTCTTTATGATCTGATGTATCTGACTCCAGAGGCCTTATCACATAGCACATGTATGCATTGAGATAAAACTTAGGGTTTCTCCATGATTTAATCTGGACAAAGGTAGAGAGGGAAGGGGCTTTTCTAATTCCAAACTTTCCAATTTTCACAAGAAAAAAATAACTAACTAGATCATTCAGCCCTTCTTCCTTCCTATACCTTCTTTCAGAACTTCTATAGGGCAGGTCCTGCCTCACCGACCTGATCTCCTTCTATGCCCAGGTGACGGCCTGGTGGATGTGGGGCAGGCTGTGGATGTAGGCTGCCTGGACGTCAGCAAGGCCTTGGACACTGTTCCGCCACAGCAAACTCCTGGCCAAGCTGGCAGCCCCTGGCTTGGACAGCAGCACTCTGAGCTGGGTTAGGAACTGGCTGGAGGCTGAGCCCAGAGAGTGGTGGTGAATGGTGCCACATCCAGCTGGCAGCCAGGCACTAGTGGTGTGCCCCAGGCATCAGTACTGGGCCCCATCCTGTTCCATATCTTTCTTGATGGTCTGGACAAGGGGATTGAGTCCATCATCAGTAAATTTGCAGATGACACCAAGGAGAGGCAGGAGTTGATCTGTTAGATGGTAGAAGGGCTCTGCAGAGGGACCTTGACAGGCTGGACAGATGGGCAGAGTCCAACAGGATGGCATTCAACAAGTCCAAGTGCTGGGTGCTGCACTTTGGCCACAACAACCCCATGCAGAGCTACAGGCTGGGATCAGAGTGGCTGGAGAGCAGTCAGGCAGAAAGGGACCTGGGGGTACTGGTTGATAGTAGGCTTAACAGGAGCCTGTAATGTGCCAGGGGCTCAAGAAAGCCAATGGCATCCTGGCCTGGATCAGGAATAGTGTGGCCAGCAGGAGCAGGGAAGTCATTGTGCCCTTGGACTCAGCACTGGTCAGGCCACACTTTGAGTACTGTGTCCAGTTCTGGGCCCCTCAATTTAAGAAGGACATTGAGACACTTGAGTGTGTCCAGAGAAGGGCAATGAGACTGGGGAGGGGTTTGGAGCACAGCCCTGTGAGGAGAGGCTGAGGGAGCTGGGGTTGCTGAGCCTGGAGAAGAGGAGGCTCAGGGGAGACCTTCTTGCTGTCTACAACACCCTGACAGGAGGTTGTAGCCAGGTGGGGGTTAGTCTCTTCTCCCAGGCAACCAGCATCAGAACAAGAGGACACAGTCTCAAGCTGTGCCAGGGGAGGTTTAGGCTGGAGGTGAGGAGAAAGTTCTTCCCAGCAAGAGAGATTGTCCATTGGAATGTGCTGCCCAGGGAGCTGATGGAGTCACCGACCCTGGAGGTGTTCAAGAGGGGATTTGATGTGGCACTTGAAGCCATGGTTTAGTTAGTCCTGAGGTGTTGGGTGACAGGTTGGACTCAATGATCTCTGAGGTCATTTCCAACCTTTTTGATTCTATGATTCTATATCTGAGGCTAGTATCGCACTTTGGAGAAACCTCAGAAGAGACACAGCTCCTAAACAGCAAAGGGTGACTTGCCAGACATATAGCTATCAATTGCAAAAGGGGGGGGGGAGGAGGGGGCGGGGGGAAGGAGAGGAAAGGTGAATGGTACATTCTTGGAATAGGATTAAAGGAATTAGTCTGTAATATAATGTGCAAAGGAGTAACAGCATGACTTGGGTTGAGTGGAATGGAATGGAATGGAATGGAATGGAATGGAATGGAATGGAATGGAATGGAATGGAATAGAATAGAATAGAATAGAATAGAATAGAATAGAATAGAATAGAATAGAATAGAATAGAATAGAATAGAATAGAATTCACCAGGTTGGAAAAGACCTTCAAGGGAAGGGAAGGTTTGGGAAGGGAAGGTTTGGGAAGGGAAGGTTTGGGAAGGGAAGGGAAGGTTTGGGAAGGTTTGGGAAGGTTTGGGAAGGTTTGGGAAGGTTTGGGAAGGTTTGGGAAGGTTTGGGAAGGTTTGGGAAGGGAAGGTTTGGGAAGGTTTGGGAAGGTTTGGGAAGGTTTGGGAAGGGAAGGTTTGGGAAGGTTTGGGAAGGTTTGGGAAGGTTTGGGAAGGTTTGGGAAGGGAAGGTTTGGGAAGGTTTGGGAAGGTTTGGGAAGGTTTGGGAAGGGAAGGTTTGGGAAGGTTTGGGAAGGTTTGGGAAGGTTTGGGAAGGTTTGGGAAGGGAAGGTTTGGGAAGGAAGGGAAGGTTTGGGAAGGGAAGGTTTGGGAAGGGAAGGTTTGGGAAGGGAAGGTTTGGGAAGGGAAGGGAAGGGAAGGTTTGGGAAGGGAAGGGAAGGTTTGGGAAGGTTTGGGAAGGGAAGGTTTGGGAAGGGAAGGCTTGGGAAGGTTTGGGAAGGTTTGGGAAGGTTTGGGAAGGTTTGGGAAGGGAAGGTTTGGGAAGGGAAGGTTTGGGAAGGGAAGGTTTGGGAAGGTTTGGGAAGGGAAGGTTTGGGAAGGTTTGGGAAGGTTTGGGAAGGGAAGGTTTGGGAAGGTTTGGGAAGGGAAGGTTTGGGAAGGGAAGGGAAGGGAAGGTTTGGGAAGGTTTGGGAAGGGAAGGTTTGGGAAGGTTTGGGAAGGGAAGGTTTGGGAAGGGAAGGTTTGGGAAGGGAAGGTTTGGGAAGGTTTGGGAAGGTTTGGGAAGGTTTGGGAAGGGAAGGGAAGGAAGGGAAGGGAAGGGAAGGGAAGGGAAGGGAAGGGAAGGGAAGGGAAGGGAAGGAAGGGAAGGAAGGGAAGGAAGGGAAGGGAAGGAAGGGAAGGGTTTGGGAAGGTTTGGGAAGGAAGGTTTGGGAAGGGAAGGTTTGGGAAGGTTTGGGAAGGGAAGGTTTGGGAAGGTTTGGGAAGGGAGGGAAGGGAAGGGAAGGTTTGGGAAGGGAAGGTTTGGGAAGGGAAGGGAAGGTTTGGGAAGGTTTGGGAAGGGAAGGTTTGGGAAGGTTTGGGAAGGGAAGGTTTGGGAAGGGAAGGTTTGGGAAGGAAGGTTTGGGAAGGGAAGGTTTGGGAAGGGAAGGTTTGGGAAGGAAGGTTTGGGAAGGTTTGGGGAAGGTTTGGGAAGGTTTGGGAAGGAAGGGAAGGGAAGGGAAGGGGGAAGGAAGGGAAGGAAGGGAAGGGAAGGGAAGGGAAGGGAAGGAAGGGAAGGAAGGGAAGGGGAAGGGAAGGGAAGGGAAGGGAAGGGAAGGAAGGGAAGGGAAGGGAAGGGAAGGGAAGGAAGGAAGGGAAGGGAAGGGAAGGTTTGGGAAGGGAAGGTTTGGGAAGGGAAGGTTTGGGAAGGTTTGGGAAGGTTTGGGAAGGTTTGGGAAGGTTTGGGAAGGGAAGGTTTGGGAAGGTTTGGGAAGGTTTGGGAAGGTTTGGGAAGGTTTGGGAAGGTTTGGGAAGGTTTGGGAAGGTTTGGGAAGGGAAGGGAAGGGAAAGGAAGGGGAAGGGAAGGAAGGTTTGGGAAGGTTTGGGAAGGTTTGGGAAGGGGAAGGGAAGGGAAGGGAAGGGAAGGGAAGGGAAGGGAAAGGGAAGGGGAAGGAAGGAAGGGAAGGGAAGGGAAGGAAGGGAAGGGAAGGAAGGGAAGGGAAGGGAAGGGAAGGGAAGGGAAGGGTTTGGGAAGGGAGGGTTTGGGAAGGGAAGGTTTGGGAAGGTTTGGGAAGGAAGGGAAGGGAAGGGAAGGGAAGGGAAGGGAAGGGAAGGGAAGGTTTGGGAAGGGAAGGGAAGGTTTGGGAAGGGAAGGAAGGTTTGGGAAGGTTTGGGAAGGGAAGGGAAGGTTTGGGAAGGTTTGGGAAGGTTTGGGAAGGTTTGGGAAGGTTTGGGAAGGTTTGGGAAGGGAAGGGAAGGGAAGGGAAGGGAAGGGAAGGGAAGGGAAGGGAAGGGAAGGGAAGGGAGGAGGGAGGGGAGGGGAGGGGGGAGGGGAGGGGGAGGGGAGGGAGAGAGGAGAGGAGGAGAGGAGAGGAGAGAGGAGAGGAGAGGAGAGGAGAGGAGAGGAGAGGAGAGGAGAGGAGAGGAGAGGAGAGAGGAGAGAGGAGAGAGGAGAGGAGAGGAGAGGAGAGGAGAGGAGAGGAGAGGAGAGGAGAGGAGAGAGAGGAGAGGGAGAGGAGAGGAGAGAGGAGAGAAAAGAGATCAAGTCCAACCTATCACCCAACACCATCTAATCAACTAAACCATGGCACCAAGTGGCTCATGCAGTCTCTCCCTAAACACCTCCAGTGATGGTGACTCCACCACCTCCCTGGGTTAGAAGGATCTGGCAGATGAATCCACTTAAACAATGGAAATCTTAGACCTTGTAAGGTTGTTGGAAAGCCCAGAGCAGTCTCTCAGAAGAGGAGCAATGTGATTTTGACACATGATTCTGAAGCTGCAATGACATACCTGTAAATGAGATAAAGAGTTTACCGGGGAACTCAAAGATGGGAAGGGAGCAGGAATTAGAAAGAGAGTGAGTGACAAAATTATGTTTCAAGGATTCCAGCTCTCCTTGACAGAACATGCCAAATCCTGGAAATATCCAGGCATAAGCTGTAAACAGCTTTGACAGTCTGATTGATGTGGGCATTAACTGTGGTTGTGACATGAAATATGTGATCCTGCAAGTGCTTATTTTTCCCCATGAAAATGATTACCACAAGCACTCTGAGCAGTGACACGTATGTGAGGGAACTTGCACCTGCAGTTTCTCAGACATACTACAACAAAGATGTCAGTGCAATGAAGAGCCAATATCTCTGTCATTTATTTCTTATTCTATATTATTCTATTCTATTCTATTCTATTCTATTCTATTCTATTCTATTCTATTCTATTCTATTCTATTCCATTCCATTCCATTCCATTCCATTCCATTCCATTCCATTCCATTCCATTCCATTCCATTCCATTCCATTCCATTCCATTCCATTCCATTCCATTCCATTCCATTATTCCATTCCATATTCCATTCCACATTCCATTCCACATTCTATTCTATTCTATTCTATTCTATTCTATTCTATTCTATTCTATTCTATTCCATTCCATTCCATTCCATTCCATTCCATTCCATTCCATATTCCATTCCACATTCCATTCCACATTCCATTCCATATTCCATTCTATTCTATTCTATTCTATTCTATTCTATTCTATTCTATTCTATTCCATTCCATTCCATTCCATTCCATTCCATTCCAAGCTGAACACTTCCTGGGGTCCATATGGTCCAGATAAAGAGGTACCATGTGTAATTAACTTTGTAACACAGCTGTGAACTGTGTGTGCCCCTGGCCATGTTTGGATTTGCCCTGTCCCAGAGGTCCAGTTATCAGGTTTCTCTTGTATTAAAGGGCATTAATTAGGATAGGATAGGATAGGATAGGATAGGATAGGATAGGATAGGATAGGATAGGATGGGATAGAATAGGATAGAATAGGATAGGATAGGATAGGATAGGATAGGATAGGATAGGATAGGATAGGATAGGATAGGATAGGATAGGATAGGATAGGATGGGATAGGATGGGATAGGATAGGATAGGATAGGATAGGAATAGAATAGAATAGAATAGAATAGAATAGAATAGAATAGAATAGAATAGAATAGAATAGAATAGAATAGAATAGAATGAACCAGGTTGGAAAAGACCTTTGAGATCATTGAGTCCAACCTATCACCCAGCACCATCTAATCAACTAAACCATGGCATTAAGTGCCTCGTCCAGTTTCCTCTTAAACCCCTCCAGTGATGGTGACTCCACCACCTCCCTGGGCAGCACATTCCAATGGCCAATCACTCTTTCTGTGAAGAACTTTCTCCTCACCTCAAGCCTAAACCTCCTGTGTTGCAGGTTGAGACTGTGTCCTCTTGTTCTGTTGGTGGTTGCCTGTTGGTGGTTCACATTAAGCAACTCAGGATGAGTTTACAGCTGTGTTACAGTATCACAGTATGACTAAGGCTGGAAGAGACCTCGAAGATCATCGAGTCCAACCTGTAACCACAGACCTCACGACTAGACCATGGCATCAAGTGTTTAGGGAGTGTCTCTCACCATCTCATCACACACCTCAACCCACTAAGCCTTTTTCTCAGTCTTTACTCGCTGCATCATTGATATTACAGTCACGGGAACATCTTCAGTGAACTCATCTCTTCACCTAGCTGAGCTCTGTGCTGTGACTGGGGTCTGTGCTTTCTTTCCTCCTGGATGATTAAGAGTGAAAAAGCTACACTGCATAAGAAGCAGTAGTAGTAAAAAGTAGTGTGATAATTTTGAAAGCCCAGTGCCTCTGTGCCTGCACCTGCTGAGACACACCTTACAGGGAGGCTCACGCCGCTGATGGGACTGTTCATTTGAGTGAGGCAAAGCAGCGGGGGCATTACAATTAATAATGCTTAGCAGGGAACAGGTTATTATGCTTGGGGCAAAAAGGGGTGAGAAGTGTTCTCTATTATTTTTTGAAGAGTTAATTGGTGGTAGTCAAGGATTTGCCATGTTGAGCCAGCAGGTGCTGCTTTATGACTACATTAATGCTAATGATCCCCTCCAGACACGTATGAAGGCTGTTTAACCTGTTTCTTTCTTATTGTATTGGATTGTATCTTGAGTGCACTCACACAGCACTTACAGGATGGCCAAGGGATCAGGACCAGCCAGCAGGGATTTAGGAAGGGCAGGTCCTGCCTCACCAACCTGATCTCCTTCTATGATCAGGTGACGGCCTGGTGGATGTGGGGCAGGCTGTGGATGTGGTCTACCTGAACCTCTGCAAGGCTTTTGACACTGTCCCCCACAGCAAACTGCTGGCCAAGCTGGCAGCCCCTGGCTTGGACAGCAGCACTCTGAGCTGGGTTAGGAACTGGCTGGAGGCTGAGCCCAGAGAGTGGTGGTGAATGGTGCCACAGCCAGCTGGCGGCCTGTCACTAGTGGTGTGCCCCAAGGATCAGTGCTGGGCCCCATGCTCTTCAACATCTTTATTGATGATCTGGATGAGGGCATTGAGTCCGTCATCAGTAAATTTGCAGATGACACCAAGCTGGGGGCAGGAGTTGATCTGCTGGAGGGCGGAGAGGCTTTGCAGAGGGACCTCGACAGGCTGGACAGATGGGCAGAGTCCAAGGGCAGGAGATTGAACACATCCAAGTGACAGGTGCTGCACATTGGCCACAGCAACCCCATGCAGTGCTACAGGCTGGGGTCAGAGTGGCTGGAGAGCAGCCAGGCAGAGAGGGACCTGGGGGTGCTGGTTGATGGGAGGCTGAACATGAGCCAGCAGTGTGCCCAGGTGGCCAAGAAGGCCAATGGCATCCTGGTCTGCATCAGGAACAGTGTGGCCAGCAGGAGCAGGGAGGTCGTTCTGCCCCTGTACACTGCACTGGTTAGGCCACACCTTGAGTCCTGTGTCCAGTTCTGGGCCCCTCAGCTTAGGAAGGATGTTGACTTGCTGGAAGATGTCCAGAGAAGGGCAATGAAGTTGGTGAGGGGTTTGGAACACAAGCCCTATGAGGAGAGGCTGAGGGAGCTGGGGTTGCTTAGCCTGGAGAAGAGGAGACTCAGGGGAGACCTTATTGCTCTCTACAACTCCCTGAAGGGAGGTTGTAGCCAGGCAGAGGTTGGTCTCTTCTCCCAGGCAGCCAGCACCTGAACAAGAGGACACAGTCTCAGGCTGCACCAGGGCAGGTTTAGGCTGGATGTTAGGAAGAAGTTCTATACAGAGAGAGTGATTGGCCATTGGAATGGACTACCCGTGGAGGTGGTGGAGTCACCTTCATTGGAGGTGTTCAGGAGGAGACTTGATGGGGTGCTTGGTGCCATGGTTTAGTTGTTGAGGTGGGTTGGATTGGTTGATGGGTTGGACACGATGATCTTGAAGGTCTCTTCCAACCTGGTGTATTGTATTGTATTGTATTGTATTGTATTGTATTGTATTGTATTGTAATGTATTGTATTCCTCTGGGTGGATTTATGTACTGGTTCTGGCTATTTTCTGAGTACCAGCACAGAGCACTCGGGCAGGCAGTAAGCCCAAATTGACACAGATGTTTGCAGCTAGTTTTGGAAGGCCAGGCAACTCCTGCAACCTCCCTCACCCTGGGACAGACTTTGCAGATTAAAACTTGAGGGAAATGGGTAAAAGGGACTGCTTCTCTGGCATTAAAGAATTCCTAGGGGTTGTATAACAGTTCCAAAATGGTCTGTTTAAAAGCTCCTAAGTGTGCATAACAATAGTACCTGGGATCTAACTCTGTATTCTCTCATTTTAGTACAGCAAACCTCTCTTCTGGCATACTGCTGAAAACGTACTCTGGCAGCAATTGAACCCTGAGGTGCACAGGTGTTAAGATCATGTTCCTCTGAGCAAAGTACACCGTGGCCCATCAAAGCATGAGGCGTGCTAGAAAATGCAGACCAGTGGCTCCACAGAGCTTGGAATGGCCTCATTCCAGAGCCACTTCAGATTTGAAGTTTTGTTATGAGCACATCTTCTATTCTCCCGTCCCCCCTGTGCTTTCTGCATATCTTGGTTGGCAAACACACGCTCTCCAGCTTAGAATCATAGGAGAACGGAATGGAATGGAAATGGAATGGAATGGAATGGAATGGAATGGAATAGAATTGAATTCACCAGGTTGGAAAAGACCTCAGAGATCATCCAGTCCAACCTATCACCCAACACCATCTAATCAACTAAACCATGGCACCAAGCACCCCATCCAGTCTCTTCCTAAATACCTCCAGGGATGGTGACTCCACCACCTCCCTGGGCAGCACATTCCAATGGCCAATCTCTCTTTCTGGGAAGAACTTCTTCCTAACATCCAGCCTAAACCTCCCCTGGCACAGCTTGAGACTGTGTCCTCTTGTTCTGGTGCTGATTGCCTGGGAGAAGAGACCAACCCCCACCTGGCTACAGCCTCCCTTCCTTCAGGGAGTTGTAGAGAGCAAGAAGGTCTCCCCTGAGCCTCCTCTTCTCCAGGCTAAGCAATCCCAGCTCCCCCAGCCTCTCCTCTCCTCCAAACCCCTCCCCAGTCTCGTTGCCCTTCTCTGGACACCTTCCAGCAACTCAACATCTTTCCTAAACTGAGGGGCCCAGAACTGGACACAGGACTCAAGGTGTGGCCTAACCAGGAATACAGGGGCACAATGACTTCCCTGCTCCTGCTGGCCACACTGTTCCTGATGCAGGCCAGGATGCCATTGGCCTTCTTGACCACCTGGGCACACTGCTGACTCATGTTCAGCCTACCATCAACCAGTACCAGAATCAATCAGGTTGGAAAAGACCTCAGAGATCATCAAGTCCAACCTAGCACCCAGCACCTCAGGACTAACTAAACCATGGCTTCAAGTGCCACGATCAATCCCCTCTTGAACACCTCTAGGGATGGCGATTCCACCACCTCCCTGGGCAACACATTCCAATGGCCAATCACTCTCCCTGTGGAGAACTTTCTCCTCACCTCCAGCCTAAATGAGACAGGTCTTGTGACAGGTCTTTCTCTCCTTGTTGCTTTCTACCATTCTCCCTCATTTAATCATCTGGGTTAGCATCTGAATGGACTTTCAGTGCTGCTTTCTTGGCTCTTCCTGCAGCATTGTTTATAGTATAGTGTCTAGTAAATCTTAATGGGATACTCATTGTTTTTAAGAGCTGAGCTTACTCTTCTTTAGAGCTTTTAAAACAAAATGAGACGGTAAGATTTCAGTCAAACTGATCCTTATTAAAGCAGGAGCTAGCCTGATAATGACTTAAATTAGTCCTATGCAGCCATCACATGCTATTTGATAAGCATTCTGTTATAATTAAGAAGAGGCTAATAGACAATTAATGTACAGGATTACACACTTAGCTAATTAGATGATTTAGATTTGTATTTTTTTTGGGGGGTTAGATTAAAATGTACAAGATCCCATAAATCACCATTAGGGATTGTTTAATAAGCCTGAACCCTCAATTTTCTCCTGTCAGTCAGAAATGGAGTGACTGAATTCCCCCACTTCTACACCACTCTGGTGAGACCCCACCTGGAGTACTGCATCCAGTCCTGCAGCCCCTATTACAATAAGGATCTGGAGGTGCTGCAGCGTGTCCAGAGAAAGGCCACGAGGATTAGCAGAGGGCTGGAGCACCTCAGCTATGAAGACAGAGTGTGAGAGTTGGGGCTGTTCAGTCTGGAGAGGAGAAGGCTCCAAGGAGACCTTATTGTGGCTTTCCAGGGGTGACCTTATTGCTCTCTACAACTCCCTGAAGGGAGGTTGTAGCCAGGCAGAGGTTGGCCTCTTCTACCAGGCAACCAGCACCAGAACAAGAGGACACAGTCTCAGGCTGCGCCAGGGCAGGTTTAGGCTGGATGTTAGGAAGAAGTTCTTCACAGAAAGAGTGATTGGCCATTGGAATGTGCTGCCCAGGGAGTGGTGGAGTCACCATCCCTGGAGGTGTTTAGGAAGAGACTGGATGGGGTGCTTGGTGCCATGGTTTAGTTGATTAGATGGTGTTGGATGATAGGTTGGACTTGATGATCTTGAAGGTCTTTTCCAACCTGGTTAATTCTATTCTGTTCTACATAATGACCTGAACTTGTTCCTCCAGTACCTTAAGGGGCCCTACAAGAAAACTGGGGAGGGACCTTTTAGGATCATAGAATCATAGAATCAGTCAGGGTTGGAAGGGACCACAAGGATCATCTAGTTCCAACCCCCCTGCCATGGGCAGGGACACCCCACACTACATCAGGCTGGACAGAGCCTCATCCAGCCTGGGCTTAAACACCTCCAGGGACAGGGCCTCAACCACCTCCCTGGATAACCCATTCCAGGGCTTCACCACTCTCATGGGGAAGAACTTCCTCCTCACCTCCAGCCTGAATCTCCCCACCTCCAGCTTCATTCCATTCCCCCTAGTCCTATCACTACCTGAGAGCCTGACAAGTCCCTCCCCAGCCTTCTTGTAGGCCCCCTTCAGATACTGGAAGGCCACAATGAGGTCACCTGGGAGCCTTCTCTTCTCCAGACTGAACAGCCCCAACTCCTTCAGTCTGTCCTCATAGGAGAGGGGCTCCAGACCTCTGATCATCCTCGTGGCCCTTCTCTGGACATGCTCCAGCACCTCCAGATCCCTCTTGTAATAGTGGCTCCAGAACTGGAGGCAGTACTCCAGGTGGGGTCTCACCAGAGCTGAGTAGAGGGGGAGAATCCCCTCCCTTGCCCTGCTGGCCACACTTCTCCTGATGCAGCCCAGGATCTGATTGGCTTTCCGGGCTGCAAGTGCACACTGAGAGCTCCTGTTGAGCTTCTCCTCCAGCAGCACTCCCAAGTCACTGCCAAGCCTGGATTTGTTGCATAATAATAGCACTAGGGGGAATGGCTCCAAGCTAAAGGAGAGATTTAGATTAGACATCAGAAAGAAGTTCCTCCCCATGAGGGTGGTGAGACACTGGCACAGAGTTGCCCGGAGAGGTGGTGGAAGCCTCATCCCTGGAGGTTTTTAAGGCCAGGCTGGATGTGGCTCTGAGCAACCTGATCTAGTGGAGGGTGTCCCTGGCAGGGCGGTTGGAACTAGATAATCCTTGGGGTCTGTGGTGGTTTGAGCCTTAACGGGGACTTAAGAGCTCAGATGGGGGCTAGGCTAGGAATCCCTCCTCTGCTCCCCCCACTCCCCTATCCCAGTGGAGAGGAAAAGAAAGGGAAGGAGCAAATCCACCAAGAAATAATTTGGAGTCAGCTTGGAAGTAGAGAGGTAAAGAATAGTTTTAAACAATATATCTATGTGTGTGTGTAACAATAACAGGTAGGGTTCACAAGGGTAAGGAACAAGGATGGGTGGGAAAAGAGAAAGATGAAGTACAAAACCAGTCCTTTGCAAAGGCGTGGGGCGCAGCAGGGAGGACCACGTGGCAGAGAAGCAGGGGAACCAGCAGTCCTTGTCCAGGCAAAAGGCAGGGGGCCAAGAGACCTAATGGCTGCAGTATCCTCCTTTTTATAGCCTTGCTGGCCAGGGAGGGGGAGTGGAACAGGCTAATTTAGTTTCCCAGGGTGAAACCCCCTGCAGGGAGGGCAATACTCTCACAAGCCCTCCCCCCACCCTGCTTCCAGGATGGGCATTAACCCATCACAGGGTCTCTTCCAACCCTGACAGTGCTGTGATTCTCTTACCCAGTGAGACTTGTCACATTGAAGCAGCACTGCATTCAAACTGAGCTGCAATGCACTCAACTCCCAGTCCTCACTCCTGTTGCAGGGCATCACAGCTCAAGTTTGTGCTCTCACGGTTTGCTCCACTTGTTAAGACGTGTTGGGGCTGTGTTTTGTTGGCAAGGCTCACAAGCAGCATGTCACAGCAGCACAGCACAAAAGAAGAGTGTGGACAGCAAACGGCTTAGAGTTGGCCAAGAGCCTGCACACAGTTTTGACATTCTTATTTTGATTTTTCAAATATTCAGGGCTGAAGTAGAATGAAAGCAAGGTGGGGGTGAGATCTAAGGTGGAACAGCACAAAGCAGGACATCTGTGTAAGATGCTGCACTTTGGTCACAACAACCCCGTGTAGAGACAGAGTGGCTGGAGAGTGTCCAGGCAGAAAGGGACCTGGGGGTACAGGTTGATAGTAAGGTGAACCTGAGGCAGCAGTGTGCCCAGGTGGCCAAGAAGGCCAATGGCATCCTGGCCTGCATCAGGAATAGTGTGGCCAGCAGGAGCAGGGAAGTCATTGTGCCCCTGTACACCGCACTGGTTAGGCCACACCTTGAGTCCTGTGTCCAGTTCTGGGCCCCACAGTTTAAGAAGGACATTGAGACTCTTTAACATATCCAGAGAAGGGCAACAAAGCTGGGGAGAAGTCTGGAGCACAGCCCTGTGAGGAGAGACTGAGGGAGCTGGGGTTGCTTAGCCTGGAGAGGAGGAGGCTCAGGGGAGACCTTGTTGCTCACTACAACTACCTGAAGGGAGGTTGTAGCCAGGAGGGAGTTGGTCAAGCAGCAAGCAGCACCAGAACAAGAGGACAGAGTCTCAAACTGTGCCAGGAAACATTTAGGCTGGAGGTGAGGAGAAAGTTCTTCCTGGAAGGAGCGATTGGACATTGGAATGTGCTGCCCAGGGAGGAGGTGGAGTCACTGTCCCTGGAGGTATTCAGAGGGGATTGGACGTGGCACTTTTGGTTGGTCTCTTTTCCCAGGCAACCAGCACTAGAACAAGAGGACACAGTCTGAAGCTGTGCCAGGAGAGGTTTAGGCTTGAGGTGAGGAGTAAGTTCCTCACAGAGAGAGTTGTTAGCCTTTGGATTGGGCTGCCCAGGGAGGAGGTGGAGTCTTCATCCCTGGAGGAGTTCAAGAGGGGATTGGATGTGGCACTTGGTGCCATGGTTTAGTTAGTCCTGAGGTGTCGGGTGGGAGGTTGGACTTGATGATCTCTGAGGTCTTTTCCAATCTTATTGATTCTATGATTCTGACAAGGACAGCAAGATCAGCTAAACAGCCTGCTGTATGGTGTGCAGGTAGGATGGTTCCAGTTAATATAGAATTCTTTGTACAGTGAAACAAGCTCAGCTGGGAAGATCGTCAGCAGCTGCGGATAAAGCACTCAGTGATGAAGTTGTTCCAAACGTTCTTGCAGAGCAGAGGTTACTTGTCTCCTGGCAGGGAGTTGGACACACTCAGCATTATTTCTGCCTTTGTAATCTTGTGAATGACATCTCAGTGCTTTTGAGGGTCCAGCTCAGAAATCAATCTGTCTGGCAGAGAAAATTCTGCAGTGAGTTGTGGTAACATTTCCACTTCTGACGTGTGTGTATGCACAGCTGATGATATTCACAGGTTATGCAAGCAACCTACATATCACAGAACCAACCAGGTGGGAAGAGACCTCCAAGATCATCAAGTCCAACCAATCACCAAATCACATACTCCTGGTTTTCATGAATGAACAAGACTCAGGATATTTATACATCTGCATCAAATCCAGAATAGTAGGAGATAGGATAGGATAGGATAGGATAGGATAGGATAGGATAGGATAGGATAGAATAGAATAGATAGAATAGAATAGAATAGAATAGAATAGAATAGAATAGAATAGAATAGGAGTAGGATAGAGTAGGATAGGATAGGATAGGATAGGATAGGATAGGATAGGATAGGATAGGATAGGATAGGATAGGATAGGATAGGATAGGAGGATAGAATTAAACAGGTTGGAAAAGACCTTTGAGATCATCAAGTCCAACCTATCACCCAACACCAGCTAATCAACTAAACCATGGCACCAAGTGCATCATCCAGTCTCCTAAACACCTCCAGGGATGGTGACTCCACCACCTCCCTGGGCAGCACATTCCAATAGCCAATCTCTCTTTCTGGGAAGAACTTCTTCCTAACATCCAGCCTAAACCTCCCCTGGCACAGTTTGAGACTGTGTCCTCTTGTTCTGTTGGTAGTTGCCTGGGAAAAGAGACTAACCCCCACCTGGCTACAACCTCCCTTCAGGTAGTTGTAGACAGCAAGGTCTATCCTCAGCCTCCCCTCCCCAGGCTAAACAACCTCAGAGCAAGAAGGTCTCCCCTGAGCCACCCCTTCTCCAGGCAAAGCAACCCCAGCTCCCTCAGCCTCTCCTCATGGTCACTGAATTTGAACCAAATATGTTGTTATTTGAAGTCAATTTCCAGCAAACAGATTACTTGCCAGGAGATCTTTGTCCAGCTTTAAGGAAAATACTGTGTAAGGAAAGGTACACTGCCAATATAGTTCTCAGTGCTCTGGATTAAGCAGGTTCTGCCTGCTCATCTATCCTATGCGGCACTTATCGCTGTTAACTCAGTTTCCAGTCAGCTCTTAGACCTTAAAATGTTCATCAAAGGTCTGTTTCAGCAGTCCACAGTTCTTCAGAAGTTCAGATCAGCCATTTCATTCACTTGTCCTGAAGAATGGCTCCACCTGGCTGGCACCCTTTCATTCCCATCTGATGGCAAGCCAAGCACAAGCAGCCCATGATAAAATCTTTTCCTTTCTTGTTTGAGGACATTTTCCTGCTTTCCTGTGAAGGATCTTGGAGCTTGAATCAAGGAGAACGTTCCCTGGGGAGTTGCCATAGTAACTTGTGGTGAGGTTTTGTTGTTGTTGTGTAAGATTGAATATAAGTGAGCAAGAAATTACAGAGAAGGATTTTATACCTGAATTTGTCATCCATGCATAACACCAAAGCTGAACATGAGCCAGCAGTGTGCCCAGGTGGCCAAGAAGACCAATGGCATCCTGGCCTGCATCAGGAAGAGTGTGGCCAGCAGGAGCAGGGAAGTCATTGTGCCCCTGTATTCAGCACTGATTAGGCCACACCTTGAGTCCTGTGTCCATTTCTGGGGCTCTCAATTTAATAAGGATATTGAGACACTTGAATGTGTCCAGAGAAGGGCAACAAATATGGGGAGAGGTTTGGAGCACAGTCCTGTGAGGAGAGGCTGAGGGAGCTGGGGTTGCTTAGCCTGGAAGGAGGCTCAGGGGAGACCTTTTTGCTATCTATGACTACTTGAAGGGAGGCTGTAGCCAGGTGGGGGTTAGTCTCTTCTCCCAGGCCCTGCTTGTGGCCCTTCTCTGGACACCTTCTTGTAGCCCCCTTCAGGTACTGGAAGGCCACAATGAGGTCACCTGGGAGCCTTCTCTTCTCCAGACTGAACAGCCCCAACTCCTTCAGTCTGTCCTCATAGGAGAGGTGCTCCAGCCCTCTGATCCTCCTCGTGGCCCTTCTGTGGACACCTTCCAGCATGTCCACATCCCTCCTGTAATAGGGGCTCCAGAACTGGAGGCAGTACTCCAGGTGGGGTCTCACCAGGGCTGAGTAGAGGGGAAGAATCCCCTCCCTTGACCTGCTGGCCACACTTCTCCTGATGCAGCCCAGGATCTGATTGGCTTTCCGGGCTGCAAGTGCACATTGAGAGCTCCTGTTGAGCTTCTCGTCCACCAGCACCCCCAAGTCTCTCTCCTCAGGGCTGCTCCCTCTCTCCCTCTTTATCTTCTCTCTCTCCCCTTCTGATCCCTCCACTTTATTTATGTAATAAATAGTCTGGCTGTTGATATTTTGGCCCCGTTTGTGCCTCTCATTTCACACCAAGGGAATATTCCAAAGGACTGAGTCTCTTTCCCTCTCCAGACCGAGACAGCTTGGAAAATAACACCAGGTCTCATAGAACACACACAAGATTTTTTGGGGAAGTATCAGTATCAGTTCAGCCCTAAACATAATCTGCCAATTTGGAATGAAAACAGTGTTTGTTTTGAGAGAGGGTGTGATGGCCAAAGCATGCACCCAAACTCTCCCTAGTTATGAGCATCAAAGGGAGTCCGGGAAGTCTGGGATCAGGAAAGGGCATGAGAGCCAAGCTACCAGAAAGGTCATTTCCCTGAGAAATAACTCAAAAGCTCAGTGCTGGGAAAAAAATCAGACATTCCTGGGAGGCCAGCGGGGAAGGAGCACAGAACTGGGTTGTGCAAGGAGGGTGTGCAGGGACTCACAGCCCCTGGGTGGGGAGAGGAGGTGAGTGCCTGGCTCTAGGGTGAGATCCCTGCCAGTGCTTCCATCACAATCCTCTGTTCTCCCCCACCCCTTGACACCCTGGCAACAGCAGGACCTCAGACTGGGCTCCTTGACTCCCTGGCAACAGCAGGACCTCAGACTGGGCTCCTTGACACGGGCACAGAGAGGGGATGACCACCAGCCCCGGAGAGCAGGTGAGCACACATTGGGCATGCAATTTAGCGCTACCAAATGGCCCAGCCTAGCCCAGTTTAGTGCAGCTTCCAGACCAACATTTCCTGACACTGTTTAGTTCAGAAATAGGGAGAAAACTACATGGCAAGCAGAACTTGAGGCAACTCTCTGAAGGCTGGGTCGATGGCTCCCCTGCAGTGCAAAAGAGCTGACAGAGCTGCTGTCAAGTTTAGCCTGTCCCCAAGATAATGGCCTTCAATGCTGTATATATTATACATTTCTCTTTGCCTTGAAAACATGCTGTTTAAACAATTTAAAGTGTTACTTTAAAGTGACTTTAACAACTCCCCATGCTTGCACATGATATGCAGTGGCAGGTGGGTCTAGGCTTATGATGCTGCATGTTTTCTGCTTCTCCTCTGGGTATTTAGAAGTGATTTCCCCCATGGCTGATTTGCCTTCCCATCTTGGGGTGTTTGGCATGGAAACAACAGAACTGGCCAGGTTGAGAACAGGTTGGAAAGGGCTGGGGGGAGGATATATGGCTCTGAAAGTGATGTACATGGAAACCAAAAATTCCAAACCTGGGAGTTTTGGGGGAAGTTTTCAGCCTGGAGAAGAGGAGGCTCAGGGGAGACCTTATTGCTTTCTACAACTCCCTGAAGGGAGGCTGTAGCCAGGTGGGGGTTGGTCTCTTCTCCCAGGCAACCAGCACCAGAACAAGAGCCCCTCAGTTTAGGAAGGATGTTGACTTGCTGGAACATGTCCAGAGAAGGGCAATGAAGTTGGTGAGGGGTTTGGAACACAAGCCCTATGAGGAGAGGCTGAGGGAGCTGGGGTTGCTTAGCCTGGAGAAGAGGAGATTCAGGGGTGACCTTCTTGCTCTCTACAACTCCCTGAAGGGAGGTTGTAGCCAGGCAGAGGTTGGTCTCTTCTCCCAGGCAGCCAGCACCACAACAAGAGGACACAGTCTCAGGCTGCGCCAGGGCAGGTTTAGGCTGGATGTTAGGAAGAAGTTCCATACAGAGAGAGTGATTGCCCATTGGAATGGGCTGCCCGTGGAGGTGGTGGAGTCACCTTCATTGGAGGTGTTCAGGAGGAGACTGGATGGGGTGCTTGGTGCCATGGTTTAGTTGTTTAGGTGGGTTGGATTGGTTGATGTGATGGATGTGATGATCTTGAAGGTCTCTTCCAACCTGGTATTATGTATTGTATTGTAAGAGGACACAGTCTCAAGCTGCACCAGGAGAGGTTTAGACTGGATGTTAGAAACATGTTCTTCCCAGAAAGAGAGATTGGCCACTGGAATGTGCTGCCCAGGGAGGTGGTGGAGTCACCATCCCTGGGGGTGTTTAAGAAGAGACTGGATGGGGCACTTGGTGCCATGGTTTAGTTTATTAGATGGTGTTGGGTGAGAGGTTGGACTTGATGATCTTGGAGGTATTTTCCAATCTGTTCTATTCTATTCTATTCTATTCTATTCTATTCTATTCTATTCTATTCTATTCTATTCTATTCTATTCTATTCTATTCTATTCTATTCTATTCTATTCTATTCTATTCTGTTCTGTTCCGTTCCGTTCCGTTCCGTTCCGTTCCGTTCCGTTCGTTCTGTTCCATTCCATTCCATCCGTTCCATTCCATTCCATTTCATTCCATTCCATTCCAATGTTTTACTCCTTTTTATGTCTCTAAAAATGAGGTAGAGAGATAAAAAGAGAGTCCAGATTTTTATGCCAAAGCTTGTGGTGCTGCCATGGAGCTGCTCTGTCTACCAATGCAATTTTTTTCAGCTTCTATAACTATGTTTCTGGTGTATTGCTTACCTTCCGGTGTCAAATCATAGAATCATAGAATTAATAAGGTTGGAAAAGACCTCAGAGATCATCAAGTCCAACCTGTCACCCAAGACCTCAGGACTAACTAAACCATGGCTTCCAGTGCCATGTCCAATCCATTTTTTAACCCCTCCAGTGATGGTGACT
Organism: Picus viridis; assembly: GCA_033816785.1. Lineage (NCBI taxonomy): Eukaryota > Metazoa > Chordata > Aves > Piciformes > Picidae > Picus > Picus viridis. The sequence goes on along the minus strand of CM066566.1, from coordinate 88,267,149 downwards.
CCACCACCTCCCTGGGCAGCACATTCCAATGGCCAATCTCTCTGGGAAGAACTTTCTCCTCACCTCCAGCCTAAACTTCCCCTGGTGCAGCTTGAGACTGTGTCCTCTTGTTCTGGTGCTGGTTGTCTGGGAGAAGAGACCAACTCCCACCTGGCTACAACCTTCTTTTCAGGGAGTTGTAGAGAGCAAGGTCACCCGTGAGCCTCCTCTTCTCCAGGCTAAGCAACCCCAGCTCCCTCAGCCTCTCCTCATAGGGCTTGTGCTCAAGGCCTCTCCCCAGCCTCGTTGCCCTTCTCTGGACACGTTCAAGTGTCTCAATGTCCTTCTTAAATTGAGGGACCCAGAACTGAACACAGTATTCAAGTGTGGCCTAACCTGTGCTGAGTCCAGGGGTAGAATGACTTCCATGCTCCTGATGGCCACACTATTCCTTATGCAGGGAGACACCACAGCTGTCTGTAGGAACTGACTGATTTTGCTTGTTCAGCCAAAGAACTTTAATTCTGACCTTGACTTTTGGTTGTAACTCTGTGCATTTTGTGTTCCTAGCTCTTTTGGTCCTGATCAAATTTCTGCAGTCCTGGAAGAAGCTTTTTCAGATGGTCCTCCTCAACTAAAGAAAAGCTATGTCTGGGTTTGATCTGACAAGTCAGGACGTGCAGTCTACAGAGCCTGAGGCAGACTGTGTCATTCCCGGATAAAGCTGAGTGACGAAGTGTTTGTCTATATTGATGGTAAATGGGTGAAAGAGATCTACTGCCAGCCACCCTCAGCTACTCACTGGGAACTCTTCAGCAAGAAGGCACAGAATGAGTGGAGCATCTGGGAGGAGAACATAGCACTCCGAGAGGAAAACCGAGTCCTCCAGATGCAGAACAGGATGCTCTGGGAAGAAAACAAGGCTCTGCAATGTCTCCAGCCACAGAACGAAGCTATCCAGGTTGCTTACACTGATGTCATTCAGCAAGGCCTCCAGAAGGAAAATAAGCTGTTCCCATTCTTCCAAGAGAGGAACATAGGCTTTCAGGTCAATTCAGGCAACAAAGCTCTTCAGGTGGTCCAGGAATATAACAGAGTCTTGGAGGATTTCCAACAGGACACCCAACCAACCCCCACCATCTGGAAAGAACAAGAAGCTATCACAGTCCATGAAGGAAGCAAAGATGTCTACTCAGACCTTCAGGAGGACACTGATACCAGCACAGATGTGGAAGAAGATAAGCCTGGCCCAGCTGCCCCGTGTAAACATGGAGCTAAAAAGCAAAACTCTAGTCCAACCCAGTATCAGCCCAAGTCCACCTCAAGCATGCAGAGTGAGCATGAAATTATCCAGGTTCTCCGGGACTTACACCAATTGCTCCACATCTTCCTGAAAGGGAACCATCTCCCTGGGAAGAAACAGGACTGCAACACTCTCTGCAGTGGGAGGAGATCCTTCCAAGATGATCACAAAAAACTGAAGCAACAGCTGAATGCAGTGAAAAATACCGTGTCAGACATGAAGGCTCAAATGGAGATGTTGGAAAAGGAGCTCATTGCCATCACTTCTCCACTGTACAAAGAAGCAGAACATCAGCTGGCAACTGAGTATTAGCTTGGAGATATGTGAAGCTTGGTGCTAAGACCTGCTAGTTCAATTTCCTGGAAAGATTTTGTTCATCTTTCAGGGAACCTAATAAAATCCAAGTAGAGCCTGAAGATGTCTGAGGAACATCATGCTATTCTGAAATTTTCTTGTGTTAGAAGTTCTTCACAGAAAGAGAGATTGGTCACTGGGGAAAGGGCTGCCCAGGCAGGTGGTGGAGTCACCATCACTGCAGGATTGGACGTGGCACTTGGAGCCATGGTTTAGTTAGTCCTGAGGTGTTGGGTGATAGGTTGAACTTGATGATCTCAAAGGTCTTTTCCAACCTGGTTAATTCTATTCTAGTCTATTCTCCAAGCAGAAAAGAAGACCAATGGCATCCTGGCCTGCATCAGGAACAGTGTGGCCAGCAGGAGCAGGGAGGTCATTCTGCCCCTGTACACTGCACTGGTTAGGCCACACCTTGAGTCCTGTGTCCAGTTCTGGGTCTCTCCGTTTAGGAAAGATGTTGTCTTGCTGGAAGGTGTCCAGAGAAGGGCAACAAAGTTGGGGAGGGGTTTGGAACACAAGGCCTATGAGGAGAGGCTGAGGGAGCTGGGGTTGCTTAGCCTGGAGAAGAGGAGACTCAGGGGTGACCTTATTGCTCTCTCCAACTCCCTGAAGGGAGGTTGTAGCCAGGCAGAGGTTGGTCTCTTCTCCCAGGCAGCCAGCACCAGAACAAGAGGACACAGTCTCAGGCTGCACCAGGGCAGGTTTAGGCTGGATGTTAGGAAGAAGTTCTATACAGAGAGAGTGATTGCCCATTGGAATGGGCTGCCCAGGGAGGTGGTGGAGTCACCATCATTGGAGGTGTTCAGGAGGAGACTTGATGGGGTGCTTGGTGCCATGGTTTAGTTGATTAGGTGGGTTGGATTGGTTGATGGGTTGGACGCGATGATCTTGAAGGTCTCTTTCAACCTGGTGTATTGTATTGTATTGTACTTTATTCTATTCTACTCTATTCTATTCTATTCTATTCTACTCTATTCTATTCTACTCTACTCTACTCTACTCTACTCTACTCTACTCTACTCTACTCTACTCTACTCTACTCTACTCTATTCTATTCTATTCTGTGGAAGATGGGTACTTCCTTAAAAGGAAGATCCCAACTGTGAGTTGAATTGGGATACTTGATGGTCCCTTTCCTTCTTCTGGCTGCTCAAGTTCAGTGACTGAACTGTGTCTTCTGCCATGCCTTAGCCTTCCCTTTTCCACACAGGGTAAGCAGTGGATCATGGAAAACGTAGCCTTGCAGAGGAGACAGGGCCATGAAAGACAACAGGATACAAACCCCTGCCCTGTGCTTGCCTTGTATATGCAGTTTTGCTCTTTCCTTTTCCCAGTCCAACACTCCCTCTTCAGCTGTTGGCTCTTCCTCAGAAAAGAATCCATTTCTTGCCTCAGAATATAACAGGACCACAAAGCAAACGTTGCCCACCAGAACCACATGTCCCCCTCTGCCTTGGTTATTTGCAAATGACCTTAATCATTTTGTACCTTAATTAGGCTTAATTATTTTCAATGGTCTTGTTTTGATACACTTAATAATCCTACTGATTTCAAGTGAGATTATTATTGGCTGACAAATGGCACTTCTAGGATGCAGTGTGTGTAGGAAAGACTACAGTGTCTCATTTACAGCTCACAGCTGACAGGAAAATTCCTGTAGCCTTTGATGGCCTTTTTGGACCAACATGTTCTCTGTGGCTAGGAATTAAGAATGTCTTTGCAAACAAGCACTTGTAGTTATGGAGCCAACAGCTCTCTTCTAGCCTGGAGGAGCATTGATATTTCTAGCTCCATCACAGGACAAGGCAAAGAACAGTGCCCTGTCCCTGTGTACCAGATGCCCCTGGGCAGATCTGGGAGTGTGAGCTTTGTGGTGGGTTGAAATCTTCCTCCAGACTTGGAGATTTGAAAATAGGACCACAGGTACTGCAATAACTTGCTGTCACATGCTGAGGACTGGGCATGCTGCAAGGCTAAGCACCTTGAATACTGAGTCCAGTTCTGGGCCCCACAGTTTAGGAAAGATGTTCAGTTCCTGGAACGTGTCCAGAGAAGGGCAGTAAAGCTGGGGAGGGGTTTGGAGCACAGCCCTGTGAGGAGAGGCTGAGGGAGCTGGGGCTGCTTAGCCTGGAGAAGAGGAGGCTCAGGGGACACCTTCTTGCTCTCTACAACTCCCTGAAGGGAGGCTGTAGCCAGGTGGGGGTTGGTCTCTTCTTGAAACTGTGTCCTCCTGTTGTGGTGCTGGCTGCCTGGGAGAAGAGATAATAGAAGCTAACAACAACAAGCTCAATGGCAGAGGCTGTGGCTCGAGGGCTGCTCTCTCGAGCAAGTACAGAGGCAAAGTGAAAGAGGGGGCAACTCCTTTACCAACAGGGGTGATACTTACAGACTCCTCGAGGCTGGGTTTGACCAAGGGGCACTCTCATAGACAGCTGGCTTCAGCCTATAGGAAGCGTGAAGCTGGGATTATGCCACACTTGGTGTTTGCACAAGCACTGCATGTGCTGGGTGCGTGCTGGCCTGGCTAATGCCTTGGCTTTTGTCTTCCTCCTGAGGGAGGGGAAACCTGTCCACATGCTGGGACAAGGTCTAGTATCTGGGCAGAATGTGCCTTCACCACATCTACTCTACTCTACTCTATTCTATTCTGAAGTGGCACAAACTCAGGAGCACGTGGTGCCAGTCCCAGCCCTTGGCTTTGCTTTCTGTGAGATGCTTTCATTAAGCTGCTGACTCAGATCTCTCCATTGGGAGGGGAAATTATTACTTTGAGAATAAAACTGAGTTAGTCTGTGCAGAGCTTAACTGCCAGGAACACATGTGAGTATCCTCAGGGGAAAACACTACTTCTCCTGAATACTAATGGTGTTTCTGGAGGGAGTTTGGGTTTTGTGAGCCCTTCATGCACTGATCATTGCTGTGGATCTTTGAATATCCTGTTTATAAAAAGCCTCTCCCTGGTGTCTATTTTCTGACTTCTCTCAATAAGAAGCTGGATTGACTCATGCCTTACATGCCTTACATGCCTTATGTTAGTCAGTTAGAGGGTAGAAAGGCTCTGAGGGACCTCGACCGACTGGACAGATGGGCGGAGTCCAATGGGATGACATTCAACAAGTCCAAGTGCCGGGTGCTGCACTTTGGCCACAGCAACCCCATGCAGAGCTACAGGCTGGGGTCAGAGTGGCTGGAGAGCTGCCAAACAGAGAGGGATCTGGGTGTGCTGATCGACACCCGCCTAAACATGAGCCAGCAGTGTGCCCAGGTGGCCAAGAGGGCCAATGGCATCCTGGCCTGTATTAAGAATAGTGTGGCCAGCAGGAGCAGGGAGGTCATTGTGCCCCTGTACTCTGCATTGGTTAGGCCACACCTTGAGTACTGTGTCCAGTTCTGGGCCCCTCAGTTTAAGAAGGACATCGAGACACTTGAACGTGTCCAGAGGAGGGCAACAAGGCTGGGGAGAGGCCTTGAGCACAGCCCTGTGAGGAGAGACTGAGGGAGCTGGGGTTGTTTAGCCTGGAGAAGAGAAGGACCAGGGGTGACCTCATTGCCCTCTACAACTACCTGAAGGGTGGTTGTGGACAGGAAGGGTTGGTCTCTTCTCCCAGGCAACCAGTACCAGAACAAGGGGACACAGTCTCAAGCTGTGCCAGGGGAGGTTTAGACTTGAGGTGAGGAGGAAGTTCTTCACTGAGCGAGTCATTCGTCATTGGAATGGGCTGCCCGGGGAGGTGGTGGAGTCGCCGTCCCTGGAGGTGTTCAAGAGGAGACTGGACATGGCACTTGGTGCCATGGTCTAGTTGTGAGGTCTGTTGGGATGGGTTGGACTTGATGATCCTTGGGGTCTCTTCCAACCTTGGTTATACTGTGATACTGTGATACTGTGATACATGTATCTCAAGTCTGTCATGTGCTGAGATAACAATGTCTGTAATGATGGCCCAGTGCTTCATCTTGCAGAGGACTGTAGAACAGAATAGAGTAGAATAGAATAAAGTAGAAATAGAATAGAATAGAATAGAATAGAATAGAATAGAATAGAATAGAATAGAATAGAATAGAATAGAATAGAATAGAATAGAATAGAAGAATAGATAGACTAGACTAGGATAGAATAGAATTAACTAGGATAGGTTGAAAAGACCTTTGTGATCATCAAGTCCAACCTATCACCCAACACCATCTAATCAACTAAACCATGACACCAAGCACCCCATCCAGTCTCTTCCTAAACACCTCCAGGGATGGTGACTCCACCACCTCCCTGGGCAGCACATTCCAATGGTCAATCTCTCCTTCTGGGAAGAATTTCTTCCTAACATCCAGCCTAAACTTCCCCTGGCACAGCTTGAGACTGTGTCCTCTTGTTCTGGTGCTGGTTGCCTGGGAGAAGAGACCAACCCCCACCTGGATACAACCTACCTTCAGGGAGTTGGAGACAGCAAGAAGGTCTCCCTGAGCCTCCTCTTCTCCAGGCTAAGCAACCCCAGCTCCCTCAGCCTCTCCTCACAGGGCTGTGCTCCAAACCCCTCCCCAGCTCTGTTGCCCTTCTCTGGACACCTTCCAGCACTCAACATCCTTCCTAAACTGGGGGGCCCAGAACTGGACACAGGACTCAAGGTGTGGTCTAACCAGTGCTGAGTCCAGGGGCAGAATGACTTCCCTGCTCCTGCTGGCCACACTGCTCCTGATGCAGGCCAGGATGCCATTGGCCTTCTTGACTGTGTGGGCACACTGCAGGCTCATGTTCAGCCCCAGTCCCCCCAGGTCTCTTTCTGCCTGGCTGCTCTCCAACCCCTGTGACCCCAGCCTGTAGCACTGCCTGGGGTTGCTGTGGCCAATGTGCAGAACCCGGCACTTGGATGTGTTCAATCTCATGCCCTTGGACTCTGCCCATCTGTCCAGCCTGGCAAGGTCTCTCTGCAGAGTTCTCCTGTTTTATAAGCAAACTCTCAAAGTCCCAGAAGACACTAACTCTCCAGTTTGTGCTTATTTGGATACAAACATGACAGAGTTGATGACAGTGGTGGAAGAACGCTTCTGGATGATGGCAGAAAAGAAGGTGACCATGAGTATTGTTTGGTCTACACGTCCATCACTGTGTCTTATCAGTCTCCATCCTGGGTGGGTGCTGCTGAGAAGAGCTAGGCCCACAGCTGTTGCAGCCTACCTGAAGTACAAATAGAGCAAAAAGCATCAGCAGGTATTTACAGGAGCAACTCATTCATTACTGCAACATTTAGGCAGGTTTGGGCAGAAGAATTTCCAGCCTGGAAATTGATAGCTATTCTGGTTTGAAATGGGTGGATGTCCTTCTTAAGCTGGACAGTTTACCTTTTTCAGAGAGACATGCTTTCTGTCTCTGTCCTTCTTATTGCTGCTGATTAGCTCCTTATTTTCACACTACTCATTTGTCAGCACTATTTTTGGACAGCTGGGGTTTTTTTGTCAAGGTCACCATCAGCCTATTGCTTCCCTGTAAATTGGACTATTGCCTGTAGCTGGGCTCTGTGCAAATGCTGAGTTTCCTGTTGTTCCTTATGAGACAGTCTAACACAGCTGGTTTTGTACTATCTTCATCTAATACCTACCCTGGCCTTTTGTGCTGGTTTTAGCAGCCCCACCACATCCCACCATCTCTACATTGCAATTTAGGAAAATTTTCAAAGTGATTCAAGCTTCCTTCAGGCCTGGTTTGTTCCTTTTAACTGCTGAAGAGAGTGTTCCCAAAGTTTTACTTGTGATTTCCTGAAGCTGGGAAAGCTCTTCAAGCCCCACGCAGTGCTACAGGCTGGGGTCACAGTGGCTGGAGAGCAGCCAGGCAGAGGGACCTGGGGGGACTGGTTGATAGCTGGCTGAACATGAGCCAGCAGTGTGCCCAGGTGGCCAAGAAGGCCAATGGCATCCTGGCCTGGATCAGGAATAGTGTGGCCAGCAGGAGCAGGGAAGTCATTGTGCCCTGTACTCAGCACTGGTTAGGCCACACCTTGAGTCCTGTGTCCAGTTCTGGGCCCCCCAGTTTAGGAAAGATGTTGAGCTGATGGAAGGTGTCCAGAGAAGGGCAACAAAGGTGGGGAGAGGTTTGGAGCACAGCCCTGTGAGGAGAGGCTGAGGGAGCTGGGGTTGCTTAGCCTGGAGAAGAGGAGGCTCAGGGGAGACCTTCTTGCTCGCTACAACTCCCTGAATGGAGGTTGTAGCCAGGTGGGGGTTGGTCTCTTCTCCCAGGCAACCAGCACCAGAACAAGAGGACACAGTCTCAAGCTGTGCCAGGGGAAGTTTAGGCTGGATGTTAGGAAGAAATTCTTCCCAGAAAGAGAGATTGGCCATTGGAATGTGCTGCCCAGGGAGGTGGTGGTAGGTGGGTTGGATTGGTTGATGGGTTGGACGCGATGATCTCGAAGGTCTCTTCCAACCTGGTGTATTGTATTGTATTGTATTGTATTGTATTGTATTGTATTGTATTAATGAAGAGGTTGAGGGCTGTGTCCAAACGACCCAGCAAGACAGATCGAAGTCCCTGCCCTTCTGGGTCAAAAGAAGGATAAATAATTCAGACTTGCTTCAGAGCTTTGGATTCTACATCCATGTTTGCCTGGTCATCTATGTTTTCCAGGCAGCCAAGAGGGCCAATGGCATCCTGGCCTGCATCAGGAAGAATGTGGCCAGCAGGAGCTGGGAGGTCATTGTGCTCCTGGACTCAGCACTGGTTAGGCCACACCTTGAGTCCTGTGTCCAGTTCTGGGCCCCTCAGTTTAGGAAGGATGTTGACTTGCTGGAGCGTGTCCAGAGAAGGGCAACAAAGTTGGGGAGGGGTTTGGAACACAAGCCCTGTGAAGAGAGGCTGAGGGAGCTGGGGTTGCTTAGCCTGGAGAAGAGGAGACTGAGGGGTGACCTTAATGCTCTCTACAACTACCTGAAGGGAGGTTGTAGCCAGGTGGATGTTGGTCTCTTCTGCCAGGCAGCCAGTACCAGAACAAGAGGACACAGTCTCAAGCTGCGCCAGGGCAGGTTTAGGCTGGACATTAGGAGGAAGTTCTATACAGAGAGAGTGATTGCCCATTGGAATGGGCTGCCTGGGGAGGTGGTGGGGTCACCGTTGTTAGAGGTGTTCAGGAGGAGACTTGATGGGGTGCTTGGTGCCATGATCTAGTTGTTTGTTGGGTTGGAAGCGATGAATCTTGAAGGTCTCTTCCAACCTGTTTTATTATTATTATTATTATTATTATTATTATTATTATTATTATTATTATTATTGTCTCGGTCCTCTCTGTCTTCAAAATCTGGTTGAGGTAGATATTCATCAAAGCTCTCCTAGCCATCAGAGTTGGCATGTATCATTCTCTAGCAGATGCTTCTGTCTGAGTTAGCCAGCCATGCATCCTGAGACAGTGGGGAGAAGCAGGTCTGGGGCATCTCAGGCTAAAGGAAATATTTAATATGGGTTAGACAACTCACCACCTAAAAGCACAAAATGTCTCCACTGACTGTATGCCTGAGACTCTCACAGAGGTAGCATCAGTGCCTCTGTAACCAGATGAGATGAATCCCAAGCCCAGCAAGCTGGGCACTGTCACACAAACAGTAGTGACTAATACCTGACATTCTGCAGCAGGGGATCTTTAGGCTGGATGTTAGGCCACTGGAATGGGCTGCCCAGGGAGGTGGTGGAGTCACCATCACTGGAGGTGTTTAAGAAGAGACTGGATGGGGTGCTTGGAGCCATGGTTTAGTTGATTGGAATGTGTTGGGTGATAGGTTGGACTTGATGATCTCAAAGGTCTTTTCCAATCATGTTAATTCCCTCCCCTCCCCTCCCCTCCCCTCCCCTCCCCTCCCCTCCCCCCCTCCCTCCCCTCCCTCCCCTCCCCTCCCCTCCCTCCCCTCCCCTCCCCCTCCCCTCCCCTTCCCTTCCCTTCCCTTCCCTTCCCCTTCCCTTCCCTTCCCTTCCCTTCCCTTCCCTTCCCTTCCTTCCTTTCCTTCCCTTCCCTTCCCTTCCCTTCCTTCCCTTCCCTTCCCTTCCCTTCCCTTCCCTTCCTTCCCTTCCCTTCCCTTCCCTTCCCTTCCCTTCCCTTCCCTTCCCTTCCCTTCCCTTCCCTTCCCTTCCTTCCCTTCCCTTCCTTCCCTTCCCTTCCCTTCCCTTCCCTTCCCTTCCCTTCCCTTCCCTTCCCTTCCCTTCCCTTCCCTTCCCTTCCCTTCCCTTCCCTAACCTTCCCTTCCCTTCCCTTCCCTTCCCTTCCCTTCCCTTCCCTTCCCTTCCCTTCCCTTCCCTTCCCTTCCTTCCCTTCCCTTCCCTTCCCTTCCCTTCCCTTCCCTTCCCTTCCCAAACCTTCCCAAACCTTCCCAAACCTTCCCAAACCTTCCCAAACCTTCCCCTTCCCTTCCCTTCCCAAACCTTCCCTTCCCTTCCCAAACCTTCCCTTCCCTTCCCAAACCTTCCCTTCCCTTCCCTTCCCTTCCCTTCCCAAACCTTCCCAAACCTTCCCAAACCTTCCCAAACCTTCCCAAACCTTCCCTTCCCAAACCTTCCCTTCCCTTCCCAAACCTTCCCTTCCCAAACCTTCCCTTCCCAAACCTTCCCAAACCTTCCCAAACCTTCCCAAACCTTCCCTTCCCTTCCCAAACCTTCCCTTCCCAAACCTTCCCTTCCCTTCCCTTCCCTTCCCTTCCCAAACCTTCCCTTCCCAAACCTTCCCTTCCCTTCCCTTCCCAAACCTTCCCTTCCCAAACCTTCCCTTCCCTTCCCAAACCTTCCCTTCCCAAACCTTCCCTTCCCAAACCTTCCCAAACCTTCCCTTCCCTTCCCAAACCTTCCCTTCCCTTCCCAAACCTTCCCTTCCCTTCCCTCTCTATTCTATTCTATTCTATTCTATTCTATTCTATTCTATTCTATTCTATTCTATTCTATTCTATTCTATTCTATTCTATTCTATTATTCTATTCTATTCCATTCCACTCCATTCCACTCCATTCCATTCTATCCTATCCTATCTATCCTATCCTATCCTATCCTATCCTATCCTATCCTATCCTATCCTTTCCCTTTCTGAATTACAAAGCCCTTTTCATGAGCGTCTCTGGGACAGGTCTGAGCAGTCTCCTCCCATGTTACCTATTGAGCTCAGAAGCTGTCGCTGCTGTTTGAAGGTCTCACCAATTCCTGCCATCTAAAGGCTCACAGATCTGTCTGATGATCACTGGCCAGGTAGGACACATGGTGTTTCCAAATCTGTATCTGCAGGTGACCCCACACTTGACAAAGGTGCCTTCCAGTGCCAGTGTTGCTGAAATAGTACTGTGAAGCTCAATTAGCTAATGGCACAGAGCTTCAGAGAGCACCAGGGCTGGGAGGCAGCACTCCGTGCCAAGTGTTGTTGAGACGATTACCACATCCCAGTGTATCACTAGAGGCACCCATTGTTCACGAGCTCTACCTGGTACCAGCTTCCCCAGACCATGTCCTTTCATTTTTGTACATGCACAAAGGCATCTTGGCAAGCAGTGGCATTTTTGTCATGCCACAGGCATCTAAGATGGAGCCCACCTAAGCCAGAGAAGGTGCAGGAACTCATATGCCCAGCGTGCCTGCACAAAACAACATGCTTAGCAAAAAGGGCCTCACCTGGAGCATCAAATCTTCTTCCCAAGTTCACATGCAGTGCCCCTGTGACACTGTTGGCATTTGGGGACAGGTATCTGGTGGCAGAATTTCACTCAGACCACAGAATCACAGAATTTCAGGGGCTGGAAGGGACCTCAAAAGATCAGAGAATCATAGAATCAATAAGGTTGGAAAAGATCTCAGAGATCATCAAGTCCAGCCTGGCACCCAACACCTCAGGACTAACTAAACCATGGCTTCAAGTGCCACATCCAATCCCCTCCTGAACACCTCCAGTGATGGTGACTCCACCACCTCCCTGGGCAGCATATTCCAATGGTTAACAACTCTCTCTGTGAATAACTTTCTCATCACCTCAAGCCTAAACTTCCCCTGGTGCAGTTTGAGACTGTGTCCTCTTGTTCTGGTGCTGGTTGCCTGGGGGAAGAGACCAACCCCCACCTGCCTACAACCTCCCTTCAGGGAGTTGGAGAGAGCAAGAAGGTCTCCCCTGAGTCTCCTCTTCTCCAGGCTAAGCAACCCCAGCTCCCTCAGCCTCTCCTCACAGGGCTTGTGCTCGAGGCCATCATCTAGTCCAACCCCCCATTTATTTCACCTTCAAGATTTCTTCAGGAGATAAAAATAGACATGGTTAGTCCTGCCTGAAATGTATTCTTGATCTGTCCTTCACCTTAATATGCACTTGCAATTATGCTGATGTTAGCAGAGATGAAGCAGACCGATGTCTGCCATCACCAACTGGCCTGTGTAGTGAAAGCCACTCAGCTCCCTTCAAGCTCCATCCTGCAGTGACCATTTCTTTCTCTGCATCTGGACTAGCATCTCAGGAGCTAGAGACATGCTGTGATGTCCAGGACTAATATGGAAATTAACAAGGCAAGACCAGCAGCAGAACAAGAGGACACAGTCTCAAGCTGTGCCAGGGCAAGTTTAGGCTGGAGGTGAGGAGAAAGTTCTTCCCAGAAAGAGAGCTTGGCCATTGGAATGTGCTGCCCAGGGAGGTGGTGGAGTCACCGTCCCTGGAGGTGTTCAAGAGGGGATTGGACGTGGCACTTGGTGCCATGGTTTAGTCATGAGGTCTGTGGTCACAGGCTGCACTTGATGATCTTTGAGGTCTCTTCCAGCCTTGGTGATTCTGTGTTGCATGAGTGTTGCATGACCTCCTTTTTACCACAGATGGAAAGGTGATGCTGCGCTGTGCTTCAGATGCGGTTAGAGTCACAGACAGGGCAGATGATGTCGGTAGAGCAGTGGAGAAGGGCAGGGGATGAGAGATTAGGGCACCAGAGCATAACCACCTCTCTTTGTGTGGAAGAAGAACATATATCTGGGGTTATTAACCTTGGTTAAGACCCCTCAATTCACTCTTTGCTTGGAGCAAGGCAGCACAACTCTCGTCCATGCCGGTGGGCATGTCACAACCCCTTTGGGTCCCTCTAGGCAGGTGGTTTCTCCCTGGTAGAGCTTTTCAACAGCACTTGAAGTGAATTTAAAACATGTAGTGCTGGAAATGACAAGCACCATATAAATTCTTGCAGCCACATCTCCTTCTTAAGTTTCCCTGGAGAGAGCAGCTTTAATACCGACAGTGCCGTCTCTGCTTTGGGGCGCAGCCACAGGACAGACCTTAATGCTTTCCCCCTGCCTTTGTAAATGTAACTAAATTAATTTGATTTATATGGCTAATAAACAGGCACTTCTGTCCCCCTGCTCTCGGACACAGTTGTCGAAGGGACTCTTCCTGCAGCCACCTTTGCTCCAGTGGAAAAAGAATTGTTTAAAGGGATAACTGTCCTAATCGCCTCACGTCTTAATTCCGGGTCTGTTTTCCAGGGAATAGCTAACGCTTGTCATAACGAGATCAGTCGTTCTCTCTGGGGACGCAGCCACCTTCTTCCTGGAAGGCTTTTGCTGCCAAGAGGATGTGCGTGGCAGCCGAGAGCAGCAGCGCCGGCGAAAAGCCCAGCTGACGCCACATGTTTCTGACCGCGATACAGCTCGCTCCCCAGGGGCGAGCGGAGCCTGACCTCGGCGCAGCCAGCAGAGATCAGGGCTGGGAGCTCTCAGCCTGGGATTTAGCTCTGCTGCTTTACACTGAAGGGAAAGCTCCCAGAGTCTGATCTCCAAGATGTTTCCAGCAAAACACCATCAACAGAAGTGTTTGAGACTGGATGGGGCACTTAGTGCCATGGTTTAGTTGATGTGATGGTGTTGGGTGATAGGTAGGGCTCGAGGATGATGAAGGTCTTTTCCAGCCAGGTTAATTCTGTTCTGTTCTGTTCTATTCTATTCTATTCTATTCTATTCTATTCTATTCTATTCTATTCTATTCTATTCCATTCTACTCCATCCTATCCTATTCTATCCTATCCTATCCTATCCTATCCTATCCTATCCTATCCTATCCTATCCTATCCTATCCTACCCTACCCTACCCTATCCTATCCTATCCTATCCTATCCTATCCTATCCTATCCTATCCTATCCTATCCTATCCCTGTCCCTATCCCTGTCCCTATCCCTATCCCTATCCCTATCCCTATCCCTATCCCTATCCTTATCCCTATCCCTATCCCTATCCCTATCCCTATCCCTATCCCTATCTCTATCCCTATCCCTATTGAGGGCAACTCTTTTTGAGTTAAACGTCTCTTAGCCTGGAGAAGAGGAGACTCAGGGGTGACCTTATTGCTCTCTACAACTACCTGAAGGGAGGTTGCAGACAGGCAGAGGTTGGTCTCTTCTCCCAGGCAGCCAGCACCAGAACAAGAGGACACAGTCTCAGGCTGTGCCAGGGGAGGTTTACACTGGATGTTAGGAAGAAGTTCTATACAGAGAGAGTGATTGCCCACTGGAATGGGCTGCCCAGGGAGGTGGTGGAGACACCATCACTGGAGGTGTTCAGGAGGAGGCTTGATGGGGTGCTTGGTGCCATGATCTAGTTGTTTGGGTGGGTTGGACTGGTTGATAGGTTGGACGTGATGATCTTGAAGGTCTCTTCCAACCTGGTGTATTGTATTGTATTGTATTGTATTGTATTGTATTGTATTGTATTGTCTCAACTTGACAACATCCCTCTGCTGGCAGCAGTGGCTGAGGGGGAGTTCCCAGGGTGATTTGTGTGTAATAGCGCCGAGACTAAAACTGCATGCCTAGCTAATCACGGCACATCAAAGAGTCAGGCGGCGATTCGAGGCTTGACTGCTTTTGGCTTTTTCAAGGGCTCAGTGTTTCAATTGCGTTTCTTACCTAAAGATTCTGAGCCCCGCAGTAAGACCGAGAGCTCAACACAAAACCTAAAAGAAGGTTATCAAGACCATCCTGACTATATCTGGACGCGGTACTGAAAAACAAACCACTCCTGTGGACCTTTCGCCGGCAATTAGCTAGCAGGCAGCAAACCTCTCCCTCCTGAGCCCTAACCACCAAGCGATCGCCCTCAATCAAGGAAAGCCTCACCGAGCAGATGAGCCCTGACCTGCAGCCTCGGGGTCACTGTGCTGCAGCTCCGGAGGTCTTGAGGGGCTTTCTTGCAGGACACAGGCTACATTTTAAATGGCACCTTGCAGAAGCCCTGGATGGCTAACGCCGAAGCCTCGGCGTGCTCGAAACCCATCCCTGCCGCACGACCTGGGGACGGCCCGCCCCCTGCTCGCCTTCTTGCTTCCTTTATGAACATTTAAAGGCATCAAATGATCAGCTGACTCTTCTGGTGCTATTTCACCTCTCTGTATGAAGGCAGCCTGTCAGAGACACTTGCCTTAATTACTCAGCAACCCCACTGAGATTCATTTCTCTCCAGGGTTAAAATACGCCAGGCGGTGAACGTGCAAAGCAAATGATTGCATTAAAAGTATGCCAGAAGGACTATCAACATTTGATGTGTGCAACACCCCTGCTTGAATGATTTGGAAAGGTGGCTGTGATATATTCCATTTAATTATATCTTTTGATGGTTGCATAAATGTGGTCTCTCTGAGACCTTCTTGCTCTCTACAACTACCTGAAGGAGGTTGCAGCCAGGTGGGGGTTGGTCTCTTCTCCCAGGCAACCAGCACCAGAACAAGAGGACACAGTCTCAAGATGCACCAGGGGAGGTGGTGGAGGCAGCATCACTGCAAGTGTTTAAGAATGGAATGGAATGGAATGGAATGGAATGGAATGGAATGGAATGGAATGGAATGGAATGGAATGGAATGGAATGGAATGGAATGGAATGGAATGGAATGGAATGGAATGGAATTAACCAGGTTGGAATAGACCTCAGAGATCAGCAAGTCCAACCTATCACCCAACACCATCTAATCAGCTAAACCATGGCACCAAGCACCCCATCCAGACTCTTCTTGAACACCTCCAGTGATGGTGACTCCACCACCTCCCTGGGCAGCACATTCCAACGGCAAATAACTCTTTCTATGAAGAACTTCTTCCTAACATCCAGCCTAAACCTCCCCTGGCACAGCTTGAGACTGTGTCCTCTTGTTTTGTTGGTGCTTGCCTGGGAGAAGAGACCAACCCCCACCTGGTTGCAACCTGTCCCTTCCCTGGACACCTTCCAGCAACTCAACATCTTTCCTAAACTGAAGGGCCCAGAACTGCACACAGTACTGAGACTAAAAGCACCAGAACAAGAGGACACAGTCTCAAGCTGCACCAGGGGAGGTTTAGCTGTGATGTTAGGGAGAAATTCCTCACAGAAAGAGAGACTGGCCATTGGAATGTGCTGCCCAGGGAGGTGGTGGAGTCACCATCACTGGAGGTGTTTAGGAAGAGACTGGATGGGGTGCTTGGTGCCATGGTTTAGTTGATTAGATGCTGTTGGGTGATAGGTTGGACTCGATCTCAAAGGTCTTTTTCCATTTTCCATCCTGGTTAATTCTATTCTATTCTATTCTATTCTATTCTATTCTATTCTATTCTATTCTATTCTATTCTATTCTATTCTATTCTATTCTATTCTATATTCATCCCATCCCATCCCATCCCATCCCATCCCATCCCATCCCATCCCATCCCATCCCATCCCATCCCATCCCATCCCATCCCATCTACCAGCAGTGTACACCTCAATCATACATGACCTGTGTGTTTTTAACCTAAAGCAAATCAATGGAGAGACTCTACTTGTTATTTAGCAGTGTTGTAGAGAGGCTGCTCACAATAAACAAAACCCAAACAACAAAACACAGATATTTGTCAAATCTGCAAGCAAATACAAGCTAGCTACTTAATAAAACATAAAAATGGATGCCAGTCTTTGTTTTGGAATTAGAATGTAAACCACAACCCTGCATCTGAAATGCAAAGCAGCAGAGCAGGAGGGTAAGGTGTGAAGCAGGATCTTTACCACTCTGCCTGCAAAGTGACTTTGAAAGAAGTCCCATCCTGCTCCAGAGAACATTTACCACTCTGGCCCCACAGCTCATCAAAAGAAAGGAGGAACTGTGACAAATTGCAGCCCCAAAGTTCAGACCAGAACATTTTGTTTCCTTTTTCCTTTTTTTTTTTTTTAAGGCCAAATTTCACTCAGTCCTTGATCCAGCGTGCAGCCTGTGGCTTTCCACCTCACACTTCTGGCATGCCTGCTGAGGGTGACATGCTTCAAGGCACAAAGCACAAGCTGGACAAAGTCATGATCGGGGACTGCCTGGCGGATGTGGGGCAGGCTGTGGATGTAGGCTACCAGGACTTCAGCAAGGCCTTGGACACCATCCCCCACAGCAAACTCCTGGTCAAGCTGTCAGCCCCTGGCTTGGACAGCAGCACTCTGAGCTGGGTTAGGAACTGGCTGGAGGCTGAGCCCAGAGAGTGGTGGTGAATGGTCCCACATCCAGCTGGCAGCCAGGCACTAGTGGTGTCCCCCAGGGATCGCTGCTGGGCCCCATACTGTTCAATGTCTTTGCTGATTATCTGGATGTGGGGATTGAGTCCATCATCAGTAAATTTGCAGATGACACCAAGCTGAGGGCAGGAGTTGATCTGTTAGAGGGTAGGAGGGCTCTGCAGAGGGACCTTGTCATGCTGGACAGATGGGCAGAGTCCAAGGCATAACACATCCAAGTGCCGGGTTCTGCACATTGGCCACAGCAACCCCAGGCAGTGCTACAGGCTGGGGTCAGAGTGGCTGGAGAGCAGCCAGGCAGAGAGGGACCTGGGGGTGCTGGTTGATAGTAGGCTGAACATGAGCCAGCAGTGAGCCCAGGCAGCCAAGAAGGCCAATGGCATCCTGGCCTGGATCAAGAATGGTGTGGCCAGCAGGAGCAGGGAAGTCATTGTGCCCCTGGACTCAGCACTGGTTAGGCCACACCTTGAGTCCTGTGTCCAGTTCTGGGGCCCTTAGTTTAAGAAGGATATTGAGACACTTGAACATGTCCAGAGAAGGGCAATAAAGCTGGGGAGAGGTCTGGGGCACAGCCCTATGAGGAGAGGCTGAGGGAGCTGGGGTTGCTTAGCCTGGAGAAGAGGAGGCTCAGGGAGACCTTCTTGCTGTCTACAACTCCCTGAAGGGAGGTTGTAGCCAGGAGGGGGTTGGTCTCTTCTCCCAGGCAACCAGCACCAGAACAAGAGGACACAGTCTCAATCTGTGCCAGGGGAGGTTTAGGCTGGATGTTAGGAAGAAGTTATTCCTAGAAAGAGAGATTGGCCATTGGAATGTGGTGCCCAGGGAGGTGGTGGAGTCACCATCACTGAAGGTCTTTAAGAAAAGACATGATTTAGTTGATCAGATGGTGTTGGGTGATAGGTTGGACTCAATGATCTCAAAGGTATTTTCCAACCTGGTCTATTCTATTCTATTCTATTCTATTCTATTCTATTCTATTCTATTCTATTCTATTCTATTCTATTCTATTCTATTCTATTCCATTCTATTCAGCAAGTTTGCTGATGACACCAAGCTGTGTGGTGCAGCGGACACGCTGGAGGGAAGGGATGCCATCCAGAGGGACCTGGACAGGCTGGAGAGGTGGGCACAAGCCAACATCATGAGCTTCAACAAGACCAAGGGCAGGGTCCTGCATCTGGGTCGAGGCAATCCCAGGCACAAATCCAGGCTGGGCAGTGACTGGCTGGAGAGCAGCCCTGAGGAGAGAGACTTGGGGGTGCTGGTGGAGGAGAAGCTCAACAGGAGCTCTCAGTGTGCACTTGCAGCCCGGAAAGCCAATCAGATCCTGGGCTGCATCAGGAGAAGTGTGACCAGCAGGTCAAGGGAGGGGATTCTCCCCCTCTACTCAGCTCTGGTGAGACCCCACCTGGAGTACTGCCTCCAGTTCTGGAGCCCCTATTCCAAGAGGGATCTGGAGGTGCTGGAAGGTGTCCAGAGAAGGGCCACGAGGATGATCAGAGGGCTGGAGCACCTCTCCTGTGAGGAGAGACTGAAGGAGTTGGGGCTGTTCAGTCTGGAGAAGAGAAGGCTCCCAGGTGACCTCATTGTGGCCTTCCAGTATCTGAAGGGGGCCTACAGGAAGGCTGGGGAGGGACTGCTCAGGCTATCAGGTAGTGATACGAGTAGGGGGAACGGAATGAAGCTGGAGGTGGGGAGATTCAGGCTGGATGTGAGGAGGAAGTTCTTCCCCATGAGAGTGCTGAAGCCCTGGAATGGGTTGTGCAGGGAGGTGGTTGAGGCCCCGTCCCTGGAGGTGTTTAAGCCCAGGCTGGATGAGGATGTGGCCAGCCTGATCTAGTGTGGGGTGTCCCTGCCCGTGGCAGGGGTTGGAACTAGCTGATCCTTGTGGTCCCTTCCAACCCTGACTGATTCTATCATTCTATTCTATTCTATTCTATTCTATTCTATTCTATTCTATTCTATTCTATTCTATTCTATTCCATTCCATTCCATTCCATTCTATTCTATTCTATTCTATTCTATTCTATTCTATTCTATTCTATTCTATTCTATTCTATTCTATTCTATTCTATTCTATTCGTGATTTTTTTCCCCCTGTTTGCAGATATCTTGAACTAATTTCTCCTGGAGAAGAGAAAGCCCTTCTAGATCACTTTCCAGGGCTTTGCAATTAATCTAAGCAGAGCCCTGAGGGGGTTCAGTTTGTGTTGGAGTGTCAGTCTCATTGGCAGTTAATTTGGGATGGAACCACTCCACTTCACTTTGCTGCACTGTAGCACCCAGTCAGATATGTTTATGAGATGAGCTTTATGACCAGCAGAGGAACCCTCGGGGCACTACATCAATTTAAAAGTACTTAGTCATTGCTTTCTCTTAACCCTCTCACTGCCAGCAAATCTGCATTTCATAAGTTAAAAGTATTCAGTGTCTCACTAGGGTAAATAGTCATTTCTTTAGCTAGTAATGGGCTGCCCAGGGAGGAGGTGGAGTTGCCATCCCTGGAGGTGTCCAAGAGGGGACTGGATGTGGCACTTGGTGCCATGGTCTAGTCATGAGGTCTGTGGTGACAGGTTGGACTCGATGATCTTTGAGGTCTCTTCCAACCTTAGTGATACTGCGATACTGTGAATGCTACCTAAGAAGGTAGGAGTAAGACAGAGCACTCATATCCTAGTAACACTGTCCATCCACCTGGGTCTTTCAGCTGAGTATCCCTGCTTTTGTGACAGAGTAGGGGACAGAAAGGGCATGGCAGTGGAACAGCAGTGAGCCTGAGAGCCTCCCTCTGCAGAGGGTCATGGGGTTTGTGTTTTGGAAGAGTCTGGATGGGGCACCTAGTGCCATGGTTTTGATCAGGGGAGGTTTAGGCTGGATGGTAGGAAGAAATTCTTCCCAGAAAGAGAGATTGGCCATTGGAATGTGCTGCCCAGGGAGGTGGTGGAGTCACCATCACTAAAGGTGTTCAAGAGGGGATTGGATGTGGAACTTGGTGCCCTGGTTTAGTTAGTCATGAGGTGTTGGGTGATAGGTTGGACTTGATGATCTCTGAGGTCTTTTCCAAACATATTGAGTCTATGATTTAACCTCCAGGGATGGTGACTCCACCACCTCCCTGGGCAGCCTATTCCAATGGCCAATCTCTCTTTCTGGGAAGAACTTCTTCCTAACATCCAGCCTAAACCCTCCCTGGTGCAGCTTGAGACTGTGTCCTCTTGTTCTGGTGCTGGTTGCCTGGGAGAAGAGACCAACCCCCACCTGGCTACAACCTCCCTTCAGGGAGTTGGAGACAGCA
Source organism: Picus viridis (assembly GCA_033816785.1). NCBI lineage: Eukaryota > Metazoa > Chordata > Aves > Piciformes > Picidae > Picus > Picus viridis. Next base: position 88,246,754 of record CM066566.1, on the reverse strand, counting down.
AGAAGGTCTCCCCTGAGCCTCCTCTTCTCCAGGCTAAGCAGAGAATTTGGCAGAATTTCTCCCGGTGTACCCAGGAGTCAGACAAGTTTCTCCACATGTGCTGTGAGTCCTGGTTGCTCTATGCCAAATGGACACAGTCTCAAGCTGCACCAGGGGAAGTTTAGGCTCAAGGTGGGGAGAAAGTTCTACACAGGGAGAGTTGTTAGCTGTTGGAATGTGCTGCCCGGGTAGGTGGTGGAGTCACCATCCCTGGAGGTGTTCAAGAGGGGATTGGGCATGGCACTTGGTGCCATGGTCTAGTAGTCCTGAGGTGTTGGATGACAGGTTGGACTTGATGATCTTTGAGGTCTTTTCCAACCTTATTGATTCTAGGACTCTAAATTCTTGGCAGCCACCCCTCAGCTGCCAGATGGGGGTTTTGGACACCAGGGTGACCTATCCCCCACCTCCCTCCCATGAGGCAAATGAACAATTTCATTTAAGCTCCAAAATAGGATTCCAGCTGAGGTGTCTAAGTGGGGGAGGGGATTGCTTTAATCCATTAAGCTACTTTAGCTCCCCATCTTTATCTGAAACTCACAGACAGGAAGTGTCACTGGCAACTTGATGGACTTAACTGCTTAGTGGAATCAGCATTCCCAGGTGCAAATTGGGGTTTCCTGGTTACTTTCCGTAAAAGGGAAGCAGCCAAAAAGAAAAGGCTCTATTAGAACCTTGGATGCACCAGTTTGGAAACAAATCCTCATCAGACACCCCCTGTCAGCTGAAAAAAACCATCTCAGCAGAGAGGGGCAGGAGGGGTGCAGGGTGTTCAATCAGAGAATGGCTGCAAGCCTGAAGGCCCAGCTGTTTTCTCTTTGCCAAGCAAATCCAGCACAAACACTAAAAAAGCTTGGAGCCAGTGTGGCCAGCAGGAGCAGCAAGTCATTGTGCCCCTGCACCCAGCACTGGTCAGGCCACACCTAGAGTCCTGTGTCCAGTTCTGGGCCCCTCAGTTTAGGAAAGATGTTGAGTTGCTGGAAGGTGTCCAGAGAAGGGCAACAAAGCTGGGGAGGGGTTTGGAGCACAGCCCTGTGAGGAGAGGCTGAGGGAGCTGGGGTTGCTTAGCCTGGAGAAGAGGAGGCTCAGGGAGACCTTCTTGCTGTCTACAGCTACCAGAAGGGAGGTTGTAGCCAGGTGGGGGTTGGTCTCTTCTCCCAGGCAACCAGCACCAGAACAAGAGGACACAGTCTCAAGCTGTGCCAGGGGAGGTTTAGGCTGGAGGTTAGGAAGAAGTTCCTCACAGAAAGAGTGATTGGCCATTGGAATGTGCTGCCCAGGGAGGTGGTGGAGTCACCATCACTGGAGGTGTTTAGGAAGAGACTGGATGAGGCACTTGGTGCCATGGTTTAGTTGATTAGATGCTGTTGGATGATAGGTTGGACTCGATGATCTCAAAGGTCTTTTCCAACCTGGTTAATTCTATTCAATTCTATCCTATTCTATATCAGTTTGACTGCCAACAGACACTGGTGTGACATGTTGCTTTTCCTCTCTCCCCCTGTTCTTTGTTGCACCACAGAGGCTCCCCACACCCTCGTGTTCACTCCAGCTTGTCACGGATCCGTGATTTGCAGCGTCCCCTGGCATCACTGCATCCTGATGCCTGTGAGCAGCACCACCAAAGCCACTCTTGGCATCAGGCTTTTAAAGCCCACCAAGGCTATTATTGTGCTTAGGCTCTGACAAGTAGGAAGGCCAAAATCCACCTCCAGCTCTTCCTGTGGGCGGGCAGCAGACGTGAGGCTCAGACAAACACACCACACACACGCCCCCATCCTACATCCTTGTGCTGCCTCAGCTGCAAATTTCCACTCTAAAGCCATGAAGGGATTAGGGAGAATTTGGGAAAGGATCCAGAGCTGGCATTGAACAAGGGGGCACAGACCCAGGCTTGCAGGTGAAACGGCTGCGGCGGCAGCAGCAGGATCCTGTCCTCAGGGCCAAGCCTTGCAATGCTGGAGTGAATGGTGCTTATGGCCAGGATTGTGCCCCAAATGTTACCAGAACACACATCTGTGTGTGTGACTGTCAACAAATCCAGGTGCCAGGTGCTGCACTTTGGCCACAACAACCCCATGCAGAGCTATAGGCTGGGGTCAGAGTGGCTGGAGAGCAGCCAAATAGAAAGGGACCTGGGGGTGTGGATTGACAGCCACCTAAACATGAGCCAGCAGTGTGCCCAGGTGGCCAAGAAGGCCAATGGCATCCTGGCCTGCATTAGGAATAGTGTGGCCAGCAGGGAAGCCATTGTGCCCCTGTACTCCGTATTGCCTAGGCCACACCTTGAGTCCTGTGTCCAGTTCTGGGCCCCTCAGTTTAAGGACATTGAGACACTTGAATGTGTCCAGAGAAGGGCAACGAGGGAGGCCTTGAGCACAGCCCTATGAGGAGAGGCTGAGGGAGCTGTTTAGCCTGGAGAAGAGGAGGCTCAGGGGAGACCTCATTGCTGTCTACAACCACCTGAAGGGGGGGATTTGGTCTCTTCTCTCAGGCAACCAGCACCAGAACAAGAGGACACAGTCTCAAGCTGTGCCAGGGGAGGTTTAGGCTCAAGTTGAGGAGAAAGTTCTTCACGGAGAGAGTTGTTAGCCATTGGAATGTGCTGCCCAGGGAGGTGGTGGAGTCACCATCCCTGGAGTTGTTCAAGAGGGGATTGGATGTGGCACTTGGTGCCATGGTTTAGTCATGAGGTGTTGGGTGACAGGTTGGACTTGATGATCTTTGAGGTCTCTTCCAACCTTGATGATACTCTGATACTGTGACTCAAACCCCCTTTGTCCCCCTTCCCTTCTGGAGTCGGGGGAGGGTGGAACTTGACCCCACTGAGTCCAAGTAAGCAATCTGCCTGGGTGGGTTTCCACCCCTGTGGCATACAAGGGCCAGGCTACATGTGTGTTCACCCTGTTCACGGGGTATGCTTATGCCATATTTGGCAAAATGTTGTTTCATTGGTTAATTTTTGTGTTAGCAATGGATGCTCACTGGAGCAGTATTCGTTGGGGCAAATGGTGAATAGAATATAATATAATAGAATAGAATAGAATAGAATAGAACAGAACAGAACAGAACAGAACAGAACAGGTTGGAAAAGACCTTAAAAATCATCAAGTCCAACCTATCACCCAACACCATCTAATCCACTAAACCATGGCACCAAGCACCCCATCCAGTCTCTTCCTAAACACCTCCAGGGATGGTGACTCCACCACCACCCTGGGCAGCACATTCCAATGGCTGTTTCAATTCTAAATTCTATGAATCATTTGAACTGCCCACACATAAACATTCTGTAGAGGTAGTTCCACCACCTGAACACTGATACTTGTGAATAACAACTGCAAATAGGTTTAGGCTGGATGTTAGGTAGCAATTCTTCATAGAGAGAGTGATTGGCCATTGGCATGGGCTGCCTGGGGAGGTGGTGGAGTCACAGTATCACCAAGGTTGGAAGAGACCTCAAAGATTGGAGGTGTTCAGGAAGAGGCTTGATGGGGTGCTTGGTGCCATGGTCTAGTTGTTTAGGTGGGTTGGATTGGTTGGTGGGTTGGACGCGATGATCTTGAAGGTCTCTTCCAACCTGCTTTATTGTATTGTATTATCATTGAGTCCAACCTGTCACCACAGACCTCATGACTAGACCATGCCTCCATCACTGGAGGCATTTAGGAAGAGACCGGATGGGGTGCTTGGTGCCATGGTTTAGTTGATTAGATGGTGTTGGGTGATGGGTTAGACTCGATGATCTCCAAGGTCTTTTCCAAGCTGGTTAATTCTTATCTATTCCATTCCATTCCATTCTAAATGAGCTAAATGAATGGGCCACGTGGCAGCCATTGCATCTCTGTGGGGTGTTCCCCAGTTTTAACTGTGATTTGCAAATTTTCTAACCTCCCTTCTCAGTCACCTCCTTCCCAAATCACAAATGGAGGGGGAGGCCACCTGCTGTGAGCTGTTTGCCATGAGACGTGCTCATTTAACCCTCCATTTCACCTCCTGTTTCCTCAGCTATTTCTTCACTCATGCAATTTCCTTACCCTTCACTTGCCACAGCTTAAATATTTCTAGCCACTTCGTGCAAGGCATTTCCAAAGTCCTGTGAAACCTCTTGCTAAGATGTTTCCTGTGAGCACACTGAACAGAGAGACCCAGGAACGATGTCTAAGGGAAAGGCTGAGTGCTGATACTTGTGAATACAACTGTAAAGAGTTTTAGGCTGGATGTTAGGAAGAAATTCTTCATAGAGTGATTGCCCAGTGGAATTGGCTGACTGGGGAGGTGGTGGAGTCACCATCACTGGAGGTGTTTAGGAAGAGACTGGATGGGGTGCTTGGTGCCATGGCTTAGTTGATTAGATGGTGTTGGATAATGAGTTGGACACAATGATCTCAAAGGTCTTTTCCAACCTGGTATATTCTATCCTACTCTATTCACTTATATATATATATTCATTGATGTCTTTGCTGCTCATTCCTGAAAGCACATCAACAACAAATGTCTCACACCCAGCCCAGCCCCTACTCAAAGGCATCTGGAAAGCTTGACCATGTGTCCCCAAGCCCTTGTCTCCCACCCCCACCCACCTTGACACAAAGCCTTAAAATGCTTCATTACCCTTCATGAGGTTATTAAAGGCAATGAAGTGGGAGACTCCGGGAGGTGAAGGCCACTTGCAGAGCCATTAAATCAGGGAGGGGTGTAACAGCAAAGAATGTGCCCTCATATAAGGCTTTGAAAGTCAAAGGCAGAGGTACTGGAAAGGTTTATTTTTATATTGGCCTTTATTAAAAGAGGGATCTGGAGGTGCTGGAGTGTGTCCAGAGAAGGGCCACGAGGATGATCAGAGGGCTGGAGCACCTCTCCTATGAGGACAGACTGAAGGAGTTGGGGCTGTTCAGTCTGGAGAAGAGAAGGCTCCCAGGTGACCTCATTGTGGCCTTCCAGTATCTGAAGGGGGCCTATAGGAAGGCTGGGGAGGGACTTCTCAGGATCTCAGGTGGTGATAGGACTAGGGGGAATGGAATGAAGCTGAAGGTGGGGAGATTCAGGCTGGAGGTGAGAAGGAAGTTCTTCCCCATGAGAGTGCTGAAGCCCTGGAATGGGTTGTGCAGGGAGGTGGTTGAGGCCCCATCCCTGGAGGTGTTTAAGCCCAGGCTGGACGAGGCTGTGGCCAGCCTGATGTAGTGTGGGGTGTCCCTGCCCATGGCAGGGGTTGGAACTAGCTGATCCTTGTGGTCCCTTCCAACCCTGACTGATTCTATGATAATCCACTCAGGCATTTTCTTCTGTGTTTTGCTCTTGCACCTTGTCCAAATGCCAGGGTGTCCAGGTTGTCCACTTCATTGTTGGTCTTTGGTAGCTTCACCCCTGCCTGTGCTTTATGGGTGAACAGTGTCCTGCCTGTATGACTGCCAAGTCCATTTCAAAACCTTGGTCTTAACCAAGATTATTTTATCCATCTCTCCTGGCTTCTTTTTCCTTACATACTCCATCCCAGGAGTGTGTGGATCTGTACTTTCTTACTATTTTTTTAACCTCTCATTCATTTTCCTCTGCATGTTGCAAGCTTCTGGATTTTCTGGCCCTTCTCTCACCTTAAGGTCAGGGCTTTGTTCTTTCCCTGGGCAGCAGTCATCAGCCTAGGAGTTAGCAGGGTGGCAGAAAAGGCAGAGCACCGGTGCCCTTGAGGAGAGATCGCAGCAGAACAATTTCAGGCTCTGAGCCTGAGGACAGCACAGCTTTCCTTGTGCTTCCCCCTCAACTGCAAGGGAGGGCAGCACAGCTTTCCCCGTGCTTCCCCCTCACCTGCAAAGGAGGGCAGCACAGCTTTCCTTGTGCTTCCCCCTCACCTGCAAGGGAGGGCAGCACAGCTCTCCCCGTGCTTCCCCCTCACCTGCAAGGAGGGCAGCACAGCTTTCCCTCTGCTTCTCCCCTCACCTGCAAAGGAGGGCAGCACAGCTTTCCCTCTGCTTCTCCCCTCACCTGCAAAGGAGGGCAGCACAGCTTTCCCTCTGCTTCCCCCCTCACCTGCAAAGGAGAACGAGCACAGCTTTCCCTGTGCTTCCCCCCTCACCTGCAAGGGAGGGCAGCACAGCTTTCCCCGTGCTTCCCCCTCACCTGCAAAGGAGGACAAGCACAGCTTTCTCCGTGCTTCCCCCTCACCTGCAAAGGAGGACGAGCACAGCTTTCCCCGTGCTTCCCCCTCACCTGCAAAGGAGGATGAGCACAGCTTTGCCTCTGCTTCTCCCCTCACCTGCAAAGGAGGGCAGCACAGCTTTCCCTCTGCTTCTCCCCTCACCTGCAAAGGAGGGCAGCACAGCTTTCCCTCTGCTTCCCCCTCACCTGCAAAGGAGGGCAGCACAGCTTTCCCTCTGCTTCCCCCTCACCTGCAAAAGAGGGCAGCACAGCTTTCCCTCTGCTTCTCCCCTCACCTGCAAAGGAGGGCAGCACAGCTTTCCCCGGGCTTCCCCCTCACCTGCAAAGGAGGGCAGCACAGCTTTCCCTCTGCTTCCCTCCTCACCTGCAAGGGAGGGCAGCACAGCTTTCCCTCTGCTTCTCCCCTCACCTGCAAAGGAGGGCAGCACAGCTTTCCCTCTGCTTCTCCCCTCACCTGCAAAGGAGGATGAGCACAGCTTTCCCTCTGCTTCTCCCCTCACCTGCAAAGGAGGATGAGCACAGCTTTCCCTCTGCTTCTCCCCTCACCTGCAAAGGAGGGCAGCACAGCTTTCCCTCTGCTTCTCCCCTCACCTGCAAAGGAGGGCAGCACAGCTTTCCCTCTGCTTCTCCCCTCACCTGCAAAGGAGGGCAGCACAGCTTTCCCTCTGCTTCTCCCCTCACCTGCAAAGGAGGGCAGCACAGCTTTCCCTCTGCTTCTCCCCTCACCTGCAAAGGAGGGCAGCACAGCTTTCCCTCTGCTTCTCCCCTCACCTGCAAAGGAGGGCAGCACAGCTTTCCCTCTGCTTCTCCCCTCACCTGCAAAGGAGGGCAGCACAGCTTTCCCTCTGCTTCTCCCCTCACCTGCAAAGGAGGGCAGCACAGCTTTCCCTCTGCTTCTCCCCTCACCTGCAAAGGAGGGCAGCACAGCTTTCCCTCTGCTTCTCCCCTCACCTGCAAAGGAGGGCAGCACAGCTTTCCCTCTGCTTCTCCCCTCACCTGCAAAGGAGGGCAGCACAGCTTTCCCTCTGCTTCTCCCCTCACCTGCAAAGGAGGGCAGCACAGCTTTCCCTCTGCTTCCCCCTCACCTGCAAAGGAGGATGCAGCACAGCTTTCCCTCTGCTTCTCCCCTCACCTGCAAAGGAGGGCAGCACAGCTTTCCCTCTGCTTCTCCCCTCACCTGCAAAGGAGGGCAGCACAGCTTTCCCTCTGCTTCTCCCCTCACCTGCAAAGGAGGGCAGCACAGCTTTCCCTCTGCTTCCCCCTCACCTGCAAAGGAGGGCAGCACAGCTTTCCCTCTGCTTCCCCCCTCACCTGCAAAGGAGGGCAGCACAGCTTTCCCTCTGCTTCTCCCCTCACCTGCAAAGGAGGGCAGCACAGCTTTCCCCTGGCTTTCCCCTCACCTGCAAAGGAGGATGAGCACAGCTTTCCCTCTGCTTCTCCCCTCACCTGCAAGGGAGGGCAGCACAGCTTTCCTCTGCTTCTCCCCTCACCTGCAAAGGAGGGCAGCACAGCTTTCCCTCTGCTTCTCCCCTCACCTGCAAAGGAGGGCAGCACAGCTTTCCCCTCTGCTTCCCCCTCACCTGCAAAGGAGGGCAGCACAGCTTTCCCTCTGCTTCCCCCTCACCTGCAAAGGAGGGCAGCACAGCTTTCCCTCTGCTTCTCCCCTCACCTGCAAAGGAGGGCAGCACAGCTTTCCCCGTGCTTCCCCCTCACCTGCAAAGGAGGGCAGCACAGCTTTCCCTCTGCTTCCCCCTCACCTGCAAAGGAGGATGAGCACAGCTTTCCCTCTGCTTCTCCCCTCACCTGCAAAGGAGGGCAGCACAGCTTTCCCTCTGCTTCTCCCCTCACCTGCAAAGGAGGGCAGCACAGCTTTCCCTCTGCTTCTCCCCTCACCTGCAAAGGAGGGCAGCACAGCTTTCCCTCTGCTTCTCCCCTCACCTGCAAAGGAGGGCAGCACAGCTTTCCCTCTGCTTCTCCCCTCACCTGCAAAGGAGGGCAGCACAGCTTTCCCTCTGCTTCTCCCCTCACCTGCGAAGGAGGGCAGCACAGCTTTCCCTCTGCTTCCCCCCTCACCTGCAAAGGAGGGCAGCACAGCTTTCCCTCTGCTTCTCCCCTCACCTGCAAAGGAGGATGAGCACAGCTTTCCCTCTGCTTCTCCCCTCACCTGCAAAGGAGGATGAGCACAGCTTTCCCTCTGCTTCCCCCCTCACCTGCAAAGGAGGATGAGCACAGCTTTCCCCGGGCTTCCCCCCTCACCTGCAAAGGAGGGTAGCACAGCTTTCCCTCTGCTTCCCCCCTCACCTGCAAAGGAGGGCAGCACAGCTTTCCCTCTGCTTCTCCCCTCACCTGCAAAGGAGGGCAGCACAGCTTTCCCCGGGCTTCTCCCCTCACCTGCAAAAGGAGGATGAGCACAGCTTTCCCTCTGCTTCTCCCCTCAAAGGGAGGGCAGCACAGCTTTCCTCTGCTTCTCCCCTCACCTGCAAAAGAGGGCAGCACAGCTTTCCCTCTGCTTCTCCCCTCACCTGCAAAAGAGGGCAGCACAGCTTTCCCTCTGCTTCCCCCTCACCTGCAAAGGAGGGTAGCACAGCTTTCCCTCTGCTTCCCCCCTCACCTGCAAAGGAGGGCAGCACAGCTTTCCCTCTGCTTCTCCCCTCACCTGCAAAGGAGGGCAGCACAGCTTTCCCCGTGCTTCCCCCCTCACCTGCAAGGGAGGGCAGCACAGCTTTCCCTCTGCTTCCCCCTCACCTGCAAAGGAGGATGAGCACAGCTTTCCCTCTGCTTCTCCCCCTCACCTGCAAAGGAGGGCAGCACAGCTTTCCCTCTGCTTCTCCCCTCACCTGCAAAGGAGGGCAGCACAGCTTTCCCTCTGCTTCTCCCCTCACCTGCAAAGGAGGGCAGCACAGCTTTCCCTCTGCTTCTCCCCTCACCTGCAAAGGAGGGCAGCACAGCTTTCCCTCTGCTTCTCCCCTCACCTGCGAAGGAGGGCAGCACAGCTTTCCTCTGCTTCTCCCCTCACCTGCGAAGGAGGGCAGCACAGCTTTCCCCGTGCTTCCCCCTCACCTGCAAGGGAGGGCAGCACAGCTTTCCCTCTGCTTCTCCCCTCACCTGCAAAGGAGGATGAGCACAGCTTTCCCTCTGCTTCTCCCCTCACCTGCAAAGGAGGATGAGCACAGCTTTCCCTCTGCTTCCCCCTCACCTGCAAAGGAGGATGAGCACAGCTTTCCCCGGGCTTCCCCCTCACCTGCAAAGGAGGGTAGCACAGCTTTCCCTCTGCTTCCCCCTCACCTGCAAAGGAGGGCAGCACAGCTTTCCCTCTGCTTCTCCCCTCACCTGCAAAGGAGGGCAGCACAGCTTTCCCCGGGCTTCTCCCCTCACCTGCAAAGGAGGATGAGCACAGCTTTCCCTCTGCTTCTCCCCTCACCTGCAAGGGAGGGCAGCACAGCTTTCCTCTGCTTCTCCCCTCACCTGCAAAAGAGGGCAGCACAGCTTTCCCTCTGCTTCTCCCCTCACCTGCAAAAGAGGGCAGCACAGCTTTCCCTCTGCTTCCCCCCTCACCTGCAAAGGAGGGTAGCACAGCTTTCCCTCTGCTTCCCCCTCACCTGCAAAGGAGGGCAGCACAGCTTTCCCTCTGCTTCTCCCCTCACCTGCAAAGGAGGGCAGCACAGCTTTCCCCGTGCTTCTCCCCTCACCTGCAAGGGAGGGCAGCACAGCTTTCCCTCTGCTTCCCCCTCACCTGCAAAGGAGGATGAGCACAGCTTTCCCTCTGCTTCTCCCCTCACCTGCAAAGGAGGGCAGCACAGCTTTCCCTCTGCTTCTCCCCTCACCTGCAAAGGAGGGCAGCACAGCTTTCCCTCTGCTTCTCCCCTCACCTGCAAAGGAGGGCAGCACAGCTTTCCCTCTGCTTCTCCCCTCACCTGCAAAGGAGGGCAGCACAGCTTTCCCTCTGCTTCTCCCCTCACCTGCGAAGGAGGGCAGCACAGCTTTCCTCTGCTTCTCCCCTCACCTTCGTGCTTCCCCCCTCACCTGCAAGGGAGGGCAGCACAGCTTTCCCTCTGCTTCTCCCCTCACCTGCAAAGGAGGATGAGCACAGCTTTCCCTCTGCTTCTCCCCTCACCTGCAAAGGAGGATGAGCACAGCTTTCCCTCTGCTTCCCCCTCACCTGCAAAGGAATGAGCACAGCTTTCCCCGGGCTTCTCCCCTCACCTGCAGCACAGCTTTCCCTCTGCTTCCCCCTCACCTGCTTTCCCTTGCTTCTCCCCTCACCTGCAAAGGAGGGCAGCACAGCTTTCCCCGGGCTTCTCCCCTCACCTGCAAAGGAGGATGAGCACAGCTTTCCCTCTGCTTCTCCCCTCACCTGCAAGGGAGGGCAGCACAGCTTTCCCTCTGCTTCTCCCCTCACCTGCAAAGGAGGGCAGCACAGCTTTCCCTCTGCTTCTCCCCTCACCTGCAAAGGAGGGCAGCACAGCTTTCCCTCTGCTTCCCCCCTCACCTGCAAAGGAGGGTAGCACAGCTTTCCCTCTGCTTCCCCTCACCTGCAAAGGAGGGCAGCACAGCTTTCCCTCTGCTTCTCCCCTCACCTGCAAAGGAGGGCAGCACCTGCAAGGGAGGGCAGCACAGCTTTCCCTCTGCTTCTCCCCTCACCTGCAAAGGAGGATGAGCACAGCTTTCCCTCTGCTTCTCCCCTCACCTGCAAAGGAGGATGAGCACAGCTTTCCCTCTGCTTCTCCCCTCACCTGCAAAGGAGGATGAGCACAGCTTTCCCTCTGCTTCCCCCCTCACCTGCAAAGGAGGATGAGCACAGCTTTCCCTCTGCTTCTCCCCTCACCTGCAAAGGAGGGCAGCACAGCTTTCCCTCTGCTTCTCCCCTCACCTGCAAAGGAGGGCAGCACAGCTTTCCCTCTGCTTCTCCCCTCACCTGCAAAGGAGGGCAGCACAGCTTTCCCCGGGCTTCCCCCTCACCTGCAAAGGAGGGCAGCACAGCTTTCCCTCTGCTTCTCCCCTCACCTGCAAAGGAGGGCAGCACAGCTTTCCCTCTGCTTCTCCCCTCACCTGCAAAGGAGGGCAGCACAGCTTTCCCTCTGCTTCTCCCCTCACCTGCAAAGGAGGGCAGCACAGCTTTCCCTCTGCTTCTCCCCTCACCTGCAAAGGAGGATGAGCACAGCTTTCCCTCTGCTTCTCCCCTCACCCGCAAAGGAGGGCAGCACAGCTTTCCCTCTGCTTCTCCCCTCACCTGCAAAGGAGGGCAGCACAGCTTTCCTCTGCTTCTCCCCTCACCTGCAAAGGAGGGCAGCACAGCTTTCCCTCTGCTTCCCCCTCACCTGCAAAGGAGGGCAGCACAGCTTTCCCTCTGCTTCCCCCTCACCTGCAAAGGAGGGCAGCACAGCTTTCCCTCTGCTTCTCCCCTCACCTGCAAAGGAGGGCAGCACAGCTTTCCCTCTGCTTCCCCCTCACCTGCAAAGGAGGGCAGCACAGCTTTCCCTCTGCTTCCCCCTCACCTGCAAGGAGGGCAGCACAGCTTTCCCTCTGCTTCTCCCCTCACCTGCAAAGGAGGGCAGCACAGCTTTCCCTCTGCTTCTCCCCTCACCTGCAAAGGAGGGCAGCACAGCTTTCCCTCTGCTTCCCCCTCACCTGCAAAGGAGGGTAGCACAGCTTTCCCTCTGCTTCCCCCCTCACCTGCAAAGGAGGATGAGCACAGCTTTCCCTCTGCTTCTCCCCTCACCTGCAAAGGAGGGCAGCACAGCTTTCCCTCTGCTTCTCCCCTCACCTGCAAAGGAGGGCAGCACAGCTTTCCCTCTGCTTCTCCCCTCACCTGCAAAGGAGGGCAGCACAGCTTTCCCTCTGCTTCCCCCTCACCTGCAAAGGAGGATGAGCACAGCTTTCCCTCTGCTTCCCCCTCACCTGCAAAGGAGGGCAGCACAGCTTTCCCTCTGCTTCTCCCCTCACCTGCAAAGGAGGGCAGCACAGCTTTCCCTCTGCTTCTCCCCTCACCTGCAAAGGAGGGCAGCACAGCTTTCCCTCTGCTTCTCCCCTCACCTGCAAAGGAGAGGGAGCACAGCTTTCCCTCTGCTTTCACCTGTGCTTCTGCTTCCCCCTCACCTGCAAAGGAGGGCAGCACAGCTTTCCCTCTGCTTCTCCCCTCACCTGCAAAGGAGGGCAGCACAGCTTTCCCTCTGCTTGCAAAGGAGGGCAGCACCTTTCCCTGGGCTTCTCCCCTCACCTGCAAAGGAGGGCAGCACAGCTTTCCCTCTGCTTTTCCCTGTGCTTCTCCCCTCACCTGCAAAGGAGGGCAGCACAGCTTTCCCTCTGCTTCTCCCCTCACCTGCAAAGGAGGGCAGCACAGCTTTCCCTCTGCTTCCCCCTCACCTGCAAAGGAGGGCAGCACAGCTTTCCCTCTGCTTCTCCCCTCACCTGCAAAGGAGGATGAGCACAGCTTTCCCTGTGCTTCCCCCTCACCTGCAAAGGAGGGCAGCACAGCTTTCCCTCTGCTTCTCCCCTCACCTGCAAAGGAGGGCAGCACAGCTTTCCCTCTGCTTCTCCCCTCACCTGCAAAGGAGGGCAGCACAGCTTTCCCCGGGCTTCTCCCCTCACCTGCAAAGGAGGGCAGCACAGCTTTCCCCGGGCTTCTCCCCTCACCTGCAGGGAAGGACTCTGATCATCACCTAACCCCAAGGCTGTTACAGTTGGGCCCCCCACAGAACAAGCTGCATTGTGATTCAGAGGGGTTTTTATTCCACATCCCAGGCTCTGTTCCCTAGACACAGGGCACTGCTGGCTGCTGGTTAATGGCAATCATCCTGTGGATGAGAAGCTGGAGTAAACTGGAGCCCCCCTCGAAAACAGGGGAAACAGATGTTCAGGAGCTCACACTTCTCGTCGTTCACTTCAGAATGTAAATGCCTGATAATTCCTCATTTTATTGCCCAGCCTCACACCCAATGTCAGAGAGAACAATCCTGCAGGGATGCTCCATACATCAGCTCTGAAGGTCACAGCAGTGGTGGAAATGTACCTGAACATGAGGGGGAAAGAGGGTGGGAGGCAGCTGTTGTACCCGGTGGGCTGTGGTTGGGAAAACAACGATATCTCGAGTGATTGTGACTAGTGTGGCCCGCAGGAGCAGGGAAGACATTGTGCCCCTGGACGCTGTGTTGGTTAGGCCACACCTTGAGTCCTGTGTCCAGTTCTGGGTCCCTCAGTTTAGGAAAGACATTGAGTTGCTGGAAGGTGTCCAGAGAAGGGCAATGAGGCTGGGGAGAGGCCTTGAGCACAAGCCCTGTGAGGAGAGGCTGAGGGAGCTGGGGTTGTTTAGCCTGGAGAAGAGGAGGCTCAGGGGAGACCTCATTGCTCTCTACAACTCCCTGAAGGGAGGCTGTAGCCAGGTGGGGGTTGGTCTCTTCCTCTAGCAACCAGCACCAGAACAAGAGGACACAGTCTCAAGCTGTGCCAGGGGAAATTTAGGGTGCAGGTGAGGAGGAAGTTCTTCACTGAGAGTCATTCGCCATTGGAATGTGCTGCCCAGGGAGGTGGTGGAGTCACCATCCCTGGAGGTGTTTATGAGACTGGATGTGGCACTGGGTGTCATGGTCTAGTCATGGGGTCTGTGGTGACAGGTTGGACTCTGATCTTTGAGGTCTCTTCCTACCTCGGTGATACTGTGATACGGAATGCCAGAGTCTGACAGCAGAGCGAAGAGGGAGCACTGTAGTGGGCAAACAGGACTACTGGAGTTGAAGGTTGTCCTTAGCTGTACTCCTGACCACTTTTCATGCTCAGAGTTTTTTCTACTAAAAAAGAAGAATCCATGAATTATTTTTTTTTTCCTTGGGAAGAGGCTCATAAACAATTCCCTGAATCCCCAGGTCCTGGGCAGGGTGCTTTAGAGCAGGGAGGTTGGACTAGATGAGCTTCAGAGATCCCTCCAACCTTTACTCTTGTGTGATTCTGTACATTCAACATTACTTTCTTGGCAGTTGGGTCTGTCCTGGAGAGCAAAAATTTGTTCTGTGTGTAGAAAGAAGGTTTTTCCTACCCAATGAAGAGAGATTTAGTAATATCTGTCCTGCTATTTTCTCACTCTTGCATCTTATTTCAGAGACTTGATACTATGCAGCTGGAGACTGTGTCCTCTTGTTCTGGTGCTGGTTGCTAGACAGAAGAGACCAACCCCCACATGGCTACAGCCTCCCTTCTGGGAGTTGGAGACAGCAAGAAGGTCTCCCCTGAGCCTCCTCTTCTGCAGGCTAAGCAACCCCAGCTCCCTCAGCCTCTCCTCACAGGGCAGTGCTCCAGACCCCTCCCCAGCTTTGTTATCATACTATGATACTAGGATAACAAAGCTGGGGAGGGGTCAGATACTGTGATACACTTATTCATATTCAGTTTAGGAAGGATGTTGAGTTGCTGGAAGGTGTCCAGAGAAGGGCAATGAAGCTGGGGAGAGGCCTCAAGCACAAGCCCTGTGAGGAGAGGCTGAGGGAGCTGGGGTTGCTTAGCCTGGAGAAGAGGAGGCTCAGGGAGACCTCATTGCTCTCTGCAACTACCTGAAGGGAGGTTGTAGCCAGGGGGGGTTGATCTCTTCTCCCAGGCAAGCAGTGCCAGTGCCAGAACAAGAGGACACAGTCTCAAGCTGTGCCAGAGGAGGTTTAGACTGGATGTTAGGAAGAAATTCTTCCCAGAAACAGAGATTGGCCACTGGAATGTGCTGCCCAGGGAGGTGGTGGAGTCACCATCACTGGAGGTGTTTAGGAAGAGACTGGATGGGGCACCTGGTGCCATGGTTTAGTTGATTAGATGGTGTTGGGTGAGAGGTTGGACTCGATGATCTCTGAGGTCTTTTCCAACCTGGTCAATTCTATTCTAAAGTGTAATGGAAAGCAGGAGCCTAGAAAACATAGAATGTGCAATGGGTCCTCCAACTCACTGCATGGGGGAGTAGCTTACTGGCTCTTGATGGCCAGCAGGCAGCACTGCTGATACTATTAAAGCTGGATTTACAATGCAAAGGCTTAGCTAGGGAGCTGCATTTCCATGCAAATGGATTTCTACAAATGCATGTATGGAGAAGATAGCAGCACGGGTGAGTGGAGCAGAGCTGAGGCAGGCAGGTGCATCCAGGGAAAGCAATTACTGTGTTAGCTGGGTGATCAGTGCAGCCTCCTCTCACGTTCTCTTAATGTCTAGAGTTTCACTTAATAAGCAGAAAAAACCATGCATATATATAAGATTTAACTGTGCCTAGGAAGCATAGGTCAAATATACAGTTGCAGAGAGAAAGACCACATCAGTACTCATGGAATCATAGAATTGATTCAGTTGGGAATGACCTTTAAGATCATCAAGTCCAAACATTATCTAACTTGACCAAGCCTGGTGCTCAATTTGAGAAGGACAGTGAGACACTTGAAAGCATCAGGTGGGCAAAGTCCAAGGGCATGAGATTTAACACAGCTAAGTGCTGGGTTCTACACACAGGTCACAACAGCCCCATGCAGTGCTAGAGGCTGGGGTCAGAGTGGCTGGAGAGCAGCCAGGCAGAGAGGGACCTGGTGTTTAAGAATAGACTGGATGAAGCACTTGGTGCTATGGCTTAGTTAATTAGATGGTGTTGGGTGATAGGTTGGACTCGATGATCTTGAAGGTCTTTCCCAACCTGGTTAATTCTGTATTCTGTAATTAGCATAATACCATATAGCTAAACAGCTTCTGCTCCACCACCAACACTTTTGCACCCATCCCAGGGGCAAGGGCAGAACCCTCACCAGCCAAGATACCACCCAGAGGAGCTCAGCCCCAGCCAGCACCCGTGGATGATATTGGAGTAGTCATCAAGCCTGTCCCTAACAACCGGGGGCCACCAGGCCCCGGCCTTTGTTGTCACCACCACCATCACCCAGTGTGCACCAGGGGCACTCACCAGCGACGAGAGGAGGATCCTCAGCCCAGATGGGCTCAGCTTGGGGCTTCTGCCTTTCCTGGGAGGGATTAAATAGGGGAGTGGGTGGGGAGGGCAAAGTGGCCCCACCTGAGGTGGGAGGAGATTCCAACAGAGCCCAGGTGCTGTGGGATTTGAGAGAGAACAGGGGGGAAATGGGGCAGGGAGGGACTTCAAGGTGTCAGGTAATGATAGGACTAGGAGGAATGGAAAAACAAAACAGAAATGGGTAGGTTCAGATTGGATGCTAGGAAGAAATTCTTTGCAATTGTGGTGGTGAGATATTGGAACAGGTTGCCCAGGGAGGTGGTGGAAGCCTTCTCCCTGGGAGTTTTAAAGACCAGGCTGGATGTGACTCTGGGCAACCTGATCTAGTGTGAGGTCTCCCTGCCCACGACAGGGTGGTTAGAGCTAGATGGTCCTTGAGGTCCCCTCCAGCCCCAACAATTCTATGATTCTAAAAATTTTGCAGTTTAGGCTGGATGTTAGGAAGAAATTCTTCACGGGAATTAGTGATTGGCCATTGGAATGGGCTGCCCAGGGAGGTGGTGGAGTCACCATCACTGGAGGTGTTTAGGAAGAGACTGGATGGGGCACTTGGTGCCATGGTTTAGTCGATTAGATGGTGTTGGGTGATAGGTTGGACTTGATCTCGAAGTTCTTTTCCAACCTGGTTAATTCTGTGATTCTGTGTCCAGAGAAGGGCAATGAGGCTGGTGAGAGGTCTGGAGCACAGCCCTGTGAGGAGAGGCTGAGGGAGCTGGGGTTGCTTAGCCTGGAGAAGAGGAGGCTCAGGGAAGACCTTTCTTGCTGTCTACAACTCCCTGAAGGGAGGTTGTAGGCAGGTGGGCGTTGGTCTCTTCTCCCAGGCAACCAGCGCCAGAACAAGAGGACACAGTCTCAAGCTGAGCCAGGGGAGGTTTAGGCTCAAGGTGAAGAGAAAGTTCTTCCCAGAAAGAGAGATTGGCCATTGGAATGTGTTGCCCAGGGAGGTGGTGGAGTCACCATCACTGAGGTGTTTAGGAAGAGACTGGATGGGGTGCTTGGTGCCATGGTTTAGTTGATTAGATGGTGTTGGGTGATAGATTGGACTTGATGATCTCAAAGATCTCATCCAGCCTGGTCTATTCTATTCTATTCTATTCTATTCTATTCTATTCTATTCTATTCTATTCTATTCTATTCTATTCCTATTCTAGTCTAGTCTAGTCTAGTCTATCCTATCCTATCCTATCCTATCCTATCCTATCCTATCCTATCCTATCCTATCCTATCTATCCTATCCTATCCTATCCTATCCTATCCTACCGTATTCTGTGGGGTGATTTGTGGACATACACTGTGGACAGCCAGGAGTGAGGTATTCCAGCCTTCACCCCCATGTTTATGAAAGCACAGGGGTATGTTCTTCTCATCAATCACTCCCCATCCATGAATTCCAACTCCTATTCAGCAAACAAAAATCCTGTGCACACATGCAAAAACTATTCTTGCTTAGCAGCTAAGACCCCCTCCTGAAAAGGCTGTGGGCACAGAGGGGCTCTGCAGCTGTGTCTACAACCAGGATAACATCTTGGCTGAGTGCAAACCCTTCATTATCCCTGAGGAGCAAAAAAATGCACAGTAATCAGGTAAGGGAGATGTCCAAAGTCCAGTTAATTTTGGTGAGACATATTGATCATTTTGCAGTAGTAATGAAGTGAGGCAATATTTAGAGGTCTCCAAGGGTCTGCTAATCAAGAAGGTTTTGCCTTGGTGCTTCAGTGTGATGCATTAGAGGCAACATGGAGAAACCAGACAACAGACCACTAAGCAATGCTCTGTACGATGACCACATCCTCTAAGTGGAAGACTCTCATCAATATCTATGTCTTGCATAGTTAAAGACCATAAAATAAACCTGTAAGATGTCAAAGGCTACTCACAAAGGAGTCAGGCAAACAAGGACTTCACCTTGTCTAGACACTCCCAGGCTTTTGGTGAGAGTTGGGGTATGCAATGTATGAATAGAATAGAATAGAATAGAATAGAATAGAATAGAATAGAATAGAATAGAATAGAATAGAATAGAATAGAATAGAATAGAATAGAATAGAACTGAACTGAACTGAACTGAACTGAACTGAACTGAATTGAATTGAATTGAATTGAATTGAATTGAATTGAATTGAATTGAATTGAATTGAATTGAATTGAATTGACCAGCTTGGAAGAGACCTTTGAGATCATCGAGTCCAACCTGTCACCCAACACCATCTAATCAACTAAACCATGGCACCAAGTGCCCCATCCAGTCTCTTCCTAAACACCTCCAGTGATGGTGACTCCACCACCTCCCTGGGCAGCACATTCCAATGGCCAATCTCTTTCTGGGAAGAACTTCTTCCTAGCATCCAGCCTGAACCTCCTGTGGTGCAGCTTGAGACTGTGTCCTCTTGTTCTGGTGCTGGTTGCCTGGAAGAAGAGACCAACCCCACCTGGCTACAACCTCCCTTCAGGTAGTTGTAGAGAGCAAGAAGGTCTCTCCTGAGCCTCCTCTTCTCCAGGATAAGCAACCCCAGCTCCCTCAGCCTCTCCTCACAGGGCTGTGCTCCAAATCTCTCCCCAGTTTGTTGCCCTTCTCTGGACACCTTCCAGCAACTCAACATCTTCCCTAAACTGAGGGGGCCCAGAACTGGACACAGGACTCAAGGTGTGGCCTAACCAGTGCTGAGTCCAGGGGCACAATGACCTCCCTGCTCCTGCTGGCCACACTATTCCTGATCCAGGCCAGGAAGGTGTTTAACTTTGCTGTTTTCAATGCCTAAAACATCTTCTTTGTTGGATGGCTAACTTTAATGTCATATTTGCCTCAGATTTCCCCCTGAGGGATCTTGCAATCTGTATTAACAACCCAATTCAAGAGAGAGGCCCATTTAACATTCTTATTAGCTCAGTACAAAGATTAATTAAGCAATAATCTCCTCAGAACAGCTCCTCATCAGTGGTTAATAACATGTTTGTTAGTTAAGTTCCCAAGGCTAGGTCTGTGATGGGGAATGTTCTGGCGAGCTGGTTAACCGTTTCAGCAGTTGGTGAAGGTTTTACTGCCAATATAAATTGTGCTTCACAATTTGCAGCAGGAGCAGTGTTCATAAAGAGTTATCTGCAAAAGTGCTGATTTTACCACCTAGTCAGAAAGCCACTCACTTAACCAGCAGGGTTCCAAGGCTCAATTAGAAAGAAGGCCATGCTGAAGATGACTTGATCTCTACAAAGGCCTCTCAGATATGTTTACAATATATTTTTTTTTATGTGCCTCAGACTTTTATTAGCTCTTTGAACAGTTTTCATTGACATTAGCTTTCTATTGCCATCTAATAACCTTTCTATGATTCCTTGCCCAGCAAGCCTGCATGGAGCTGCCAGCCCACAAACAGCAGCCTGTACTTGCAGTGGAAGGACAGAGTAGACCAGGGGTGACAGCAAAGAAATAATTGAGATAAGGCTACATAGAATAGAATCATACAATCAATAAGGTTGGAAAAGACCTCAGAGATCATCAAGTCCAACCTAGCACCCAACACCTCGGGACTAACTAAACCATGGCACCAAGTGCCATGTCCAATCCCCTCCTGAACACCTCCAGGGACGGTGACTCCACCACCTCCCTGGGCAGCACATTCCAATGGCCAATCTCTCTTGCTGGGAAGAACTTTCTCCTCACCTCCAGCCTAAACCTCCCCTGGCACAGCTTGAGACTGTGTCCTCTTGTTCTGGTGCTGATTACTTGGGAGAAGACACCAAGCCCCTCCTGGCTTCTTCTCAGGATCTCAGGTAGTGATAGGACTAGGGGGAATGGAATGAAGCTGGAGGTGGGGAGATTCAGGCTAGATGTGAGGAAGAAGTTCTTCACCATGAGAGTGGTGAAGGCCTGGAATGGGTTATCCAGGGAGGTGGTTGAGGCCCCCGTCCCTGGAGGTGTTTAAGCCCAGGCTGGACGAGGCTCTGGCCAGGCTGATCTAGTGTGGGGTGTCCCTGCCCATGGCAGGGGGTTGGAACTAGATGATCCTTGTGGTCCCTTCCAACCCTGACTGATTCTATGATTCTATGATTCTATGATTCTATGGCTACAACCTCCCTTCAGGGAGTTGGAGAGAGCAAGAAGGTCTCCCCTGAGCCTCCTCTTCTCCAGGCTAAGCAACCCCAGCTCCCTCAGCCTCTCCTCACAGGGCTGTGCTCCAGACCTCTCCCCAGCCTTGTTGCCCTTCTCTGGACACATTCAAGAGTCTCAATATCCTTCTTAAATTGAGGGCCCCAGAACTGGACACAGGACTCGAGGTGTGGCCTAACCAGTGCTGAGTCCAGGGCAGAACGACTTCCCTGCTCCTGCTGGCCACGCTATTCCTGATCCAGGCCAGGATGCCATTGGCCTTCTTGGCCACCTGGGCACACTGCTGGCTCATGTTCAGCCTACTATCACCCAGTACCCCCAAGTCCCTTTCTGCCTGGCCACAGATGGCTGCCCACACTTTACTCTCTCCCACAGCCAGACCAGACAAATCAACCCCTGGAAACTGCAGCAAAAACTTGTCTTTGAATTTCAGCAACAACTGGGGACAAAACCCAAGGAAACTCCTCCTCTTTACTTATTATTCCTTTGCTACACAGATCAATACAACAGCGATCAGGTCCTTTCAGAGCAACACAAAATATTTCTAAAGAAGAAAAAAACACAGCACAAACCCAAACACCAATCACCTGATCAATCCTCCTCTGCTGTTCGTGGGTGAAGGGCTGGAAACCAATTCTACGCTTCAGAAGCGAGCCAGGAAGGAGAACATCTTCCTAGATATTGGATTTATCACTTTGGTAGTATATCAATTGAATCATGTCATTCTCTTCACAGCTCACATTGGTTTATACAGGTGAAAATTAAGAGTTGAATCTCCCCCAGACAAATGCTATCTTTCCATCCAGATGTGCACAGCTGAGCTGAGGCTAGAGCTGATATATGCCTGTTGCTAGAAAGTAAAAATAGTCTGACTCTGAACCTCGCTACCCAGTGGCCTTATTTATGAACTGCTCAGTACATTCTATTATAGGCTCCAGCAATTTAATGTAAAATCAGGCCATTTCACATTCCTGTGGTATCTGAGCAGTAGTACAGTGCTTTGTCTTAACACCCTGCTGAAGAGGGAACTTAACTTGAGAGCTGCCTTATGAGCATTGTTGGTTACACAGCATGCCTGGGAGGACACTGCCCTGCAAATGGTGATCATAGCATCATAGAATCAGTAAGGTTGGAAAAGACCTCAAAGGTCATCATGTCCAACCTGTCACCCAACACCTCAGGACTACCTAAACCATGGCTTCAAGTGCCACATCCAATCCCTTTTTGAACACCTCCAGTGATGGTGACTCCACCACTTCCCTGGGCAGCACATTCCAATGGCCAATCTCTCTTTCTGGGAAGAACTTCTTCCTAACTTCCAGCCTAAACCTCCCCTGGTGCAGCTTGAGACTGTGTCCTCTTGTTCTGATGCTGGTTGCCTGGCAGAAGAGACCAACATCCACCTGGCTACAACCTCCATTCAGCAAGAAGGTCTTCCCTGAGCCTCCTCTTCTCCAGGCTAAGCAACCCCAGCTCCCTCAGCCTCTCCTCATAGGGCTGAGCTCCAGACCTCTCTCCGGCCTCGTTGCCCTTCTCTGGACACGTTCAAGTGTCTCAATGTCCTTCTTAAATTGAATGGCCCAGAACTGGACACAGGAGTCAAGGTGTGGCCTAACCAGTGCAGTGTACAGGGGCAGAATGACTTCCCTGCTCCTGCTGGCCACACTATACCTGATGCAGGCCAGGATGCCATTGGCTTTCTTGGCTGCCTGGGCACACTGCTGGCTCATGTTCAGCCTACTATCAACCACTACCTCTAGGTCCCTCTCTGCCTGGCTGCTCTCCAGCCACTCTGACCCCAGCCTGTAGCTCTGCATGGGGTTGTTGTGCCCAATGTGCAGAACCCGGCACTTGGATGTGTTCAATCTCATGCCCTTGGACTCTGCCCATCTGTCCAGCCTGGCAAGGTCCCTCTGCAGAGCTCTCCTACCCTCTAACATATCAACTCCTGCCCCCAGCTTGGCAAATTTACTGCTGATGGACTCTATGCCCTCATCCAGATCATCAGTAAAGATATTGAACAGGATGGGGTCCAGCACTGATCCCTGGGGCATCTCTGGCCACCAGTCCTGCATTCCAGGAAAAGGCTCATGTGCCCATGCAAGCACCCAGGATGAAAGGGAGAGCTCTGTTTTCCATGGATTTAGAAATGTTTTAAAACCAGTGTTTAAAAGTCTTTTCCTTTTTTTAAGCTTCAGAGGTGTTGGGTGACAGGTTGGACTTGATGATCTCTGAGATCTTTTCCAACCTTATTGAGTCTATGATTCTATGATCTGGTGGTCAATGGAGCTGGAGGCCAGTCACAAGGGCTGTTCCTCAGGCCTGAGTGTTGGGACCACTTCTGTTTAGCATCTTTATTGATGACCTTGATGAAGACATGGAGTGTGGCATCAGCAAGTTTGCAGATGACACCAAGTTGGGTGGAATGTTGATCTTCATGAGGGTAGGGAGGCTCTACAGAGGGACTTGGATAAATTGGATCAATGGGCCAACATTAATGGGGTGAGCTTCAACAAGGCCAAATGCCAGGTCCTGCACTTGGGTCACAACAACCCCAAGCAACACTGCAGGCCTGGGAATGTGTGGCTGGAGAGCTCTCTGGCAGAAAGGAACCTGAGGGTTCTAGTGAACAAGCAACTGAATATGAGCAAACAATGTGCCCAGGTGGCCAAGAAAGCCAATGGCATCCTGGCTTGTGTCAAAAATGCTGTGTCCAGCAGGAGTAGGGAGGTGATTGTCCCCTTGTACTCAGCTCTGGTGAGGCCACACCTCGAGTAGTGTGTCCAGTTTTGGGCACCTCAATACAAGAGAGATGTGGAAGTGCTGGAGCCAGTGCAGAGGAGGGCAATGAAGCTGGGGGAAGGGCCTGGAGAATAAATCTGATGAAGAGCAACTGAAGGGGCTGGGGATGGTTAGCTTGGAAAACAGGAGGCTGAGGGGAGACCTCACTGCTCTCTACAACCGCCTGAATGGACATTGTGGAGAGGCTGGTGCTGGTTTCTTCTCCCAGGAAATTAGCCATAGGACAAAGCCTCAGGCTACAACTGGGTAGGTTTAGACTGGATATTAGGAAAAATTACATCAGGGAAAGAGTGGCCAAGCAGTGGAATGTGCTGCCCAGGGAGGTGTTGGAGTCACAGTCCCTGGAGGTGTTCAGAGGGGATTGGATGTGGCACTTGGAGCCATGGTTTAGTTAGTCCTGAGGTGCTGGGTGCTAGGTTGGACTTGATGATCTCTGAGGTCTTTTCCAGCCTTACTGATTCTATGATTCTAAGATGTTACATAAAACTGACTCTGTTTAGGAAAGGTGTTGAGTTGCTGGAAGGTGTCCAGAGAAGGGCAACAAAGCTGGGGAGGGGTCTGGAGCACAGCCCTGTGAGGAGAGGCTGAGGGAGCTGGGGTTGCTTAGCCTGGAGAGGAGGAGACTCAGAAGTGACCTTACTGCTCTCTACAACTCCCTTAAGGGAGGTTGTAGACAGGTGGGGGTTGGTCTCTTCTCCCAGGCAGCCAGCACCAGAACAAGAGGACACAGTCTCAGGCTGCACCAGGGGAGGTTTAGGCTGCATGTTAGGAAGAAGTTCTACATAGAGAGTGATTGGCCATTGGAATGGGCTGTCCAGGGAGGTGGTGGAGTCACCATCATTGGAGGTGTTCAGGAGACTTGGTGGGGTGCTCGGTGCCATGGTTTAGTTGATTAGGTGGTGTTGGATTAGTTGATAGGTTGGACACGATGATCTTGAAGGTCTCTTCCAACCTTAAGGATACTGTGATACTGTGATACTGTCTCTTCCAACCTGGTTTATTCTATATTCTATATTTATTCTCCAGTCCTTCACTCCTTTACCTTTTGTCTGATCCTTGAGTTGTCTCTGGTGATGTACTGAAAGTTCAGCAGTACCTACAGTCACTCATCTTCTGGACTTTTGGCCTGAACCTACAACTGGGTAGATTTAGGCTGGACATTAGGAACATTTTTCACAGCCAGAGCGGTGAGGAATTGGAATGTGCTGCCCAGGGGAGGTGGAGGCACCAACCCTGGATGTGTATAAAGGTAGTGTGGATGTATCACAGTATCACTAAGGATGGAAGAGACCTTGAAGATCATCGAGTCCAACCTGTCACCACAGACCCCATGACTAGACCATGGCACCAAGTGCCACGTCCAGTCCCCTCTTGAACACCTCCAGGGACGGTGACTCCACCACCTCCCTGGGCAGCACATTCCAATGGCGAACGACTCTCTGTGAAGAACTTTCTCCTCACCTCAAGCCTAAACATCCCCTGTTGCAGCTTGAGACTGTGTCCCCTTGTTCTGGTGCTGGTTGCTAGAGAGAAGAGGCCAACCCCTTCCTGGCTACAACCACCTTTCAGGTAGCTGTAGAGAGCAATGAGGTCTCCCCTGAGCCTCCTCTTCTCCAGGCTAAGCAACCCCAGCTCCCTCAGCCTCTCCTCACAGGGCTGTGCTCAAGGCCTCTCCCCAGCCTCGTTGCCCTTCTCTGAAAAAAGAAAAAGGGGGCTCTCCACCCCCGGCCCCTCCCCAACCGCCATCACCAAAGCACCGCACGGTCACAGCTCTCTACTCACCTCCACCCAGCCCTCAGAATGTGGTGCTCGGGGATGTGGTTTAGGGGTGAACCTTGTAGAGTAGGGTTAATGGTTAGACTTGGTGAGAATAGAATAGAATAGAATAGAATAGAATAGAATAGAGAATAGAATAGAATAGAATAGAATAGAATAGAATAGAATAGAATAGAATAGAATAGACCAGGTTGGAAAATACTTCAAAGATCATCAAGTCAAACCTATCACCCAACACCATCTAATCAATTAAACCATGGCACTAAGTGCCCTATCAAGTCTCCTCCTGAACACCTCCGGTGATGGTGACTCCACCACCTCCCTGGGCAGCACATTCCAATGGGCACTCTCTCTGTGTAGAACTTCCTCCTAAGCTCCAGCCTAAACTTCCCCTGGTGCAGCCTGAGACTGTGTCCTCTTGTTCTGGTGCTGGTTGCCTGGGAGAAGAGACCAACCCCCACCTGGTTACAACCTCCCCTCAGGGAGTTGTAGAGAGCAATAACGTCACCCCTGAGCCTCCTCTTCTCCAGGCTAAGCTAGCCCAGCTCCACTCAGTGCTGAAGGTCTTTTCCAACCTGCAGGTTTCTGTGTGCCTGTGTGATTTCCACGCTTCCCCCTGAGTCAGAGGGTGATGTGATTTATGCTCAGCTGTCACCAGACAGCACTCCCCCGTTTTCCATGCGTGGCTCCGAACGCGGCGCCACCGGGTCAAACAACAGCACGGAGCAGCGCACCACACGCTGCACACGCTTCAGCCTGCCACACATGAAGAGGGGGAGGCCACCCTTTACAACGTGGGCACCCAGAGAGGGAAAGAAAAAAAAACACATAAGAAAAGGGGGTAGATTCTATCAATAAAAATGGAAATTAAAGGGATGAATACAGCAACTAGATTGCTCTATCATTCCAGAGCAGACAGCAAAGAACCCACAGCTGCCCATTGGTGTTTTGACAGCTCATGCATCAGATGAGATTTGCAGAGAGGGGCACCACCACCTAGGGAGGCTGGAGAACAGGATAGTGCCAGCTAAGTGTGACTTTAACAGGGCACTTATTATTTGGGCAACTTGCTTTTGAATAAGCTGGCAAGAATGGAATGGGATGGGATGGGATGGGATGGAATGGAATGGAATGGAATGGAATGGAATGGAATGGAATGGAATGGAATAGAGCAGAATGGAATAGAATAGAATAGAATAGAATAGAATAGAATAGAATAGAATAGAATAGAATAGAATAGAATAGAATAGAATAGAATAGAATAGAATAGAATAGAATAGAATAGAATTAACCAGGTTGGAAAGGACTTCAGAGATCATGAAGTCCAACCTATCGTCCAACACCGTCTAATCAACTAAACCATGGCACCAAGCACCCCATCCAGTCCCTTCTTAAACACTTTCTGTGATGGTGACACCACCACCTCCCTGGGCAGCACATTCCAATGGCCAATCTCTCTTTCTGGGAAGAACTTCTTCCTAACATCCAGCCTAAACTTTCCTGGCACAACTTGAGACTGTGTCCTCTTGTTCTGGTGCTGGTTGCCTGGGAGAAGAGACCAACCCCACCTGGCTACAACCTCCTTTCAGGGAGTTGTAGACAGCAACGAGGTCTCCCCTGACCTCCTCCTCTCCAGGCTAAGCTACCCCAGCTCCCTCAGCCTCTCCTCATAGGCCTGTGCTCCAAGCCCCTCCCCAGCTTTGTTGCCCTTCTCTGGACACCTTCCAGCAACTCAACATCTTTCCTAACCTGAGGGGCCCAGAACTGGACACAGGACTCAAGGTGTGCCCACACTGCTCACCAAAACTTAACTACTGTACATTTGCTAGCATCTTCTTGAGCTGTCCCTCAGCATTAAGGTGAAGACCTATACAGTAGAAGCAAACAATTTTGTACACAACCCCCTTGAAAACCAGACTTTAGATGCTGCTGCTGCAAAACAAAGGAGCTTCCTGAACTATGTAAGCTGGCAGCAACTGCTCACAATGAACACACATGCCGTGCCCTGCCTTGCAGGGGTAAGGCAGCTCCAGCCAGCCTGCCCTCTGCTGAAGGACATCCCTACATCACAAAAAGGAAAACACAACTGCTTCAGGCCAGTTCAAACACAACCCTTAATTGAGTAAAATTGTGCCTTGCCTGCAGCTGGGATACAGCCAATTTTCTTCCCAGTAGCTGGTAGAGTGCTGTGCTTTGGATGCGGTAAGAGGACAATGTTGCTAACACGCTGATGTTTTAGTTGTTGCTAAGTAGCATTTATCCTAACTCAAGGATGTTTCAATTTCATAGTATCATAGTATCAGTCAGGGTTGGAAGGGACCACAAGGATCAAGTTCCAACCCCCTTCCATGGGCAGGGACACCCCACACTACATCAGGATGGCCAGAGCCTCATCCAGCCAGCTCTTAAACACCTCCAGGGATGGGGCCTCAACCACCTCCCTGGACAACCCATTCCAGGGCTTCACCACTCTCATGGGGAAGAACTTCCTCCTCACCTCCAGCCTGAATCTCCCCACCTCCAGCTTCATTCCATTCCCCCTAGTCCTATCACTGCCTGATGTCCTCAGAAGTCCCTCCCCAGCCTTCCTGTAGCCCCCTTCAGATACTGGAAGGCCACAATGAGGTCACCTGGGAGCCTTCTCTTCTCCAGACTGAACAGCCCCAACTCCTTCAGTCTGTCCTCATAGGAGAGGTGCTCCAGCCCTCTGATCATCCTCGTGGCCCTTCTCTGGACACCTTCCAGCACCTCCAGATTCCTCTTGTAATAGGGGCTCCAGAACTGGACACAGTACTCCAGGTGGGGTCTCACCAGAGCTGAGTAGAGGGGGAGATTCCCCTCCCTTGACCTGCTGGCCACACTTCTCCTGATGCAGCCCAGGATCTGATTGGCAAGTGCACACTGAGAGCTCCTGTTGAGCTTCTCCTCCACCAGCACCCCCAAGTCTCTCTCCTCAGGGCTGCTCTCCAGCCAGTCCCTGCCCAGCCTGGATTTGTGCCTGGGTTTGCCTCGACCCAGATGCAGGACCCTGCCCTTGGTCTTGTTGAAGCTCATGAGGTTGGCTTGTGCCCACCTCTCCAGCCTGTCCAGGTCCCTCTGGATGGATCCCTTCCCTCCAGCGTGTCCACTGCACCACACAGCTTGGTGTCATCAGGAACCTTGCTGAGGGTGCACTCGATGCCACTGTCCATGGCACCCACAAAGATGTTGAACAAGACAGGTCCCAGGACTGATCCCTGAGGGACTCTGCTTGTCACTGGCCTCCCCTGGGACATGGACCCGTTGACAGTCACTCTTTGGGTGCGGCCATCAAGCCAGGTCCGTATCCATCTAGTGGTCACCCATCAAACCCATGTGTCACCAGCTTGGAGACCAGGAGGTGGTGCGGGACAGCAAGAAGGTCTCCCTGAGCCTCCTCTTCTCTTGGCTAAGCAACCCCAGCTCCCTCAGCCTCCCCTCACAGGGCTGTGCTCCAGACCCCTCCCCAGCTTTGTTATCCTTCTCTGGACACCTTCCAGCAACTCAACATCTTTCCTAAACTGAAGGACCCAGAACTGGACACAGGACTCAAGGTGTGGCCTAACCAGTGCTGAGTCCAGGGGCATGATGACTTCCCTGCCCCTGCTGGCCACGCTATTCCTGATGCAGGTCAGGATGCCATTGGCCATCGGTGACGTCCAGCAGAGTCCAGCTGTCCCAGGGAGGCAGTGTGGCAGAGTCCCTCGAAGTCAGTCCTGGGATTAGGCGCGGCGGCATCAGAGGTGCCGGAGACAGTCGAAGCAGCAAGGTTGTGTGATGCAGTGGCTATCCAGATCAGGGGACCTGGAGCTGGAGAGGTTGGGCACAAATTCATGAGCACTCAGCGTCCCTACCCATCTGGGTCCGGAGTAAACAAATCCGAACAGGCAGGAGACTGGCTGGAGAGCAGCCCTGAGGGAGAGACTGGGGAATTGCTGGTGGAGGAGAGGAGCTCTGGCCAGATCTGGGCTGCATCAGGTGGCCAGCCTCAGGGAGGGAATCTCCCCCTCTGCTCAGCTCTGGTGAGATTACCTGGAAGTACTGTGTCAGTTCTGGAATTTCCCTATTACAGAGGAATCTGGGGTGCTGGAGGTGTCCAGAGAAGGGCCACAGCCTCTCCTATGAGGACAGACTGAAGGAGTTCTTGGAGAAAACGTATCTGAAAAGAAATTCCCCAGAAGGCTGAGACTGTCAGGCAGTGTGACTAAAATGGGAGATGAAGCTGGGGTGGGGAATTCAGCAGGAGGAAGGGAGGAAGTGTCTTCCCCATGAGAGTGGAGTGAGAAGCCTGTCAGGTCCAGCGTTTGTTTGAGGCCCTGGAAGATGTTTAAACAACAGATGAGTCTCTGGCCATCCTGATGTAGTGTAGTAGCCCCATGGGCAGGGGACAGTCCTTGTGTCCCCTTCCAACCTGACTGATGCTATGATACTATGAAATTGAAACATCCTTGAAAGTTAGGATTAAATGCTACTTGCTGCTAAACATCAGCGTGTTAACAACATTGTCCTCTTGCATCAAGCACAGCGCCCTCTACCAGCTACTGGGGAAAGAGGACAATGTTGCTAACACGCTGATGTTTTAGTTGTTGCTAAGTAGCATTTATCCTAACTCAAGGATGTTTCAATTTCATAGTATCATAGTATCAGTCAGGGTTGGAAGGGACCACAAGGATCATCTAGTTCCAACCCATACCTTCCTCATGGGCAGGGACACCCCACACTAGATCAGGCTGGCCAGGGCCTCATCCAGCCTGGTCTTAAGCACCTCCAGGGGATGGGGCGTCAACCACCTCCCTGGACAACCCATTCAGGGAGGTGGTTGAGGCCCCATCCTGGAGGTGTTTAAGAGCTGGCTGGATGAGGCTCTGGCCAGCCTGATGTAGTGTGGGGTGTCCCTGCCCATGGGAAGGGGTTGGAACCTTGATTGTGGTCCCTTCCAGCCCTGACCTGTGCTGATATACATGAGAGTGAAGCATCCTTGAGTTAGGATAAATGTACCTGTAACCTTCAGTATCAAATGTGTAACGTGTCACTCTTCCCCAGTAGCTGGTAGAGTGCTGTGCTTTGGATGCGGTAAGAGGACAATGTTGCTAACACGCTGATGTTTTAGTTGTTGCTAAGTAGCATTTATCCTAACTCAAGGATGTTTCAATTTCATAGTATCATGGTATCAGTCAGGGTTGGAAGGGACCACAGGATCAAGTTCAACCCCCTTCCATGGGCAGGGGACACCCCACACATCAGGATGGCCAGAGCCTCATCCAGCCAGCTCTTAAACACCTCCAGGGATGGGGCCTCAACCACCTCCCTGGAGGGTGTTTAAGAGCTGGCTGGATGAGGCTCTGGCCATCTGGTGGTGTGGGGTGTCCTGCCCATGGAAGGGGGTTGGAACTTGATCTGGTCCTTCAACCCTGACTGATACTATGATACTGTGAAATTGAAACATCCTTGGTAGGATAAATGCCTTGGCAACAACTAAAACATCAGCGTGTTAGCAACGTCCTCTTACCGCATCCAAAGCACAGCACTCTACCAGCTTCTGGGAAGAGGACAATGTTGCTAACACGCTGATGTTTTAGTTGTTGCTAAGTAGCATTTATCCTAACTCAAGGATGTTTCAATTTCATAGTATCATAGTATCCAGTCAGGGTTGGAAGGGACCACAAGGATCAAGTTCCAACCCCCCTTCCCTGAGCAGGGACACCCACACTACATCAGGATGGCCAGAGCCTCATCCAGCCAGCTCTTAAACACCTCCAGGGATGGGGCCTCAACCACCTCCCTGGAATGGGTTGTCCAGGGAGGTGGTTGAGGCCCCATCCCTGGAGGTGTTTAAGAGCTGGCTGGATGAGGCTCTGGCCATCCTGATGTAGTGTGGGGTGTCCCTGCCCATGGAAGGGGGGTTGGAACTTGATCCTTGTGGTCCCTTCCAACCCTGACTGATACTATGATACTATGAAATTGAAACATCCTTGAGTTAGGATAAATGCTACTTAGCAACAACTAAAACATCAGCGTGTTAGCAACATTGTCCTCTTACCGCATCCAAAGCACAGCACTCTACCAGCTACTGGGAAGAAAATTGGCTGTATCCCAGCTGCAGGCAAGGCACAATTTTACTCAATTAAGGGTTGTGTTTGAACTGGCCTGAAGCAGTTGTGTTTTCCTTTTGTGATGTAGGGATGTCCTTCAGCAGAGGGCAGGCTGGCTGGAGCTGCCCTTACCCCTGCAAGGCAGGGCACAGCATGTGTGTTCATTGTGAGCAGTTATGCCAGCTTACATAGTTCAGGAAGCTCCTTTGTTTTGCAGCAGCAGCATCTAAAGTCTAGTTTTCAAGGGGTTGTGTACAAAATTGTTTAGCTTCTACTGTATAGGTCTTCACCTTAATGCTGAGGGACAGCTCAGAAGATGCTGTAAATGTACAGTAGTTAGTTTTGGTGAGCAGTGTGGGCACCTTGGTCCTGTGTGTCTGGGCCCCTCAGGTTAGGAAAGATGTTCGGTTGCTGGAAGGTGTCAGAGAAAGGGCAGCAAAGCTGGGGAGGGCTTGGAGCACAGGCCTATGAGGAGAGGCTGAGGCTGGGGTAGCTTAGCCTGGAGAGGAGGAGGTCAGGGAGACCTCGTTGCTGTCTCTAACTCCCTGAAAGGAGGTTGTAGCCAGGTGGGGGTTGGTCTCTTCTCCCAGACAACCAGCACCAGAACAAGAGGACACAGTCTCAAGTTGTGCCAGGGAAAGTTTAGGCTGGATGTTAGGAAGAAGTTCTTCCCAGAAGAGAGGTGGCCATTGGGAATGTGCTGCCCGGGGAGGTGGTGGTGTCACCATCACAGAAAGTGTTTAGAAGGGACTGGATGGGGTGCTTGGTGCCATGGTTTAGTTGATTAGACGGTGTTGGACGATAGGTTGGACATGATCTGAAGTCCTTTCCAACCTGGTTAATTCTATTCATATTCTATTCTATTCTATTCTATTCTATTCTATTCTATTCTATTCTATTCTATTCTATTCTATTCTATTCTATTCTATTCTATTCCATTCTGCTCTATTCCATTCCATTCCATTCCATTCCATTCCATTCCATTCCATTCCATTCCATCCCATCCCATCCCATCCCATTCCATTCTTGCCAGCTTATTCAAAAGCAAGTTGCCCAAATAATAAGTGCCCTGTTAAAGTCACACTTAGCTGGCACTATCCTGTTCTCCAGCCTCCCTAGGTGGTGGTGCCCTCTGCAAATCTCATCTGATGCATGAGCTGTCAAACACCAATGGGCAGCTGTGGGTTCTTTGCTGTCTGCTCTGGAATGATAGAGCAATCTAGTTGCTGTATTCATCCCTTTAATTTCCATTTTTATTGATAGAATCTACCCCCTTTTCTTATGTGTTTTTTTTCTTTCCCTCTGGGTGCCCACGTTGTAAAGGGTGGCCTCCCCCCTCTTTCATGTGTGGCAGGCTGAAGCGTGTGCAGCGTGTGGTGCGCTGCTCCGTGCTGTTGTTTGACCCGGGTGGCGCGCGTTCGGAGCCACGCATGGAAAACGGGAGTGCTGTCTGGTGACAGCTGAGCATAAATCACATCACCCTCTGACTCAGGGGGAAGCGTGGAAATCACACAGGCACACAGAAACCTGCAGGTTGGAAAAGACCTTCAGCACTGAGTGGAGCTGGGCTAGCTTAGCCTGGAGAAGTGAGGCTCAGGGGTGACGTTATTGCTCTCTACAACTCCCTGAGGGGAGGTTGTAACCAGGTGGGGGTTGGTCTCTTCTCCCAGGCAACCAGCACCAGAACAAGAGGACACAGTCTCAGGGCTGCACCAGGGGAAGTTTAGGCTGGAGCTTAGGGAGGAAGTTCTACACAGAGAGAGTGCCCATTGAATGTACTGCCCAGGAGGTGGTGGAGTCACCATCACGGAGGTGTTCAGGAGGAGACTTGATAGGGCACTTAGTGCCATGGTTTAATTGATTAGATGGTGTTGGGTGATAGGTTTGACTTGATGATCTTTGAAGTATTTTCCAACCTGGTCTATTCTATTCTATTCTATTCTATTCTATTCTATTCTATTCTATTCTATTCTATTCTATTCTATTCTATTCTATTCTATTCTATTCTATTCTATTCTATTCTATCACCAGAATCTAACCATTAACCCTACTCTACAAGGTTCACCCCTAAACCACATCCCCGAGCACCACATTCTGAGGGCTGGGTGGAGGTGAGTAGAGAGCTGTGACCGTGCGGTGCTTTGGTGATGGCGGTTGGGGAGGGGCGGGGGGTGGAGAGCCCCTTTTTCTTTTTCCAGAGAAGGGCAACGAGGCTGGGGAGAGGCCTTGAGCACAGCCCTGTGAGGAGAGGCTGAGGGAGCTGGGGTTGCTTAGGGAGAAGAGGAGGCTCAGGGGAGACCTCATTGCTCTCTACAGCTACCTGAAAGGTGGTTGTAGCCAGGAAGGGGTTGGCCTCTTCTCTCTAGCAACCAGCACCAGAACAAGGGGACACAGTCTCAAGCTGCAACAGGGGATGTTTAGGCTTGAGGTGAGGAGAAAGTTCTTCACAGAGAGTCGTTCGCCATTGGAATGTGCTGCCCAGGGAGGTGGTGGAGTCACCGTCCCTGGAGGTGTTCAAGAGGGGACTGGACGTGGCACTTGGTGCCATGGTCTAGTCATGGGGTCTGTGGTGACAGGTTGGACTCGATGATCTTCAAGGTCTCTTCCATCCTTAGTGATACTGTGATACATCCACACTACCTTTATACACATCCAGGGTTGGTGCCTCCACCACCTCCCTGGGCAGCACATTCCAATTCCTCACCGCTCTGGCTGTGAAAAATGTTCCTAATGTCCAGCCTAAATCTACCCAGTTGTAGGTTCAGGCCAAAAGTCCAGAAGATGAGTGACTGTAGGTACTGCTGAACTTTCAGTACATCACCAGAGACAACTCAAGGATCAGACAAAAGGTAAAGGAGTGAAGGACTGGAGAATAAATATAGAATATAGAATAAACCAGGTTGGAAGAGACAGTATCACAGTATCACAGTATCCTTAAGGTTGGAAGAGACCTTCAAGATCATCGTGTCCAACCTATCAACTAATCCAACACCACCTAATCAACTAAACCATGGCACCGAGCACCCCACCAAGTCTCCTGAACACCTCCAATGATGGTGACTCCACCACCTCCCTGGGCAGCCCATTCCAATGGCCAATCACTCTCTATGTAGAACTTCTTCCTAACATGCAGCCTAAACCTCCCCTGGTGCAGCCTGAGACTGTGTCCTCTTGTTCTGGTGCTGGCTGCCTGGGAGAAGAGACCAACCCCCACCTGTCTACAACCTCCCTTAAGGGAGTTGTAGAGAGCAGTAAGGTCACTTCTGAGTCTCCTCCTCTCCAGGCTAAGCAACCCCAGCTCCCTCAGCCTCTCCTCACAGGGCTGTGCTCCAGACCCCTCCCCAGCTTTGTTGCCCTTCTCTGGACACCTTCCAGCAACTCAACACCTTTCCTAAACAGAGTCAGTTTTATGTAACATCTTAGAATCATAGAATCAGTAAGGCTGGAAAAGACCTCAGAGATCATCAAGTCCAACCTAGCACCCAGCACCTCAGGACTAACTAAACCATGGCTCCAAGTGCCACATCCAATCCCCTCTGAACACCTCCAGGGACTGTGACTCCAACACCTCCCTGGGCAGCACATTCCACTGCTTGGCCACTCTTTCCCTGATGTAATTTTTCCTAATATCCAGTCTAAACCTACCCAGTTGTAGCCTGAGGCTTTGTCCTATGGCTAATTTCCTGGGAGAAGAAACCAGCACCAGCCTCTCCACAATGTCCATTCAGGCGGTTGTAGAGAGCAGTGAGGTCTCCCCTCAGCCTCCTGTTTTCCAAGCTAACCATCCCCAGCCCCTTCAGTTGCTCTTCATCAGATTTATTCTCCAGGCCCTTCCCCCCCCAGCTTCATTGCCCTCCTCTGCACTGGCTCCAGCACTTCCACATCTCTCTTGTATTGAGGTGCCCAAAACTGGACACACTACTCGAGGTGTGGCCTCACCAGAGCTGAGTACAAGGGGACAATCACCTCCCTACTCCTGCTGGACACAGCATTTTTGACACAAGCCAGGATGCCATTGGCTTTCTTGGCCACCTGGGCACATTGTTTGCTCATATTCAGTTGCTTGTTCACTAGAACCCTCAGGTTCCTTTCTGCCAGAGAGCTCTCCAGCCACACATTCCCAGGCCTGCAGTGTTGCTTGGGGTTGTTGTGACCCAAGTGCAGGACCTGGCATTTGGCCTTGTTGAAGCTCACCCCATTAATGTTGGCCCATTGATCCAATTTATCCAAGTCCCTCTGTAGAGCCTCCCTACCCTCATGAAGATCAACATTCCACCCAACTTGGTGTCATCTGCAAACTTGCTGATGCCACACTCCATGTCTTCATCAAGGTCATCAATAAAGATGCTAAACAGAAGTGGTCCCAACACTCAGGCCTGAGGAACAGCCCTTGTGACTGGCCTCCAGCTCCATTGACCACCAGATCATAGAATCATAGACTCAATAAGGTTGGAAAAGATCTCAGAGATCATCAAGTCCAACCTGTCACCCAACACCTCTGAAGCTTAAAAAAAGGAAAAGACTTTTAAACACTGGTTTTAAAACATTTCTAAATCCATGGAAAACAGAGCTCTCCCTTTCATCCTGGGTGCTTGCATGGGCACATGAGCCTTTTCCTGGAATGCAGGACTGGTGGCCAGAGATGCCCCAGGGATCAGTGCTGGACCCCATCCTGTTCAATATCTTTACTGATGATCTGGATGAGGGCATAGAGTCCATCAGCAGTAAATTTGCCAAGCTGGGGGCAGGAGTTGATATGTTAGAGGGTAGGAGAGCTCTGCAGAGGGACCTTGCCAGGCTGGACAGATGGGCAGAGTCCAAGGGCATGAGATTGAACACATCCAAGTGCCGGGTTCTGCACATTGGGCACAACAACCCCATGCAGAGCTACAGGCTGGGGTCAGAGTGGCTGGAGAGCAGCCAGGCAGAGAGGGACCTAGAGGTAGTGGTTGATAGTAGGCTGAACATGAGCCAGCAGTGTGCCCAGGCAGCCAAGAAAGCCAATGGCATCCTGGCCTGCATCAGGTATAGTGTGGCCAGCAGGAGCAGGGAAGTCATTCTGCCCCTGTACACTGCACTGGTTAGGCCACACCTTGACTCCTGTGTCCAGTTCTGGGCCATTCAATTTAAGAAGGACATTGAGACACTTGAACGTGTCCAGAGAAGGGCAACGAGGCCGGAGAGAGGTCTGGAGCTCAGCCCTATGAGGAGAGGCTGAGGGAGCTGGGGTTGCTTAGCCTGGAGAAGAGGAGGCTCAGGGAAGACCTTCTTGCTGAATGGAGGTTGTAGCCAGGTGGATGTTGGTCTCTTCTGCCAGGCAACCAGCATCAGAACAAGAGGACACAGTCTCAAGCTGCACCAGGGGAGGTTTAGGCTGGAAGTTAGGAAGAAGTTCTTCCCAGAAAGAGAGATTGGCCATTGGAATGTGCTGCCCAGGGAAGTGGTGGAGTCACCATCACTGGAGGTGTTCAAAAAGGGATTGGATGTGGCACTTGAAGCCATGGTTTAGGTAGTCCTGAGGTGTTGGGTGACAGGTTGGACATGATGACCTTTGAGGTCTTTTCCAACCTTACTGATTCTATGATGCTATGATCACCATTTGCAGGGCAGTGTCCTCCCAGGCATGCTGTGTAACCAACAATGCTCATAAGGCAGCTCTCAAGTTAAGTTCCCTCTTCAGCAGGGTGTTAAGACAAAGCACTGTACTACTGCTCAGATACCACAGGAATGTGAAATGGCCTGATTTTACATTAAATTGCTGGAGCCTATAATAGAATGTACTGAGCAGTTCATAAATAAGGCCACTGGGTAGCGAGGTTCAGAGTCAGACTATTTTTACTTTCTAGCAACAGGCATATATCAGCTCTAGCCTCAGCTCAGCTGTGCACATCTGGATGGAAAGATAGCATTTGTCTGGGGGAGATTCAACTCTTAATTTTCACCTGTATAAACCAATGTGAGCTGTGAAGAGAATGACATGATTCAATTGATATACTACCAAAGTGATAAATCCAATATCTAGGAAGATGTTCTCCTTCCTGGCTCGCTTCTGAAGCGTAGAAATTGGTTTCCAGCCCTTCACCCACGAACAGCAGAGGAGGATTGATCAGGTGATTGGTGTTTGGGTTTGTGCTGTGTTTTTTTCTTCTTTAGAAATATTTTGTGTTGCTCTGAAAGGACCTGATCGCTGTTGTATTGATCTGTGTAGCAAGGAATAATAAGTAAAGAGGAGGAGTTTCCTTGGGTTTTGTCCCCAGTTGTTGCTGAAATTCAAAGACAAGTTTTTGCTGCAGTTTCCAGGGGTTGATTTGTCTGGTCTGGCTGTGGGAGAGAGTAAAGTGTGGGCAGCCATCTGTGGCCAGGCAGAAAGGGACTTGGGGGTACTGGGTGATAGTAGGCTGAACATGAGCCAGCAGTGTGCCCAGGTGGCCAAGAAGGCCAATGGCATCCTGGCCTGGATCAGGAATAGCGTGGCCAGCAGGAGCAGGGAAGTCGTTCTGCCCCTGGACTCAGCACTGGTTAGGCCACACCTCGAGTCCTGTGTCCAGTTCTGGGGCCCTCAATTTAAGA
Organism: Picus viridis; assembly: GCA_033816785.1. NCBI lineage: Eukaryota > Metazoa > Chordata > Aves > Piciformes > Picidae > Picus > Picus viridis. The sequence continues at coordinate 88,209,217 of CM066566.1, read as the reverse complement.
AGGATATTGAGACTCTTGAATGTGTCCAGAGAAGGGCAACAAGGCTGGGGAGAGGTCTGGAGCACAGCCCTGTGAGGAGAGGCTGAGGGAGCTGGGGTTGCTTAGCCTGGAGAAGAGGAGGCTCAGGGGAGACCTTCTTGCTCTCTCCAACTCCCTGAAGGGAGGTTGTAGCCATAGAATCATAGAATCATAGAATCATAGAATCAGTCAGGGTTGGAAGGGACCACAAGGATCATCTAGTTCCAACCCCTGCCATGGGCAGGGACACCCCACACTAGATCAGCCTGGCCAGAGCCTCGTCCAGCCTGGGCTTAAACACCTCCAGGGACGGGGCCTCAACCACCTCCCTGGATAACCCATTCCAGGCCTTCACCACTCTCATGGTGAAGAACTTCTTCCTCACATCTAGCCTGAATCTCCCCACCTCCAGCTTCATTCCATTCCCCCTAGTCCTATCACTACCTGAGATCCTGAGAAGAAGCCAGGAGGGGCTTGGTGTCTTCTCCCAAGTAATCAGCACCAGAACAAGAGGACACAGTCTCAAGCTGTGCCAGGGGAGGTTTAGGCTGGAGGTGAGGAGAAAGTTCTTCCCAGCAAGACAGATTGGCCATTGGAATGTGCTGCCCAGGGAGGTGGTGGAGTCACCGTCCCTGGAGGTGTTCAGGAGGGGATTGGACATGGCACTTGGTGCCATGGTTTAGTTAGTCCCGAGGTGTTGGGTGCTAGGTTGGACTTGATGATCTCTGAGGTCTTTTCCAACCTTATTGATTGTATGATTCTATTCTATGTAGCCTTATCTCAATTATTTCTTTGCTGTCACCCCTGGTCTACTCTGTCCTTCCACTGCAAGTATAGGCTGCTGTTTGTGGGCTGGCAGCTCCATGCAGGCTTGCTGGGCAAGGAATCATAGAAAGGTTATTAGATGGCAATAGAAAGCTAATGTCAATGAAAACTGTTCAAAGAGCTAATAAAAGTCTGAGGCACATAAAAAAAAATATATTGTAAACATATCTGAGAGGCCTTTGTAGAGATCAAGTCATCTTCAGCATGGCCTTCTTTCTAATTGAGCCTTGGAACCCTGCTGGTTAAGTGAGTGGCTTTCTGACTAGGTGGTAAAATCAGCACTTTTGCAGATAACTCTTTATGAACACTGCTCCTGCTGCAAATTGTGAAGCACAATTTATATTGGCAGTAAAACCTTCACCAACTGCTGAAACGGTTAACCAGCTCGCCAGAACATTCCCCATCACAGACCTAGCCTTGGGAACTTAACTAACAAACATGTTATTAACCACTGATGAGGAGCTGTTCTGAGGAGATTATTGCTTAATTAATCTTTGTACTGAGCTAATAAGAATGTTAAATGGGCCTCTCTCTTGAATTGGGTTGTTAATACAGATTGCAAGATCCCTCAGGGGGAAATCTGAGGCAAATATGACATTAAAGTTAGCCATCCAACAAAGAAGATGTTTTAGGCATTGAAAACAGCAAAGTTAAACACCTTCCTGGCCTGGATCAGGAATAGTGTGGCCAGCAGGAGCAGGGAGGTCATTGTGCCCCTGGACTCAGCACTGGTTAGGCCACACCTTGAGTCCTGTGTCCAGTTCTGGGCCCCTCAGTTTAGGGAAGATGTTGAGTTGCTGGAAGGTGTCCAGAGAAGGGCAACAAAACTGGGGAGAGATTTGGAGCACAGCCCTGTGAGGAGAGGCTGAGGGAGCTGGGGTTGCTTATCCTGGAGAAGAGGAGGCTCAGGAGAGACCTTCTTGCTCTCTACAACTACCTGAAGGGAGGTTGTAGCCAGGTGGGGGTTGGTCTCTTCTTCCAGGCAACCAGCACCAGAACAAGAGGACACAGTCTCAAGCTGCACCACAGGAGGTTCAGGCTGGATGCTAGGAAGAAGTTCTTCCCAGAAAGAGAGATTGGCCATTGGAATGTGCTGCCCAGGGAGGTGGTGGAGTCACCATCACTGGAGGTGTTTAGGAAGAGACTGGATGGGGCACTTGGTGCCATGGTTTAGTTGATTAGATGGTGTTGGGTGACAGGTTGGACTCGATGATCTCAAAGGTCTCTTCCAAGCTGGTCAATTCAATTCAATTCAATTCAATTCAATTCAATTCAATTCAATTCAATTCAATTCAATTCAATTCAATTCAGTTCAGTTCAGTTCAGTTCAGTTCAGTTCAGTTCTATTCTATTCTATTCTATTCTATTCTATTCTATTCTATTCTATTCTATTCTATTCTATTCTATTCTATTCTATTCTATTCTATTCTATTCATACATTGCATACCCCAACTCTCACCAAAAGCCTGGGAGTGTCTAGACAAGGTGAAGTCCTTGTTTGCCTGACTCCTTTGTGAGTAGCCTTTGACATCTTACAGGTTTATTTTATGGTCTTTAACTATGCAAGACATAGATATTGATGAGAGTCTTCCACTTAGAGGATGTGGTCATCGTACAGAGCATTGCTTAGTGGTCTGTTGTCTGGTTTCTCCATGTTGCCTCTAATGCATCACACTGAAGCACCAAGGCAAAACCTTCTTGATTAGCAGACCCTTGGAGACCTCTAAATATTGCCTCACTTCATTACTACTGCAAAATGATCAATATGTCTCACCAAAATTAACTGGACTTTGGACATCTCCCTTACCTGATTACTGTGCATTTTTTTGCTCCTCAGGGATAATGAAGGGTTTGCACTCAGCCAAGATGTTATCCTGGTTGTAGACACAGCTGCAGAGCCCCTCTGTGCCCACAGCCTTTTCAGGAGGGGGTCTTAGCTGCTAAGCAAGAATAGTTTTTGCATGTGTGCACAGGATTTTTGTTTGCTGAATAGGAGTTGGAATTCATGGATGGGGAGTGATTGATGAGAAGAACATACCCCTGTGCTTTCATAAACATGGGGGTGAAGGCTGGAATACCTCACTCCTGGCTGTCCACAGTGTATGTCCACAAATCACCCCACAGAATACGGTAGGATAGGATAGGATAGGATAGGATAGGATAGGATAGGATAGGATAGGATAGGATAGGATAGGATAGGATAGGATAGGATAGACTAGACTAGACTAGAATAGAATAGAATAGAATAGAATAGAATAGAATAGAATAGAATAGAATAGAATAGAATAGAATAGAATAGAATAGAATAGAATAGAATAGAATAGAATAGACCAGGCTGGATGAGATCTTTGAGATCATCAAGTCCAATCTATCACCCAACACCATCTAATCAACTAAACCATGGCACCAAGCACCCCATCCAGTCTCTTCCTAAACACCTCCAGTGATGGTGACTCCACCACCTCCCTGGGCAACACATTCCAATGGCCAATCTCTCTTTCTGGGAAGAACTTTCTCTTCACCTTGAGCCTAAACCTCCCTGGCTCAGCTTGAGACTGTGTCCTCTTGTTCTGGCGCTGGTTGCCTGGGAGAAGAGACCAACGCCCACCTGCCTACAACCTCCCTTCAGGGAGTTGTAGACAGCAAGAAGGTCTTCCCTGAGCCTCCTCTTCTCCAGGCTAAGCAACCCCAGCTCCCTCAGCCTCTCCTCACAGGGCTGTGCTCCAGACCTCTCACCAGCCTCATTGCCCTTCTCTGGACACAGAATCACAGAATTAACCAGGTTGGAAAAGAACTTCGAGATCAAGTCCAACCTATCACCCAACACCATCTAATCGACTAAACCATGGCACCAAGTGCCCCATCCAGTCTCTTCCTAAACACCTCCAGTGATGGTGACTCCACCACCTCCCTGGGCAGCCCATTCCAATGGCCAATCACTAATTCCCGTGAAGAATTTCTTCCTAACATCCAGCCTAAACTGCAAAATTTTTAGAATCATAGAATTGTTGGGGCTGGAGGGGACCTCAAGGACCATCTAGCTCTAACCACCCTGTCGTGGGCAGGGAGACCTCACACTAGATCAGGTTGCCCAGAGTCACATCCAGCCTGGTCTTTAAAACTCCCAGGGAGAAGGCTTCCACCACCTCCCTGGGCAACCTGTTCCAATATCTCACCACCACAATTGCAAAGAATTTCTTCCTAGCATCCAATCTGAACCTACCCATTTCTGTTTTGTTTTTCCATTCCTCCTAGTCCTATCATTACCTGACACCTTGAAGTCCCTCCCCTGCCCCATTTCCCCCCTGTTCTCTCTCAAATCCCACAGCACCTGGGCTCTGTTGGAATCTCCTCCCACCTCAGGTGGGGCCACTTTGCCCTCCCCACCCACTCCCCTATTTAATCCCTCCCAGGAAAGGCAGAAGCCCCAAGCTGAGCCCATCTGGGCTGAGGATCCTCCTCTCGTCGCTGGTGAGTGCCCCTGGTGCACACTGGGTGATGGTGGTGGTGACAACAAAGGCCGGGGGCCTGGTGGCCCCCGGTTGTTAGGGACAGGCTTGATGACTACTCCAATATCATCCACGGGTGCTGGCTGGGGCTGAGCTCCTCTGGGTGGTATCTTGGCTGGTGAGGGTTCTGCCCTTGCCCCTGGGATGGGTGCAAAAGTGTTGGTGGTGGAGCAGAAGCTGTTTAGCTATATGGTATTATGCTAATTACAGAATACAGAATTAACCAGGTTGGGAAAGACCTTCAAGATCATCGAGTCCAACCTATCACCCAACACCATCTAATTAACTAAGCCATAGCACCAAGTGCTTCATCCAGTCTATTCTTAAACACCAGGTCCCTCTCTGCCTGGCTGCTCTCCAGCCACTCTGACCCCAGCCTCTAGCACTGCATGGGGCTGTTGTGACCTGTGTGTAGAACCCAGCACTTAGCTGTGTTAAATCTCATGCCCTTGGACTTTGCCCACCTGATGCTTTCAAGTGTCTCACTGTCCTTCTCAAATTGAGCACCAGGCTTGGTCAAGTTAGATAATGTTTGGACTTGATGATCTTAAAGGTCATTCCCAACTGAATCAATTCTATGATTCCATGAGTACTGATGTGGTCTTTCTCTCTGCAACTGTATATTTGACCTATGCTTCCTAGGCACAGTTAAATCTTATATATATGCATGGTTTTTTCTGCTTATTAAATGAAACTCTAGACATTAAGAGAACGTGAGAGGAGGCTGCACTGATCACCCAGCTAACACAGTAATTGCTTTCCTGGATGCACCTGCCTGCCTCAGCTCTGCTCCACTCACCCGTGCTGCTATCTTCTCCATACATGCATTTGTAGAAATCCATTTGCATGGAAATGCAGCTCCCTAGCTAAGCCTTTGCATTGTAAATCCAGCTTTAATAGTATCAGCAGTGCTGCCTGCTGGCCATCAAGAGCCAGTAAGCTACTCCCCCATGCAGTGAGTTGGAGGACCCATTGCACATTCTATGTTTTCTAGGCTCCTGCTTTCCATTACACTTTAGAATAGAATTGACCAGGTTGGAAAAGACCTCAGAGATCATCGAGTCCAACCTCTCACCCAACACCATCTAATCAACTAAACCATGGCACCAGGTGCCCCATCCAGTCTCTTCCTAAACACCTCCAGTGATGGTGACTCCACCACCTCCCTGGGCAGCATATTCCAGTGGCCAATCTCTGTTTCTGGGAAGAATTTCTTCCTAACATCCAGTCTAAACCTCCTCTGGCACAGCTTGAGACTGTGTCCTCTTGTTCTGGCACTGGCACTGCTTGCCTGGGAGAAGAGATCAACCCCCCCTGGCTACAACCTCCCTTCAGGTAGTTGCAGAGAGCAATGAGGTCTCCCTGAGCCTCGTCTTCTCCAGGCTAAGCAACCCCAGCTCCCTCAGCCTCTCCTCACAGGGCTTGTGCTTGAGGCCTCTCCCCAGCTTCATTGCCCTTCTCTGGACACCTTCCAGCAACTCAGCATCCTTCCTAAACTGAATATGAATAAGTGTATCACAGTATCTGACCCCCTCCCCAGCTTTGTTATCCTAGTATCATAGTATGATAACAAAGCTGGGGAGGGGTCTGGAGCACTGCCCTGTGAGGAGAGGCTGAGGGAGCTGGGGTTGCTTAGCCTGGAGAAGAGGAGGCTCAGGGGAGACCTTCTTGCTGTCTCCAACTCCCAGAAGGGAGGCTGTAGCCATGTGGGGGTTGGTCTCTTCTGTCTAGCAACCAGCACCAGAACAAGAGGACACAGTCTCTAGCTGCATAGTATCAAGTCTCTGAAATAAGATGCAAGAGTGAGAAAATAGCAGGACAGATATTACTAAATCTCTCTTCATTGGGTAGGAAAAACCTTCTTTCTACACACAGAACAAATTTTTGCTCTCCAGGACAGACCCAACTGCCAAGAAAGTAATGTTGAATGTACAGAATCACACAAGAGTAAAGGTTGGAGGGATCTCTGAAGCTCATCTAGTCCAACCTCCCTGCTCTAAAGCACCCTGCCCAGGACCTGGGGATTCAGGGAATTGTTTATGGGCCTCTTCCCAAGGGGAAAAAAAAATAATTCATGGATTCTTCTTTTTTAGTAGAAAAAAATCTGAGCATGAAAAGTGGTCAGGAGTACAGCTAAGGACAACCTTCAACTCCAGTAGTCCTGTTTGCCCACTACAGTGCTCCTCTTCGCTCTGCTGTCAGACTCTGGCATTCCATATCACAGTATCACCAAGGTAGGAAGAGACCTCAAAGATCAGAGTCCAACCTGTCACCACAGACCCCATGACTAGACCATGACACCCAGTGCCACATCCAGTCTCTTAAAAACCTCCAGGGATGGTGACTCCATCACCTCCCTGGGCAGCACATTCCAATGTCGAATGACTCTCAGTGAAGAACTTCCTCCTCACCTGCACCCTAAATTTCCCCTGGCACAGCTTGAGACTGTGTCCTCTTGTTCTGGTGCTGGTTGCTAGAGGAAGAGACCAACCCCCACCTGGCTACAGCCTCCCTTCAGGGAGTTGTAGAGAGCAATGAGGTCTCCCCTGAGCCTCCTCTTCTCCAGGCTAAGCAACCCCAGCTCCCTCAGCCTCTCCTCACAGGGCTTGTGCTCAAGGCCTCTCCCCAGCCTCATTGCCCTTCTCTGGACACCTTCCAGCAACTCAATGTCTTTCCTAAACTGAGGGACCCAGAACTGGACACAGGACTCAAGGTGTGGCCTAACCAACACAGCGTCCAGGGGCACAATGTCTTCCCTGCTCCTGCGGGCCACACTAGTCACAATCACTCGAGATATCGTTGTTTTCCCAACCACAGCCCACCGGGTACAACAGCTGCCTCCCACCCTCTTTCCCCCTCATGTTCAGGTACATTTCCACCACTGCTGTGACCTTCAGAGCTGATGTATGGAGCATCCCTGCAGGATTGTTCTCTCTGACATTGGGTGTGAGGCTGGGCAATAAAATGAGGAATTATCAGGCATTTACATTCTGAAGTGAACGACGAGAAGTGTGAGCTCCTGAACATCTGTTTCCCTGTTTTCGAGGGGGCTCCAGTTTACTCCAGCTTCTCATCCACAGGATGATTGCCATTAACCAGCAGCCAGCAGTGTCCTGTGTCTAGGGAACAGAGCCTGGGATGTGGAATAAAAACCCCTCTGAATCACAATGCAGCTTGTTCTGTGGGGGCCCAACTGTAACAGCCTTGGGGTTAGGTGATGATCAGAGTCCTTCCCTGCAGGTGAGGGGAGAAGCCCGGGGAAAGCTGTGCTGCCCTCCTTTGCAGGTGAGGGGAGAAGCAGAGGGGGAAAGCTGTGCTGCCCCCTCCTTGCAGGTGAGGGAGAAGCAGAGGGAAAGCTGTGCTGCCCTCCTTTGCAGGTGAGGGGAGAAGCAGAGGGAAAGCTGTGCTGCCCTCCTTTGCAGGTGAGGGAGAAGCACAGGGAAAGCTGTGCTGCCCTCCTTTGCAGGTGAGGGGAGAAGCAGAGGGAAAGCTGTGCTCTCTCCTTTGCAGGTGAGGGGAGAAGCAGAGGAAAGCTGTGCTGCCCTCCTTTGCAGGTGAGGGGGGAAGCAGAGGGAAAGCTGTGCTACCCTCCTTTGCAGGTGAGGGGAGAAGCAGAGGGAAAGCTGTGCTGCCCTCTTTTGCAGGTGAGGGGAGAAGCAGAGGGAAAGCTGTGCTGCCCTCCTTGCAGGTGAGGGGAGAAGCAGAGGGAAAGCTGTGCTGCCCTCCTTGCAGGTGAGGGAGAAGCAGAGGGAAAGCTGTGCTGCCCTCCTTGGGGTGAGGGGAGAAGCAGAGGGAAAGCTGTGCTGCTCTCCTTTGCAGGTGAGGGGGGAAGCAGAGGGAAAGCTGTGCTGCCCTCCTTTGCAGGTGAGGGGAGAAGCAGAGGGAAAGCTGTGCTCATCCTCCTTTGCAGGTGAGGGGGAAGCAGAGGGAAAAGCTGTGCTACCCCCAGGTGAGGGGGAAGCAGAGGGAAAGCTGTGCTGCCCTCTTTGCAGGTGAGGGGAGAAGCAGAGGGAAAGCTGTGCTGCCCTCCTTTGCAG